>CM062818.1:1398117189-1399317189 GCA_031772625.1 Pinus tabuliformis | reverse complement strand
GAAGGATCACCTTGTTGGACCCACTACACACTTCGCCCACTCCGATATGGGCCATACACCATCACCAAGGTCGTCAATGACAATACTTCAAGTTCAACATCCCACCATTCCTTGGTCTGCACCCAGTGTTCAATTTAGATCGCCTTCGACCGTACTTTCCACTATTGTTGGACACATCTAACATTGTAGAATAGCTCACACCAACAGAGCTCAACCCGGACTACATGGAACAGGCCACAACTGATCGGATCATGGACACACAGATCAAGAACACTTGTAAATAGAGGATACAACTATATTGAGTTGTCAAAGCAAGCCAACTCCTTCACCAGGGAAAGTGGTTCACCAGGGACCAGGTTTAACAGAAATTTCCTCACCTCATGGAAGCTCTGCATGCAATGGGGACCATTGCTTCCTAAAGGGGGAGGAATGATCCAGGTGGATATTGGTGGCCACCCACCTATTCCACTTAGACCCCGAAATGACATTCATCTGTTTCCTTGTTCATTTTGGCATTTACTATTTTTTATGATTTTTTTGGGTCCTAAACTTTTAGAGCAGTTTTGACCCACTAAACGGCTTTTTTTGGTGTCTACGGTAGGCCCATAACTATAGGTTGGGGCCTTCAATGAAACATATATTACTTACAGATACCTTTCTAACAAGGTATCGTATGCCCCAAATAGAGATAATATGACCAAGTTATGACCCCGGGAAGTTGGCTGCCCAAATAAGCCCAATGGGGCCCACAAACTCTTGGCGTTACATCTCCAGGGGTTAGGGTTTTGGTTGTTTAAGGTTTTATCATGTTTTCTAATAATAAATATGCCCTTTAGACTCTTTGTAACACAGTTCAAAAGCATGTAGCTGCCACATATCTTCTCAGAGATAAGCTACCATCACCTGACCTATCTTATTTACATTCTATTTGTAAGAATAGTTCAATATTTTTCCATTAATGAAATGAAATGTTTATTGTTGCATCTCTATGTTTATGATTATATTTGTAAGTTTTTTCGTTCATGTTTAAGTTCGGATCAACATACAAGCAAAAAAAAACCTCTTTTGGACATAGACAAACCTCCTACAAAATCCAAAGAGATGTTTGCCCATGGATGATAATGAATTGGAAGAGGTGTATACAAACCCATTTTTCTATTAGTTAATTTACTAGAGGCACATAATACACACCCCTTCACATATTTCAATACAATTTCCCTCATTCAAGGCCAATAACAATCTTTGTAAATGAGCTACAACTTTTCCTACACCAAAATTCCCTAAATTTAATATGAGAAGTATGAAATTCTTTGATTGCATGCTTTATTTTCTCCTCAAGAACACATATTTTGTTAAGATGGTAGAGTAACTTGACTTACAAATGGTAAATCTCCACTTGTTAACCATGAGTTAGCCTCTTGTATACATCTTTGAAGTTTGGATCCTTAGCATATTGTTTAATATAACTGTCAAATGCTGAAGAATCATTATATAAGACAATAGATGCATTGATCAGAGGCCTAGATGGCATGTCAACCACTTTTTTACTTACACCCATCTTACATTTAATGACCAAACAAAACTATTGTAGAATACCCATCCACCTAAAACTTCTTGATTTTTGTAGCTTTATTTGTGATTGTAATCATTGATTATCCATTTGTATTACCATTTCATTTCCCATTAGGTAATGCTTCCATTTCTTAACACATTGTACTAATGGATACAACTCATTATAATATGCAGGATAATTAACAACAACAACAAAAAAGGTATCAGAGTGATAAAATATTGGCTTCTACTGTTGCATTAAAACTTCTCCCATGGCATATCCACTTTCATCTATCTCTATCTCAAATGGTAGTTTCCAATGTAGCAATTATAACATCAGTGTTGTGTTGATCTTTTATTTAAATGTATCACATTCCTTCAATTGCTTTCCTCCCCACTCAAAGACATGTTTCATGCTAGTAAAAGCATGTAAAGCATATGAAATAAATGAGAAGTTAGCAATAAATTTTCTCTAGTATTGGACTACTCCTCAGAAGCTTCTAACTTTTGTTGTTGATGTAGGGTTGGGCCATTTTACATTCACTTCAACCTATAGGGAACTATTTTCAATTCACCACCACCTACAATGTAACCCAAGTACACTAATGACGTCTTCCCAAATTCACACTTCGGTTATTTCACATACAAATTCTCCTTTTTCAAAGTATCAAATAGATGTATAACATGCTTAAGATGCTCATCCCAATTTCTACTAAACACAAAAATATCATCTACGTAGGAAATCACAAATTAATTAATGAATGGTCTAAAAATGGCATTCATCACACACATAAAATTTGCTAGGGCATTGTAAATCCCAAAAGGCATCACTAACCATTCGAACAAACATTGCTTTATTTTGAAATTTATTTTTTAAACATCACCTTCTACAATATAAATCTAATGATAAGAACTTCACAAGTTTAAATTAGTAAAATAAATCACATATTTTAACTGAACTAAAAAATCATAGATACAAGGAAAAGTGTATTTATTATTTACCTTGATTTTGTTTAATGTGCAAAAGTAAAAGAACATTCTCCATGCACCATCCTTCTTAGGTACCATTACAATAGGATATGCACATGAAGAGGAACTAGGCCCGATGACTCCCTTTTCAAGCAATTCTTGAACTTTCTTCTTGATCTCTACTTTCAAAATCATGAACATCCTATACATTCCCACATTAGGAAGAGGGGCACTCTCTTGCAGTTGAATCTCATGCTAAATTTCCCTCTTAGGAGTAAATTCTTTAGGTTCTTATAATATCTCGTCCTATTTAAAAGTAGATTAACTAATTCATCCTTATGAGAATGATCACAACCCTTAAAAACATCAGAGTGTTCAACACCATTTTCTTTCACAACCAAAAGTACAAAATTCTTTCTAGCATTTATGAGCCTATTCATTTTCCCTTAAACTCTTACAACTGTGACCTAAGTTTCATCCCTTGAATCAAATCTGAAATCTTGTTGCATGATTGTAATAATCTTTTACTTTCCTTTGCTTCCAAATATTTTAGGCATTAATTTAGGGTGTAGCTTCCAATTGTGAGAATCATCATTCCCATCTTTTTTTTATGAGAGCATGTAGGTTTAGCCTCTTTTTTCTTCACTATATAAGCCTTCTTGCCTTTCCCTTTTCCTTTGAATTTTCCTTCAGAGAACTTGGATGGTTTCTTCTTTGTGAAATAACTTTGCACATTCTTTCCCATAGACTCAATATGAGTAGCTTGGAAACATCACTCAAATTAGTGGGATTAAATAAAAGAATAGTATGTTGTATTTAACTATGCAATACACTAGTGTATTTTAAAAGTGTTTCTAGATAATTTAAAGGAATATTTAAAGACAACATCTTCTTCATAAATTTTTCATTAAAACTTTGCACACCTTTTCCTCTTCCTTGTCACAAATATTTTCATTCCATGATTGTTTTATGGAAGTATGCTAAAGGAAAAAATTGTTTCTTTAATGAATTAGTGAATTCTAACCATCAAGAAATGAGATTACCATTCATTTTTCTTCATTCTTGAATTTTACTTTCCCACCAAACTAATGCTAGACTGTCAATCCAAAGAGAGGCCAATTGAATATTTACCTCTTCTTCAACAATCTATTGAATAGAAGAATAAACTTCTATATGTGCATCAAATTATATAATATTTATAAATTAAGCTCTCCATTATAAAGTGAAAATTCAAACTTGACATCCAACTTTAACAATGTCTTCTTTGAAGCGATATTTTTACGAGGAGATGGTGGTGGACAATGAGAAGGATAATTTGGAGGTGAAGAATGGGGAGGAGATGGAGGTCTTAATAAAGGAGTAATAGGGGGTTAATCACCCTCATTCTTAACATTATTGGTGCCTTCTCCTCTTCAAAATACTCTTTCATTATAGATATCTTCCACCCTTGACTAAAAAAAGATTGAACACCTCTAGAAAATATTACTCAGAGTTAAAAGGATATTCTCATCTTGGTGAATCCATCTATCATCTTTGAGTGATGCTACCTAAACCAACTTTGGGATTGTAAGATTTAAGTTCACCTTCTACCTTCTTAACATTAGACGTAGTAATCATCCACACTCGAAAACCAGATCAAACTAGCTCATGATGCTCGGATACCAAACTTTATTAGGTTCATTTATTATAAGCCTATGATTTGATGTCTTAAACAAAATGTGAAGTACCAAACTGAAAAAACAAGCATTGAAAAATCAATGAATAGAAATAAATAATTATAAATAAATGAAAGAAACACAACAAGATTGATAACAGAGTTCACGCAGAGTGGGTTATGTTTTCAGGTCTACTTCTAATGGAGTGGTATGCCCAATTATGATGCAAAATAACCAAAATTATGTCAAAATCCTCAATGTCAAAAGTTGGCTTTCTATTCTATAGTTGTACAATAGCCTTAAAGAACCCCACACAACACTCTCTCCTTTATTTGATTTGCAAAAGGGTACAATAATAGTGTATTATCACATACGCAATGATAAAAATCACAACAAAACTAAGGGCTCAACCTTTCTTTCATAACTACAAGTTGGTAATATTGTATATAAATATATATATATATATATATATATATATATATATATATATATATATATATATATATATCTATATCTATATATATATATATATATATATATATATATATATATATATATATTATGGGCTCGACAGACTCAAGGTCGAACCCGCAAGTTGTTAGCTCTATCCTGCATTGGGTGCATGGGAATATTTTAATATATAACCGATTGTTAGCATTTTCTATGCCTCACCCAATGGTGTAGACATTTGGCAACATTGGTTAAATGATTCAACAAGAGGTCACGTGGTCAATTATAAGGACTCCACTCATGTTTCTTCAATGGAATCATCTATTATAGTTCCCATTCAAAAAAAAAATTGTAGCGTATTGATTGGTGTTTGTTCCAACGATTAGGATATCCTGTCAATTTTAAACATAATTTGGTTGGTCGAGTGGTCCAGGGTTCTAACATCGTTGACCCTAATTTTGGAACAACTTTTAAAACATAATCCTTAAATATAATATTCTTGTTATTCATTACAACTACCACTTGTGGCCTAATGGCCAAGTCGTTTGCAAGCCTCTATGAAATTTAGGGGTTCAAATCCCATGGCTCCAACCTCCAAAAAAATTTCAACCTTCTAGATTTTTCCTGAGGTGCCATGTGGCACACTTTAATTATGCCACGTGTTATCCTCCCATTAGACCAACTTACACATTGTCAATGCCCATTCAATTGCCTGATCACTTGCTACATGTTTCCAACTCAGCCACATGTCACTTGTAATTTCTACCATGTCATCTTTTTCCCACCATGTGTTAGACATGAAAAATGCCACATGTCTTTCCATGTGGTTCCATTTCAACACCATTTTTCCTACCATGTCATCTCGTACTATCATGTGTGCTTCATATGTCTTGCCACATGTCACCTATGTCTTTCCTTTTTGCATGTTTTTGCAAAACTTTAGAATGAAATACATTTTTTATATGAATTCTATTTAATTTCATCCAAGTTGCAATGGAAAGGTCTCTTTGACTCTTCAACGTGGCACTATTTTCATTGGCTTTTGAGAATTTTGAATTTTAGGCATCTTGAATCCTCTGAAATCATAAAATATTTTTATAAAAAACAATACTTTACTTATAAGGAGCCATAATTAGAATATCCATCGTAAGCCATCCAATTGTAAACCAATATTATAACAAAAACATTCTTATTTCAAGTTATAGCTACCCATCCACCCTATCAAAAAAGTCTAGCTTAGCTTGGACATCGAAGCATTTTGTTGGCTGTTAAAATTGGAAACTAGGGAAAAAATTCATGTGGGTCATCTTATTGATGGCTGATAATATTTTTATTAGATTCCTCTCGTCGAGAGGTGTAGGATTGATATAAAGATCATCCGTTTCCGATAAGTATTCATGGAGATATGAATTTATTTTGATTATGGAAGTATTATCAAGCCGACCTACAACTCATGTAGGCTCAGAAGCCCAACAATCGCATCTATTCAAACACCAACATTGTGTACAAATATAGGAGAACTTTCCTCATTTGGACTCACTCATCTCATCACATCTCTCTCTCTCTCTCTCTATTGCGCAGAAAGGAGTCTCTTCTCTACTACACAGAAAAAGGTCTCTCCCTCACACATGTGAAGCCAGAAGCTGCTAAAACTGAAGCTGCAACTACAGAAGTAAAGTTTGACCTACATGGACCAGAAGATATCCTCAACTAAACTACGTTGTAGGTTCATCTAAACCTCCTCTAAAATCCACAACTTTTGGTGGTGGAATCAAGTCAATCCGACAGACAGTTTCCAAGATATCGACTGCCCTAGTTTGAAGTAAGCTACTAAAACTGAAGCTACAACTGTAGAAGTAAAGTTTGACCTACGTGGACCAGAAGATCTCCTCATCTGGACTGCATTGTAGGTTCATCTGAACCTCTTCTAAAAGCCAAAACTTTTAGTGGTGGAATCAAGTCAATCTGATGGACTGTTTGCAAGATATCTACTACCCTAGTTTGAAGGAAGCTGCTGAAACTAAAGCTACAACTGCAGAAGTAAAGTTTGACCTGCGTGGACCAGAAGATCTCCTCATCTGAACTGCGTTGTAGGTTCATCTAAACCTCCTCTTAAAGTGGCAACTTTTGGTGGTGGAATCAAGCCGATCCGACGATCGGTTTGTGAGATATCGTCTGCCCTAGTTTGGTGATGAAGCTGCTAACGCTGATGCTGTTGATCTAGGGTTTGCTACTGCTGATATAAATCAGATTTATTATACTATTTCTCTCTGCTAAATTATTGAATATAAAAGAAGATTTGATCAAAGAGTTTCCCCACACATTATGGGGTTTGTCCCTGGCTAGCCACCACATCTTGTGTCTCTTGTATTGGCTTGTTTCTTGTCGATCATTTAATGTTCTATCTACACTTTACTTTATGTACATGTGATTGCTAATCTGTGGAATATAATAAGAAAAAGAAGTAAAAGTATGTTATAAGCATAGAACATACCATAACTTAACATGGTATCAAAGTTGAGGTGAAGACAAAGCCCAAGCAAGAGCAAGAGCAATCACCGAAGAGAAGATTGGCAAGGCTATCCTAAAAGAATTATGGGGTCCTCAACACTCTTTCTTGCCGAAGACAAGCTTCGTGAGAAAGCTGACTATCACAGATGGAAGATGTCTATCGATCTAACCCTAGAAGATCAAGGAGTGTTGGACTATGTAAGAGGCAATATTGTTGAGCCTCCATCAAATGCATCCGATGCTGCCTGGAACAAATGGAAAAACAGAGAATTCAAAACAAAGAAGATCATCCGGGACTCTATCGACAAGCACTTGGTGGCCCACATCTCTGAACTAGACACCTCCAAGGAAATCTACGATAGACTGGTGAGTTTATTTAAAGTTAATGATGCAAATCAAGTTTTTTTTCTTAGAAATAAGCTGAGGGAAATCAAGAAGGGTAAAGATGAGAGTATGCAAGCATACTTCTTAAGAATCACTGAGATCAAGAACGATCTCCTATCTATTGGGGAGACTATTACTGATAGGGAAATGGCACTCATGACTCTTAGAGGATTACCATCCGAATGGCACGTGTTTAGGACTACTCTTATGAACAATAATGTAATTCCTGGTTTTGAGGAATTAATGGCTAGATGCATTCAAGAAGAAACAAGGATAGAAGAGTAAGAAATGCCCTTGCCTAAAGGTCCTCCTGTTGCTCTTTCTTCTCATGCGAAGAAAAGAAATAATTCCAGATTGAATATGAAAAGAAAGGCTGGATCTAAGGGTGGAAGAAAAGGACAATGTTACATTTGCATTAAAGCAGGTCACTATGCAAGGGAATGCCTTGATAGAAAGGACTCTCACCATGAAAATGATCAAAATCCCTCTCATGGTAATGGAAGGGATGGAAAATTCAATAGCAAAGGTAAAAGGAATACTGGAAATCAAGGAAGAGGACAAAAATTCAAGAAGGCTAGAAATTCCAGGATGTATTAAATGCCCCTGACCTCAAAAATAACCTGGTGTCCATCTCAGTAATGGAAGGCAAAGGCTACAAGGTAACCTTCAGCGATGGCAAGGTACGTATATGGAAAAAGAATGTTAAAGATCCCTTTACTATTGGGTTTCCTGTTGATTCATTATATTAGGTTGATGGAAGTCTACTAGGTGTCATATCTTATGACACATCTCTTCAGTCTGAACTTTTGCATCGGAGGTTTGCCCACCTTCATTATAAAGCTCTACCCAATGTAAGACAAATAGTGACAGGGATGCCTGAATTCCAAGTAGAGAAAGAAGGTGTATGTCCAGGATGTACCGAAGGAAAGCTCAAAAGGGGACCATTCCCCTCAAGCCAAAGCAAGACCTTCGATATATTACAATTGGTTCACTCAGGCATATCTGAGGTTGGCATTTAGAGGGATACTACTACACCACATACTCCTGAGCAAAATGGTGTGGCGGAAAGGAAGAACCGTATGATTGTGGAAGCTGTCTCTATGGGTAGATGATGTAATAATGCATGATGTGGAGGAACCCATGGATCTTATTTATCCACCTGAGCCTCCCTCTTCTAGGAAGAGGCCTTCATGGCTTAGGGGGATACTTGATGATGCTAAAGGACATGCTGAACCCCGAGGAACCTTCCGTGAAAGTAAGAAACCTAACAGGTATCAAGGATACCTGACCATCATGAGCATGATCATACAAATTGAGCCTCCATATTCTCAGATGTCGTCAAGCATCAAGTATGGAAGGATGCTATGACTAAAGAATATGAGTCTATTATGGAGAATGATGTCTAGGAATTAGTTCCCAAACCCTAGGACAAGACAATTGTCACTTCTAAATGGCTTTACAAGATAAAGCATGCAGCAGATGAAAATATGGAAAAGTATAAGGCTCGTTTTGTTGCTTGTGGTTTCTCCCAGAAGGAAGGTATAAACTATGATGTGATATTTGCACCTGTTGCCAAATATATGACCATCCGCTCGATCATAGCCCTTGTGGCTTCACAAGGATGGAACCTACACACATGGATGTCAAGACTGCCTTCTTGCATGGTTTTATCAAATAAGAGGTGTACATGGAGCAACCCAAAAGATTTGAGATTTATTATCGAAAATCTCATGTATGCAGGTTGAAGAAGGCTCTCTATGGGCTGAAGCAAGCACCCTGAGCATGGTATGAGAGGATTGATAGCTACTTGATGAAGTTGGGATTCACTAGGAGTGAACTAGATCCTAACCTTTACTTTAAGGTTGAAGATGATAAGCCTCTCATACTAGTGCTGTATGTGCATGACCTCTTTCTAACAGGTGCAGACCCTCTCATTCACAAATGTAAGAGGGAGTTGGGGTCTGAATTTGAAATGAAGGACCAAGGACTTGAAGTGGGGCAGAAACCAAGGGAAATTTTCCTATCTCAAGGAAATTATGTGGTCAAGATATCGGAAAGATTCAGTATGGTGGACTGAAAGCCTATGACTACCTTGAGAATCTTAACTTTCAAAAGTTATATGGTAGTGATGTTGGACCAGATTTGGGAAATGCCTTTGAGTTTCATAAACTCATTCGCGTTGATGTTCTTGGTGAACCTTTGTCTGATCATATGTTTTGCAATTAGCATTATGAGCTCATATTTGGTTGAGCCTCACTAGATTGGTGTCAAGAATCTTTTAAGATGTCTTCAGGACACAATCTCTCATGGATTGACATACACTACCGGAAATATGAAACTACATGATTATTTGAACGCTGATTAGGCAGGTAGTGTGGAGGATCACTGGAGCACTTTTTAGTGTTGTTTCTCTTTAGATTCTGCTTAGATATAATGGATGAGCAGGAAGCAAAAGTCGGTTGCGATAAGCACCGTCGAGACCGGATACATATCTACAAGTATGATCTCGTATGAACTTGCCTGGTTGGGGAAGCTCTTCAGTGAGTTGTTTGATCACATACCACTATGATTCTCTGTAACAACCAGAGGTGGGATTCAATTATTGAGGAATCCCATATTCGTCGATTTCTCCAGTAGATAGACATCATCTGGGATATGGTAAGTCGATGAGCAAGGAGGCTCCATCACATTAAGATGATGTACAGGTCAATACACCTTGTCAAAGTCCCAAGGAAAGATCTATTCTATGATTTTCCCAAACAACTTGGAATCGTCAAGAAACCCTTGTACAAGGGTCCTGCATGTTGTATACATTGAGCTCTAGGAGCTCTGAGGACTTGCAGTTCTTACTGGAGCAACATACGACCACAGGGTGACTCACCCTCCCCTGGTGGTGCACAATGGAACAAGATGATTCGCTCTCTTGTGGGACAAGATGATTCGCTCTCTTATGGAACAAGATGATTCGCTCTCCTATGTAGCAAGATGATTAGTTCTCCTGTGAGGCTTGGATTGATGTGTTCTCCATGGCGATTGTAGCAGGATTGATGTGTTCTCCTGTGAGGCCTGGATCGATGTGTTCTCCATGGCGATTGTATCAAGATTGATGTGTTCTCCTGTGAGGATAGGGTTGATTAGTTCTCCTGTTGAGGCATCCTACCTATACAGTTTGGGACTCATGGGAAGTACCTCTCATCTGATTAATGAGTAGGGAAATGAAGTTAGGGACCATAGTAGTACCGATGGATGCATCGTTGTATCTACCGTACTCCCTATGCTAGGATGACCTACATTGATCTAGGATCAATGATACTAGTCTGGGACCAGTGGTAGGAGTTGTACCATACTATGACACTAACTTTAGGTCAGTTGAGATTGGTCTGGGACCAGTGGTACATACTCTGAGACTGACTTTGTATCAGTGCAGTACTAGTCTGGGACCAGTTTGAGTGGTACATACTATGACGCTAACTGCGGGTCGATCGAGACTGGTCTGGGACCAGTGGTACATTATCTGAGATTGCGATACTGGTTTGGGACCAGTGGTAGGAGTGGTACTTACTATGAAGCTGACTTCGGGTCAGTTGAGACAGGTCTGGGACCAGTGGTACGCACTCTGAGACTGACTTTGAGTCAATGGAGGATGATACTAGTCTGGGACCAATGGAATTGTACTCACTATGACGCTAACTTTGAGTTGGTTAAGACTGGTTTGGGACCAGTGGTACATACTCTAAGACTGACTTTGAATCAGTATGATACATCCTCGATCATTTCTTCTTCTTCATAATTCAAATAAGAGCATAGCAGAACAAAACAAAGCAGAGTAGCGCATAACAGAGCAGAGCCGTACAGATCAGTACAGGGCAGAACAAGCAGAACAGAGTAGAGTAGGGCAAGGGTCAGGCTATACAGGGCAGTGCATTTGATGGATGAATAGTAATGACCGATAGACAGATTGTAGATGAATTTCTCCCTAGTTGAGAGGGAGTGTTAAAATTGGAAACTAGGGAAAAATTTCATGTGGGTCATCTTATTCATGGCTGATAATATTTTTATTTGATTCCTTTCATCGAGAGGTGTAGGATTGATATAAATATCATCCGTTTCTGACAAGTATTCATGGAGATATGAATTTATTTTGATTATGGAATTATTATCAAGCCGACCTACAACTCATGTAGGCTCAGAAGCCCAAAAGTCGCATCTATCCAAACACCAAAGTTGTGTATAAATACAGGAGTACTTTTACTCATTTGGACTCACTCATCTCATCACATCTCTCTCTCTCTACTGCGGAGAAAGGAGTCTCTTCTCTACTACGCAGAAAAGGGTCTCCCCTCACACATGTGAAGCAGGAAGCTACTGAAACTGAAGCTGCAACTGCAGAAGTAAAGTTTTGACCTACGTGGACTAGAAGATCTCCTCATCTAAACTACGTTGTAGGTTCATCTAAACCTCCTCTGAAAGCCACAACTTTTGGTGGTGGAATCAAGTCAATCCAACAAACGGTTTGCAAGATATCGACTGCCCTAGTTTGAAGGAAGCTATTGAAACTGAAGCTGCAACTGCAGAAGTAAAATTTGACTTGCATGGACCAGAAGATCTCCTCATCTGAACTGCACTGTAGGGAATGGAATGAAGAAAATGGTTGTGTCATAATTGTCAGTAACAAATTACATCTATTATGATCCTTAACAATCATGAATCCTTTCCAGGAGGAGTGTACTGTGAAGCAAAAAACAAAATCAATAGATGAATTGATGACCAAGAAAGGCCATTCTAAGTAAGTAGGTGGGAGAAAGGGTAGAGCATTCATTCTTCTACAATGGTCTTATCAGCAATATCTTCAGATATTGTATTTTCTAAGCATGATCAGGTCCATTTTGAACAAGAGAGGGAAGTGAAACTTCCAAGAGGCATTAAAAGAGAAGCTTCTTTGGTATCACATATAATTCATTCTACAGATAAGTTCAATGATGAATTTAGTTTCAATAACAAAAGGAAAACAAAACATAACACAAAACAAGCAAATGGCAATGCCAATAATTTATTTTTTGATGCTGTAGAAAAATAAAATGCTACAAGCACTTATTCCTTATCCATTGATCATGATGTTATTAGACCCTCATCAACCAACCATTCATCATGTTTGCCACTCCTCCCTTTATAATCAATCAAGATACAAAAAATAGAAAAAATAGCAGGAACAGTAAACAAAGTTCAAAAAGAAGGAACAGGATATGAATACAATGAAAAGAATAAGATGTCAAATTTTCTATTTTCTAAAAATGGAATGTTGAATGTGGAACTCAATCAAGGAAAAAGTTGAATTGACCATAAAAATAAAAATAGCAATAAAATATTAGCACCATGTCTACCAAGGGACTGTGAATTTATGGCAGGTTCAATTGAGATGTTAGCCTCTGCCATGAAGTTAAGTAAGCCTAATAAACAATTAAACCTTCTACGTGGTTTCATTAGAATACATCAGTATGGTGATGAGACAATTAGTGGTGTGAAAATGGAGGATGGAGCAGTTCAATTCATCCTCCTCAACTTTCCCTCCAATATGTATGTTAATTAATTTGAGGACGATAAGTTGCCATTCTGGAACAGTTTCAAACCAAACCTCATTGTAGATGGACTTTGTATTGCACATAAGATTTTTTGTGACTCTGGGTGGGTGGCTTGTGTCCATACCTTTGAACAGTCAAATAATGTAAAGGAAGGAGCTTTTGCAATTGGTTTTGATCTATGGAGGAAATCAGTCCTTTTCTATGCTATCTAGCTGCACTTTTCCATATTCATTTTCATTTTTATATAATTAAATTAATCCTTTGTAAACCAACTAATTCACAAATTTATTAGGTTGTATAAGCCCTCGCCTATTTTTGCATTCCCATGCCCAACCATAAGGTGAGTAAGTCACTCCAGAAGGATGAGATCATAGCTACAACATTGCTGATATGGGTAATGCCCCAAAGGTTATATAGTTGTAGCATTGTTGGAAAATAAGAATTCATAGCTCTAATTGGGCCTGTGACCCACCACACTGATAGTAATAGGAACAAAAATCAGTTAGGAAAGTACATATTCAAATGTAGAAAAATTGACTCTGAACAAAACCAACAGAATGTGAGCCTAATTTAAATGTTGTTTGGACGTTCACCAGAATTTGAAACTCAAGGTTGACTTTCGACGAACCTATGACTTAAGCTATATATGCTATGACAAATACTCAAGGAACTCAGTTCATTGAAAACAAAAAGAAGGATTCAAAAGTACTATGGCTTATTTAGCACAGACTAAAAGAGCCAACATTTCCAAAATTTGTGGTAGAAAATTATACCAAGCAAGCATGGGGCACTTTAGAAAACAACAGTTTGGTTTTCTTTCATAACAAATAAATCCAGAAGGCAATGGAAGTAACATAAGATAAGGGTAAAAAAAATCATGAGCTTGGATACAACTTGGAGCAAAACCACATCACAGAAAACACATTGTACATTGAGGGAGATTCGTTGATTGAAATGGGGAAATTGGTAGACAATACACAACCCATAATCCAATTAGACACCTCTGGTCCTAGCCCAATCTGTGGGAGAATAGGTCTCCTAAAATTCCAATTGACCGTGTCAAAAGATTTTAGGAGGGACATTTTGAGCATGAGAGTTTTTAATTGGACTCATTTTGGAGTATTTCCCTACAAATTTGATGCATATTGTCTACAACAGCTAAAGTTTCTTCAGATCATAAGAGATATAGGTTGTCTCAGGGATTCCATTCAGTCACTAGATTAATGCACTCAGAATCCATAGTAATAGTAATGGATGAATCTAAAAATTCACTACCATAGTTCCCATATAACCCATATGCAGAGGAGAATCGAAATCTATTTACTTCTCCTTGGTCTAAATAGCATTCAGCCTCTGCAATCTCGATTTCATAGAGCTTCGGTAAATGCAGTCTCCTAGTACCAAAGGCGGGATTAACCCAGAGTCTAAACTGTGGGATAGATAGCCAGCATTAGGGATAACAAAGATTCGTGTTAAGCATTTAATATCAAAAGAAAAATTTGGTTTTCTTTCATAACAAAGAAATCCAAAAGGCAACAAGAGCAGCATAAGAAGGATTGCATACTATAAGGGTAAAAAAAATCATGAGCTTGGATACCAGTTGGAGAAAAACCACATCACAAAAAACACACTATACATTGAACGGACAAATAATAAGTTGCTTTCTTCCAATTTTTACATTTTTCATTAAAGTAAACAATATCCAAGCCACTAAGTAGATAACTCTGCTCTTTTTCCTATCTGTCGGTGCACTAAGGCAAAGTTTTTTGTTTTCTGAGGAAAGTAAAAAAATAACTGTCCATAAATATCTAATTGATAAAGACTATTTACTAATGATTTTTAACTTATCACATAAAGAACAATCATTTTTATACTAATGCTTCTCTTTTTGCATCTTCGATACCACTTGTGATCCTAGGTGGAGTATTTCCCTACAAACCTGATGCATATTGTATACAACAGCTAAAGTTTCTTTAGATCATAAGAGACATAGGTTGTCTCAAGGATTCCACTCAATCATTGGATTAATGCACTCAAAATCCATGGCAATAGTAATGGCTGAATCTAAAAATTCACTACCATAGTTCCCATATAACCCATATGCAGAGGAGAATCGAAATCTATTTGCTTCTCCTTAGTCTAAAGAGCATTCGGCCTCTACAATCTCAATTTCACAGAGCTTTGGCAGATGCATTCTCCTAGTACCAAAGGCTAGATTAACCCAGATTCTGAACTATGGGATAGACAGCCAACATTGGGGATAACAAAGGTGTCTAATTGATGATTTGTGCTTTGGTAATTGGGCACTACATCCATTCCAAGCTAACCCAACTCCATAGGATTATTTTGACCTAAGAATGGGTGTTTCTCTTGATCGAAACCCTTCAATTGTGTTGAAAATGTGATGGGGTCAGACATGATTTCAGGTTGGTATCTATAAAAAAAGCGTATTTTCTTTTTAAGGTGTTCTTAATCTCTCTTTGGTGGTGATTTTAAAATGTTTACTCCAAACTAAAACCTTGAAAAGGTAACACTGAAATGTCATGTGTGAATAAATGTAGGGAATGGAATGAAGAAAAGGACTGTGTCATCATTGTCAGTAACAAATTACATCTATTATGATCCTTAACAATCATGAATCCTTTCTGAGAGGAGTGTACTGTGAAGCAAAAAACAAAATCAATAGATGAATTGATGACCAAGAAAGGCCATTCTAAGTGAGCAGGTGGGAGAAAGGGTAGAGCATTCATTCTTCTACAATGGTCTTATCAACAATATCATCAGATATTGTATTTTCTAAGCATGATCAAGTCCATTTTGAACAAGAGAGGGAAGTAAAACTTCCAAGAGGAATTAAAAGAGAAGCTTCTTTGGTGTCACATATAATTCAGTCTATAGATAAGTTCAATGATGAATTTAGTTTCAATAAAAAAAAGAAAACAAAACATAATGCCAAGCAAGCAAATGGAAATGCCAATAATCTATTTTTTGATGTTGTAGAAAAACAAAATGCTACAAGCACTTCCTTATCCATTGATCATGATGTCATTAGACCCTAATCAACCAACCATTCATCACGTTTGTGACTCTTCCCTTTATAATCAATCAAGATACAACAAATAGAAGAAATAGCAGGAATAGTAAACAAAGTTCAAAAAGAAGGAATAGGGGATGAATACAGTGAAAAGAATAAGATGTCAAATTTTCTATTTTCTAAAAAGGGAATGCTGAATGTGGAACTCAATCAAGGTAAAAGCTGAATTGATCATAAAAATAAAAATAGCAGTAAACTATTGGCACCATTTCCACCAAGGGACTGTGAAGTTATGGTGGGTTCAATTGAGATGTTAGCCTCTACCATGAAGTTAAGTAAGCCTGATAAACAATTAAACCTTCTACGTGGTTTCATTAGAAGACATCAGTATGGTGATGAGACAATTAGTGGTGTGAAAATGGAGGATGGAGCAGTTCAGTTCATCCTCCTCAACTTTCCCTCTGGTATGTATGTGAATGAATTTGAGGATGATAAATTTCCATTCTGGAATAGTTTCAAACCAAACCTCATTGTAGATGGACTTTGTATTGCACATAAGATTGTTTGTGACTCTGGGTGGGTGGCTTGTGTCCATACCTTTGAATAGTCAAATAAAGTGAAGGAAGGAGCCTTTGCAATTGGTTTTGATCTATGGAGGAAATCAATCCTTTTTTATGCTATCTAGCTACACTTCACCATATGCATTTTCATTTTTATATAATTAAATTGATCCTTTGTAAACCAACTAATTCACAGCTTTATTAGGTTGTATAAGCCCTCGGCTGTTTTTTCATTCCCACGTCCAATCATAAGGTGAGTAAGTCACTCTAGAAGGATGAGATCTTAGCTACAACATTGTTGATATGGGTAATGTCCCAAAGGTTATATAGCTATAGCATTGCTGGTAAATAAGATTTCATAGGCTCCGATTGGGCCTATGACCCACCACACTGATAGTAATAGGAATAAAAATCAGTTAGGAAAATACAGATTCAAATTTAGAAAAAATGACCCTGAACAAAACCAAAAAAACATGAACCTAATTTAAATTTTGTTTTGACGTTCACCAAACTTTGAAACTCCAGGTTTAATTTCGTCGAACCTGTGACTTAAGCTATATATGCTATGACAAATACTCAAAGAACTCAGTTCATTGAAAACAAAAAGAAGGATTCAAAAGTACTATGGCTTATTTAGCACATACTAAAAGAGCCAACATTTCCAAAATTTGTAGTAGAAAACTATACCAAGCAAGCATCGGGCACTTTAGAAAAGAATAGTTTGGTTTTCATTCATAACAAAGAAACCCAAAAGGCAATGAGAGTAGCATAAGAAGGATTGCATACTATAAGGGTAAAAAAAATCATGAGCTTGGATACCACTTGGCACAAAAACTCATCACAAAAAATACATTGTACATTGAGGGAGATTCGTTGATTGAAATGGTGAAATTGGTAGATGGTACATAACCCATAATCCAATTAGACACCTTCGGTCCTAGCCCAATCTATGGGAGAACATGTCTCATAAAGGTCCAGTTGACCTTGTCAAAATATTTGAGGAGGGACATTTTGAGCATGAGAGTTTTCAATTGGACTCATTTTGGAGTATTTCCCTACAAATCGGATGCATATTTTCTACAACAGTTGAAGTTTCTTTAGATCATAAGAGATATAAGTTATCTAAGGGATTCCACTCATTCACTGGATTAATGCACTCAGAATCCATAGCAATAGTAATGGCTGAATCTAAAAATTCACTACCATAGTTCCCATATAACCCATATGCAGAGGAGAATCGAAATCTATTTGCTTCTCCTTGGTCTAAAGAGCATTTAGCCTCTACAATCTCGATTTCACAAGCTTAGGCAGATGCATTCTCCCAGTACCAAAGGCTGGATTAACCCAGAGTTTGAATTATGGGATAGACATCCAGCATTGGGGATAACAAAGGTGTCTAATTGATGATTTGTTCTTTGGTAATTGGGAACTCCATCCACTCCAAGCTGACCCAACTCCATAGTATTATTTTTACCTAAGAATGGGTGTTTCTCTTGGTCGAAACCCTTCAATTGTGTTGAAAATGTGATGGAGTCAAACATGATTTGAGGTTGGTATCTATAAAAAAAGTGTATTTTCTTTTTAAGGTGTTCTTAATCTCTCTTTGGTGGTGATTTTAAAATGTTTACTCCAAACTAAAACCTTGAAAAGGTAACCCTTTAATGTCATGTGTGAATAAATGTAGGGAGTGGAATGAAGAAAACGACCGCGTCATCATTATCAGTAACAAATTACATCTATTATGATCCTTAACAATCATGAATCCTTTCTAGGAGGAGTATACTGCAAAGCAAAAGAAAAAAATCAATAGATGAATTGATGACCAAGAAAGGCCATTCTAAGCGAGTAGGTGGGAGAAAGAGTAGAGCATTCATTCTTATACAATGGTCTTGTCAGCAATATCTTCAGATATTGTATTTTCTAAGCATGATCAGGTCCATTTTGAACAAGAGATGGAAGTGAATCTTCCAAGAGGCATTAAAAGAGAAGCTTCTTTGGTATCACATATAATTCAGTCTATAGATAAGTTCAATGATGAATTTAGTTTCAATAAAAAAAGGAAAACAAAACATAACACCAAACAAGCAAATGGCAATGCCAATAATCTATTTTTTGATGTTGTAGAAAAACAAAATGCTACAAGCACTTATTCCTTATCCATTGATGATGATGTTATTAGACCCTCATCAACCAACCATTCATCACGTTTGCCACTCTTCCCTTTATAATCAATCAAGATACAACAAATAGAAGAAATAGCAGGAACAGTAAACAAAGTTCAGAAAGAAGGAACAGGGGATGAATACAGTGAAAAGAATAAGATGTCAGATTTTCTATTTTCTAAAAAGGGAATGTTGAATGTGGAACTCAATCAAGGCAAAAGCTGAATTGACCATAAAAATAAAAATAGCAGTAAATTATTGGCACCATGTCCACCAAGGGACTGTGAAGTTATGGTGGGTTCAATTGAGATGTTAGCCTCTGCCATGAAGTTAAGTAAGCCTGATAAATAGTTAAACCTTCTACGTGGTTTCATTAGAAGACTACAGTATGGTGATGAGACAAGAAGTTGAGTTTCCTTCATGTAACATGAACACAAGTACAGGAAAAACAAGTGTGCAACCTGTAGATTCGTGTCATGAATCTTTTGACAACAGGCATATGCAAACTCTTTCTTGAGCTAAACATAATCCTTATAGGATTGGCATAGATAATTCTTGTAGACCTAACTCCTATGATTTGGATGGTATAAAGAGAAACCTATCAAGTACAACTATAGTATCATCGAGTAGATTCAATGAGAATGTTTCTTTAGAAAGAAGTAGAGGGTGTAATATGTATTTTAAATCTATAGATTCAACTACCTGGGAAATTCTTGCTTATGGAAAGAGAGAAATTAAAGTTTCCCAGGGTGTTTCTCACCTTGCAAAGTAGGATAAAGTTGCACAACAAGAAAATGGCTCATCTAATGATTCAAGCTTAAGTGATGAAGAGGAAATCAATTTGAACTATTTAGGTATGAATTAGAAATTAAGTTTACACCAAGACCAACCTTTTCATGGCTATGACTTCCCAAAGAGGACGCATGTTGAAATTCATGCAAAGAACAAGAACAAAGAATTTTATAGGAGTGCAAGCGAACACATCAACAAGCAGAGTGGAGCAACAGACCTTGGCAATAGCTATGGGAAATGTCCTATTGATTTGCGGGAAGCTCTTTCAAGTTTAATATTCACAACTTCAAGATGCGTTGACATTCCAGAACTTCTAGATATTGACAAGCTATTTGTAGCAAAGTATGGTAAAGGATTGGCACCTATAGCAACGAAACTACACACCCACTGTTGTGTCAATACAACGATTATTGAAAATTTATTTCTAAGAAAACCTAGTGGGGAAGTGAAGATGAAGCCTATGAAATAAATAACAAAGGAATATGAACATTAATGGACTCCAACAGAATCATAACTAGAACTTTTGAAACTTCTTGATGACCTGCTTCAAGAACCGACTAAATTTGCTAGTGCTACCCATATAGCAACAGGCTCTGACAAGGATAGCTCACATTCTGTTTCTTGGCACAAGCATGAAAATCAAACTCCTAATAATATGCCTCATAGGCTCCATGAGTCTCTTCATCATATGCAATTGAAGTTACATTGAATATGAAATTCAAGCTAGTAGGATTATAGGATAGGATGCTTTGTGAATATTGGAAGTAAATCTAACTATGATAGTAGAAGTAAATTCGTTATGCAGAATTATGGAAGTATTGAAAGGTCAAAACAACATTGTTTTGGTGGTTATAGGGGTGATTACACCAGGCAAGACTTTGATGATGAAAAAACATCACTATCTATGATGAAAGAAGTAGTGTGCTTAAACACACTTTCTCAGGTATTTGAAGATTCAGATGGAACAAAATTTGAAAGTGATAAGGAGATCGGTATACAACATTTCATATCCAAGACTAGCAACAAGCCTTAGTCTCAATATTCTCTACCAATACAACACCCATGCTGAAATTCATGTAAAGAACAAGAACAGAGAATTTTATAGGAGTGTAAGTGAACACAACAACAAGCAGAGTGGAGCAACAGACCTTGGCAATAGCTATGTGAAATGTCCTGTTGATTTGCGGGAAGCTCTTTCAAGTTTAATATTCACAACTTCAAGATGTGTTGAAATTCCAAAACTTCTAGATATTGACAAACTATTTGTAGCAAAGTATGGTAAAGGATTTGCAGATATAACAGCGAAACTATGCCCCAATTGTTGTGTCAATACAATTATTATTGACAATTTATTTCTAAGAAAACCTAGTGGGGAAGTGAAGATGAATCCTGTGAAAGAAATAATAAAGGAATGTGAACATTAATGGACTCCAACAGAATCAGAACCAGAATTGTTGAAACTTCTTGATGACTTGCTTGAAGAACCAAGTAAATTTGCTAGTGCTACCCATATAGCAATAGGCTCTCACAAGGATAGCTCACATTTTATTTCTCAAAACAAGCATGAAACTCACACTCCCAATAGTATCGTTGAGTAGATTCAATGAGAATGTTTCTTTAGAAAGTAGTAGAGGGTGTAATATGTATTTGAAATCTATAGATTCAACTACCTGGGAAATTCTTGCTTATGGAAAGAGAGCAATTAAAGTTTCCCAAGGTGTTGCTTACCTTGCAAAGTAGGATAAATTTGCACAACAATAAAATGGCTCATCTGATGATTCAAGCTTAAGTGATGAAGAGGAAATCAATTTGAACTATTCATGCATGAATTGGAAACTGAGTTTACACCAAGACCAATATTTTCATGGTTATGACTTCCCAGAGAGGAACCATGTTGAAATTCATGCAAAGAACAAGAACAGAGAATTTTATAGGAGTGCAAGCAAACACATCAACAAGCAGAGTGGAGCACCAGACCGTGGCAATAACTATGGGAAATGTCCTGTTGATTTGCGAGAAGTTCTTTCAAGTTTAATATTCACAACTTCAAGATGTGTTGGACCATGGGACCGTGAAGTTATGGTGAGTTCAATTGAGATGTCATCCTCTACCATGAAGTTAAGTAAGCCTAATAAATGTAGTTAATCCTTCAACGTGATTTTATTAGAAGACATCAATATGGTGATGAGATAAGAAGTTGGGTTTCCTTCATGTAACATGAACACAAGTACAAGAAAAACAAGTGTGCAACTTATAGATTCATGTCATGAATCTTTTGACAATAGGCATATGCAAACTCTTTTTTGAGCTAAACATAATCCTTATAGGATTGGCATAGATAATTCTTATAGACCTAACTCCTATGATTTGGATGGTATAAAGAGAAACCTGTCAAGTACAACTACAGTATCAATGAGTAGATTCAATAATAATGTTTCTTTAGAAAGTAGTAGAGGGTGTAATATGTATTTTAAATCTATAGACTCAGCTACCTGGGAAATTCTTGCTTATGGAAAGAGAGCAATTAAAGTTTCCCAGGGTGTTGCTCACCTTGCAAAGTAGGATAAATTTTCACAACAAGAAAATGGCTCATCTGATGATTCAAGCTTAAGTGATGAAGAGGAAATCAATTTGAACTATTCAGGCATGAATAGGAAACCAAGTTTACACCAAGACCAATCTTTTCATGGCTATGACTTCCCAGAGAGGACCCATGTTGAAATTCATGCAAAGAACAAGAACAAATAATTTTATAGGAGTGCAAGCGAACACATCAACAAGCAAAGTGGAGCAACAGACATTGGCAATAGCTATGGGAAATGTCCTGTTGATTTGCGGGAACCTCTTTCAAGTTTAATAATCACAACTTCAAGATGTATTAACATTCCAGAAATTCTAGATATTGACAAGCTATTTGTAGCAAAGTATGGTAAAGGATTTGCAACTGTAGCAGCAAAACTACGCCCCAACTGTTGTGTCAATATAATGATTATTGACAATTTATTTCTAAGAAAACCTAGTGGGGAAGTGAAGATGAAGCCTATGAAAGAAATAACAAAGGAATATGAACATTAATGGACTCCAACAAAATCAGAACCAAAACTGTTGAAACTTCTTGATGACCTGCTTGAAGAACCAAGTAAATTTGCTAGTGCTACCCATATAGCAATAGGCTCTGACAAGGATAGCTCACATTTTGTTTCTCGGCACAAGCATGAAACTCACACTCCCAATAATATGCCTCATAGGCTCCACGAGTCTCTTCACCATATGCAATTGAAGTTACATTGAATATGAAATTCAAGCTAGTAGGACTATAGGATAGGATGCTTTGTGGAAGAATGGAAGTAAATCTAACTATGATAGTAGAAGTAAATCTGTTATGCAGAATTATGGAAGTATTAAAAGGTCAAAACAACATTGTTTTGGTGGTTATAGGGGTGATTCAACAGGCAAGACTTTGATGATGAACAACCATCACTACCTATGATGAAAGAAGTAGTGTGCTTAAACACACTTTCTCGAGTATTTGAAGATTCAAATGGAACAAAATTTGAAAGTGATAAGGAGATTGGTATACATCGTTTCATATCCAAGACTAATAACAAGCCTTATTCTCAATATTCTTTACCAATCCAACACCCATGTTGAAATTCATGCAAAGAGCAAGAACAAAGAATTTTATAGGAGTTCAAGTGAACACATCAACAAGTAGAGTGGAGCAACAGACCTTGGCAATAGCTATGGGCGATGTCATGTCGATTTGTGGGAAGCTCTTTCAAGTTTAACATTCAAAACTTCAAGATGTGTTGACATTCCAGAACTTCTAGATATTGACAAACTATTTGTAGCAAAGTATGGTAAAGGATTTGCAGCTGTAGCAGCGAAACTATGCCCTAACTGTTGTGTCAATACAATGATTATTGAAAATTTATTTCTAAGAAAACCTAGTGAGGAAGTGAAGATGAAGCCTATGAAAGAAATAACAAAGGAATATGAACATTAATGGACTCCAACAGAATCAGAACCAGAACTATTGTTACTTCTTGATGACCTTCTTGAAGAACCAAGTAAATTTGCTAGTTCTACCCATATACAATAGGCTCTAACAAGGATAGCTCACATTTTGTTTCTTGGCACAAGTATGAAACTCACACTCCCAATAGTATCATCGAGTAGATTCAATGAGAATGTTTCTTTAGAAGGAAGTAGAGGGTGTAATATGTATTTGAAATCTATAGATTCAACTGCCTGGGATATTCTTGCTTATGGAAAGAGAGAAATTAAAGTTTCTCACAGTGTTTCTCACCTTGCAAAGTAGGATAAATTTTCACAACAAAAATGGCTCATCTAGTGATTCAAGCTTAAGTGATGAAGAGGAAATCAATTTGAACTATTTAGGCATGAATAGGAAACCGATTTTACACCAAGACCAATCTTTTCATGGCTATGACTTCCCAGAGAGGACGTGTGTTAAAATTCATGCAAAGAACAAGAACAAGGAATTTTATAGGAGTGCAAGCGAACACATCAACAAGTAGAGTGGAGCAACGAACCTTGGAAATAGCTATGGGAAATGTCATGTTGATTTTCAGGAAGCTCTTTCAAGTTTAATATTCACAACTTCAAGATGTGTTGACATTCCAGAACTTCTAGATATTGACAAGCTATTTGTAGCAAAGTATGGTAAAGGATTTGCAACTGTAGTAGCAAAACTATGCCCCAACTGTTGTGTCAATACAATGATTATTGACAATTTCTTTCTAAGAAAACCTAGTGGGGAAGAGAAGATGAAGCCTATGAAAGAAATAACAAAGGAATATGAACATTAATGGACTCCAACAAAATCAAAACGAAAACTATTGAAACTTCTTGATGACCTGCTTGGAGAACCAAGTAAATTTGCTAGTTCTACCCATATAGCAACAGGCTTTGACAAGGATAGCTCACAATATGTTTCTCGGCACAAGAATGAAACTCACACTCCCAATAATCATCCTCAATGCATAGGCAAGTAAAAGAAAAACATTTAAATTCTTTACTCTCCTTGACGAGCTCGGTACAACAACAAACTCTTATTCTGATCAGCTATACTATTAAGAGTATATATTGAAGTTCTTGAAAGAAAAGTGAGGATTGCATGTGAAATTGGAAAGGAAAACTCATTTCTAGCAAGCAATAAAGGTTGTTCAAACAAAAAAAGCAGAAGATTATATAGAACAATAATAAACTTTTCAGCTACCACTATAATATTAAGAAGTGTATCCATAACAATAATAAGACTCTTTGAAAAGGAAGATAATGAACTAATCTGACGGCGGAATGCTAAAAATCCACCGAAAGCTACTATGTGAAAGCTACAAACGCTGCAAATCTCCAAAGGCTACTATGTGAAGGTTGCTGCTGCAAGAAGGCTCCAAATACTGCAAGAGATGAGAACCTTAACCCCAGATGTATATGATAATCTAATAACTACCACCATAACCGATTCTAATGCAGAAATGGGAAAAACTACCAACTAATTAATATCAATCTCCTTCTGGCCCTCCTCCTCCTCCAAAAAAAGCGGTCCTACGTGGCCTCATCGTCATGCATGCAGCAAAACAGAAAACATTTGCCTCGCCCTCCACGACCCTCCTCATCCTCCTGCGGCAAAGGCATTCGCCCTCCTCTGCACGCTCGTGCCCTTTGCGGCCCTCCTCACCCTCCTGCAGCAAAGGCATTCACTCTCCTCTTCATGCCTGCGCCCTCTGCGGCCCTCCTCACCCTCCTACAGCAAAGGCATTCACCCCCCACCCTCCTCTGCAGCAAACACGTGCGATGGATGGGCTGCGAGGCGGATGGGGGACATGTTGAACAATTAATTAATTAACTAACTAATTTAACCATTTTTAATGTTTTCAATTAAATTGGACGATAGATCATAGAAAGGCATTTAGGGGAGTTCATTTTAGATGGAAATGCCTTACGTCGTAATTAGTACATAATTTAACATTAAAAGATGGAGATTTGAAATAAAAATACAATTGAAAGAGTATTAAAATACCGAAGAATAAGTTAAACAATCTTTCTCTCAAAAAAATTACAAGATAAAGAACCAAAAAAATACACTTCATTACTTGAGAACAAGTAAAATAAGCTATACATAAACCTAATTTATAAAAATAATATAAGCTTCTAGTTTTAACTAGAAGATAAAACCTAATTTATAAAAATAATATAAGCTTCTAATTATAACTAAAGATAAAACTGATAACTCAATAAATAAAAATAAAATTGACAACCCAAACTAATAAAATAACTAAATAAACTTACAAGTTTCAATTAACCATTAACCATAATATCACCCTACCAAATATCAACCTCCCATCTCTAATATAATATAAAATTCCAATATATACCCAGCTATCAACATAAATTATCCCACTATATTAAATCAATTAATATATCAACCTCTCATAAAGAATTAGAGTCACGCCCAAGAACCATTACACTGTGTAACAAAACAAACAAAACGATCTCCAATCTATATGCGATACTGCAAAGCAGAACAAAACGAGCAAGAAACCAAAGAATAGAACACAGATCTCCATTAATGATTCACAGACAAAATCATTTGAAAAGGAATTCCGACTTATACACGGGACACCTGTGCAGACTCCACAGGATGCATAGATGGCCCATCCATTACATGATGACCAACGGACACTGGAACATGTAAAATGTTACACAGTCACGATTCTCCACTAATACACACGACACAATACAAAATAAGTGACTGATAAGTGTATGATGAGTAAAAACTCGTAAAAATGAATCAAGGACTGTGATATAACAAATAATTAATTATAAACTCATACATAATTCTGTGTAGTTCTTTACATATCATGTTACTTTTAACATTATGTTTGGCGATATTTATTTTTATCATTTTACTACAGGTATGCATTATTTTATTTGATAAAATATTAGATTGCTTAATAAATTATAGTATCGAATAAAATATTTAGGATTCAAAAGTTACTTTTTATATAAAATGAAATTATATTATTTTATAATTGAAAATTTTAGGGGTTAATATTAGTAGGTGATTTAATTTTTCATGATTTTAAAAAAATAAGATTTTTTAATTTCCATTTTTTCTGAAAATGTTTCGCCTAAATTTTACAATATAAAACTATTTTACCTTAAAAATTGCCAACATTATATAGAAAATATATATAAAATCATTAAAAATTTAAATAATTTTACAAATATATCAATAGAGAATATATATAAAATCATTATAAATTTGAATAATTTTACAAATATATCAATAAACATTTTATAATTTACATATTAGAAAATCCTAAAATTCACCAATATTTTTAAACTTCAAAATGATTTTCATTTTTTAAATTTTCCATACATTCTATTTCTAATACAACAACACTATTTCATTTTCATTTCATTTGTGACCTAATAATTTCATTTCATTTCTGACCCAATAATAATAAATATGCCATAATCAAAGTGACCATATCTTTAAAAATTAAAAAGAAAAAAAAAAAAAAAAAAAAAAAGAAAATTAATTTTAAAATTAATAAATAATCAGTTACATAAAATAAAAAGCAAATATTTCATGAGTATCCCTAAGAGGACCACTCCATTGCCAGGTACATCTAATACCACCCAGTTGTAGTACATGAAGACAACAAAGTAACACCTGTAAAGAAAAACCTCTATTTCCAATGCTTATATTAGAGTGATACTTCTAATGAAGTTCGCCAAACCTATGTTTCTTTATTTCTTTACCATCAGAAAGCATAAGGTAAGTAACATTTAATGTTTATATGTTTATTTCTTCGCCGATGGAATTATAATTGGGTTCGTTTCATGTTTTCCATTATTATTATAATTTTTAGGTTTGTTATTATTATAACTTCGATGCGTTGTTGTATAGTTCTTTTGAACATCAAATCTTTTAATACATACAATTTTATTATTATAATAATTACCAATTAATTATTTATAAAAATTAAGTTCAAATATTAATTATATATCTAATTCAAATTAATTTACACGTAAATTAATTATTTTATTTATATAAAAATAAATATGTTTTAATTCAATTTATTTGAATCATTGTAAAATAAATTATCAAAATATGAAAATAAATAATAAATTAAATAACAAACCCAGTTTATCAATACACATTTTAGTTAAAATACTTTTATTCCGGTTTCAATCAAATGTTTTAATAATTTGGATTTTGTTAACGAGATTACAGTAAAATTGGGAAAATCGTTATTTTTATAAGTTTAATCATTAATGACAATTTATAAATATTGAATTTATAAAATTAAAATTAATTGAAATGAAATCTTTTAATATTTTTATTCTCAATAAAATTTTATAAATATAAAATAAAATAATTATTTAAAAATATATTAAAAATAAAATCAATATAATTATTGTTAATGAAGATGGTTAGAGGATTCTTGAATATAATCCAAAATTTATATATGATTAAGATTGTAAAATGTTTTGATTTTAAGGTTTTTTTTACATAGTCATTTATGCTTGGTTCCGCTAGACTGGGTTCATTTTTGGGAGTTCATAATGAATCTAGATCTACTAATATTATTCGTGAATCTCTTCGTCTTCAACATCCTTTCCATAGAGGAGTTAGATAAAGTGGGGTTTCTAGTTTCCATTGGGTGCATCGTGGCAAGGTAGAAATCCAAAGTGTTTCTGTAATGCCCAGGAAAAAAAATGTAAATATTTGAATTCACAATATGACATTATTAAAGTGTTTTGGAATTTAACAGCATTGTCAATATTATTATTTTTAATGTTATTTTTAATATGATGAAAAAGGATCTTTTGAAAAATGTTGGCAACTTCTGAGAGGGAAGTTGGAGAAAACAGTTGCAGTGAACTACAACCCTAACCACCTCCCCTAACTGGGAAGGTTTCCTGAGGAAGGGGAGGGAGGAGGTTAGTCTGGGTTGTAAGGACAGGCAGACAAAAACAAAAAACAAAAAAAAAAGACTCTAAGGAAACAGGGGTGGCTACGTCTGGTGATGATCAGATAGCCTTGCTCGAAGTGTGAGCAGCTTGCTGAGATCGAGGTCTGACAAGAAGCAAGGGGGAGATTCTAGTCCTGAAGGACGAATCTCGTGGTCAGGCGGTTTGATAGAAGACAAACCCAGTTTTAGGTGTTTGATTGTTCTTGAAAGAAAAAAAAATCTATACTCAGTTTCAGGAAATTCCAGATACCATTCTTCCAGGGAATTGTCGGGGAATGCCATCCCAACCAGAGGCATACCAGGTATGAGGCAGTTCTCTCGTACTGATATTAATAGGTAGCTTATAAGGATAGTTTAATTCCTGTTCCTGTTATAATATAGAAGAGAATGAAAGAAGATCATGTTGGGAAACCCTGCTAGAGTATAACCTGGTACAGAACTGTACATGAGTTTCTCTGTTTTTGTTCTTTTTATTTTTTTTTGAAGGAAACCCTGTTCTTTTCATTCATAAAGGAAAACGGTTCCTTTACTTATAAAGGAAAGAAAACATATAACTCAGGAAGACATTATGAGCGAAACTGTCAGGGAACCTTTTCGAAGAACCATAGAAAAAGAAAAGAAAATAGTTAACATGGAGACATTGTTTAATTTGCATGTTACTCGAGAAATATGCCAATGTACAAAAAAAAAGATAAACATATTTTATAAAAATATCAGAGAATATGACAGTTAGCGCTCTCTGTCCAGCCCTCATATAAGTCTCGTTAATATGGAAAATAAGAGGAGATTCGTTACTGGAACACAAAACCCATGTACAAGCGATCCAGTTATATCCATTTCAACAAAAGCATCAAGACAAGAATTGCTAAGGTACGTTGGCCTCGGGCTAGGATGAACATTTTAAATCATGGACAAGCACTGTAAGTGGGAACTGTATTCAACTCACGCACATAATATTATCGTCCAGACATACGAGGGTCGATGCTTTTCACTAGAAAACAAGTAAATAATGAACTATAGTAGTATGGAACGAGGGCAAGTTCTTAGAGAACCCCTGTAACTCGTATAAGTATAACCTGTAGCAAGAATTTAGGCAATTACCCTTGCCCAATCCGATAAAATTGGGACATAAAATTGTAAAGACAGCAGGGAATTACCCTTTATTTCTGGAATTAATACAATGTGTCCAACAGAAATTACAACTGGATAGAACTAGAGCATTAATCCATTATTCCATCAAATGTAGAATCACGCACAGCAAAAAAAACAAATCAGATAGATTGCAAGGTGCATTTATTACCGAGTAAATCTCCATGGTTACATAGATAACAAAACCAAGGGAAATAAGAGCAACGGCTGTAGCTAATAACAGGAGTCGAATGATAGTTTTGATTAAGCAAATTTCAGGAATACACTTTAATAGTAAGGGGGAGTAGCGTGCTAACGCTCAACCTAGCAATCACAAACCTATCAATGCATGTACAGGGAGATTAACAACGGTCACAAACCACATAACCTCAAGCTGAGGCGATAAATGGCATAACATGTATACAAGGCCTCTGTCCAGGCTAGTAAGTCACAGAATATTGAAAATAAGATTAAACACAATAATAACCTCCAAACAGTATGCATGCTGAAGAAACCCTATATTGGGTTGTAGATTGTAGGGTATGGTCCCCATAAAAGCAAAGCCCAAACGGAAACCCTCCTCAGGTGGGGATGGGTAACTCGACCTGGCAAAGGAAAATGTATAGACAATCATTTGAAATCTAACCAGTAATCCTCCCACCTCAGTCCCAAAACGAAGGAGGCACAGAGGAATGGACTTACCTAAGAGGATCTACGTACGCCATGCCTGGAAAAGAAAACAACTTATCACCATCGGCAGCGTAGCATGATTATGGCAGACAGAACTTGCAATACAAGGCCCAATAGGTAATTAGTAGTAGTTAAGAGTTACCGGAGCATGTAGGGTGAAATCAAAACTGGCAAAGAAAATAACAGTGGAAACGAAAATAACTAGACCTATCAGGAAGAAAGGATCTGCTAAATCTCCGCTATAGGATTACCTGTAGAGGACTCAAGGATTACCTCAAGTCTGCTAACTCACGAACAATAGAACTCATCTGAGAACCAAAGCCAAATGAGTCAAATGAGCTCCAAACCCCGGTGGTATGAAACTGATAGATCGTAAGGAACAAGGTTAGCCATCCGATGGGATAGACGGATGTTTTCCACCCTCGATCAGTTTAGGAATCCCGAGGAGAGTCATATCGCTGCATGTTCAATACAATTGACAGCGCAGCATAGTTATGTCTCGGGGATAATGTTGAGCCAACCCCGAGGTGGTGGCTGAGGTGTCCAGCTCCGGGCGCATTATCAATTAATAACAATATAGAAAATGTTGTCACAAGTACACATTCGCATTAAAGGTAAACTAGATCTCGTATGTAGCTGAGGTGGCATAGTAAATGTTACTTTGGTTAAACTGTTGGGTAGGAACTTTAGCTTTTGCGTAAAAAAAAAAAATATTTTGGCTGTGGGGTTGTGACATATGGTATCAGAGCCCAGTTACAAAACTGAGGCCTCTAGGAATTGGAAGTGAACTACAGAAAACAACATATACAATATATTTACATTTTATTCATGCACTTTCCAGAGAACAGTTAGTATGCTAATTTTTTCTTTCTTTCTGTTATCACTTTTCCTATGTTTAAGGACAGAACCAAGAACTAGAAGATTGACAGCATGAGAAGAGTGGACAGCACATCTTGCAGGTATGCGACGGGACAGGAAGTACCTGGCCCTAAAAATAACCCCGAGCTATGGGTATAGCTTGGAGAGGAAGCTCGTAATACAAACCAGGCTATTCTGGAGACTGTGCAAGAATTGAAAAATGAAATGGCCCAGTTATGTGAAAATAATGCACGATTAACCATGGAGCAAGAAAGAATTCTAAAAATCCTGTCTGACAGGCAGAACCAGCCGCCAGCTAATCCCAGTGTGGAACAGCAGAGAATGTCAGAAGAACAGAACCATCATACAGAACCTGAAGGGTCCGAAGAGAGGGAGGAATGATCTGATAATGCATATGAACAACATACATCAAAGAGGCAGCGGATAGAGTTGCAAGGAGAATTTTGTAAGATTAAACCTCCGCACTTCGACGGGGAACAGGAGGAAGCAGTTGAGGCATGGTTAATAAATATGAACAAATACTTCCAGCTATATGAATACGATCATAATCTGAAAGCACGGTTAGCCATCTTCCAATTACAGGGAAAAGCGACCCTGTGGTGGGAAGAAGTCAAGATCGTAAAAGGAGTAAGCGAACATACCATAACTTGGGAGACATTTCAAAGGTACTTCAAAGAAAGATATCTGACTGAGCATTTCTACGATGAAAAGGCCAAAGAATTCCATGACTTGCGATTGGGCCAGCAGACCATGGACGAATTTATCACCCATTTTACTTCCCTGCTTCGCTATGTGCCTTATATTAGAGAAGAAAAAGCTAAGGTGCAAAGATTTGTTAGTATTTTACCCTTGTATATGCGCCAAAGGATTGAGTTTGACAATCCAAAGATGATGGACGAAGCTATCCGCAAGGCCAGAATTGGCTACCAGCAGAATAAACAGAAAGGAGAGGCTCCGGGCAAAAGATGGAATGAGAAAAGAGGAAATAAGTGAGCTGGAATCAGTAAAGGAAATTGTAGTGGTGGAAGCAAGGGAATGGGCAAAGGGCAGAACAACAGAAAATGCAAAGAAACTCATTCAAATCCAAGCCAACCAGTGAGTCCAGAGTCAGCAAGCAGCCTACAAGATTGGACAGTGAAGGGACAGCAAGACCCCTAGTACAGTGTTGGGGTTGTGGAGGGCCTCACTACGTCAAAAACTGTCTGCGGCGAAAAGGAACCGAACAATTATCTCAAATCCATGAAGCGTCGACAGTTGGCGATGTAGGACATAGTATACCAAGGATTAACGCAGCCCTGGATGATCGTCAGGTGAAGTACCAGCTGACCATGGTGGAATTTGAAGGTAAAATTTCAGACCTTACTGTAGCTGTTTTAATTGACCCTGGAGCCACATTAAGTTATATTAGTCCAAAGGTAGTAGAAATTTGTAAACTGCAACCTGTTAAATTCAAGAATCTGTGGCTAGTACAGCTGGCTACAGGGGCCAAGAGGCGAGTATTGGAAAAAGTAAATAACTGCCCTTTAACAATAGCAGGGTAGCCAGTAATGGCAAATTTAAATGTGCTTTCGCTTCGTTCATATGATGTTCTGATCGGTATGGACTAGTTATAAAAGCACTGGTCATTGGTTAACTGCAAAACCAAGACTATTTATTATAGGGATGAGCTTGGGGCTAGACAAGAGATGCAGGGAATTAAAAGGCCAGTGTAGGTTTGGCCAATAACTGCATCCCAGTTAGAAAAATGTGTTAGGAATGGGTGTCAGATTTATTCTATTCAAGTGGGCTATGCTGATTCGAAGTATAAACCGCCACATTGGATAATATCCCTGTAATAAAAGAGTTTGCGGATGTGTTTCCCGAAGAGATTCCCAGACTGCTGCCTAAGAGGGATATAGACTTTACCATCGAACTGATACCGGGAGCAGCACCGGTATCTCGAGCACCCTATAGAATGAGTGTACCTGAGGTGACTGAGTTAAAAATGCAGCTACAAGAATTGTTAGACAAAAACTATATTCACCCCAGTGTGTCTCCATGGGGAGCCCAAGTGTTATTTGTCAAGAAAAAAGACAGAACCTTTCGAATGTGTATAGATTATCGCCAGTTGAACAAGCTAACAGTCAAAAACAAGTATCCTCTACCCCGGATTGATGAGCTTTTTGACCAAGTGAAGGGTGCAACAGTGTTCTCCAAGATTGATTTGCGCTCGGGTTATCACCAGATCAGGATTAAGGAGGAAGACATTGCTAAAATAGCATTTAGAACAAGGTATGGGCATTATGAATTTGTGGTACTACCTTTTGGGTTAACTAATGCCCCTACAACTTTCATGTGTTTGATGAACAACATATTTCATCAATATTTGGACAAATTTGTGCTGATATTTATCGATGATATACTGATATACTCCTGCACCATGGAAGAACACAAGGAGCATCTTAGATTGGTGCTACAGACTCTCTGGGAACACCAGTTATATGCTAAGTTCAGCAAATGCAACTTCTTCAAAGAGGAAATACAGTATCTGGGCCATATAATTACAAAGGAGGGGATCACAGTGGACCCTGAAAAGATAAGGACCATAATGGAATGGCCCATACCAAAAGATGTAGCAGACATCAAGTCCTTTATGGGATTAGCTGGTTATTATAGATGCTTCGTAGAAGGATTCTCAAGAGTAGCGCATCCTATCACCTCCCTATAGAAAAAGGGAAGAATATTCAAATGGACCCCATAATGCCAAAGAAGTTTCGAGCAGCTTAAGCATCTGCTCACCACCGCACCCATTTTGAGCATAGCTGACCCTAATAAGGACTATGTGGTGTGCACTAATGCAAGCAAGGAAGGCATGGGAGGTGTGTTAATGCAAGAGGGGAAAGTAATTGCCTATGAGTCAAGGAAACTAAAGGAGCATAAACAGAAGTATTCTGCTTATGACTTAGAGTTGGCTGTCGTCATACACGCTTTGAAGATGTGACGACATTATCTTATGGGCAGGAAATTTTTGTTGCTGACTGACCACCAGAGTTTGACCAATTATTTTAGCCAGCCCACTTTGAACGCTAGATAGGCGTGGTGGGTAGATTTCCTAAGCGGTTTTGACTTTGAAATCAAACACCTAAAAGGAAAAGAGAACCAGGTGGCGGATGCCTTAAGTCGGAAGGTACAGTGCTTGTACGAAATTTCCTTCAGCGAATGGAAAAGTCCCTTTGAGGAAATGATAAAAAAGGCAGCAGAACAAGATGTTTAATTCCAACAAATAAAATAGCAAGTTCAACAGTCTACCAGCAAGAAGAATCAACAAGGTTATGAAGTAGATAATGCTGGAATGTTGTATTATAAAAAGAGGTTATATGTGCCTAATCAAAACAGTCTTAAAAATCTGATTTTGGACGAATTTCACATCAGCCATTATGCTGGACACCCGGGGTATCAGAAGATGATCACTGCGCTTTGAAGAGAGTACTATTGGCTAGGTATGAAGAAGAATGTAGCCGAGTATTTAGCACGGTGTTTGGAGTGCCAGCAAATTAAAGTAGAGCATCAGCATCCAGTAGGGCTATTACAACCCTTACCCATCTCGGAATGGAAATGGGAAACCATTTCCATGGATTTCATAACAGGGCTGCCTACGACAAAGAAGAATAATGATTCTATTCTGGTGGTGGTGGACAAGTTGAGTAAAGCAGCACATTTTATACCTATGAAATCCACCTATAGGGCTATACAAATTGCTCATATCTTCATGCAGAATGTGTTTAAATTGCATGGACTCCCGAAGACGATAATCTTTGATCGTGACGTGAAATTCACGTCAGCCTTTTGGAGGACACTATTTGAAGAATTGGGAATGCAGCTGAACTTCAGTACAACGTACCACTCCCTGACCGATAGACAAACAGAGCGAGTAAACCATTTGGTGGAAGACATGTTAAGAGCCTACGTAATGCAACAACCAATGCAGTGGGAGGAGCATTTGCACTTGGTTGAATTTTCATACAACAACGGGTATCATACTTTGACACAAATGAGTCCCTTTGAGGTCCTATACGAGCAGAAATGCCGCACACCCTCAAGCTGGGGTAGACCTGAAGACAAACTAAGGTTAGGGCCAGAAATGCTTAAGGAAATGGAGGATATGGTGAAAAGTGTGCACTCTAATTTGAAAGCTGCTCAGGACAGGCAAAAGAGCTTTACCGACCAGAAGAGGAGGTTCAAAGAATACCAAGTCGGTGACCATGTTTATGTCAGGATTCAAGCCAGAAAGAGTACACTGCAATGGAGTGGGTGTGCCAAGTTGGCACCCCGATATTGTGGACCATTCCAAGTCTTGGCAAGAATTGGGCCGATGGCTTACCAGCTCGCCCTGCCAAGCCACATCTGGGTCCACAATGTCTTCCATGTTTCTGTGTTGAAAAAATATGCTTATGATCCTAAACATGTGATCAGATGGCAAGATATATAGGTGGGAAATTATTTCAATAGACCTATCTAAAATTTTACTTTTGAAGGAACTGATTTGGAATATTGTATGTTGCAGGTCGAACCGAAAGGAGAAGTCTTGGTCGAGCTGTTGAGCATCTTCGATCGGAGAGAAGTACAGCTGCGGAAGTGAGCTATTACCCAAGTTAAAGTGCAGTGGTGGCACTTTGGGCCTGATGAGGCCACTTGGGAAGATGAAGAGCTCATGAGAAAGGCTTACCCAAAGCTGTTCTTAGGCAGTGGACATCGGGACAATGTCCAATTTCAAGGGGGAGATGTAATGCCCCAGGAAAAAAATGTAAATATTTGAATTCACTATGGTTAAAACTGAATATGACATTATTAAAGTGTTTTGGAATTTAACAACATTGTCAATATTATTATTTTTAATGTTATTTTTAATATGATGAAAAAGGATCTTTTGAAAAATGTTGGCAACTTCTGAGAGGGAAGTTGGAGAAAACAGTGGCAGTGAACTGCAACCCTAACCACCTCCCCTAACTGGGAAGGTTTCCTGAGGAAATGGAGGGAGGAGGTTAGTTTGGGCTGTAAGGACAGGCAAACAAAAAGAAAACAAAAAAAAGACTCCAAGGAAACGGGGGTGGCTACATCTGGTGATGATCAGATAGCCTTGCTCGAAGTGCGAGCATCTTGATGAGATCGAGGTCTGGCAAGAAGTAAGGGGGGAGATTCTAGTCCTGAAGGACGAATCTCGTAGTCGGACGGTTTGATAGAAGACAAACCTAGTTTTGGGTGTTTCATTGTTCTTGAAAGAAAAAAAAATCTATAGTCAGTTTCAGGAAATTCCAGATACCATTCTTCCAGGGAATTGTCGGGGAACGCCATCCCAACCAGAGGCATACCAAGTACGAGGCAGTTCTCTCGTACTGATATTAATAGGTAGCTTATAAGGATAGTTTAATTCCTGTTCCTATTATAATATAGAGGAGAATGAAAGAAGATCGTGCTGGGAAACCCTGCTAGAGTATAACCTAGTACAGAATTGTACATGAGTTTTTCTATTTCTGTTCTTTTTATTTTTTTTTAAGGAAACCCTGTTCTTTTCATTCATAAAGGAAAATGGTTCTTTTACTTATAAAGGAAAGAAAACATATAACTCAGGAAGTCATTATGAGCGAAACTGTCAAGGAACCTTTTCAAAGAACCATAGAAAAAGAAAAGAAAACAGTTAACATGGAGACACTGTTTAACTTGCATGTTACCCAAGAAATATGCCAATGTACAAAAAAACAGATAAACATATTGTATAAAAGTATCAGAGAATATGACAGTTAGCACTCTCTGTCCAGCCCTCATATAAGTCTCGTTAATATGGAAAATAAGAGGAGATTCGTTACTGGAACGCAAAACCCATGTACAAGCGATCCAATTATATCCATTTCAACAAAAGCATCAAGACAAGAATTTCTAGGGTACGTCGGCCTCGGACTAGGATGAACATTTTAAATCATGGACAAGCACCGTAAGTCGAAACTGTATTCAACGCACGCACATAATATTATCAGCCAGACATATGAGGGTCAACGCTTTTCATTAGAAAACAAGTAAATAATGAACTATAGTAGTATGGAACCGGGGCAAGTTCATAGAGAACCTCTGTAACTTGTATAAGTATGAACCTGTAGCAAGAATTCAGGCAAGCAACCTTGCCCAATCTGATAAAATTGGGACATAAAATTGTAAAGACAGTAGGGAATTACACTTTTATTTCTGGAATTAATACAATGTGTCCAACAAAAATTACAACTGAATAGAACTAGAGCATTAATCCATTATTCCATCAATGTAGAATCACGCACAGCAAGAAAAACAAATCAGATAGATTGCAGGTGCATATATTACTCCGAGTAAATCTCCATGGTTACATAGATAACAAATCCAAGGGAAATAAGAGCAACAGTTGTAGCTAATAACATGAGCCGAATGATAGCTTTGCTTAAGAAAAATTCAAGAATACACTTTAATAGTAAGGGGGAGCAGCGTGCTAACGCTCAACGGCAGTCACAAACCTATCAATGCATGTACAGGAGATTAACAATGGTCACGAACCACACAACCTCAAGCTAAGGTGATAAATGGCATAACATGTATACAAGGCCTCTGTCCAGGCTAGTAAGTCGCAGAATATTGAAAATAAGATTAAACACAATAATAACCTCCGAACAATATGCATGCTGAAGAAACCCTATACTAGGTTGCAGATTGTAGGGTATGGTCCCCAGAAAAGCAAAGCCCAAACAGAAACCCTCCTCACGCGAGGGTGGGTAACCCGGCCTAGCAAAGGAAAATGTATAGACAGTCATTTGAAATCTAACCAGTAATCCTCCCACCTCAATCCCAAAATGAAGGAGGCACAGAGGAATGGACTTACCTAAGAGGATTTGTGTACGCCATGCCTAGAAAAGGAAAAACAACTTATCACCATTGGCAGCATAGCATGATTATGGCAGACAGAACCTGCAATACAAGGCCCAACAGGTAATTAGTAGTAGTTAAGAGTTACCGGAGCATGTAGGGTGAAATCAAAACTGGTGAAGAAAATAACAGTGGAAACGAAAATAACCAGACCTGTCAGGAAGAAAGGATCTACCAAATCTCTACTGGAGGATCGCCTGTAGAGGATTCAAGGATTACCTCAAGTCTGTTAACTCACGAACAGTAGAACACATCTGAGAACCAAAGCCAAATGAGTCGAATGAGCTCCAAACCCCGGTGGTATGAAACTGATAGATCATAAGGAACAAGGTTAGCCGTCCAATGGGATAGACGGATGTTTTCCACCCTCGATCAGTTTAGGAATCCCGAGGAGAGCCATATCGCTGCAGGTTCCATACAATTGACAGCACATCATAGTTATGTCATGGGGATAATGTTGAGCCAATGTCGAGGTGATGGCTGAGGTGTCCAGCTCCGGGCACATTATCAATTAATAACACTACAGAAAACATTGTCACAAGTACACATTCGCATTAAAGGTAAACCAAACCCCGTATGTAGCTGAGGTGGCATAGTAAATGTTACTTTGGTTAAACTGCCGGGTAAGAACTTTAGCTTTTGCGTAAAAAAAAAAATATTTTGGCTGTGGGGTTGTGACAGTTTCCTTCCAAAAGCAGTGCAAGATCCATATGAAGTTAAATCTAGTAAGATCATAGAATATATCCAATATATGCACGTTCATGCTTTGATTTGCAAATTTATTAGACAATCACTGTTTGATTTGCAAATTTATTGGACAATCACTGTTTGAAAAGGCTTTGATTAGGTGGATCCAAAATAAATGGAACCTCTAGGATGAAATAGAATTGGAGTTAGGGGCCAAGGGTTTTGTTACAACCATTTTCTCCAGCCTGGATTTTTGAGGACCATATTTTTTCAACAATGTAGGTCTCTTCATGTGATTCTGGAAGGAAGAGAATAATCCAAAGAAAGAGGATTTCTTGTAGACCTAGTGTGATCCATCTTTTTGATCTTCCTAGTGAATATTGGGAAGATGAAACCCTTGAAGGAATCAAGGCAACTTTGTCAAATTATTTGAGGCTACCAAGAGATGGAGGTACATTTCATATGCACAAATCTATCATGAATATCTCCCAGAATCTTCCAACCTCTATCAATATTCATTATCAGGATAGTGTTTGGAAGTAGTCTCTAAATTATGAACAAATCCCATTTACAAGCATACATTGTCATGAATACAGGCATCTTAGGACTATCCCATGAATACTTAGAAATCATTTGAAGAAAATCTTTGTCACAAAAAGTCCATTTGTTTGGGAAAAGTCCCCAAAAAACAATAAATTTGAATCCCCAAGATACCTCTAATCTTGACCACATCCCTAGATCTGAAAATAGGTTCGAACCTCTCTATGCGAGAATAATAAAAACTGATTAAGGTGGTCTGTCAAATTTGATCCCTAGATAGTTCGACTCTGAAAACCTATAGGTTATGGCCCAATCAAACTAGCTCTCGTTCCCCTTTTATATTTGCAACAACGAACTCATGGCTTCGTTTCAGATCCCCAATTAAACAATGATGTACGGGCCACCATTCTCCTCGCTATCCACAATGTAAATCCTTGAATTTGTCTGTGGTCCTCCAATTAATCAGCTCCACAATGGCTCCGGTGCTTCGACCCTTCAGCATCACCACGTGAATTTGGGCCTGCAAAATTTTCCCACGGCCTGAGCTCGTGGTCCCACCCTGAGGTCAAGGTCGGGACTTTGGCTCCTGTCCACCTTTTTCCTTTCTTTGCAAATCTGCTGAGGGTCCCGACTCCCGATTAGTTTCTACCTCGACTTGCTCGAAGCATCGTAACTTCACTCGGTTCTGACTCGTGGGTCCTGAGTCGGGGTCGGCTCTCAAACTATGTCCCGGCTGAAGGCCCCAGTATGTGGATCCCTACTAATGTGGCATCCTCCATCAATTTTCCCTGGCGACGGTTCTCAACGATGACTCTTAGCAACTATAAACGACACTCTGGCTCGCCTTCAATTTCTCTAATAACACATGGCACCCACGATGATACATAGGGATTATATAAACAAAGGAGATAACACAAATTAGTTTAAAAATGCACAGGATATATATTAAAAGAAAAATGATTTCATACATAGCCTCTCGAGGCCTGGCACCATTCGGCCTCGTTTTACAGTGGATTGGCCACCCTGACATGTTTGTAGGTTGCCCCTATAAAAGAAACAAAACCCTAACTGACAATACTACAAATATGGCTCCTCTTTCCACAATTTCCATGTGGCTCTTTCTGGAAGCTTCTGGAATTAATTTTGGTTTGCGGTGGAGTTTATGCCCTAAATCATACTCCCATGCTCGAAAATATTCATTATATATTTATGCCCTAAATCATACTCCCATGCTCGAAAATATTCATTATATATTAATCATGTGTTGTCATTGTAGCATCCTGATCATCTCCACTTCAGTCTTTTTTCTCCTCATGGATCATTGAGCTTGAACCATATTTAGTAATAAGTTGTAACTGAGGCTTCATTGACATCTCACCAAGCTCTCTTCTCTGGCTCAGTCTTTAATTATCATAAGTTTATTTCCTCTGGAACTTTTTGAGCTTCCTCTACTCTTTTAATTGCACGTTGCCCACATCTCTCAACAATTCTACCCACAATCCCAACATAAGTTTATTTCCTCTGGAACTTTTTGAGCTTCCTCTACTCTTTTTAATTGGACGTTACCCACATCTCTCAACAATTCTACCCACAATCCCAACAGTGAAATTGTCACACTTCTTCTGCCCAATGGGGACTGGAAATTATTCTCGAGCAAGAAATTTTTCCCTTTCTGCCCAATGGCAACTGGAAATTATTCTCGAGCAAGAAATTTTTCCCTGCTCTGATAGCACAGAGCACTTTATGGAAAATGATTATGGGGTATATCAATTTTGATCCCCAGATGGGTTGACTCCGAATTCCTATGGGTTATGGTCCCACAAAGCTAACTCTCTCTGCATTTTATATTTGCGACAATGAACTCGTGGCTCCCTTTTAAATCCCCAATTAAACAAAAAAGTACAGGCCACCATCCTCCTCGCTCTCTGCAGCGTAAATCCTTGAATTTGTCAGCGCAATTCTAATTAAACATCCCCACAACAACACTAGTGTTTTGTCCCTTCGGCATCACCATGTGAATTCAGACCTACACAATTTTCTTGGGGCCCGAGGTCAGTGTCGGGACTTCGGCTCCTATACACCCTTTACCTTTCTCCACGAATCTGGCAAGGGGCCCAACTAGTTCCTTCCCCGACTTTCCCTCTGCATCTTAACTTCACTCGGGCTCCGACTTGCAAGTCCTGAGTTAAGGTTGGCTCTCAAAATATGTCTCGGCTGAAGGCCCGAGTACGTGGATTCCTACCAGCACGGAACCCTCCTTCATCGATTTTCCCCGGTGATGGTTCTCAAGGATGACTCTCAACAACTTTCAATGACACTCTGGCTCGCCTTCAACTTCTCTAATAACACAGCACCCACGATGATACACGGGAATTATATAAACAAACGAGATAACACATATTTGTTTAAAAACCCACGGGCTATATATTAAAAGAAAGTTGATTTCATATACTACTCTCTAGGCCTGACGCCATTCATTCTAGTTTTACATTGGATTGGTTGCCCTCACATGTTTGCAGACTGCCCATATAAAAGAAACAAGACCGTAATAGACCAGAATAATCTTACTACACTACACCTCCCGGAGGCTTCCAGGAATCGATTTTGCTTTGGGGTATATTAATTTATCACAGTAAACATTACAATAAAATTGTGCACAGATTACAGTAAATTAATATGATTAATTGAAACATAAAAAAAAATAGAAATCAAGAAAGAACTATGTTAGCCTTGTTATGAGAAAGACATAAAAGCTATTTTATATAATCAATAAGAGGGGCTATCAGTTTTGTATGTTCTGGGTTTCTAAATCTCCTATGTCATAATGGGTTGGGCTGAGTGTTTTTCTGGGTTGGGCTGAGTGTTTTTCTCAAACTTTCTCGTAAAAGCTATTTTATAGAACCAAGAAGAGGGGTTATCAGTTTTGTATGTTCACGTGGGTTTTTAAATCCTCATATGTCATAATGGGTTGGGTTAGAGTGTTTTTCTTCAAAAGTTTGAGTTGCTTCAATAGGTAATTTAAGATAATTTTAAAAGTTTATGTGATTTGAAACCTTAAATTATATTTCAAAGACTTTTTTGTAATTTATTTCGAATTTATTATCCAGAAGATTTTTTTTATAGAATTTATTGATATTGTTGCCGTGTATCCTCCACCTCTTAGCAATAAAGGCTTTATTGATCCAATAAAACTCAATAAAATTTAGACCCTCATTGCCTTTAGACCAAAGGTATCAATAAAGGCTTTATTGATTCAATAAAACTCAATAAAATTTAGACCCTCATTGCCTTTAGACCAAACATATTTGGTGTCTAGCGCCTAATCCTTAAACTTTATTCCCAATTTTATATTAGATATCTTTTTTTTTTTAATCAATAGTTTACTACATGGTAACAAACTCACTTTTAAGTAAACTAGCAATGGAATTTCTATATAATTTCTATTGTATCCGCTTAGGCCCTATTATGTTCTAGTTTTTTTTATAAGGGTGTAATTTAGTAGTTTGTATAAAACTTTATCAATAACCTTTCCTATAGGATTCACATCATTCACCTTACTTAGCTTTCTTCATGGTAAATCAATTGTAGTGGTCAAGGAAATTAGAGGGTGGATTGTAAGACTAGTGGAGAGAGGAATAAATGAGAGGGATTGGGTTTGGTTGGAGAGGAGTGATAGTTGCTTAGTTTTAATAATAGATAGATCCAACTCTACTTTCTCCATGGTATCTACACCATAGAAAACAAGAAAAAAATAATGAAATTAACATCTAAACAAACCAAGATGATGATATAGTTGGAGTACAAGAACCTTTGGAGGATGAAACTTATAGAGAGGATCCAAAACTCTATGAATTTTTAATCCCAAGTACCAATGTTTCCTTATTTTTACCAAATTCATTCTATTCATATAAACCTATAAATCCCCTAAGTTTAATCCCAAGTGTCAATGTTTCCTTATTTTCACCAAACCCATTCTATTCATAGAAACCTAGAAATCTCCTAAGTTAATGATTTGGCATGATTTTGGTTCCATCCTCAACAAGATTTACACACAATAAAGCATGGGGTGCTCTATCCATGAGGTTTATTGTTACCCACAATAGCTAGTATGAGTAATAGCAAATAGGGGCATATGTAGGCTTGTATGAAACACTACTTGAACCTTTCATGCTACCATCACAAACAACCCATCCAAGGATATTTGTTGAATCTATTATTATCAATGTATGTAACAACTTATTTTTTTAATTTCATGCTATTTGTGATTGAAAAATTTGGATATAATTTTTACAAAGTATAATTATATTTCACAGCTATATTAAATGAATAATGTAACATAGGTATCAAAAATGATTTTTTCTTTTTCTTCAAAAACCATTTTCTTTTTTTTTTAACTTTATAATAGTTCTCAATAATAATACAATTTTCCAATCTCCTTTGATTTTTCATCAATAATATAGTTCTAGTTCAACTTGCAATGGAACTAACTTTTCCAATTTACTCTTGTAATAAAGAAAAATAATATGTGATTTGTTTTAATTTAAAGATCATTATTATATTTACAAAAAGATAACAACCCTTTTCAAGTCACTATAATAATAAACAAAAAATATATGTAATTTGGTTGTGTTCAAAATTCTCTATAATAATAAACAAAAAAATATATGTAATTTGGTTGTGTTCAAAATTCTTTTTAAACTAGTTTAAAAAAAAGATAAAGAACTTAAAAAACCACATTTACATTTATTAAAAAAAAAAAAACTTGTATTTATATTAATTTCTTTTTTAATGTATTTGCATTAAACATGATGCCTAATCTAATTATAAAAGTGTACAACAATGAAATTTTTCTAAAAACCTTTTTAAAATTTTCATTTAATCTTTACATTATAATCTATTTATTTTTATTAACTTGTAATTTTTCAAATTAAAAACTTGTCTATTAAAAAAAACATATATATACATTAAACATAATCCCTAACCTAAATATGTATATTCCTTAAACATAATCCCTAACTTAACATAACTTAACAGGTAGACTACCATGGTTTCCAATAACCTAACCTAATTACAATGATGTCCAATAGTTAAATTTCTCTATATTTAAAAAAGATATTTAATCTTTATATTATAATTATTTTTTATTAATAATTATTATTTTTTAAATTAAAAATTTCTAAATATAAATTTAAAAATAACTTCAATATCTTCTCTCATCCAAACATATTTTTTTAAAATAAACTTAAAAAAAAAAAAAAATAAATCACATAACACACGTTAGGTTAACACGTTGTTCTAAAAAAATTTACTCCCTAAGAATCTAATGATAGTCTTGAAAACTAGCATACCTCTTAACTATATTATCATGACTTTTGTTTTCCATTAATATTCCACACAACTTAACCGTAACAAAATTTCAAATGATAGTCACATAAAAATATTATTTTTATCATCACTTTGAAAAAAATGAATACGGAGATTCTTCCTTGAATGTTAAATTTAAAATGTTTTAAAAGTTGGGATAAGAATAGCATCTCTACTTACATGACAACTCCAACCTCCCTATATTTACTATTAGTTTTATATATTAAACCATTATAAACCTATATATATAAAATGTTTTTTTATATAAATAAACAAAAAAATTTGTTTTACACATTATTTAAAAAAATACATATATTATATTCATATAAACAAATTTAATATAGTAAATATTATTATATTTTTTATTGATGTAAAATTAATAGAGATATAATATTTATATAAAGATTGTGAGTATAATTATATATATTAAATAATTGGTCAATATTTTATATTGCTAAAATTAAAAAAAATTATAAAAATGATCTAAATTATAATTTTAACTTGTTATTATTAATTATACATATTATTTATTAATTAATTAATTAATTAATATATATATATATATATATATATATATATATATATATATATATATATATATATCCAATTTTAACCATGAAGATTTACTCTCACTTTATTATGGAAATTCTCAATTTGTGAATAGGCCTGGTTACATCCATACACCAATACCATGGGTTACTAATACCACATGTCTAAAAAATAATTACTCATGTTCACGTGATACATTGTTTAATTAATCAATTTAATTAAAAGAACAAAAGTTCATAACTACTCTTAAGATAAATATCACTTTTTGATATATGATTATTATTAAGAATAATTTTGAATATTTTGTAGAAGTTAAATCTTTACCATTCATCTAAAAATTATTGATAATTAAATTAAATTCTAAAACCCCTATTCCAAAATAGAAATGCAATGGCATCTTTATTTTTCTTTCTATCTATATGAAAATTTATAAATAATCAAAAAAATACAAAACATATTTAATATTTTCCAATATCTAATATATTTAGAGGATAAATGTATGTGAATTTTTAAAATGTAAAACCATAAATTTTATTAATTGTCGTTTAAAACTTAATTATAATTTTAATTTTTTTAGTGATGAAAATATATTTTTGAAATTTGATTATCAATTCAAATATAAAGGAATATTTTTAATAGATTTCTGATATTTTCTATTTGAAATAAAAATATAGTTAATATAATTTATTTATTTTTTTATAATTTTGGGTGAAACTACATTATCATTATATTTAATATATCATCTAGGGATGACGAATTGAACTAGTATCTTCACATCAAGAAGTGTCATAACATAACACTACACAATTTATCTAAACCCCTAAACATAATTAAAACAAACTAAAATATATAAAATCGTTTTTAAAATAATAATATTATTTTATTAAAATAAAAATTAAATTTCTTTATATATGAAAAAAAATCAATTTAAAATTTTGTTTATCCAAAATTTAAATAAATAAATATTTGTAAGTTAAATAAATATCTTGATGGTCTTAAATAAAATGTTAACCATTTTTATTTTTAAAATATAAATACTAGAGGATGAAATAACATAATTATATCTTATTATCATAACTATATAAAAATGATATGATTTGGTTAATATTTTATTTTCTTAGGTTACATGGGACAATGTTTGAATCACACCAAATTATAATTATGGTTGGATTTCTGGTCACTAAGTTTGAAATACCTGACTTTTTCACTATAAAATACTCTATTGGAAATAATCTCTATAATTTTAAACCAACCCTATAATAGTATACTTTAATTTATTAAATATTAAACAAATAGAAAAATGATTTTTTTAATTCTATTTGTGCCATACAGGCCTATCAAATCCTGATCGCCCTGCCATATCTGAAATGCAAGAAAAGAACATTCCATATGTGTAATACTCGAGAATCGATTACATATGGACGGTAACTGAATTATTGTAGCAAAGTGGAGGATGGAGCCCTATTTACAAAGTATTTTGTTGATCAACGGGCTACTCTGACAGAATTTGACTTCACATAAATAGGATCGGTTGGAAAGCATACAACGGCATCCAGTTTGTGAGAATTGTCATGATGCTAGAGGCGATTGGACCTTTAAAATAAGTATTTTAAGTTGGCTGTAAAGAGCTTTGGTTCGTAAATTAATGATAATAATGTTTTGTTGTTTAAAAGTTCTTTAAGATCCCTTAAAATCATGGAAGAACATGATTCCTGAGAAGTATAATTGGAGTATACCTTATAAGTGCACGTCTCTGGTTAGCCCTCGTCTAAATAAAATTTTAATATGAACCCAATATCAAACCATGTTAATCGTAAATCAGCCGTATGTATTTGATTCAAGACCATTTAAATCGTAAATCATCCATACGTATTTAACCGAGTTTTATGGGTGGGAACTAGGGTTTTGGAGAGTTTATATCAACTTTCCGAGTTTTATGCGTGGGTACTAGGGTTTTGGAGAGTTTATATCAACTTTCATGTAATGTTTGAGAATATTTTTAGTAATAAGTGGAATACTCGAGAAGAATTTGACTGGAATTTACATTTATGTACACGACCATACGTTCGCACGCTCATATCTCAGCTGACTGGAATCAGGCACATAATAAAACATACAAAGTAGTACTATAACAACCCTACCATATTCCATTTAACCAGCATCCCCGTACGACGTTTAAAGGTATTGAAATGCTAAAATTCTGCGATCTTGTGTAACTTACATTAATATAAATTCATGCCTTTACTTTCCAAAAAGAAACCTTCTATATACATCACAGAAAAGCGTGGAAATAAGAAAGAATTTTAGCTGGTTAAAAACATGATTTGACCGTTGACGACGGTATTATTTTTCAACAGTCTATTATCATGATGGGAATGGCACAACTCACAATTAAACTATTTAGTTTAATTGGTATATAATTTTCACTATAATAATATTGGTCAATTTCACTGGTCAATCCCATCTCTCCAGAAATATAACTCATTTCATATAATATTTATTAATATAATATTTTTTTCCATACAACGCTTATTAATATTAATATGACATATTTTTAATTAATCAATTTAATTAAAAATTGAAAAAACCATAACTACTTTGGAAATAAATCAATTGGTTTTCAATTTCAATAAATTTTAATAAAATAAAATTATATTTATAAAGTAAATAAATGATTGATGATAGTGTAATATAGTATGTTTGTGTATACTACTATAAATATTTTAAAATATTTCATGAAGGTTAAATACTTACCATCCACTAAATAATTATTGATAATAAAATCAAATATCTAGAAGTCTTCTTCTAAAATAATAATGGCTATCAACTTTTAATTTCAATAAATTTTAATAAAACAAAATTATATTTATAAACCAATAAGTTATTATACTTGCCTCATTCACTTTTTCCTTTGACCAAATATTTATGACATTTATCCATAGTTTAACATTAAAAAATTATTTTTTGTTATTTTTTATTATTATTTAAATTTATTTATTTGAAATATGGTCGTTGAGTTGGTTGTTTAGTAACTTCCATTTCTATTAGTTACTAATAGTTTGTTTTTAGTTTTATTTCTTTTTTAGTTAATTTTTTTTTCACTCTTTTTTTATTATTTCTATTTTTGTGAATTATACCTAGGACATGCACTCTTTTTGTTTTTATTTAACTTACCTATTAGTTTGTCTTTGACCAAAAAATTGTGTTCTTTATCCCTAGTTTAACAATAGGAATTCAATTTTTGTTATGGTTTCTTTAGTAACTTCCATATTAGTAACTTCCATTTTTGTGAGTTACCAATTTTTTGTTTTTAAGTTTATTTCCTTTTTTTAACTTTTTGATTTTGATTTTTTTTCATTTTCTAATTATTTTCATTTTCATAAATTATAGTTTTTCTCCCTATTTTCAATTTAAGATAACTTATTATTATATTAAAAATATATTTTAATAAATTATATATAAATAAACATATATATTAAAGTGTAAATATGTTAATATAAAAAATATTAGTTAATCATATTTCTTAACTTTTGGTGATGACATTCAACAATACAACATTTTATTAGTTGTCTTATTTTTGTGATGAATTTTTTGGCTTGATTATTTTTTAATTTAATTAACTTATATTTAAGCTAAGGGGTAGGTATTATATAGCCCTTGTTAATAATAGTATGATATAGTGTGTATTGTTAAATTATTCTTTTTATAAAGATTACAAATTCAAAACAACCATGGTTATCAAACATCAACAAGTGCTACAAAACAACCATCATTAACAAGCGCTACTTAGTAGCTAGTACCTAGTGCTTAGTTTAAATATAGCTAAATTGAAGTAAAAAATAATGTTCTAGCATAAGTGACCAGTAACCATATAAAATTTAAAAAATGAAACAAATTTTTGAGTATGTTCAAAGAATCCCCAGATGTCCATGAACCTCAATTCACTACACAACATGAATGTATTATTTGCTAAAATGTGCTTTGTTTTCTATTTTTCATATGATATATAATAATGTGTAGATATAAGGTTTCAAAGTGAGTACCAATCAAACTTAATTGCCAATTTCTTTGGACCAAAATTAAATAAAAACAAATAAAACATTTAACCAAATGTCATCTAAATTAATATTAAAAAAATAATATAATTTTAAAATTTTTTAAATAAAATAGATATTGATTATTTACTTCAATTTTATTTTTTCCTAGAAGAACTTTAAACTTTCAAAAAAATGATGAACAATCTCAAATTGGTCAAATCTTAGTGTGGAATTTCTCATTGGTGGACAATTTGTTAAAGTTTTTTTTCTCATTAGTGGGCAATTTGTTAAAAACTTTAATGAGTTTTTAAATAAAATCTCACACTTTGAATGATAATATGAAAGATTAAGCTCTTTGAAATCAATAGCATTTGAAAGATTTTATTCTTTTTATATGGAAAAAGGAAATTGAAATATGAATTAAACAATTTAATGATATTTCTATGTCTAATCTTTTCAAATAAAACATTTTCTCAAATTGCTTTCAAAAAATTGTCTAAGGGACAAGGCTATAAAATTTAAAGTCTAAAGATTGAAAAAATGGACATGATATATAAATTTTAAGAACTTAAATAATAGAAAAATTGACATGATATATGAATTTTGAGAACCTAAATAGTTGAAAAAATTGACATGTTATACAAACTTTTAGAACTTAAATAATAGAAAAGATTATGATATATGAACTTTAAGAACCTAAATAATGCTACTGAAACAAAACACTAAATACCTAAATATCGGGTAGGTGTAATAATATAACTAGAAAACAAGACCAACATAAAAAATTTAAACACCAATCTCGGAAAACTTCAGTTACAAAACACAAGATTTTACTCTAAAATGAATTTTTTTTATTATAAGAACTCTTGTCCAAAACTACATTATTGAATAAAAATGTAACTAAAAAACAAGATCAAGTTTAAGCACCAACATAGGAAAATTTTAGTTACAAAACACTTACTCTTAAATGAAATTTCTTATTACAAAAACTCCTAATACACTTAATTTCTATATGCTCAAACAAAAATTAAATCATAAATTCTAGGTACTTTTAGAATGTCTCTAGTTTCTCTCAATACATTATAATCCCAAAAAAAATATGAAGTCAGAGTGAACCTAACATAATCTATATGTGGATCAAACAAAAAATTGACGAACAGGGAATGCCCACACATGGAGAATATCGAAGTTATGGCTGACATACATGGGGAATATTGTGGCTGCCATTTTTGCTCCCTCATGCACAAGTGAGAATAATCATATCAGCCAAGTAATACTTACTGGAAAAAAAAAATGAAATCTAAAAAAATTGCTTCAAGCCTTAGGCCTTTCCAATTTACCGACAAGATTTTCTTAATAGAGAATAACTTAATTTTTGAAGTAAGTGGCATTGTTGAAATCTTTGGACATTCAATTCAAGAAACTCTCTCATAAATGCTAAGAAAAAAAATGGTTAAAATGACATAAATTTTATAAAATATTACCCATGAAAGAGTACAGAAAATGGGGTGCTTGACCATGGAAATTGGCTTCAGCTATAGAGCAAGCTCCCCAAACTCCCCGCATTCATGGACCCTGCCCTCCCTATGACTTAAATCTCAAAAAAGTTGGGTGTGATAAAAGTATGCATGCAACTTCTCAAAAAATTTGGGTGTGATAAAATTATGCATGCAACTTTAGACTTCACTAACTCCCCAAACTCCCTAGCCTTGGCATTCATGGACCCTGCCCTCCCTATGACTTAAATCTCAAAGAAGTTGGGTGTGATAAAAGTATACATGCAACATTAGACTTCTGAAACCGGGAAATCAAGTGTGGCAAAACCATTTTTTTCCAAAATTTTGGAAAAAAAAAAAAAATTCAAGAAGAATAATTTTAAAAGAGAAGGGAAAATTTCCCTCCGTAAATGAACAAAATCACTTATGTAAAATTGTGGCCAAAGAAATTCAAGAATAATAATTTAACAATATTTTAGAATAATAATTTTAGAGTGAAAATGGGAAGAGAAGGAAATATTTCTTAGATGATTAATAATAGAAAAGGAGGAAAAAGTAAAAAAAGATTAAAAAAAAGAAATAAACAAAAAATTAGTAATTAATAAAAATTGAAAGTATTAAATAGCAGTTCAACCAATTACTTTACAAATAAATAAATTTAATTAATAATGATAATATTGTTTATATTAACATATAAACATTTATATATACATGTGTGTCATATATATATATAGATAGAGAGAGAGGGAGAGAGATGTTTTAATATAATAATAAGAAGTTATCTTAATTGAAAATATGGAAGAAGAAAAAATTATAAATTATGAAAATGGAAATAATAAAAAATAAAAAATAAAATAAAAATAAGAAATTTGAAAAAAAAAATAAAACTAAAAACCAAAATTTAATAAGTAATAAAAATAAAAGTTATTAAATCAATCATAATAAAATTTTAACCAATAATCATACAAATAAATAAATTTAGATAATAATAAAAAATAACAAAAATTAAAATTCCAATAGGAAAAACATTTAATCAAAAACAAATAAAAATTATAGTAAAAAGAAATTTTACTATAATTCAATTTTTAGTAAAAATTATAGTTTTCTAATAATTTATATAAATAATTTAAAAACTAAATATTAAATATAGTATTATATTAGGTATGGAAAAATATTATTATATATAATTATATATTTATATATATATATATATTATATATATATATATATATATATATAGATATATATATAGAATAATTTAAATATATAAATAGATTAATAACCTCTGATCTGGTTAAAATTTTTACCCTGTTTACTTAGCTCTAGAAGTATAATAATAATTATAAAGAATATTAATATTAATTTAGTTAAAGGGGGTTTGACCGGGTCCTTAAGTTGAAAAATAGCCGTTAGTCTTTTTAGCCGTTGGAGTCTCTGCTTGGACTATTTAACTCGCTATACTGGATCTGTATCTTCAACTTGTCCTGACGATGAACCACACTAGTTGGTTCGAAACGCGTCGACAAATGATCAATTATGTGATTTTGCCAAAAAAATTCTAAACAAACGTTATGGATCACAGAAGTCTAAATTCCTTAACAAATAAATTCATAATAAAATAAAAAAATGAATTCCTAATACTAAACTTACCATAAATATAATAAAATCAATTCTACTAATTTCTACGGAATTTTTAAAATATTCCTCAATTTACAACGACTTTCAGTTATTCAAAACCGCTTAAATATAGCTAACCCAACAAAACTAAACTAAACTACATGCACGATAAATACGACGAGAATATCAAAGATTTTCAAATTGCTTCGGAAAAAACATTGTTAATTTAAGGTTTCAACAGGGAAATTACATCAAACACGTACGTATTATTATCTTTTATTTTTTCGTTACTGTATGAAAAATACTTCAATATTATTTTTCCCATGCACTGACATATTATCATCTATTGAGGACACGTTGAGCTTCAAAGCTCACATTCCATTGCTGAATAGACTGTAAATGACTACAGTCTTAGTTAAAAGAGAACAAACCAGATATGAACTAGAACGTTTACAAGGGGTTAAGTTAACATAGCATTATTACCCTTGTCATATCAAGTCACTATTTTGGCGACTTTAATGGCTCATGACTGGTAATAAAAGTTCGCGCTCTCTCAGGGACATTGTTATATTGAAATTAGGTACTTCAAAAGTAATTTAATATTTCTTTTTGCTAATTATATTATATAAAAACAATAAAAACAATATAATTGATGATGATGCTATTACTTTTTTTTGATAGGAACATTAGTGCAGGACTTTTACAATGAAAAGCTCGATGGTTTTTTCATTAATGAACCATATAGTTTAAAAAATTAATATCAAATAATTTAATAAATTATTTATTCAAGATTGATTTTAATTTTTATGTGTGGGTATATTAGAAATATTTCTAATTTAATTTTTTTTAAATTAAAAATTTAAATTATAAGTGAAAAAACATTTTAGTGTGGATATTTCACTCATTTTTATTTTAAGGATTTGAAGTTTAATTAATAATGTGAAGAGTGTTAGATCTAGATAGATAGAAGACCGTGTTAAATTATAATTATTAGAAGAGGAAAATTTTATAACATATAGGGAAAGTAATATTGAAGAAATTGACTATTAAATTTGAAATAGGTAAATTATTAAAGAATTGAATAAAATTGACTTGAATAATAAGAAAAAAACTCAATTATCTAAAAGAGCCAATTTAAGGAGGAATGTAAAAAATATTCAAAAATAGAAATAAATAATTTTATTTAAATTATTGTAGAGGTAATTAAAAAGGTGAATCACAAAAGAAATTTGGTGAAATGAGATTAATGAAAATTTGAAAAACAATGCTAGAAATTTGGTGAAATGAGATTAATGAAAATTTGAAAAACAATGCTAGAAATTTGGTGAAATGAGATTAATGAAAATTTGAAAAACAATGCTAGGAGTTAAAGGAATTTTGGATTAAAGAATATAATAATCATTAAAAAGATAAGCTTGGTTAAATTAGATTAATGAAGAGTTGAGTATAAAGGAATTAAAAATTTGATTTAAGGTAGGAATCATTAAACATAAATAGAATTTATTATTTATCATTTTTAAATTTGTCCACGGGGATAGATGGTGATTGATTTCTTTGTTAAGGCACTCATTGCCTTGATCAATGCGATAAATTGGATATGATGAAGATATAGTCTAGCCAAACTTATATATATATATATATATATATATATATATATATATATATATATATAATTTTTAAAATTGAAGAGGAAAGGAATAAGAAATTAAAAAATAACTAAATTAAATTAATTTAAAATTTAAATTCAATTAACTAAATTTTATAAAAATTAAAAATGAAAACAATAAAAATATATTATATGATAAGAGGATAGAAGGGAACAATCAAAGGTTAGGAAAACAAGAAATAGAGAATAGGAAAAAGAAGAGGGGAGAAAGAGGGATAGAGGAAGAAGAGGGAGATGTGCGAGCTTGGGTTGAGAGGGATTAGAACTTGAAATTAGGGAACGAGATTTTTATTTTTTCGTTCTTTAAGAATTAAAATTTATTTTTTAATTATTTTGTTAAATTTAATAATAATAAATAAATCATCTTAGTTTTTTAATAAATGTGGTTGGTTTTTTTAATAACAAATCAATTTTATGTTATTTTAAATTTTAATTCAAACTTTTTTTTAAGTAAGTGAAAATATTTTTATTGAAAATATAATTCTTGAGGATCATTTAAGACTAGGAAACCAAACCAAACGAGTGGCAGTGCATTAAGCTATTAGCTAAGATATATTTAAAGACAAAACTTAAAAAAAATATTGCTTATAAATTTTGCTCAAAAGCAAAACCTTGTATCAAGGTGGCATGTTGAGGTTGAGAAATTGTAGAGAAAATTAAGAAAGCTAGTACAACTAGATAAATACATATAGATTATGTGGATTCTTAGGGTTCCACCATCATGGGTCTTCACCCCACTTACTAGATCTCCCTTGATCTAGCGGAGAGCCAGATCCTTCATTTGTAGTTGTAGCTCATCCAAAATTAGGAATATCTCGTCTTTGGCACCAGTGCGGTCCAAAAGTACCTTTCCCATCAATTCTTTCATTTGTCAATATAAATCTATTATGTGTAGGTACTGATTTTTCCTTCATCACATGTGGCATGTATCTAGAACCTAGGCTACCACCTCTGCTATAATGTAGGATTCTAAAAGACACCCTCTTTCTACCACCACTTCCTATTCATCCTCAAGGAATTCTTACTATATGTCAATAATAATTTTCTCATCAAACTCTTGAGTAGAGGATTCCACCATGAAGTGTGGGGCCTTGAGCCACCACGAGCCTCATGATAAACATATTTTCATCGAGAGCCTATTTTCTTGTCATGATTTAGGAAGGAGGAAAAAGTTGAGTGTAGAATGACATTACACTAGAGGAAGAAGGGACAAAAATGTAGAGGGGGTCAAAAAGAGATTGAAGAGGAGAGTGCCCACAATGGGTCCAAACCAAATGTCTAGGTCACTTCATTTTGTGACCATTAGGAGGAGGGAAGGGCAGATAATACTATCACAAAGGTTATTCTAGACATTTTGGTGAATCCAAACGCTAGAAACAACAAAAAATACAAGTAGGGGACCTATATTTTGGGGAGTGTAATCAAATGTAGGAAGCAGGTCTATAGAAAACTACAATAGGAAATAAACGTACTCTAATTATGAAATATTGTGTGATCAAATTTCCACACCCCCACTTAGTTAATTAACATAGTGATATTTCTACATAACCAAATTCACAATAAGTCTAGATAACTCATTCGAAAAAAGTTTGGCATTGCACATCCCACCCATTTATTACTTAATAATAAGGTTGTTAGGTATACTTCTCATTTATCTTTTTCCATACCACCTCATATAAGAAACCCTTAATTCCTTTTTAGAATTAATTATCATCATTCTATTATTATTCCTCAAAATGCACATATAAACTACTATCCTTAATACACTCCTTATTAAATTTTAAGTGTTTTTGATAAAATTTTATCAACCTCCAAATAAAATTAAAGATTATATAATTAAATTTTCAGTGTTTTAATACATGTTTATCAATCTTTAAATAAAAATCATGATTAACTAAAGAACATAATTTTTTAAGTAATTTAATATTTATTATTATTACTTGTTCTATGTCATATCAGAAATAAATATATTATTTAATTGGATAATAAATAATCATTTTAGTCCATAATTATTAACATTACATTCTATCAAAAGAATTTCTTTAAATAAATCTATATGGGCCAATTTATTCAACATCTATTATTTATAAATACATATTTTTAAAATTCACCAATAAATTAACACTAAATTAATAATATTTCACATAATTTATTATTAATCACATATATATGATTTGAGTTTTATTCCTATCATATAATTAATTATAGGAATTAATTATGTGTGTGTCTCACGTTTGTTTGACATTTATATAATAATTATCTTTTTTTAATTTATAATTTTATTAAAGTTAATAATATTTTAATGATAACATTTTTTCCCATATTTTTGTCGTTAAATAAAAATAAAAAATTTATTTTTATTTTCAATTTTCAATTTTTATCATAAGGAAAAAAAGATATATCACAATTTTAATTATTTATCAAAATTTTTCTTATTTTTTAAGTTATATAAAATACTCTATTTTAACAATTTGCATTGAGTAAAAATATATAATTTTTAATAAAAAGAATAAGGAAAACCATTTATATTTAAATTGATGGTATTTAATAATGAATGGTGTATAATTTGGATTTTTTTTTAAGTTTGATAAGAATAGATTTTAAAATTTACAATAATTAATTATGGATTGTGTCTAATTTTGATTTTTTTTGTAAATTTGAGAGGAATACATCTTCATCATTTCCAATATATCACCCGATGGGACGGTGGGTGACTTCACATCAAGGAGTGTCTTAATACAGGGTGGGTGACTTCACATCAAGAAGTGTCTTAATGGAGGGTTCACATCAAGGAGTGTCTTAAGAGAGGGCCGTGAATTCACATCAGGGAGTGTCTTAACATAGCACCCAATCACCATCTATCCAAGACCCATGGACATTTATAATTTTGATTTAACTATCTATTATATTTTAAAATATAAATTTTATCTAGTAATTAATTTATTTTTTTTTACTTCAAAAGCTATAATATTTTATTAAAAATATATAAAACATTAAGATGTGATATGATTTTTTATTATTTTTTTTTACATAATGTGAGAAGCTCTAATTAATTAGTGTCCTAGATCCATCTTAATTGTGGAACTACTAAGGGCTAAGAGAGATCAAATCTCTCTCTTAGGGTGTAATTTTTTATAGTGAAAAGAGATTTGATCCCACTTGGCATTTGGTGGATCCAGAGTTAAGATGGATCTAGGTTGGTTTAATTATTAGCATTTAAATAGCTCACATTAAAGAAAAATATTATAGGAAGAATCATAAATTAAGAATACCATAGAAAAAACTATAAACTAAAGAAATTTGTATTTTTTATTTTATTTTATTTTAACCAATCAAAATTTGAAACATTACAACAACTCTCCATACTAAATTCAAAATCCTTTCCTAATATAATAATTAATTTTTATAAATATAATTTTATTTTATCATCATTCTCTTTATTATAATTATATTTTCAATATACATAATATATAATATATAAAACTAATAATAATTAATATATTTAATTAATGAAAAATATTAACATAATATAAAAAAAATATTAATACAAATTAATATGTATATAATTAATATAAACCTATATTAAATCAAAATTAATAAGTAATATAAATTTAATCATCTTCAATTAATAACATAATATTTTATGTGAACGACTTTAAACAAATAATTTTATCGTTCATTTAATATCATAATGGAGCATAAACTTTTCTCTGTTTTCAAATAAATGCAATATAGTCCCCCTTTACTCTTTATTGAACATTTCTAGCCTTCTTTTGTTCTCTGCAAAATGTCGCTTTTATTTATTCTTTATGAAATTGTTATTCTTCATTTAATATCATAATGGAGCATACACCTACCTTTTTCTTTTTTCAATTAAATGCAATATATTTTTTTATTTTTATATTTTTTTGGTTTATAGATTTTATTATTTCTAAGAAATATTGATTCCATTTTGTCTATGATTCATAGACTCTAAAGGTTAGGTACCATAAATGAAATATTATTTCCACTTCTTTTAGGTTCAATCAAACAACCTAATTCTAAAAATAAATAACCTAACTCTAAAAATATAGAGAAAATTAAAACTATGATTTCTCACTTACAAAGAATTAAAACTGTGATCTCCTAATAGGGAAAAAGTCTTTTAATGTAAAAAGCCAATTAAACAAACCCTCAAAACTTCTTTATAAAACTTTTATTTCCATTTTATTTATTTTAATTTTAAAAAATCATATTTATAAATAATATTTAAAAATAATAATACAAAATAATATTAATTAATTTAATTAACAATAATATAGATTTAAATTAAATAATTAATTATCAAAACTAATAAGTATTATTCCACCTTTGTTAACCTTAATCAATAAACTTCAAATATGCTAGGGAGGGGACAAATGTAGCGAATGTTATTCAGGACAGCGGTGTCTATACTTGAAATTAAGAATATGAGTTTATATTATTAAAGGTAATTAACAATAATTATTAATTATTAAAATAATTAATTTCAATCAAATTTATCAATATTAGTGAATCAAGCTAGATAATTGATTAATTTAATTGATTTTTTTAATTATGATTTTTTGAAAAAGGTATAATTTAATTATTTTAAGTTTGAAAATAATTAATTTCAATCAAATTTATCAATATTAGTGAATCATAATTGATTAATTTAATTGATTTTTTAATTATGATTTTTTGAAAAAGGTATAATTTAATTATTTTAAGTTTGGTTTTTTTTAAATGAGAATTGGGTGATATAATTTTTTAATGAGAGGATTATTTTATTTATATATATATAGATCACATTTTAATATAATTAGTCTAATAAATATTTAGGAAAAAATTAAAATAAAATATTTAAATTAAGATATAAATAATAGTCAATCATCACATTAATTATACTTATAATAATTTTAATTGTAATTATAATTAGTGCACTTATATAATTTAAATGGTCAGAAAATGTTCATAAACATCAACTCATGATAAACATTAAAATACTTACCTGATAATACATCTCACAATATAAAAATTTGAAAATTCATAAAAAATAACTACATCATCATTATTACTTTTATTATATATATAACAATATTTTTAAACATGGAAATTTACCCCATTTATTAAGGGCATTTTAATTAATAAATAAGCTTTACTACAATATCATGAACCAATACTATGGTTTATTAATACAATATACCAAAAAACCATTAAGTATTTCATATGAGACTAGTCCATATGACATTTTTTTCAATTTATCAATTTAATTAAAAAAATTAAAAGAAAATAATTACTTTTGAGATCAATTATAAATTTTGATTTGTGAAGATTACTAATATTCTAAAATATTACCTAGAAATGAAATCTTATCATTCATAAAATAATTATTAATAATTATATTAAAATTCTAAAAATTTTACTTTAAAATAAACATATATAATAAACATATACGAATATTATTAATTATTATTTTAATAATATATTTATCAATATAAAATTAATTAACATTAATCATCTTAAATAATATTATTAAAGACAAATAAATATTTACTATCCCAGACTATTAATTTACTTTACATTATTCCATATGTTTAATAAAAGAGTGATAATAATTTTAAACCGTGGGGCAAATAATTATGTTTTTGGGATGCTATTTTGATTACAGCTTAACCTAAACATAAAAATCATGGCATATTGTAATTAATATATATATATAATTTACCTTTTTTTACTCATATGAAATAATAATAATAAATTAAATTAAAAAGATAAAAAAACTATATATTAGTGGGCTGAAATATAAAAATTAGATCATAGTATGTGGATGTGTTTATGATGATGATGATGATGGTTAATGTCCGTTGAGACCAAACATTGGTCTATCGGACCTAAAGAAACAAATTATTTATTTTGATTTAAGATTTTATTCCTATGCTCAAAAAGCTTGGAGAGAAGCCTCCCGAGCTCACTGTAATTTTGACATTGTAAAAGGTTAGGAAGGTCAGTATTGTAACAAAGATTGTGAAACTGAGATCTAATGTGGTTGTACGCCGGGCACTCGAAGTGGTTTTCATCCTCAATGTTCCTATTCTCACATATATGGCAGATATTTTAGGAACTGCCCAACCACCTGTTTCACTCTGGAGCTCATGAGAATTTGTTCTAATCTTTGCTATATTAATTTTCTTCTTTGAGCTAGTTAAAATAGAGAGATACTTTTGATCTTCTAGGGTGGGGTTGATGACCTTCTTATAATAACTTAATTTTCTTTTAGCCGTTAAATCTTTCTCACACCATATTTTTTCTTTAAACTTAGAAGTAACAATATCTTTAATGTTATTTATGTTTTGCAATGCATCATTCTCATTGATCTCCCAATAGTTTAACCAAGCCCTTGTGTCTTTATGCCACCCCGATTGAGCCTTAGGTGGTTTTGACTGGAATTTAAAGCTAGCTTAGAAAGTATATGTACATTTAAAAATAATAAAATAATAAAATAATATTTATATTAATAAATTTAAAAATAATCATAACAAAATTAACCAATTAAAAAATAATAATAACAAAAAAATCAATGTCTTTTATAAATAAAATCATCAATTTTCATATCAATGTTATATCAACTATAAAATAATTAAAAATAAAAAAATTAATTATTTTTTAGTATGAGAGAGTTAGTAATTCTTTCACTACTTAATATGCAATAATGATATGTAAAATTAATATTATTGACATTTGATGATGTGTCATTATATATATATATATATATATATATATATATATATATATATATATATATATATATATATATATATATATATATATATGAGTCATAAATAAAATATTTCAATTTCTTTATTAAATAACAAAATAATTTTATATGGAAAAAATAAAATAATTAAAATTAAAATTTTATTTATATTTTTACTTTCCATTGTGAGAGATATGTGAAATTTATTCCATTCTTAATATGGATTTCATACATAAAAATTATATATATATATCTATATATATATATATATATATGAGTTATAATATGGAGTTGATATGTAACATTTATAAATATCAATAACAAAAAATATTTAATGTGGATTATAAATCAAATATGTTATGAGTAGAATATTTTAACATCAAATGAGAGAGAAAGAGTGAGAGAGTTATTGTGACATTAATAATGAGGGACATTTGTAGTGACATGTAACATTTTAACAAATAATAATATTAATAATAAGGAAGAGATTGTAGTACATGGATATATTTTTTCTACTTCTGAATATGAGGACCATGTATTGACATTTCAATGTGGAGAATGTAAATTATAAATAAAATATTTGAAGATTAATTACGCTAAATTATATAAAATAAATGAAAATAAAAATTTATAGATTCATCTTAAGTACATATTTACAAGGAACTAAAAAAAACCAAACATCTTTAAGGGCAAAATTTTTCTTAAATTTTACATTTAAATAGAAGTTTGCAATTTGAGAGATTCAATCACTATAGATGCTTAGCAAATGCGGAGTTAATATATATTTATGTATATTTATTTAATATGAAATGATAATTTTCTATAAATGTATATTTATATAATATAAATATTAAAATTATTAAATATAAATAGTAAAAACAAAATATATTATAATTTTTTTTAATTATAAATAATTTTTTATAAATAAAATAACATAAAATTATAAATTAAACATATATCCCAATAAACGAAATGAAAGAAAGAAAAAAACATATTAATCATCTCTTATTTCATGAAAAAAACATGCTAATAATCTCTTACTCATTAATGTGCATTTCATGAAAAAAAGCATATTAGAGACATGAAGGAAATAAAAAGAAGAACACCCAACATAATAAAAAAAAACATGTTAGAGAAGATAAGGAAATAAAAAGAAAAACACCCAACATCATTCCAGCATAAGCACTCAATGCTGATATGATACATGTATATATTAAAAACATCTCCTCAGAGACTTAAAAAACAATAAAACAAGTTTTTCTAAAAAACAATTCAAATTTATTCTGATTTCTTCTAATCTTGTCTTATACAATGTGATAATGTCCCAAACACGGATATTATTCATCTTTGAAAAACGAAAATACCAATGTGGATAACAGGAGTAACCCTTTATCACCATTCACCTGCAGTGGTTTCCTACATATTGGCCAATCAAATTTGTTGTGTCTTATCTTTTGAACAGTTGTCAAGGTAGAATATAATTTCCTAGATACCAAATATAATTGAGAATCGTTATTCTTGTTCTCTTATTTACCTTGGTCAAATCGAACTCTCTGCTGCTCTCTGCAGACGTGATCTTTGAGAGATATGGATATTGAGGGCTCAGACTTGTTTTTAAACTCGATGGAGTGAACATTATCTGTTGGGTGGGTGTAAATTCTGGGAAACCTTGTAAAAGCTGTTCTCGAGACGCGCAAAGATGTAAAAAGGAATTCAATAATCCGCGTTGAGTGTGCTGCTGCTGCTTCTCCTATAATTGCTCAGAACATTGCAATTCCCTGATACATTCTTGAGCACATCCAACCATCACGCCTGCAACACGGAGGAACAGAAGTTTCTGGTTATAGAAAGCACGAGCAGCAAAAGATGGGAGGCGCGTGGAATAAATTAGTAAAGAATTGGGAAAATGGGGCAGACAAAGCGACAGGGTGGTTCCACATGAAGTATAAAGTCCTTTTCAAAAGACACCCAACATCACACCGCCATTTGCATATATAAAAAAACAATGGAGACACAGTGACAGAATCCGCCAAAGTGAGTCTCAAGGCTGACAGTGTCTCTCCTTCATGCTATACCAAGCTCTGGCAACAAACCCTACATGCCATTGTCTCTGGCACAAACCCTACTGGCCATTGTTGGTGCCTCACAAGAGTAAACTAATGAACTGTCCCTTGCCCCACAAAATGCCTCTTGGGTTGACATCCAGCTCCTGCTTTCCGTACTTCCACAATGAAATAAGGCCAAGGTGTCTTCAAGGGTGTTCAACAATCCTTTATAAAGGGACCCCCCCTTGTAGCTGCGCTGCACCCTTCTGTATGACAAATCATTCTTGCTTCTGTGAGTATATATCTATAAATATATGCAAAATTGTTGCAATTAATCCTTATCACTGTTTTGCTAAGCAGTATTTAATCTCTGGAGATTCACTCCCCCAAGTCATTTGGGAGCTCCAAAGGAGGGATTGAACAATTATTCTTTGCAGTACCAGATTGAAGAATTTTGTTTTTCTGTTTTCCTCTGATTTGGATAAATATGGGTTCTGAAGGAGGATACCTGACCCAAGATGCAAATGTTGTATTGAAACAAGTGGTGTCAGTTTATCCATTGCCATCCCAATCTAAGCATGGTGGTGACTCCATTCTAAGTCTTTCTAATTTGGACAGAAAATGTCCTATGCTCATGTATACAGTCTTCTTTTACAGGCCTGCAGAGGAATTGATCCCCGCAGCTGTGTTCCAGACCTTGAAGACAGCTTTGGAGAAGACTCTGGCTGTCTGGTATCCTGCAGCTGGAAGGCTTAAAATCAACGAAAGCGATGGTAAATTCGATCTTCTCTGTAACGATGCCGGTGCAGTCATGGCGGAAGCCTCTACTGATTTCAGATTCTCAGGGTTTGGGGATATTTCACAATACAATCCCTTTTTTGAAAAGCTGGTCTATAAGCCAGTTTTCAGTCCCACCTTTGAAGACATGCCTCTCATAAGTGCTCAGGTGAGTAATTCTAGTTCTACAAGAGATTTGTTGGCATACCTCCTTCCTTCACAACAATAATAATAATAATGTTTGTGTGCTGAGATTCGGATTAATTAGACCTAATCTTCTAGGAATAAATTGTTTTAGACACGGAATTACAGTTATGGGTACCTCAGGTGAGTAATTCTAGTTCTACAAGAGATTTGTTTGTATACCTCCTTCCTTCACAATAATAATAATAATAATGTTTGTGTGCTAAGATTCGCATTAATTAGACCTAATCTTCTCGGAATATTTTATTTTAGGCACAGGAAATTACAGTTATGGGTACGTAGGATCTTTAAATCAGCTTTCTTCACCCGCGTTGAAACTAAATGGATCTACAATTTCCCCGCCCAATAATTTGCATCGCTTCGCTGAAACCCTCTGAACCAATTTGATTAAAACCTAACTCATCATCCAAGCTTTTTGGATCCCCTGCATATTGAAGTTCAATATAGGTTTTTGAATCGCCTGTGCAGTGAAGTTCATGTTAGATTATTATAAGCTTCTATAAGTTCATTTTAGATTATTATAAGGTTCTATATAAATCTATAATTATTATTAGAATTTGCGCATAACCTAGGAACTTATTTATATAAAATTTACTGTGAGATTAACCTAGGCACTTCCAATTCCCGGGACAACAAGTTGGCCTCCTAGGTTTCCGGTGATAAGACTTGGTTGTCATTCTATGTTTACAGTCTGGATTTAGCTTGTCACTTTTTAAAGTGATTCACTCATGAAGTTGGTTATGAGCTTAGCCTTTTAACCGTTGCAGGTTTTGCTTCATTTTTTTTTCAGATACTCATGAGCTATCATTGCGGTGCAGACAGACTCATGAGTTATGATGGAGGTGCAGACTTTCTTGAGTTATGATGGAGGTGCAGACTTTATTACAGTTTTAAATCGTGTGATGTATGAATAAAAGTCTATTAGATATATAGTTTGGTGGTGATTTCAAACTTAAATTATTATTGAAATTTTTAGCAGGATTATAACCCATAGTTTCTCTTGTTTTTTACTGACCTTTGAAATCTATAACAAGATTGTAACCAGATAAATCTTCCTCATATTTATGTATAAATATCATTAAAAAAAATTATACATTAATTTTATCTATCTCACTCTGACCTTATCTATTTTAGAAAGACTTCAGAATTAAATTAGAATGATCTCAAAATTAAATTATTATTACTATCTATTTCACTCTCACCTTATCTATTTTAGAGTAATCTTAAAATTAAATTATTATTATTATTATTATTATTATTATTTATTTATTGAATAATATTAGCTTCATAAAAATTGTTACCATTCGATTTACCATTGTGTTGTGAAATGGAAGTGTTTGGCAGCAGTAAATTTGAGATCATAAAAATTAAATTGTTGGTCAATGTCTGTTTTAGCAACGCGTTGCCAGTTATTATAGAAGTGCTAATGTTTAGGAGTTAAGATTTTGTTTTGAACTGTTATATTGAAGGTTGGACAGGATGACAGTCCTTGACATGCAATAACTGTTGAAAACACGCAGCTTTTAAGACTCGAAATGTCTAGATTTTGATAAAAAACAGTTGCATTAAACTGCGAGCACTGAAATGTTTCCAATCTGGGTATGTGAAATAACATGCGTGGGATACATATTATGATAAAACAAATGATTAGGTATGGATATGGTGTATCATTCTGTAATTCTGTGCACTCAATTGTTTTTTGAATGGCCTATTGGCCTATGTGGTCTGCTACAACTAGGGTTTGTAGCCCGGGTTTGATTTCCAAGAATATTTGTGCTTTGGAATTGCCTGAATGACATCGTCCAAGAGTTTTGTTTCCCCATCCCACGAAAAGTTTGTTGGTTTGGAAGAAAAAAATTATTGAATTACCGTTGCATCTGAGGACAGGACTTCTGTCCAGCCCTGCCAGAACATTTTCGACAGAAAAGATTCGCTGTACTATATATTTTATAAGCAAATCTACTTATTATATCGCTGTGTTGGATTTGTATATGGTATGATGGGCAAAATGTAACAGAGAAAGCTTTACCCACTTTTCCCTATTGGTTTAGATAATTTAGGGTTTTTAAATCTCGCATCACTATATATGATAATCTAGGGTTTTTTAATCTCAGTTCACTGTATATTGTAATTTAGGGTTTTTAAATCTCGGATAGTTTATGGCGGAGAGATTAATCTGGCCATGGTTTTGTATGTGATGTTATTAATTTCAGGTAACGAAGTTTGCATGTGGCGGATTTTCTCTAGGGTTTGGTTCCAGTCATTCCCTGTTTGATGGCCTGGGTACAAAAACATTCCTCGAGGCATGGGCTGCAATGGCGTCTAAAAGCACCGTAGAAATATCAAAACTACCTCAGCCAATTCATGAGCGCACTCGGCTTTTTGTGACAGCATCAGGAAGTGCAAGCCCTCCAAACCTAAAGAGCGTGGTACCCTTCAAGCACCTAATCGAACTGATAGAACGTGGAATTAATTCCGAGGAGAAAAAACTATGGGAATGTCGTTTCAATGGGATGAGTTGGGCGAGCCAGGGCGGCTATGCCTTGAAAACTTTCAGTGTATCCAAAGAAATGGTGCGACAGTTAAAGAAGAAAACCATTGAAGAAGGCGGACCTTCCAATCCTTCCGCCTTCGACGTGGTGGCAGCTCATCTTTGGAGAGTAAATATTCTAGACATTACCATCTCTCTCAAACTATTTTAAAGTTGGAGACCAAAAATTTGGATAAACTGTGTCTGGAAACTGCAATGTCCTATGGATGAAAACTTCATCCATCTTCAATCACCATAAGCATACAATTTATCAGGAAATTTTGTCTCCACCCGGGCCCATCAGACATGGCAGTTTCTCCGCACAGTTCATCTAGAAATTGGGTCTTCAATTGGAATTCATGTGGGAGACAAAAATTGTGAATAAATCACAAGTTTATGGTTTTTGAAGATGGGTGAAAGGTTCACCAACAGAACATTGCAGTTTCTCCACACAATGTTTCCAGAGATTTTTGTCTCCAACATGAATTCCAACCGTGAAAATCTACATTTTAAAGTATTTTATAATTTTCATATATTATATTTTGATGTGTGACCTAATCGTGGCACTAAACATAAATTTTTGTATCTTGCAGGCTAGAGTTAAGGCATTGGGATTCAGCCCTGGAACGACGGTCTGCCTCCAATTTACTGTTGATGCTCGAAGCCGCCTTGTTCCACCATTGCCCAGGGAATTCGCTGGGAATGCCTATGTCATGGCTTCAGTTACCTGTACTGTTGAGGTTCTAGAGAAGGAGGGCCTCCATATCACAGTGGGAAGAATCCAGAATGCCAAAGATTCTGTGACAGACGATTACATCAAATGTTATCTCAGAGCTCTGGACGCTCCTCAGAAATCTCTGCCTTCTTTGAGAGAGCTGACACTTGTGTCTGATTGGAGGCGAACCCCATTTCACACTGTAGATTTTGGAATGGGAAAGGCTTTATATGCAGCTCCTTTGGCATCTCCTGTCCCACAGTCAGCCTATTTTCTTGAAGACCCAACAGATGAGAATGGGATTCATGTCAGGTTGGGTCTATTGCCTGAACATGTACCAGCCTTTTACAGGCACTTCCTGAACCAATGACAGGATCTCGCCAGCAGCAGTCTGTCCACAGCAAAATATAATGAATGTGGCACTTAGGATGCATACGAATATAGGAATTTTAGGTACGCAAATATATCCATATCATGTAGATAGGGTATCAAGTTTTTAATGTTTCCTATTTGCTAAAATATTGTTCTAATTTCTGTAATATATGTAGTGAGCTAGTTAATGATAACATGCAAGCTCTGTAGTTTCAGCTGCCTTTCTGCTAACATGTCTCCTTATCCTTAAGGTAAGGTATATAAACATGGATGTGAAAGGGCTCCATGAATTAACAATTATCTGTTCTTTGCTTTAGCTTTCCTCTATTCGTGGCCTATATTGTTACAGTTTTGTTGTTATGTGCTGTTTACATTTTCATTGAATTTTCAACGATATGTCCATGTATACTGAATTCAGTATATCGACAGCTTTATAAAAAAACAAACATAATCAAATAGAGTGTAGAAAAAAATAAGGGATGGAAAGTTAATATCAATTAAACAACGAAAGTACATTGGAATTATTTCTTCCTGCATATATTTGATTTGAAATAGTCATATATCTTTTATCGTGCTTGCTTGTTACTACTCAACATTATCAGAATTTCTATTTTCGTTGACAACTGAAATGGTCAAATGGTGAGGTGTACCTTAACATGCATTTTTATGGTAGATGAACTTAATCCGTGAAACACATTTATTCTTCGGTGAGATATGTTTATGGTATAAATATTGTTACAATAGAGATGTTGTAAAATATTTAATAATTATTATAATTAATTAGTATTCTATTTTCCAAATGATTAGATATTATAGTTTTTAGAGAAATTAAATAAATAAGAAAAAGGAAAACTATGTTTTTTTTTTTGTTTTATACAGTAATTATAGAGTATGAGGAAAAGGTTATTCTTTTTATAAAAAAGTTATTTATATGAAAATATTATAATTAAATTATTATCATTTATAAATTATAAAATTGAATAACTAAATTAAAGTTAATATTAATATATCGGTAAAGTAAAGATGTTTCTTTAGTTTATTTACATATCAATTAAGTTTATTTATTTGTATATTAATTAAGTTTATTTATATATTAATTAGACACTAGATAAAGAAAAAATGATGTTACATTAGGAATATTAATGTAAATTAATTTTTGTTAAGCTTATTTATAAAGAGAATTTTTTGTTATTATAAAAAAAAAAAAAAATATTCACCAATTATTGATTACTTAAATAAATTTTGCATCTTTTTTCAAAAAAGTTAACATAAATAAAATAAAAATAATGATAATAGAGACATTCCATCATATTTAATGGTTAGAAATAAAAGGTGGTTCTTTCTTAGAGTAATAGGACCCTCAATATGTTTTTATTTATAATTGAAACTACTCTCCTACCAAATAAAATGTTTGAATGCTCTCTATTAGATGCAAAAAATTGTTCCAATTTGGTAATGGGGAAACTTCTCTTGGAAACATGGTTACAAACATTAGTTTTGTATTTCATAAATATTTTTTTATTGGGAAACTAAAAATTAAAATACAAGGCCCTTACTATGTGATATTAATATTACCATTTCCCAATGGTAGGTGATCTATACAAAGGTCATTATATGAGGAGATGTTGAGGGAGTGTAGTGGCCTATACCACCTCCCACCTGGCTATGGTAGTAAAGCTATTACCATGCACATGATGGGTTTTTGGATGCAATAGGTTTTCATAAGGTGGCGTATTCAATCGACAATTGATCCAACATTGCACCATTATCATGCAATGTTAACCATTATCATAAAAGATTTGTGGCCATAGAAGGTTTGACTACAAATGATCTTGGAGCACCTTGAAAGATCATGTTGAAGATACCTCATGGATTCTAGTTGAGTAGAAAATTATGTATTTATCTTCGGATGCCTTATGGTTTTAGATATTCCATGTGGAAAGTTTAAGCTTCATTCAAATTCCTAGAATGAGCTCTATCTATTGAGTTAGGAGCATAAACTACGAGATCAATCATTAAAACCATGGTGGTAATTGGTAGCTCTGGTATAGTTTCAAGTCTCAAGGTGATAGAATATTAGTCATCAAATAAGTGGTGGGAGTTATAATTCTTTCTCGTAAGTGTAATGTTGTATCCATTCATAGAGTGGTTTATGTCTCAATTAGGTATTTTTCCTTTACTATTTATATTTCTCCCTTTATATCTAGACTCAACCCCACTCCTTAGAAAATTATTAATAACTATCTGTTATGGGTTTAGCTTTTTCAAAATTGGGATTAAGTTTCTTGGTGGGTGGATTTCTTTGGTTCTACTTGTCATATCCTTGGCCCCTAAATACCTTTCCTTCCCTATTTATATTTCTCCCTTTATATCTAGACTCAACCCCACTCCTTAGAAAATTATTAATAACTATCTGTTATGGGTTTAGCTTTTTCAAAATTGGGATTAAGTTTCTTGGTGGGTGGATTTCTTTGGTTCTACTTGTCATATCCTTGGCCCCTAAATACCTTTCCTTCCCTACTAGGGCTTTGATCCCTTCATCATGCTTTCTTCCTCCTTATCCCTTGTCTTATGCCTAAGGTTACTTGTTGACTATCTTCTCTCCTATAATGATGGTCCATATTAGCCCTATTATGAGTCACAAGGAATGAAGAGCTCAACCTTCCCCTACCTACTCTAGAGCCCAACAGTTAGCAAAATGCTTTATTGTTGTGTATGTACAATCCACACTTTTTTAAATAAGAAGAGAGATTCAAGAGGCTGAAAAGGAATCCATGATTCAAAGAAGTTTTATTATCAATACAAAAGTGGAGGCAGACATTGGAGTTTAGATCTCTAATATTGGAAATACCAAGACCTGACATTTCCAGATACATTCAAGCTATAGATATTTATTAGGAACTAAAAATCATCATGGTAAAACTCTTTGTAGAGCACTTAGAAACTCAATGGGAGATGCAATTGTGCATCCTTGAAATAGTAAGCTCATTTATAGGGTCACCATCTTAGCCAATAAATTTGCATACTTGGATTCCAAAACTTCTAAAGTAGAGGATGCTTATACTAATTCCACTCACATTGACTCACCATCCAAATAGATATTTTTGTTTTATTTAAAGTTGGAAACCATGTTGCAACTATTTAGAGTTAGTAATATGTTTGTTAGTAATTGATTAGATAGAAAAAACAAGTTTTTTTAAAATCTGCTATCAAATTCAAATTATTTACCTCAACAAAAGATATTTTGTTGTATTATTAGTCTCTTCCAATGAAGTACTCTAATAATCGATTGAAAACTATTAGTTTATCATTGACCAATGCAACTTATAATGTTTAACTTTGAAAAATGAATATTTATTTTTCAATATTATTAAAAAACTGTTTTTCAAACATTTGATTGGACCATAACTTCAATAAGTTACTTCTCACCATAGTTTAAGCAAGTCTTTCAATAAAAATTGGATAGGGATGAGATGTAAGTAAATATACTTACCAAGAGTTAGTTCTCACCATTATTTATATTTTCATTAACACTTATGTAGTATATTTACAAGTAATTAATGTATCTACTTCACATCTCAATTTATTAGTTCATGCCAAAACAAGACTATAAGATTGGATTTTCTTACTAACCATTCACCATTAAAAAAATGTGTGTTTTAATTATTTATACATTTTTTCTCAAAACATAATTTCTAACTTAAATAGCAAAAACCAAAAAACAAAATTACAGTGAAAAACTTATTAATATGATTTATCAAGTGACAAAACAATAAATAATTAATTTTATAAATCTATTATTAACAAAATAATATAAATATTGTCAAAAAAATATATATGTATAATCATTAAAAAATGTACACTTATTAAAATATATATAAATGTACACTTATTAAAATATATATATATATATATATATATATATATATATATATATATGAAATCTACAAAATAAACCCTGAGAAATTGAAAACTAAGATTTTCTTGAGATACCATCAAAGCTGGTTACATAAAAGGATATTTGTATATTAAAAATACATATTTTTAAAATTCAAGATAAGATTTTAGCAAAGGAAAATGTACACTTATTAAAATATATAAATATATATATATATATACCCTGAGAAATTGAAAACTAAGATTTTCTTGAGATACCATCAAAGCTGGTTACATAAAAGGATATCTGTATATTAAAAATACATATTTTTAAAATTCAAGATAAAATTTTAGTAAAGGAAAAGGAAATAGGGAGATGGAAAAGTTGATACCATAAAAGCTTGGTACATAAAAGGATATTTGTATATTAAAAATACATAATTTCTTAATTCAAGATAAGATTTCATCATATTGTAAAGGGAATAAAGGGAATAGTGAGAGAAAATTTGAGAGGTGTTTTTTAATTTAGAATAGAAGAGATGTTGTTATGTAAAAAATTTAATTTGGTAAAATAAAATAAAAAGTATTCTAGATTTATTTTAATTTTAGATCTATTAAGTTTTTTTTTTTCATTTTAAAAGAGGTTTTCATCTCAAGAAATTTTATCCCTCTGGGTGTTTGGTAGATCGAGAGATAGATCTAAAGTGGTATTATATAAATTTCACATCTCTATATATAACATTTTTTTCTAATTTAATTAAAAAATGTTGTAAAATTAATTAAAATAAAATATTTATTAAATATTTTGATTGTGAAATAAGTTAAAGTATTTGGGCATGTGGTATTGTTAAGCCATTACATTAGCCAACAGTATTTTAACAAATACTATTTACAAGTTATTGATATCCATGGTAAAGTGGTGATGAATATCCATAGTTAAGAATCTTGTTGTACTTTAAGTTTATTGTAATATAAGTTTTTATGTGTTTATTAATTAACTTTAAATATGGTTGCAAAATCATTATTAGTCTCTACCAAGGTAGGAATGTAGCAATGGATTTGTCATTTGACCATTATTAGTTTAGCATTGGCTAATGCAACTTATAATGTTTAACTTTGAAAAATAAATATTCATTTAAAAAATAAATTCAAACATTTGATGGGACAATAACTTGATGGCCTTTGCATAATATAATGTCATGTGATAACTACCTCACATATTTTATGTCATAATTTATGGATATGGTTTCAACATTCATACACGATATTTGTGTAGTGGTTTTTTAATTCATAAACAAAATCCTTGAAAAAAGTTCGTATTTGATGTTGACATGCATACTTACTTACATTACACCATTCTGCCTAATAAAATAATAAAACTATAAAACTAATATTATATTTACTAATTAAAACATTTTGATTCCATAAAATTGCATACAAATAAAAATAAAAATAAAAAAATATAATTATAATTAATAATTAAATGAGAGTATATCCATATTAATTGTGGGACTACTAAGTTCCTAGAGGGATCAAATTTGAGGTGGAAACCTCAAATGAAAAGAGATATGATCCTTCCCTTGTAGATCATGAGTTAGATGGACTTAGGTTGGTTTATTAATTGTGTGGAGAGGTGTTATGTAGATTAGTATGGAAGAGATGTTGTAATTCCATGTTATGTAAACATTTTGAATCAATCAAATTACATTAAAAAATATTATTTTTAATTATTAATTAAAATATATTGACTCAATCAAATTACATAAAATAATAATAATAATATTCCCAGATGCAGGTGTACATCAAGATTAATATGCTGGCGGTAGAATGGGACGGCAAGTGGCCTAGCCACATGGCCCTCCATAATCCCACACACCAAACCATAAAACGACTTAACAACGACCATAAATGGCAATTAAGTTGGCACTATAATCAATCCGACTGCGTCTACCTGCCTCGGATCGGCTTAATGGCGACCTCTGGTAATTTTAATTCCACTGCCATTGTCTCTAATCCCTCGCCTCTGCAATGCCATTTCCCACTGGCCACAGCGGAACTGAGCTCACACACTGCTACGGGCAGGCGTTGCAACATTCTATGCTGCATTGAAATTGGCTCGGGCAATCATTTTACACAGAGCTTGATCTGCAATTTTATTCTCCACCCCGCATCTGCTGCTATTCCTTCCTCTAAGCTGACCTCTGAACCTGTTGTGCCCTCTCATCACTCTGAGTCATCTCCCAGCAGACATTCTCCTCCCCCGCGTCAAAATGCCTAGGATTTGCCACAGAATGCGAAGCAAAAGAGGGAGCAACAGAGGTAGATTACCTCGCTCTCCACTGTCTCCTGCCTCAGACGCCTCCTCCCCCTCGGCTCAATTGACCACAAGCCAATATCCAAATACTCGCAGCGGCAGAGGCTGCTCACGAGCTCTCCGCCTCCAAACGATGCATTCCAACTCTCCGCCCACTGAAATCCCCTCCAGTCCATAGCAGCCCCTCCGCTCAACCCAGTTCACCTACCGCTGCTCCCTGAACCAACCCATCATAACCGCCACCATCTCCATTACCTTCCATGAGGAGCCAGCTACTAGAGGTGGACGCCCTACCAGCGAGGAGCCAGCCAGGGTCGAGGGAAGATCACACTGCGCAAGGGTGAAGCAGGACACTCCTCAGGACAAGAAAATTGTGGAGGAGAAGGACCGAGACCATCAGGCAGAAGATGACATAGGAGCAACGCAGCAGGAAGAAGATGACATGGATGCACACAGGTGTTTCATCGTTGAGGAACACCCATTGCCACAACATGACACTTGACCGACCACACAACATGCCATGTGTCTTCGAGTCTCAGGTTCCGGGAATTATGCTATCTGGTTTTTTTCGGGGTTTTTTTGGAAAACTTGTTTTTATTTGGTTTCTTTGATGATTTTTTTGAAAAACTCGTTAGATACTGTGCTTAATTGCTGGTTTCCCCTGTGTGGGCAACAAGATAATATTTGCAATTTCATTTTTGAACTAGACTAGTTTCCCATTATGGGCAGTCACAATTCTGTTTTGTTGTTACATGCCTTAAATTATGTTAAGAACATGCAAAGGCTAAAACCTCGGTGTACCATTATATTACAGTAATAGAATTTAGCATAATTTAAAATAATAATAATAATAATAATAATAATAATAATTAATTTATATAATAATTAATTTAAAATAATAATTAATAATTAAATTAATCAAGATCTAAAAAAATCAGCTTTTGTACGAGAAGAAGAAGAATTTGCACTTTGATGAAATTAATTTTTTTGATAAATATAGAGTTAATATAGATTTAGATTACTTTAAAATAAAATCTCATTATTTATTACTAATGGAAAAAATGCAAATATTAAAAGTGAATAATAATTATTGTAATAAAAAAAATGTAAATGTTAAAAGTGAATAATAATTATTTTCAAACCATAAAAATAGAAAAAGGAAATTTATATGTTTGCGACCTTTCCTATTTATAAAACATAGAACTTATATATAAAGAATTAAAAGTTAAATTTTTCATTAAACAAACTTGAAATTATTTTGATGATGTTACACAAACCAGTTTTGAAAAAATGATTGCACATCAAGTTAAGAGAAGATAAACATTGTAGATTTAAATTCTAAATAATTTTTTGTAGGGTACTATAAATCTTAAATGGTTTCTCAATTTCAAGGTAAATGAAATCAAAAATGTGAATATATATGTGGTGTGATTAGTTATATATTTTAACAAATTTTATAGGGCTTTCCTTAAGGTTAAATAAAATATTCAATTTAATGCAATTATCATTATTATATTATAATTTTATAATAATAACAAAACACAATAATAAAAAAATTATTATAATTTTATTAAAATAAATGTTTTGATTAATATTATTGTTAATTTAATACTTAATTGTTACTTTAATTAAAAATGTTGTTGTTGTTGTTGTTGTTGTTGTTGTTGTTGTTGTTGTTGTTGTTGTTGTTGTTGTTGTTGTTGTTGTTGTTGTTTATAAAGTTTTTTTTAATAATAATAAAAATAATATAGCATTAATGTAATAATTATAATACACTTTCAAATTTTCATAAGGAAGAATGATAAAAGAAATTCATAATCTTTGAAAGCCAAAAAAAAAACAAATAAAAAAAAAAAACAAATTTATTAAAAAGATATATGATTAGGCCTTTAATACATCCAAATTGTTGGCAATGGTACAACTCCAAACTATGTGGTGCAATAACTTTTAGACACCAATGAAAAATGAAAAAAAAAAAAATTTAAAAATTAAAAAGATATATGACTAGGCTTTTAATACATCCAAATTGTACGGAAATGGTACAACTTCAAACTATGTGGTGCAATAACTTTTAGACACCAATGAATACATAAAACATATGTTAATAATAAATGAGAGTCATTCTTTAGATAATGATGAGCTAAGTAAAGATTGTCAAACTGGGAGGAAATGTTATAGATCACATTAAATGAAAGTGATTCACCTGTTTATCTTTTGATCTACATTGATTTAGTTTCTGCTGAATAAAGAGAGGGATGATAAGGTGGGTTTGGTAAGCATGGATTTGTTGTATTTTTTTGTAATACTCTTAGTAAATTAGTTTTTAAAAAGGTTTTATGACTTTATAAGTTTGACGTTTGGTTGAAAAGTTAAAAAGTTAAAAGTAAATATTTTATGAGAATGTAAATATTTATTTTTGTTAATAAAATGAATTTTTTTTACTTAATATTTTTGAAATTACAAGAAGATCTACCACTTGAGAAGTTAGATTATAACTACCGGGAAATAGTTAGAATTGGTTATGGTCCAAGAAGGGATAGGAAAACACAGAAAAAGGAAAAATCATCCATTCTTATCGAGGGCAGAGATATCCAAGTTTGGTTGATAACCATGATATCTACATGACAAGAGATAAATGTCATGGATGGAAGATGTATGAAAGGGACTGTGGGAGATAAAGGTCGTCTGAATTAAGGAGAAGAAAAAAATGTTCATGGGAGATAAACAATAAACCTATGTCCAGTACTAGCATAATGTCTCTTGGGTTGAGGAGGTGAAAAGCTATCACGGAAGGATCCTATATCTTGGGGGGAACTATTGAGATTGTATTTGAATGAATGGGAGGAGCATGGCAGCCTCTATTGTGTTTCTAAAAATTTTTAGAAAAGTATTTGAGTACCCATGGTTTGTACTAAGTTGTGAAGTTTCAAGGTAAATCATGATTGAAGTAGGAAAAAAAATGAGTTTGTACAGAGAGATACTCTGTTATTATGTTAGAATCTATATTATTGAAATAGTGGCATGCTATTGAGCCACAATTTATTTTTTGTGCAACTATTGGTGTATGTGAAGATTATGTTTGTATATGTATGTAATGGAAAAAGCAAGAGAACTGAAGGAATGGTACATAGGGACCTGTTATTATTCACTAAAGCCATAAATGATATATATCTCTCTATTGAGGGAATATAAGTGAGGAAACCCAGAACCAAGAGCCCAACACTAATTCCTCTCTAAGCAAAGAGGGTGGGACAATACTATAATGTAAAAGTATAAAGAAAGAAAGGGGGCATGTTTGCATTGTATCTTAACCAAATTATATTAATGTGTGTTTGCGTATACAAGATCATATGCTACTAGATATTTATAGCGAGAAATAATCCATAACTAAAGTAATTAACAAGGTTTGAGACAAGATTAGCTTGCATGTATGTCGGTCGCAGGAAAAAGGAATTTCCATTGACCGGTGCATGTAAGTAATCCTTTCTTGCCTTCTAATATTGGCCTTATGGGAACCGTATGCATAAACCCAGTAGCAAGAGTCTGCAAAGGTTACCCTAGCTTATAGACCTATCTGAAGAACTAAATGCACATGTAATAACAGTACATTTATAAAACCCATTTTTAGGGGATAATAAATTAAATAACATGGAGAAGAAAAATTATGGAAATATTTAAATATACAAAAATAAACTCAAAAATAAATACATTACATGTGAACATAATCCAAGGGAAACATAGTTCCTAAATTTCAGGACGAAAGACAAACATTTTACTGTGACTGTGTATAACAGAGGAAAACATAATACATTACAACCATGTGTCAGTCCAAAGTAGCATGTATATTCATAATCTGGAAACATGTTAACATTATGGAAGTAACCAAAATATAAATAAATGTTTTAGGTTCCAGTGGAAACAAAAAAAACTCTTCATTGGCGGTCTATCTGACCAGCATGACTACTTGAACTTAGGCTTGTTCCCTATTGCAAAAGGAGATTCTATAAAAAAAATACAATACATCGAACTATAGCCCTTGGCTACCTAAATTTTTCCCTTAGGGTTAATTAAACAAAATTATGACCAGTGTGATAGAGTCTTAGCATAATTGACCGAAACATCTCCAAGAATAGACCTGCAATAATCCATGAAACCAAAAACATAAATACCTAGAGTTGTAAATGTATAACAAGGAATTATTGGAAAATGAAACCATTTTTTCCCTCGAGTTCTTGAGGCCACATTGAATACTAACCTACAAAGGAAAAAAAATTACCATTTTTAGACCACATAATGTGGAGGAAAAAAGGAGGAAAACTAATACAAGTTCAAGAATAAAGAAATTGGAAATTACCTCAATAAACAGGTGAAATTCCTTGCCACTGTCAAGCATAACAAAAGTATTGTGCTTCAAAACCATACTGAGGGGTGGAAATTTTATAACATCGAATGAAAAACTAGATTTGAAATCTAGCAAACAAAACCAAACCATTGGCCATACCAGTGAAGGTCGGGAGGGGTGGAGTTGGAACACCATGTAAAAATATTTGTTTGCATGTTGAGTTCATGGTGAAGGAAACCCTTACTTCCTACAAGAACAATGTTTGAAAACTAAAATAGTCCACAATTGAAGGCATGCAAAAAGAATGATTCAACCTAAAAGAATAGAAGTGGTAGAGGGGAAAACTTAATAAAATATTAGGGTTAACACAAGTACCTAAGAATGAAGTATTTCTCTATTTGTAGCCATCGATGAGATAAACCCCAAAAAGAACTCCTTCCTTAACTCTGACTCACTAGAGAAACTTGTTGGAGTTGAGGGAAGTTCTAGTCTCTCATTCTCCATCATGGTTCCATAGTTTTTATCTTGGAGCAGAACACAAAAATAACAAGTGCAAAGGTAAAGGGTGGGGGTACTTTTTTACCCTAACAAACCTAGCTTATATATCCACCATTGAAAGAGTAATATTGATCACCATTGTCCATCATGCTACCCACTTGATTTGGGATGAGCTAGCTGGATATCTTAAACCATGTGGTCCTTATCATGTGAGAAAGCATACTTGGCTCCCAAAAAATTAAACCAACCCAACCATGGAATTAGTCTCCAAAGGGTTCATTTACATTAATCTAAAAGCATAACAAAGCCTGCCGTGGGGGGCCTACCTTGGATTTAGCCAAGATCCCACTAAAATAATTAACAATGGCATTTTATAAGAGGGTATAAACATGTGACATAGTGAATATGTGAGAGGACACAATAAAACATTATAATATTTCCTTAAGTAATGTCTAAATGCTGGAAACAAAAAGTTTATGGTGCCAATACCATAAATAATTCAAGTATTAGAGTTCAAAGCGACCTTTACCCTGTTGAGCTTAAACCTGGACTGGAAATGTAAATTTTCATTCATGTTACATTGATGTAATAGTAAAAAAATACTCATAATATAGACAATATTAAAAAATTAATTTTCTTCTAAGTATAAATTGAATGTTAGTTAGCTAAATCTAAAGACACGTTACATATAGTATCAAAACAACAGGTTACAACACTATGACCTATGAGCTTGATCATGATTATGTTTAACAAAATGAATGCCATGTTTTGTAGAAAGAAGAAGAGGGAGTAAATAAAAGGAGAAGTAATGGAACATCCTTAGGAAGAAACACACAGAGGTGAAGACCGGATCTGGGTACATTTGGAAGAAAAAGCGCCACTTCCTATAGTGGAACTGATGAATATAGTTAGAGATTTGAGAATAGAGCTAGTAAGCCTCCATGTAGGACATGAAAAATTACTAAAATTATGAGCTAAACAAGAAAAAATCATTAAAAATATGACATATAGATCAAATCCTAATACTTTAGAAATAATAATGGAGGAGGAGGAAAGAGGATATAATTTCAAGCAAAAGAATTCCAATGATGTGTCTAAGAGTAAGGAAGTTAAATTTGAGGATGAAGAAGAACACAATTCAACAAAATTTCATATGAATCAAGGGAAGAGACCAAATATAGAATTTCAAGGGGAATTCAATAAGATTAGACCCTCAACCTACAATGGAGAGTCGAAAGAAGTAGTAGAGGCATGGTTTCTTAATATAAATAAATATTTCCATGCATATGATTACTCTAGAAAATTAAAAGCTAAATTAGCTATGAATCAGTTATAGGGAAAATCTTCCTTGTGGGAAGTCAAAACAAAGCAAAATTTGGAGAATAAGAATCTTATCTGGGAGGAATTTCAAAAACTTTTCAAGGAAAAGTATCTAGTTGAACATTAATATGATGATAAGGCCAAATAATTTCATGATTTGAAACTTGTCCAAATGACAATGAATGAGTTGGTGAAGAAATTTAATCATCTTCTAAGGTATGTGTTATATATACGAGAAGGAAAAGCTAAGGTACAAAGTTTTATTAACTGCCTTCTTCTTTCTTTTAAAGATAGAATTGGATACGATAACCTCAACGATGGATGAGACCATTCAAAAATCAAGAATCTACTATTATCAGTCTAAACAAAGAAATGAAAATTCGAAATCATGACCAAATAAAAAGAAAGACAGATTTTCATAGGGAGGAAAACCTTATCCTTTTAAGAATTTTAGTAAGGTCAACTAGAGTCAAAATTTTAGTAAAAACAATAATTAAGCACAAAGAAATAAAACTTGGACTATATCTAAATAGTTGAACTTGGACAATAAAGGATTCAGTGGGAAGGACAGGGAACCATTAAAATTTTGGGGTTGTGGACATCCCTGTCTTCTGTGTAATTGTCCCTATAATACAAAGTCTATGCAAAATTTATAGAATATTCAAGAGGCTTCCATAGTCAATGATGGGATATTCCTTGGATTAGTGGAGCATTGAAAGAACATCAGGTGGAACATCAATCCATGATGGTGGAGATAGAAGGTAAAATTTTAACCAAACCTATTTATGTTTTGATAAACCCTTGTGCTAGTTTGAGTTACAATAGTCCCTAGATTGTAGAAAAATGTAAATTAAACTTAGAAAGGTACAAAAACTCTTGGTTGGTCCACTTGGATACTTACATGAATAGGAAAGTCACTAACTGGGTGCAGACATGTCATGTTGATTTAAATCGACATAAAACCGCTATGAATCTAAACATTATACCATCAGGTGCATATGATATATTGGTTGGGATGGATTGGTTGGAGGGTCATTAAATGATTATTAATTACCTGGATAAAATGATTACATGTTCCTTGGATAATCGAGAAACTTAGATTGTAAAAGGTATACCCATTTATGTTTGAAAAATATATGCCTTACAGCTAAAAGGGTCAGCAAGAAAATGGTGTCAATCGTTTTCCATTCAAGTAGAGGTCCATTAACAAGAAACAAAATCTAGACCCTTAGATGATCTAAAAGTAATTTGGAATTACTAGATGTATTCCTAGATGAGATTCCTAGTTTGCGGCCTAAGAGAGGTATATTTTTCTATACAACTAATACCAAGAGTTGCACCAGTATCTAAGGCACCTTACCAGATGAGTGTGCCAAGATTAATGGAGTTAAAAATATAGCTTCAAGGGTTCTTAAATAAAGGGTATATCAAACCGAATGTTTCACCATGGGGTGCACTAGTCTTATTTGTTAAAAATAAATACAGAAGATTTATATTATGCACGGATTACAGGTGGCTGAATAAATTAACAATTAAGAATAAATACCCACTTCCTAGAATTGACGATTTATTTGACCAATGAGGGGAGAAAATATTTTTTCTAAAATAGATCTAAGGGTTGGATACCACCAACTAAGGACTAAAGAAGAAGATATTCTTAAAACATATTTCCAAACCTGATATGGGCACTATGAATTTACAGTACTCCCTTTTGGACTTATTAATGCACCAGCTACCTTTATGTGCTTGATGAATATCATTTTTAGAAAAAATTTGGATAAATTTAAGCTAATTTTTATCAATGAAATATTTATCTATCCATAGACATGAGAGGAGCATAAACATCACTTAGAAATATTGCTACAGACTTTACGGGGACATAAATTATATGCCAAGTTTAGCAAGTGGAAATTTTGATCAAGATAAAATACAATATTTAGGACATTTAATATCTATGGATGGAATAGTGGTAGATCCAAAAAAGGTAAAATCAATTCTTAACTAGCCCATTCATAAGGATGTGGAAAATGTTGTATCGTTTATGGGTATCAAGGGATACTATCATAGATTTATAGAGGGGTTTTCCAAATTGGCTTACCCCATAACCCCTCTACAGAAGAAGGGGGTTAAAGTTTAGTGGAATCAAAAATCTCAAGAGAGTTTTGAATAGTTAAAGAATCTGCTTACTATTGCACCTATTCTAAAATAATAGATCTTGATAAAGAATTTATAGTTTGTATTAACACTTCTTTGGAAGGTTTGGTAGGAGTAATCATGCAAGAAAACTATGTGGTAGCTTATGAATCTCATAAACTAAATGACCTTGAAAGAAATTATGTATTTTATGTAGGAATCTTAGTGACAAATTCCAACCATGGGATGAGATTCCTCTTTTAGAGAGGACCAATTTTAACTATTGAAGCACCCAATTTGGACGATAGAAAGTGTAATTTTTAATTAAGCCCACATGTGCGCATTTGATCAAGTCGGCCATAAAGAAAATTGGACACCCTTGGAAATCTAGAAATACAAGTGACATCAACCTCATTTGGACATTCATCTTGGATTATTATTCTATTCTTTTCCTTGGTTTTGGCTCACATGGGTTTGAGGAAGGTCCATGGAGAATGGGTTCACACGAAGGTGAAATTGCAGGGTCTAAAACTCGCATCATTGTTTTTAAGGTTTTGGGTCTCAGCCACCAGCATGTCACAAAAAAATATCAGATGCAACCGCACACTGGCCATCTCATCTATGTCGTTGAGTCCTTTCAGTCGCATGGTTGCATCCGACCAGCTCATCCGTGTCATTCAATCCTTTCAGTCGCAAGCACAACATGTCTTCCTTGCAGTTGGAAAGTAGGGTTTGAATTTTGTCAGTTGACCGAAGACAGTGATAGTTGATTATAGGCTTCTGAATTATGGTTTTTATTATTGGAATTGATGGGTTCAACTTATGACATTGTTTAAACTGATTTTGCTAGATAATTGTATGGATGAATATATGGATCATTGTACTCTCTTTTTCCAAATCATTCAATGGCAATTTAATAAGAACAAGAATTTGAAAGGGTTTTCTCTGTAGAAGGTTTTTCCCTGCTCTCCAACCAATCCTAGTGTCTCTATGTGTGAATGCTTTTCTTCTATTGTTCCTTTATGTTTCATTACATTGATGATGATGTTTTTCTTTCTATATAATTACATATGTTGTTGAATAATATTTTAAATTTGAATAATGATATGATTCTATGGGGTGAATGTAATATGAAAATGATGAAATACAATTATCAAAGAAAATAAAAATATATCCCTAAGAAAAATTAACATGGTATCAAATATGGGCTAAAGAAAATTCATTGAGATCACCCCTAAGAAGACACCATTGATGGAAGCAAGAGAAGATGGTGGAGACCTAAAATAATGTTAGAGTTTGAAGGTAACCCTAGGAAATTTTTTCATTAGGGTTTGATGGATATTATAAGGTCAGGGTTTGGAAGAAACCCTATATTATGACAAATATTTGAGATATGCACTCTAGAAACCCTAGCATGATCAACATGAAGATGTTCAAGCACTTGCAACAAGTTTGATGTAGCCTTAGATGGGACAGTCTTATCTAGGCTTGATTATTGTTGGAGTTGATGAATATGGTCAATGGATAGTCATGAATCTTGAAGGTTGCTTCAAGAGGGAGATGATCACCTCTCATTGAAGATAAGTACTATTTCAAGTTATTTTACTTCTTTATGTCTTCACTTTTTTTCAAGATTTATTGATTTGGTTATTACGTATACTTTCTTCATGTATATGTGAGTATTTGGATACTTATAACTCTTTGATGAGGTGTGATAAGTGGATCCTTCTTGAGGATCATCTAAGGTGCAGGAAAATATGGCTAGTGCAGGAAGAGAAGAACTAGTGCTGGAAAAGGAAAAGAGGCATATGATGGAAATTTGACAAAGTGATCCAAGCTGCCAATGTTAAGGTGCACAACTATATAAATACTAAAAGGTGTATATGATATATTGTTATGTTTCAGCCGCAAATTTTGGATGGCAAGGTAAGCCCTAAGGTATGATGGCAATATCACCTTCATGAATGACTCATATTGCATATGAAAGTAGGTTTGATTCATGGTACTTATGATGAGATGGTGCACTTGGTATTGGACAAGAATCTTACATTCTATTAAGTCATGGTAAAGCTACATAGAAACATTTATGTTTGATATATTGGTGCTCTTGATATTTGGCAAGCATATTTCATTTTAGACATGATGGATTTCCTAATCCCATAAAGAAGGCTAGCACATTGATTCTTATATATGGTAGCTTGATACTATTGATAGTGTTTGTGATAAGCATGATGATGGAATTTTAATCAATTCCTCACCTTGCGAGCTCAGACATGGGGGAAGAGAGCGGGATTAATCGAGAACACTGAGCCATCTCTTCCCCCATGTCTGAGTTCGCAAGGTGAGGAATTGAGATGGAGGGATCCTAGGGTTGAGGGATTTTTGGACAATAGAGTCGTTGTGCTCCCCTATCAGTTACCCATAGGGTTGGATATGTTTCTTCCTTGTCTTGGTCTATGCAGAGTATGCGCCAGTTGGCATCATACCCACAAGTTGGTCTTATTAGAAATATTTCTCCCCGTTTGGCCAATGAGTTGAGAGTGTACTTGGGGGTGTACAACCCAATCTGTTTATGATGTAAGTTTTATACCACATAACTCTTTAGGTCATTGTTGGGAAGATCAGTGGACAATAGGATGGGTTGAGATGTGCTGCCCTATATCACCTATTTCTCAATATGGAGTTAGAGATGTTTTTCTACCCCATGAGATTTTGGGTTGAGACTAAGATACCTGGATGTGGTTTGAAGTTGAGATGTGCTCCCTGATGTTCTTTTAGATTGATCTAGGCTCTTCAATGTTGATTCAGGTCGTAGTTTTGGCTCTCTTTTGATGTGTCCTAGGTAGTAGCGTTGGGCTCCATGCTTGCATCGATTCTAGGTGGTAGTAGTGGTTCCCCGATGGATATAGGGTAGTAGCGTAGGCTCCCATCCGATGTCAAATTATCCTTCTTTTAAATTTGAGAATGTTTAGCATATGAGCAGGAACAATCAAGAAATAATCAGGAATAATCAGAGATGAACCGAGATGAGTAGTGATGACATTTGATGACGAGATTCTTAATAATGGATATGATTTGATGATAGGATTCTTGCAATGGTTACATGATGCAGTTGGAATTTCTCCCTAGTTGAGAGGGAGTGTTAATTTCAATGACAAATTCCAATCATGGAACAAGATTTCTCTTTTCAAGAGGACCAATTTTAACTATTGAAGCGCCAAATTTGGACAAGGGAAAGTGTAATTTTGAATTAAGTTCTCATGTGCACATTTGATCAGGTCGGCCCTAAAGAAAATTGGATGCCCTTGGAAGTATATAAATAAAAGTGACCTCAACCCCATTTAGACAACCATATTGGATTAGTATTCTATTCTTTTCCTTGGTTTTGGCTCACACAGGTCTGAGGCAGGTCCATGGAGAATGGATTCGCACGAAGGTGAAATTGCAGGGTCTAAAACTCGCATCTTTGTTTTTATGGTTTTGGATCTTAGTCACAGGTATTTCATGGATAAATCTTGGCTACAACTGCACGTTGGTCAACTCATTTGTGTGGGTGAAGCCTTTCAGCCACATACACAACACGTCTTCCCTGTGGTTGGAAAGTAAGGTTTGAATTTTTTTCAGTGGACCACAGAGTTTTGAAACTGATCACAGATAGTAATAGTTGATTATAGGATTTTGAATCAAGGTTTTTATTATTAGCATTGATCGGTTCATCTTATGATATTGTTTAAGTTTATTTCGTTGGATAGTTGTATGGATGAAGATATGGATCATTGTACTCTGTTTTGATGAATCATTCAATGACAATTTAATAATAAGAATAATTTGAAAGGGTTTTCCCCTAGTGGGATTTTCCTTGGTCTCCGACCAATCCTGGTGTAGCCATGTGTGAATTATTTTCTTTTATTGTTCCTTTATGTTATGTTGCTTTGATGATGTTGTTGTTCTTTCTAATAATTGCATATGTTGTTGAATAATTTTGTAAATCTAAATAATGATATGATGTTATGGGGTGAATGTAATATGCAAATGATGAAATGCAATTATCAAAGAAAAGAGAAATATAGCCTTAAGAAAAAAAACAATTTATGAACTAGAATTAGTTGCAACCATTCACACACTTAAGATGTGGAGGAACTACTTAATTGTTAATAAGTTTACTGTAATTACTGATCATTTGAGTTTAAAACATTTTTTCAGTTGACCCAACATGAATGTCAAGCAAGCTAGATGGATGGATTTAATGAGTGAATATGACTTTAACATCAATCATATATAAGGGAAGGAAACAAAACTGGCAAACACACTAAGTCGAAGTCTGAAGCAGATTTGTGAGGTAACAATAAGTAGTGCTGAAATAAACTTTATTAAACAAACTAAGATAGGAGCTTTAGAAGATAAATATTATAATCATATTTATGTAAGCTTGAAAAATATAAATGATCATGGAGAATAATTGGAATATACAATTAATGAAATGGTTTACTAACACTCAGAAACATAGTCTATGTTCATAATGTGGTCAGACTTAAACAACTAATACGAGATGAGAACCATAAAAGGCCCTTCTCAAATCACCCTGGGTAACAGAAAATGTTTACATCTCTTAAAAAATATTTTTTCTAGCCCAATATGAAGAAGGAATTAGTTAATCCCTTAGAAAGATGCCAAGAATGTCAATAGGTAAAGGTGGAGCATCAAGATCCAGCAGGACTTTTTAACCCCTTCCTATACTGAAATGAAGGTGGGAGGTAATTTCATTAGATTTTATTGCTAGTTTCGCTAAAACTGGAAAACAAAATGACTTGTTATGACTATTGTAACAAATTATTGAAGGCTTCTCATTTTATACCTATTCAATCTAATTACAAAGTTCTATAGGTGGCATAAGTTTTCATGAATTAAATTTTCATACTACATGGGATACTGAAGACTATCATATCTAACATGGATGCGAATTTCAGTTCCAATTTTTAGAAGGAATTTTTTACAGGAATGGGCACACATCTAAACTTCAACCCTTCGAATCACCCAAAAACAAATGGGAAAATCGAAAGGATCAATCATATCCTTGAAGACATGTTATACATGTACATCATGAACCACCCCACTAAATGGAAGGATTATTTTCATTTAGTTGAGTTTTCCTATAACAATAATTATTAGGCATCACTCAAGATGACCCCTTTTGAGGTTATGTATGTAAGGAAGTTTCATATTCCCCTAAGTTAGAGTTAGCCTTAAGATAGGAATGTGTTAGGACTAGATATTTTACAAGAAATAGAACAGATGGTGATGAAAATAAAGCAGAACTTGAAAGCAGTTCAGGACAAACTAAAGAGTTATGAAAATTTGAAGAAGACATACAAGGAATTTCAAGTGGGGAAACATGTATATATTAAATTTTGACTGAAAAAGAGTACCTATAAATTGGGGAATTGTGCTAAACTAGCCCCTCAGTTTGGTGGGTTGTTTGAAATACTAGACATGATAGGGTTTGTGGCATACCAGCTAGCATTGAAAACCCACATTAAAGTTCATCATGTATTTATTGTGTCTCTTTTAAAAAGGTATATTCATGATCTTTCTCATGTTATCGATTCAAATGTTGTATAGGTCAAACCAGAAGGAAATTTCTAGGCCTCTACAAATTTTGGACCAAAGGGAAACCACACCTTGGAATTGAGCCATCGCCCATGTTAAAGTGCAGTAAAAGCACTTTGGGCCTGAGGAATCCACCTAGGAGATTGAGGATGAAATGAAAAATGGTTTTCATATGTTGTTTCAAAGGAAATGAATGTGTGAAAATATTAAGGATGATGTTCCCTTCTAAGGGGAGGGTAGATGTAATACCCCATGTAAATCAATTTTTAAAAATACTTTTATGAATTTATAAGTTTGACATGTGGCTGAAAAGAAAAAAAAGTGAAGAGTAAACATTTTATGAGAATTTAAATATTTATTTATGTTCATAAAATGAAAGTGTTTTAATTATTATAATTTTTGGAAATATAAGAGGAGACACCACATGAGAAGTTAGACTCCTAACTTTCAGGAAATATTTAGAATTAGTTATGTTACAAGAAGGGACAAGAAAAAATAGAAAAAAGGAAAAATATTCCATTATCACCATGGAGGGAGATGACCTAGTTTGGCTTACCTAACCACCATAACTACATGACTAGAGATAAATTCCATGGATGGAAGATGTATGAAAGGGATTGTGGGAGATAAAGGCAGAATGAATTAAAAAATAAATAAAAAAGGTTCCAATGGGAGATAAAGACTAGACCTATTCCTAGTACTAGTAGGACATTGCTTGGGTTAAGGAGGTGCAATGCTAGTGAAATATTTTTAATTTGTGTCTTGGAAAGGAAGGATCCTAAAGCTCAAGGGGAACTACTAATATTGTAGTTAAATGGTTAGGAGGATTGTGGTAGTATTTATTTTATTTCCAAAAAAAATTAGATAAGTATTTGAGTAACTATGGTTTGTACTAAGTTGTTAACTTTCAAGGTCAATTATGATTGAAGTAGGAACAAAAATGAGTAGGTACAAAGAGAAACTTTGTTATTATTCCAAAATTTTTATTATTGAAATAGTGGCATGCTATTGAGTCACAATTAATTTATTGTATGACTATTGGGGCCTGTGAAGATTATGTTTTTATATATATGTAATGAACAGGTAAGAGAATTGAAGGAATGATACATAGGGACCTTAGATTATTCCTCGAAGTGATAAATCCTATCTATCTCTCTGTTGAAGAAATATGAGTGAGGGAACCTAGAACTAAGAGTCCAACATCGATTCCTCTCTAAGAAAAGAGGGTGGGACAATACTAAATGTAAAAGCATAAAGAAAGAAATGGGACCTAGTTGCATTGTATGTTAGCTAGATTATATTCATGTGTGTTTGTGTATAAAAGATAAGATGCTACTATAATTTTATAACCAAAAATAAACCATAACTAAAGTAACTATCATGGTTTGAGACAAGGTTATCCTGCATGTAGGTCGACCATAGGAAAAAGGAATTTATTTTCAACCGATACATGCAAGTAGTCCTTGTTCACATGTTAATATTGGCTCTGTGGGAACCATATGTGAAAAACCAGGTAGAAAGAGTCTACAAAGGTTACCTTGACCTATAGACCAATCTAAAGAACTAATTTTACATTTAATAACAATGCATTTATAAAACCCATAGTTAGGGAGAAGTAAAGTAAATAATATGCAGAAGACAAATTATGGAATTATTTAAATATATATAGAGAAACTCATAAATAAATACATTGCATTTAAACATAATCCAAGAGAAACATAGTTCCTAATTTTTAGGATGAAAAAGTAACATTTCACTGTAACTGTGTATAACAAAGGAAAACATAATACATTACAATCATGTATATTCATAATCTAGAGACATGTTAACATTACAGTAGTAGCCAAAATTTAAATAAGTGTCATATGCTCCAGCGGAAACAAAAAGAACTCTTATCTAGTGGTCTACCTAACCGGCCTAACTACAAGAAGTTGGGTCGATTCCCTATTTGAAAAGAAGATTCCATAAGAAAATCAAATACATCAAATTGTAGCCCTTGACTACCCATTTTTTCCCATAGGGTTAATTGAATAGAACTATTGCCAGTTTGACAGAGTCTTAGCACAATCGGCCAAAACTTCACCAAGAATAAACCTGCAATAACCCATGAAACTAGAAACATAAATACTTGGAGTTGTCAAAGTACAACAATGAATGCTTGGAAAATGAAACCCTTTTTTCCCTCAAGTTCCCAAGGTTAGGCTGAATAGTAACCTACAAAAGAAACTAATTACCATGTTTAGATAACATATAATGAGGAGGAAAATGGGGAAAACCTAATACAAGTTCAAACAAAAATAAAATGTCAATTACCTCAATGAGCAGGCAAAATTCCTTGCCACTATCAAACATAAAAAAAACTTATAGTTCTTAAAAATTATATTGAGGAGGAATGGAAATTTTATAACATCAAATCAAAACCCAGATTGAAATCTAGCAAATAAAACCAAACCCTTAGCCATATCTATGAAGGTTAGGGAGGAGCGAAGTTAGAACACCATGTAAAATTGTTGTTGCATGTTAAGTCCACAGGGAAGGAAACCCTTTATTCCTATAATATAAATGTTTGAAAACTAAATTATTCCATGGCTGAATGCATGCAAAAAGAATGAGTCAACCTAAAAGAATATAAGCCTTAGAGGGAAAAGAATAACAGAATACTAGGGTTAATAGAGGTACATGAGCATGAAGTCTTACTATGTTTGCATCCATAGATGAGATAAACATCAAAAGGAACCCCTACCCTGACCTTGACTCACCAAAGAAACATGTTGGGGTTAAGGGCAAGTTCTAGTCTCTCATTCTCCTTCATGGTTGCAGAGATTCACTCTTGAAGTAGAACAAGCAAATGGAAAGTGCAGTAGCAATGGGGTGGGGGGCGAGGTATTCTATTACCCTAACAAACCTATCTTATGTATACACCATTGAAAGAGTAATATCAATCACCATCATTCATCATGCTACCCATGTTCCTAGGGATGAGCCAACCAAAGCACTTAAACCGTGTGGTCCTTATCACATGAGCAAGCATAGTTGGCTTTTGAAAAATTAAACCAATGGAACCATGGAAACACTCTCCAAAGGGTTCATTTACACTAATCTATAAGCATAAAAAAGCCTAGCATTTTAATACGAGGGGGCTACCTTGGCTTTAGCCAAGAGCCCACCAAAGTAATTAACGATGGCATTTTATAAGAGAGTCTAAACATATGACATAGTGAATATGTGACTAGACACAACAAAACATTATAAGATTGCCTTAAGTGATGTGTAAATGTTGGAAACCAAGCTTCATTATGTTAGTACCATAACTAATTTTAATTAGGGGTTCAAAGCAACCTTTAACCTGTTGAAATTAAACCTGGAAGGGAAATGTAAATGATCCTTCATGTGATATGGATGCAATAATAAAAAATACCTATAATATAGATAACGTAAAAATAATAATTTAAAATTAAAAAAAAAAAAATGTTCCCCAAAGTAGATATTAAATGTTACATGGGTAAAATTAAATACATGTTAGATCTCTAAAACCTATTTCTTCAAATAGAGCCTATAGTATGTAAATTATTTTTGAATACAACTCATATTATTTGATTAAATCTTGAAGCATATAAATTTCAACTTGATCCATGTTCAATAGATCAAACTCACTTGACATGTATTGTTTATTCTTCCACCTTATGGATTTCACATCTCATAATTGAAACCATTTAGATATCCCTTTATTATCCAATATCAATGAGAGGAAATTTAGGGATTGTACTAATGTAGAAAATTGGTAATTCTTCATCAAAATAAAATAATACATTGAATTAAACATCCTCATATAACTAGTCCATTGTAAATTGAAATATGAAAAAACTCTCTTTGAACAATTCACGTTATCAAGCATGAACTTTCTCTAGAAGGGGGTTGATTCACATTGCAAAAAAAGTGTGAAGGTAGCAAGAGTGGTTAAAATCAACTTCAATGGTTCTAAGGTGCATAAGCGATGATTAGTAAGTGGAGGGAGTGAGAGCATGAGGATTTTAGGGAGAATGTATAGTGATATTATGTTATGCACATGAACCTAGATGAATGTGGGATCCTAAGGTATCCTAAAAACTTTCTTATGTCAATTATATTCACTTTGTTCAAGAGGATAATGGACATGTGGTATCCAATCAAATTTTGCGGCGTTTAGGGAAATAAGCTAGAGTTAACACTCTAGGAAATATACTTCTTGACCAATCCCTTTGTTTGAGGGGGAGGAGGATATCCTTAGGTCATTTTTGTAAGGAGTGATTATGTTAGATGTACTAATTTCCAAAAACTACATGTTTAGGACAAGAAATGTGGGTAAGGTTATCCTAATGGATCTTAACTTGTATTTGTGCATGGGAGAAATGCACCATATGTTACTAATTGTCAAAGGATCGACTATAACCCAAGAAATATCTAGCCATTAAATGACATTGCTACAGTAATGCCTATGTCAAATTATGTTCCTTGTTAATGAGGATATTATTGACTAATCTCTAAGAAAACTTGAGGCACTTCTAGTAGAGGGGTGAGGTGATCTTGCATTTAGAACAAACATCTGCTCAATTTTGTTTGAGTGCATCCTATTGATTCTCCTACCTAGTGATTAAGGTTGAATTGGAGGCACAACTAGTGGGCATAGTGGACACAATTCATAGGTGTTATTTTTTTGTGAAGGAAAATCCCCTCCGCACAAAGGCAATCCCTCTAGCCCAATGAGTGGGTCTAGAAACAAATTGAACAATCTAATACTCACTTTCCTAGCTTATAATTGACAAATGCAATGAGAAAGAGGAACCTATCTCGTTCTAGTTCTAATCTCTTGTTTCTTAGAGATGGCTTTGAATCTTTCGCTCCAGGCCTCGCTCCTAAGTCACTCGTCACATCTGAAAGCCTACAAGGAAGATCAAAGTACTATGAAAGACACGAGAGAATATATAACATATATCAAGTATAAACTACTTAATAGATAAAGGAACATTAATCTAATCACATAAATATTTATACAATTATGGAAAGTTAACATCATATGTATATATTAAGAAACTGAAAAGGGAATCATACAGCATATGCCTTGATGTTGAGGCCTTCCTTTGGGTGGGTGTCCAAGTCCAAGCAAAGACTCTTCAAGCACTCCTTCTCCAAGCTAGAATGGGAAGCATGTAAGCATAATCTTAGCATAGGGATGCAACAATAAATGACGAATCATTTGGGAATGGAAGGGTATGAATTTATAGGAAGGGAGATGGAGTTAGGGATCCACAAAAGAGGAAAGAAGGTCCAAATATCAAGGGGAAAGTCCATGATGATAATATCAAGAGGCCCAAATGAGAGAGCTTAACCATATCAACAACAGTGAATATCCAGCTCATTGTTCCTGAAGGTTCTAGTGAGCGAAGCTTCTCCTCCAGTTTGGGAAATCCAGTCAAAAGGAGTTCAACATGACTTTTCCTATGAAAACCCGTGCTGGGAGCACGAGTGTCTAACTGAGCAACCTACCATCAGCACGAGCAAGCAATGGAGAAAAACACATTGATGCCAAAAATTAGGTTTTAAGGCAAATTTCTCCATGATGATTTCAGGGCATCTTTCCTTTGATTCTTCAAGGAGGTTTTGGTTTGTATATCATGATGGATATTCTGCATAGTATTCAATGTTTTTCCACTCTGGGATATGGCACAGGAAGTGAATAGAAGACGTGAAAAAATATTGTGTAACAGATGCCCCCTAAAGCATGAAGGCAGAATAGGGAGTGATGGATAAGATGCTTTACAAGTCATTGCAAGGACAAGAACAATACCATCAGGAGACCTGCAAATCAAGCATATACATATACATATTTGAAGTCTCTGATGATCATGCCTAATAATACATGAATAGGCATCTAATAATATATAAATATGTAGTATGGATGCAGCCATCTGTATAAAAGGGATCATGTGAAAGGATCATGAATATGGACCCACGATATGGTCGCAGCCATCCATAAAGAGGAAACATGTATACAATAATGAATGACTCATAACTCCACGCAACCTGGATTCTATGAGACAAAATCTAGGGGCTTGTACTCTGTCTCGACTTCATCAATGTATGAATTCTAACATGTGAATAGATGTGTCGAAGTCAAACATAATAGAAAACCACCTGATTACTGGTCAATGATGTAAACTGTTAACAGGAATGAGAGAAATAACCAATAATGACAATGGATCTCAAGGTACAATCAGCACAATCCACGAATGTGAATAATGGAACCAAAGTCAAACACTTGTGAAATAATCTGATCAAAGGTCAACAATATAAACATGTCGTCGAATGCGAAGAACTTTCCATTGAGGCGTGCAAGCTCTAAGGTACTAGAAGGGAGTTTCTAGATCATCTTCCCGGATAATGATCTAAAGTTGACAGGAAGTGATTCATCGAAGGAGAGCCATAATGAATCCCACATCATCAACATGAAACAAGGGATGTAGTAGAGTAAATAATTATGATTCAAGACTATAGAAGAAAGTCAAAAAGTGTACAGGTGGTAAAGAACTTCAAATAGGACTTCTATTGAAATATCGGTGACACAACTCTGAAGTTTAGAAGCATTTGACCTAGCATAGGATCAGACGTCATGATGACAAAATGGTATGATCATATGAGAGGAAAAATGAATTTCCCAAACCCAGGAAGGCAAGTGACAAAGTGAGTATATCCCAAACCCAACATGAATAAAAAATGAGTGTCATGTTCAAGAGAAACATGTTTCCTTTACAAGATACAAAATATGGGCACTTTCACGTTTTCCCCCACCATTTCTGGCAAGTACCCCATATATTTAGTATCACAATCTTGAAAGGGATAACATATGCTTTCCATATAAGTTCACCCTTCGGATGAATCCATCCTAGTAAGTTTTATGAGCCCTAGGAAGGAGGAACTTGGTCTCGTCATGGTGACAAGTTCTGCGTCATTTAAGTTTTATGAGTCTGACAGAGGTGAAACTTGGCATATTTTTCATGTTTAGAGAGTTTGAAAAAGAATCGGAAAAGAAAACTCCAAAAGGTCCCTTTTTGTAAATCATCTCTTGAACCCGAAAAGGTAGAAAACAATATCCAAGAGAACCTTGTAGCCATGTTCGACTAAGGTGTTCCTTTTTTGTACAATATTCTATCTTAGTATGGAAAATGGTTAAACTTATACTGAATAGACATCATTTCATTTAATTTTGCAAGCTCAAAATGACAAGTACTTGGAAATCTTATCATTTTTCAAGAGTCAGAAAAGAGCTTAAAGATGAATCCATGGGGTTTCTTTTTCGTTTATTTTTTATGAGTCCGAAAAAGTGATAAAATAAAACTTTTTGAACCAGTCAAATTAAATCATTGATACCAAGAACATATGACCTGTTGCTGCACAAGGAAACACACATTAAAAATTTTGAGGAAAAATATTAAAAAATGAGTGAAATATGCCCTAATTTGGTAAAAATATTATTTAAAAACTATAAATAAAGAAAAAAGTAAGTCATTTTTACCATTTTAGCAATTTGCAATTGTGGAGAATTTTTGCCTTATTTTACTTTTATTTTCAGGCAAGGAGCACAAGTAATATGGGACACCATTTGTTAATTCACTTGTTACAGGTAATAGATATGTCCTTTCTCTTCATTTTAGCAGCTCATTTTAAGCATTTTCATCCATAGGGTAGGTTGTGATGAAGATTTTTCAAAAATTTACATCATGGGTGGCCATCGCAGGTTTCACCCATTGGGCTCACGTTGCATACCTTGAGACCAATTAGGCACTCGTGTTGGAAGTGTGGAAAAATTCCTAAACAAATGCGATGGCACCGAGATAAAACAATTGAAGTGAAATCTTCCATGAAAAATAGTTAATCTTGATTTTTCTCTCCATGGATACTCATGAAATGTTGGTTTGTTGATTTTTTGCAAAAAAACCAATCCAAAATGGTTATGAAATGGAAAGAGAGGGGTCATGAAGATGAAGACCATTAGGCTATGTAGGATGAAGACTGTATTGATTCCCTTCAAGCTTATGGACTGTTCAAATTCTTCATGATTCCTGGGATCAGAGCATAACCTTAATTATTGCAACACTTAATCAGTTGGTGGGATGTATATCACTAGTTTTTCATGTTCGGGGATCAAGAGCTTGAAATAGAGGTCACTAACATCTACCTCATTACGGGTTTGTCCAGAAAAGGACAATGGGTGTAGTTATTTGGGTCATGATCTAGAGGAGAGAGCACAGACATGCTCATTGTGAGGCATTTTCTGGGATCCAAAAAGGGAAACAGTGGGAATATTGACATAAAAACTATCACCAATCTCCCACTACGAACCATACTACACACTATGGCCTGAATAGTTGGTGCACAAGCATTTCATGAGGCATCAAAGTCTCACTTCCAGTACGCAATTGCATGCCTAAATCCCACGGTATTCAACTGATGTGAAACTTTATTGGCATGCATGAAACGCCAATTAACCAAGTGCAAGAGGAGAAATCTGAAACAATTTTGTTTCCGATCTATTCTAGTGATGTTCATCTAGGAACATGTGCCATTATTTTGTTATCAGTGGCTAGAAGTGGATCTTCCAGCACCCAGAGATCCATGTTTGCTCAGATGGGGAGAGTTGATGCCACGACATGGGGGCAGTCAACAGATGTCATTCCACCCTGCATTTTTTGAATGGTTGCATCAGCAGCTCCTCATGGTCAATGATTGGGCATATGCAAGGATGGATTTCCGAGGAGATACAATTCTTCCACTCCCTTTAGGGGAGCAGTGGACTGATTCAGGTAAAACAAAAACTATTTTTGAATTTTTTGAAGTTTATATCATTTTTTTTATATGTACTGAGACTTTATTTATAATGTTGTGCAGATGTTGGACTAGAGAGACCTCCAGGGGTATCTCCAATAGTTAGGCGAGTGGCACTTCAAATCAAGGATTCTCCCCCATATGTAGAGGGAGCAGATTCCATCATCGAGGTAGAGCATAACCTAGAAAGCTTAACCAAGGGGATTCCAGAGTATGCATCGATCGATGAGGTGCCATTACACTATCAGATGCACATAGTAGGAGTATCCTCTAGACTATAATAGTTATTGGGATGAGTTATTAGGTTTGTCTCGTGCTATCATGAGCACCATGTGGGCGAATAACCAACTTCTAGTTTACTTTCTGCACTATGTAGGCTTGTAAAGCCATGTGTCTCGGAACACAAATTTTGATGTAGCAAACTCTTTTGAAAACACTCACTATATATATATATATATATATATATATATATATATATATATATATATATATATATATATATATATATATATATATATATATATATATATATATGTATATATATATATATATGTATATATATATATATATATATATATATATATATATATATACATGTTTTCCTGTTTACCATATTCGATGTGTGATGTTCTATGATTTACAAGTTTCGCAAATGTCTATCTAACACATAATTAGCCAATGCATCTGTTAATGTGTTCATGTGTCTTGGAATGTGATGATAAGTAATAAAATCAAATTCTCGTTCCAATAAACGAACTCGCAAATACATTCTCAAAATTTGAGGGTTTCTAACTCAATATTGTCCATTAGGTTGTAGTACAATGAGCTACGAATCAAGTTTTATGTTTAACTCCCTAATGCCAAGAGTGATAAATTTCGATAAAATTTCAATGACTGCACTATATTCGGCAATATTATTAGTCGTCCGACCTAAACATATACCTTTCAAATTCACTAACTCCCCATTAGGGTCATAGATTTCCCATGCATAGGAAGATATATTTTATGCACTCTGACAAGCACCATTAGAAAAACTGACGTAATGGTTGGATGACATTTGTAAACCAGGTAGAGCAAGAGGTAATCAGAGAAAAAGCTTTGCAAAAGAAAACTAACACACCAAAATCACATTGCACACTAATGAAAACCCACACTAATCTACTTAAGTATTTACATGGATAATCACACATAAAAAATTTCAGATGGAGCCCATTATCGGACTCAGGTAATCGATCAACAGGGAAAATGCCCCCATGCCCCCTGGGCGAGTGAGGGTTATGAGTCATAGGATGAATACCCGATTACAATAATGGGTTAATGGGAAAGACTCAGTGAGAATATCTCATAAAAGAAGGCAAGAAAATCTTAATTTCATCACGAGAAAAAGATGCCCCTAGTCAAAATATTTTGACAATTTCAGGTTCGACCGAATGTCAATAAGCAAGGTAATAGTGATGTTTCCCATGTTTCCCTCAACTTCATGCACCAAGATGGGTGTTTGAACTGGATGTGTAAATGTATAGCAAACAACGGTATCTGGACATGATGAAATCTCACCAAGACTTGGAAGAAATGAGGAATGATTATGAGCATCATTCCATGGTGTTTCCTCAAGAGACATAACCTCGATGATACTCTCATCAGTAGGGAATGTCTTTTCCAAAGGATCCAGAGAATCCCAAGAACCAAGATAAGGAGACAGTGAATACGCATCTAGATTCATACTAAGAATAGTTTGACTTTCAGAAGCAATCGCTGAAGCCAAAACAATAGCTTGGTAAGCTTGTTCCACAGGGATGAGCGTCATAACATAGACAAAAGAATCAACCTGATCAAGAGATGGACCGATCCAAGGATTGTAAGTAGTAGAGATCATGTTGACAGAAGCGACATGAGGAGGTGGGAGGGAAAAAGTTCCCATAAGAGAAGAATTTTTGAAAAGTCCTGCCCCCATGCTCTCATTAGGAATGTCGGTATTACCCACATATGTGATGTTTCCATTCAAAGAACCGGAAGATAAAAATGCCAATTGATCAACGGTAACTATTTTCCCTTCATGAGGAAAATGAAGTACGCGGAACAAAGAAGAAACCACACAAAACATAGCATGAGTCAAACTTCGCCCAAGCAAAAGGTTATAATTGAAATTTGCATCTTTGACTTCTACTTCTAATTCAACATTTTTCCCTACAAGCATGATGGGAAAACTCATGAGAATACCATAAGGACGAGATCCTCTGCCATCAAAGGCTTCTAAGGTGTTCGGAGACTGGTTGAGGGGTGGAGATTCGATGGCTTTCTAGCATGAAACAAACATGATGCAAGTCGAAGAACCCTCATCAATTATAGTTCAATGGATCGTCTTTCCTTTAATAATGACTTGGATTAAAAACACAATTTCATGGGGAAGATGAGGAACATAATTTTCCAGGTCAAAAGTGATCAAATTCGAATCCGTCTCCTATTGCAGACAGTAATTCTTTCTGCTATGTTGGACAAGTTTGAAGAACTTCCAAGGCAGGCATCGTTGAATGCGCTTGAGCTAAATCCTCGACAATATTGTAATTTTGGGTAGCTCATACATTCAGATTGTAAGATTATTTCTAAATAACACCTGTGGGAGGTGGTCAAATAATGGAGTCATTACTGGGTCTCAATATGAAGAGGACTGAAACTAGGCAGAGTATAAGTAGAAGGTGTATCATTAACTTCTTTCTCAATAGTCTACTTTTGAGGAGTTTGATAATCTTTTGACTGGGTGGCAACAGAAATAGGCACTGTTCCACTCATGTAAACCTGAGAACTTGAGGATGTAGAAGATTGTGGTTATTCTACCAATTGGGTCTACTATGATGGGAAAGGTTCTTTTAGAACATCCTGTGTCCCTTGAGTTCCTTTTAACAATCGACCGCATAATGGGGACAATCCTTGGTATAATGATCTTCCTCACAAATGAGGCAAGGATATTGACATCATCATCAGCTAACTTTGGAGGATCCTATTTTGGGGTATCAGACTTTGCTTTTCCTTTACCCTTCTTTTTGTTAGAAAAATATATATCACATAGCAATGGAACACATAAAATATATTGCATAAATATAAACATAGAAAACACATAAAAAAAGAGAGACACAAATATACATGGTTCACCCAATTTGGGCTACGTCCACAAAGAAACAGCCAATCCTTCCTTTTATATTATCCAACAAAATGAAGAGATACAACCTACAACATATCCGTTGTAATTCCTTCTTCTCTCTCACATAATCTCTTCTCTCTTTCTCGCTCAAAATACAGATCTACATAGACGCAATACAATTCCCTCATATATAGTGAGGGGTCTTCCTTCTAGGGAAAAAACCTAAATTAAACAAAACTTCTACCGTCAGATCTTTGCCTAATGAACGACCCAAATTGAATACAAAATTACAACATTTTACAAGGCAATTTTACATCTATTTTTAGCTTCGGGGGCGTTGTCCCCAATCCCCCGCCAAGGGGGGGCTCCAAATAATCGTCGTCGCCCCCCGCTAAACCCCCCTGGCAGCATACATTTATGGACGACGTTGCCGCCACATTACGAACTAGGGTCCAATGCGGCAATACATCTGAATAAAAAAGATAATCAGGCTCCACACCCAACAATCTCCCACTTGGAGACTAATTATAACAACTCCACCACTACTTCATTTGCTAGACAATGACTCCACTTTGGACCTTGTTGTTTCTCACCTTCTTCATCATACTTGAAGACTAATTGAAACTGAGTAGAATCTCAATTTCTCCCTGGTTACAAATTTTTTTAACATATCTACAGGATTCTGGCTAGTGTGTATCTTTTCCAGCTTCAACTGTCCATCTTCCAACACTGACCGTATAAAATGGTACTTGAGCTATCTATGATTAGTCTTGGAATGAAATGCAGAGTTTTTTGCAATATGTATGGAACTCTGTCTGTCACTGTATAACCTGCCCAACTCCTACTTCTTACCCAATTCATCCAAAAACCTTTGTAACCAGATCATTTCTTTACTAGCCTCTATAGCAGCAACATACTCTGCTTCCATTGTTGAGAGTGTAACAACACTTTGTGGTTTTGTAAACACATACCCTATTGTGTTCCTCTTGTCATCTCTATCACCTGCCATATCTGCATCAACATATCTCTATAGAGCAATGCTTGAACCACCAAATCATAATGCTTGATTTGTGGTACCTCTCAAATACTTGAGAATCCACTTCACCACCATCCAATGTTCTTTTCTTCGTGAGTCTTGGGACACACCTCCTTACTTATTTTGAAATGGCTAGCCAAAGGTATACTAACTAGTTTTGCATTCTGCATATTAAATCTTTTCAACACCTTTTGTATGTACTCACTCTAAGACAATGTTAATTTTCAATTCTTCCTATCTTTAGTTATTATCATACCAAGGATTTGTTTTGCAACACCGAAATCCTTCATTGCAAATGAGCTTTCCAATTTTCTTTTGAGCACATTTATTTCTTGCATGTTAGAACCTGCAACAAGCATGTCATCTACATACAATAACAATATAATATAGTTGCCATCATTTTTCCTTTTGAGATAAACACAATGATAAGAGTGACATCTAGTATAATCTTGTTGAGACATAAACCTATCAAATTTTAGATACCACTGCCTTGGAGCCTATTTTAATCCATACAAGCTCTTCTTCAACCTACATGCTAGTTTCTCCTTCCCTTTGATCTCATATCCTTGTGGCTGCTGCATATATATCTCTTCCTCCAAATCCCCATGGAGAAAGGTTGTCTTTACATCTCACTACTCAAGATGCAAATCTTCAGCTGCTACTAGACTTAAAATAGTTCTGATTGAAGTCATTTTAACAACATGAGAAAATATCTCATCAAAGTCTATACCCTTTTTCTGTGCAAACCCCTTCGCCACAAGTCTAGCTTTATACCTTTTTCTACCTCCATCTTCTTCCTACAACTGGTAAACCCATTTATTCTACAATGTTGTTTTACCTCAAGAAACCTGAATAAGTCCCATGTCTAGTTAGGTGCTAAGGAGTCCATCTCTTCTTTCATGGCTTGCTCCCACTTCTTCCTAGTTTCTACCTGCACTGCTTCTTCATAACATTCTGGTTCACCAGAATCAGTCAAAAATACATAATATAATGAATGAGAGTATCGTTTAGGGGGTCTACTTATCCTGGTAGATATTTTAGCACCACTTTCAGGCGTTTGAGGTGCTTGTTGCTATTGTTGTTGTTTTTGTTGTTCTGGTTGTTAATCATTATGATTTTCATGCACCTTCACTTTTTTTGTGATCTCATCAAGCACTGTGTAATCTTTGTTTTCTTTTTCATGTTTCTTTTTGTGCATTTGATCCTTATACAAAACCTTTTCATTGAATATGACATCTTTTCTCCTAATGATTTTGTGTTTTTCATAATCATAAAAGAGATAACCAAAATCATTAACACCATACCCCATAAAGGTACATTTTTTTATTTTTCTTCAAGCTTTATTCTATTTTCTTTATTAATGTAGACAAAGGCTTCACAACCAAAAGTCTTTAAAAATGAGTAGTTTACCTTTTTACATGTCCATGCCTCCTCTGGAATACCACCATCCAAGGAACTTGAAGGCCCTCTATTTATTAGAAAATAGTACTATCTATAGCATCTGCCCAAAATTGTAAAGGAAGTCCTGCATGCAATCTCATGCACCTTGCACGCTCCATGATTTTCCTATTCATCCTTTCTGACACACCATTTTCTTGTGGTTTTCCTGGAACTGTCTTCTCTCTGCGAATTCCATTCTCTGAACAATACCTATCAAAATCTTTGCTACAATACTCACATCTGTTGTCTGATCTAAGAAACTTCAACCTTTTTCCTATCTCATTTTCAACCAAATCTTTCCATGTCTTGAAAGTATCAAATACATCAGATTTATTATGAATACAATAAATCCAGGTTTTTCTAGTTGCATCATCAATAAAAGTAACATAATAATGAGATCCACTGAGAGATGATACCTGATTAAGTCCCCATACATCTGTAGGCACAAGCTCTAATTTGTCTCTCTTCTTTTCTTTTCCAACTCTGAGGAATTCGACTCTTTTTTATTTTCCATAAACACAATTCTCACAGAATTTTAAATCAACATGCTTCAAACCTGGTAAAAAATTTCTTGAGTGAAGAATCTGCATCCCCTTCTCACTCATGTGCCCAAGCCTATGATGCCATAATTTTGTATCTTCTCCTATAGAGGTTAAAGCATTAATAGAATTAGAAATACCATTGCATAAATACAATGTACCAACCTTTTCTTTTTTTTCTATTACCAGAGCTCCTTTAGTGACCTTCCAAGTTTTATCTGTAAAAGTAGTCACATAGACTTCAGCTCCCAACTACCCTGTTGAAATAAGATTTTTCTTCAGATCTGGAACATGCCTTACCTCCTTCAATATCCATTGATTTCCATTCTACTATTTTATGAAAATTGTACCCATTCCAATGATTTTACAGGGTTTATCATCACCTAATCAAACCTTTCCAAAATCTCCTTGAACATAATCATGATTTGTTTCCTATCAAGTGTGGCATGGAATCAGGCCCCTTAATCTACCACCCAGGCATCAATAATATTTTCTAATGAAAGATTCAAAGCATCTTGCAAGACATCACCTATCACATTCACTTCATGATTGTTTTCTTGTTGCGCATCTCCTTATTTTCCCTTCCAAGACTTACAGTCTTTCTTCAGGTATCCTTTCTTCCCACATTTCCAACACACCATCCCCAATCTGGACTTGGATCTGCCTTTCCTTGACTTACTGTGAAATGTTGGGCTCTTTCCTCTTTCCATTTTTCTTCCCTTAGTCTCTGCAATCAAAGCATTACCTGATGTCTCACCGGAGATTTTCTACCACATTTCCTCGCTAAGGATTTCACTAACAACATCATCAAACTTTAAAATAATAGATCCAGAGACAAAGTTACTAATGGCCCTAACTAAACCATTCCAACTTTCTGGAAATGGGTACATAAATAACAGAGCCCTAACTTCATCATCAAAAGTTACCCCTACAGAACTTAACTAGTTGGTAACTATATTAAATTCATTTAAATGATCAGCAACAGATCCATCTAACATCTTCATATTAAATAAATGCTTCATAATAAATACCTTATTTGAGGTTGAGGGTTTTTCATATAGTTTTTCCAATGTCGACATTAAACCCTTTGTTGTTGTTTCCTTTGGAATATTAAATGCTACTGATGCTGCTAGGCATAGCCGTATTGTTCCAAATGCCTTTATGTCGAGAATATCCCATTCTATGTCTATCATACTCATCAACTTCTTTGCCTTTCCACTCAATGGTAGGTACAAATATTTCTGATACAGATAATCTTCTAATCTACCTCTTCCATAGCTAGTAGTTTTGGCCATTAAATGTTTCGACCCTAAACCTACCATCTTCCACCATTGCTCCCACTCAAACCAGGAACCCTTCTCTCCTGCGAGTTTATCAACCAAATAGACCTTCAGCTCTGATACTAGTTTTTAGAAAATTATATATTACAGAGCAATGGAACACATAAAATATATTGCAGAAATATAAACACATAAAACAAGAGAGACACAGATATACGTGGTTCACCCAATTTGGGTTTTTTCCACGGAGAAACATCAAGTCCTTCCTTTTATATTATCCAGCAAAATGAAGAGATACAACCTACAACATATCCGTTGTAATTCCCTCTTCGCTCTCACACAATATCCTCTCTCTTTCTCACTCAGAATACAGATCTACATAGACGCAATACAATTCCCTCATATATAGTGAGGGGGTTTCCTTCTAGGGAAAAAAACCCTAAATTAAACATAAATTCTACCATCAAATCTTTGCCTAATGAATGGCCCAGATTGACTACGAAATTACAACATTTTATAAGGAAATTTTACATCTATTTTTATCTTCGGGGGTGCTGCCCCTGATCCCCTGCCAGGGGGGGGGGGCTCCAAATAATCATCATCGCCCCCCCTGGTGGCATACATTTTACAGGTGGCATTGCTGCCACATTACAAACTGGGTTCCAATGCGGTGATACCTCTAAATAATTAAGATAATCAGGCTCCACACCCAAAATTTTTACCTTTGGAGGCTTTGTCCCCCGCGGTAAACTGAATGGCATTAACCTCATAAGTTTTACCAGGATTTGAAGAGGGTTTCAAAGGAGGATTGGATGCAGTATTCGAAACAATTTTTTTTTTGAAGAAGCTTTATTGGAAGTTTGAGACATCGATCCAAGAATACCATCGACAAGTGGTACGTCTAGAGGTTTAGAAGATGTTGGATCTGTAGATGGCCTCAGAGCATCAGGCAAGATACCATATAATGTGTCAGATTGGGAATACACCAAATCTAAATATTGGGCATGGGTAATTTTGCAGCAATTTTGTTAAAAAATGATTTGGTAAACCAATTAGTTAATAATTCATCAGGTATATCAAACTTGATAAGGCAACGTCGACATCTCCATTCATGGATGTGATCGGAGATATTGGTAGTAGTATTGTGTTTCGGAGATGTAAGCAGATGGGTACCAATTTCATAACGAATCGGTAACTGGAAGTGAGTAAGGAAGGCCATTGCCAAAGAATTGAAATCTTGATAAGCACCTCGAGGTAACTCAATGTACCATTTCGCGGCAACACCTGTCAAGGTTCGCTGAAAAATACATAGATGAACAGAGGCTTCAACCTAGGAATTAGATGAACACCATAAGTGGTAAGTCATAACGTGGGCCTGGGGGTCTTCTCCAAACTTTCCTTTGAATTTCAGGTAATAGCCAGGAATCTTAGTGGGAACCAGAGGCCAATAAGGTGAATGAAGTATTGGAACATTAGTGAACCTTGACACATCCGGAAGTTCCAACGTTTCTAGAAATGAAAATTGCGGGTTGAAAGGCATGGGAGGCCTTTGATAAGGACCAACTTGCATATTCTATCCTTGTTGATATGGGTATTGCCCCTAAAGTGGTGGATTTTGACTATAAGGAGCTTGATATTGCCCCCACTCAGGGGTATTCTGACCATACAAAGGTGGATTATCCCCCCCACAAAGGTGGGTTTTGTCTAGGGTAAGGTTGATACTTACCTACCATAGGCAGTTGAGAACCATAGGGTGGATAAATAGCTTGCACGGCATATGGGTTATAAGGTTGTTGTTGCAATTGTCGGCCCTCGTGATAAAGTTTTTGGCCCTACTACTGCAGTGGTTGACCGTGTGGCTACAAGGGTTGACCTTGTTGATATAAAGGTTGGTTTTATTGTTGCAAGGGTTGTCCCTGCTGCTGCAACGGTTGTTGGTAAGGCCCTTGGTGCACATAAGGTCCTTGTTGAACGAAAAGTTGATGTTGTACATAAGGTTGTTGTTAGTAAGTTCCTTGTGGAATATGTTGAGTTCCAGGCTGGTACTAATAAGTTCCATCTTGAATTTGACCAGATGCCCCAAATGAGGGACTTCAACCAGGTTGCATTTGGGGGCCTACCTATTGAGTAAAGCATGGATTCTGAGGATGTTGAGAGCCATACAGAAGTTATGGTTTCTGGTAGGGTATTTGTGCCAAAAGAGGCTGTTGATACTATATCTGGCTTGATCCAAATGGAATTGATGATCCACTAGGATATGGTACACTACCAACATTTCGACTAGCTCTGGTAGCGTGAGTTTGAGGTGCACTCGCATAAGGTCCACCTAAAATAGGAGGTTCATGAGGCAGAGGTGGTTGTTGCCCCCAAAGCAATGGAATAATTGGTGGCACATATTTTCCACTTAATGGAGGACCTTGGGAACTTATAGGGACAGTAATTGCCCCAACTGTGACTTTCGGTTGCACTGGAACTGAAGAAACTGTAGTTGGTACAAGAATTTGGGAAGCCACATTTGAAACAAACAAACCTGAAGTAGGCATGGCGCCCAATGACCAAATGGGATTGTGATACAGTGAAGATGCACGTGGAGTACCTTAAACTAATTGAGAAAATTTTGTATAACCAGGTGGAAATATAGGTCTGCTGCTTTTATGGGGTGGTGGAGGTGCAACACTTCCCACATATGGATAACCTTCAAGTGGAAATTCGTATTCAGAATCATTAACAAAACTAGGAGTATGAGTAGCTAAAACTTATGGAGGACCTTGAGAAGATGTTGGAAATTCACTTTCTAAATCCATGTATGGAAACAGATGGCGAGGAGGAATATAAGATGGTCATGGAGACAACTCCAAAGGTATACTAGGAGTGTCATATAGACTATAAGGTTGTTGGGGAGATATAACCAAAGGATCAAAAAGTGGATTCAAAGGGAATAAAACAAACCTCTGTGGACTCTGAGGAGTTTCTAGAATAGATTCCTAAGATGATGATGAGTCTAGAGGTGGAGGACGAGAAGCAAGGGGATGGATACTTGGGATAATTCCAATCTTGGGCTTCAAGTGAGTGTAAAAACTTAGGATGAACTCCTTGTAATGACCCTTCAGTTTCAGATGATGAAGGGAAAATGTAAGGTGAACCCAGTGGTTTAGCCATGATGACCTTTTTCTCAGAAACAACAAAAGGGGTGGTTGATTTGAGCCTACAATTTAAAATTTATTATTAATTAGGCAATATGAGGCCAAGAATAACTACATATGTAAGTCATGTTATCGTGGATAGTTAAATTTTAGAACTTAAAACAATAAATAAATCAAAAAGGGTGTACTAGGCAAGAGGGTTTACCAAGTATCCGCGAACCATTATATACACCTTAGTTGAAACCAAGGACTTAACATACGATATTCAATCTCCCTAAATGTTGTGTTCGGTGTATCATGTTTCCAAGGTGGTTGACTCAGTTACCTGTGGCTAAAGGATAGCAACCTAATAGGGTCTCCCAATATATACTCGATGGTACGGGGAGAACAAGTCTGTGTTAGCACTGTATAATGCATAACCATCCAGTGAGAAAATTCCCATATAATTTCCATACTAGAGTGCCTCTGATATATCCTAGAGTACTAGAGAACCTCTGATATACTTCCATACTAAAACAATATTTCAACCCCGAGATACAATGTAGGAAGTTAACGACAACTGCTAGGTTTATAGATGCCAGAACATGTCTCTAGCCTAGACCTCTAAATGTTTTCATTAAGTTCCAAATGCTTCTCAGGTTAATTCAGTAAATTTTAAAGTTTTCTTGAATTAGGTTTCAATTTTGGGCTTAAACGATGTCACCCAAATCCTTGTATGCAACTATATGAGAAAAAGGAACCTTTCATTTCAATGAATTCTATACTAATGAGGTAAGAGAATACAAGAAATTAATGCATCAAACAAGAGAATGCATCAAACAATATGCCTCAACTAACATTTTCCAAATGAGAAATGAAAGAGAAAAACTAAACTTCACTTTCACTAATGAAAATACAATCTATTAAAAGAAAAAAATGATATTCATTTCACTAAGATGCACTTTTACTTATATGATGCTCTTTGATTTTTAGATGTCTATATGAAACTAAGCTTCAACTAAAGCAAAAATGAAGATTTTTTTCCAAAATGCTCCTAAATGCAACAAGGCATCAATAAAAATAACACCAAATTCAAAGCACTTCAACAATAATGTCTTTCACTTTCTCTTTCAAATAGATAATCAAGTATTCTCATTCTAGTTTGAAAACCAAACAATGTAATCTATGTTTGATAAGCAACAAATATGGATTTCAAATGCAACATGACCTAATACATATGAAAAACAACTTTGCACAAGACAAACCGAAATCAATGCAATTCAATGTTTCAAGTGATTTTACCAAATGAAAAAACCTAATCATCAGCAAACGAAAGACTCAAAGACACTTACAAGTGAAAATAGGCAGCCAATCGACCTACAAACCCTAAAATCAATTAAATCACACTCATATACTTGAAAGTCCAAAGAAGTAAGGATTTTCTAATCAAACAAGGTAATCAACCAAAACATCAACAAAAATTATTCATATAGGACAGAGGAATATCTAAGGGGCTTAGACACACTGGGGTTTGATAGAGAAACCTTAAAATTTTCCAATCTCAGGGGCTTAGACACACTGGGGTTTGACAGATAAACCCTAAAATTTGCCAATCTCAGGGATCAACGTGGTTGTCAAGGTCATTCAGGTGCTAAATAGTGGATAAGCGTGATTGTTTTAAGAAAAAGCGTGCTCGCAATGTGATTGCCAAGCCAAAAAATGCTCTGGTCGAGGAAACAAAACAAAAAAATAAATAAATTCACAAACTTTTCGAGACGGAGAACTCCTAGATAGTAACCAGGGATTGTGCAGACCTATATCAACCCAAACTAACTGAGAACATGATGGTCAGTCAAACTAATCAAGAGATCAGTTGAGAAAGGAGGATGAAAAGACTATAGCTTCCCCAGTGGAGTCACCATTTTTTTGTGAAGGAAAATCCCCTCCATGAACATAGGCGATCCCTCTAGCCCAATGAGTGGGTCTAGCAACAAACCGAACAATCTAATACTCACTTTCCTAGCTTATACTTGACAAATGAAATAATAAATAGGAAACTACTTCATTTTGATGCTAATCATTCATTTCTTAGAGATGGATTTGAATCTTTCGCTCCACACCTCGCTCCTAAGTCGTTCTTCACGTTTGGAAACCTACAAGGAATATCAAAGTACTATACAAGACACGAGAGCATATATAACATATATCAAGCATAAACTACTTAACAAATCAAGGAACATTAAGCTAATCACATAAATATTTATACAATTATAGAAAGTGAACATCAAATGTGTATATTAAGAAATTGAAAAGGGAAGCATACAACATATGCCTTGATGTTGAGGCCTTCCTTTGGGTGGATGTCCAATTCCAAGCAAAGACTCTTCAAGCACTCCTTCTCCAAGTTATAATGGGAATCATGTAAGCATAGGGATGCAGCAATTAATGAACAACCATTTGGGAATGGAAGAGGGTGAACTGATAGGAAGGGAGAGGGAGTTAGGGATCAACAAAAGAGGGAGGAAGGTCCACATCTCAAGGGGAAAGCCCATGATGATAAGATCAAGAGGCCCAAATGAGAGAGCTCGACCATATCAACAACAACCAATATCTAGATCATTGTTCCCGAAGGTTCTAGTGAGTGAAGCTTCTCCTCCAGTTTGGGAAATTATGCCAGAAGGAGTTTAGCGTGAGTTTTCCTATGAAAACCTGCTGGAAGCGTGAGTGTTGAACTAAGCAACCTACCATCAGCACAGGCATGCAGTGGAGAACAATGCGTTGATGCCAAAAATTAGGTTTTAAGGCAACTTTTTCCATAATGATTTCAGGGCAGCTTTCCTTTGATTCTTCAGGGAGGTTTGGTCTCTATATCATGATGGATATGCTACACAATAGTCAATTTTTTGGCACTCCAGGATATGGCATGAGAAGTGAACCAGAGACATGACAAAATATTGTGTAACAATAGGAGTTGTGAGAAATATTAAGTAGGAATTATTTACTCTATGGGAGAAAAAAATCACCATCCTAGGGGATAACTCTTATGTAAAAAATGATCTCTATGGAGGCCTATACCTACTACTCTCATGATGAGATATTTGGGTCCAATTGGTAAGTATTTTTTTCATATTTTTAAATTGTTTATGTACATATTCAAATATATTTGGTTGATTGATATACATGATGTCAAGATTTATGATTCAATGGTTTGAGGTTTTGTAAATGTATGAAAGGTGACACTACTAGCAACAAAAAAAAATCCACATCCTCATATAGAAGATATACCTCTTTTAGATATTTGACTACCAGTCCATGGTTAGGGGATTGGCATGGACCAAGCTTCCCTTTTTGTGTCACAAAATATGTGTATATGTACATTTTTTGAGATTCAAACAATGATGTACAAGCATTATGGAAATTTTATACATACATGGTGATGTTTAGTGTTTGTGTAATTGCATGACATGTCATATTTGTATTCTTAAAATAGTTTATAAAATATGAGATACTTGATAAAGATATATAAGTTTCTTTCATGATTGAATTTAATGGAAAATCATGAATTTAATGGAAAATGTGTCAATCTTACTTAGTGTCAATTATAATTTCGTTTTAAATAGTGATTTGAGTGTATTATTTGCGAACAGGGAAAAATATCAGATTCTGAACCAGTCTCAAATAAATATATTGTCAATGATGTGACAGGAGACAGGGATGAAGAAGTAGAGATAGAAATGAGCACAATTATAGAAGAAAATATTGCAAGATACACAGTGAAAGGAGTAGAAAATAGGAAAGAAACAGAGACAAAAAAGTAGTTCTATCCAAGTTTAGCTAATTGTATACCATATTTCTTTTTTTTTTCTTGAATTAATTTCAATTCAATGCTCATCACTAGGGAAAAAGAAGATCAATTTTTTGCCATTATTAATTAAAGATATCAGTAACAATATAACAAAAATCATTTTCCATGGTGTTGTGTTACTTACATATCAAACTATTTTGGACAAAGAAATAAGACAAGACCAATACTCCGTGCAAATTTGATAGATAAGAAGACAAAAATGGCAATAACATTGTTTTTTCCAACATTTTTTATCGAACAACATGAGGAAAAACTTATTGCAAATGTTGGTGTTTCTATTATAAATTCGAAATAATTCCAAAGCACAAATATGATAATGATGACTGTGAGAAATTTGTTTTTTTAAATAGCTCTAGCATTGTAGAAAACATTTGTAATGTTTCTAGGGAGTACTGATTTTTCCCAAATATGACAATTGCAAATATCTCGTAGTCAATATCTGTTTCCAGTCTACATAATCGGTGCCATTGCAATTTCAGCAACACAAACAAGGATGCAATATGTACTAGAAATCAAAGATGGAAATTTCGATCACGACAAGGAAATAGAAAGGATAGATTTATTTGAATGTTTTAATGATAGCAAGTCATTGTCTACCTCTTATACAAATTACATGTATTTAAAAAAAAAATGGATATGTGACAGGTTCATGTATGCAAAAACTTCTTCCAATATATCTTTCAATCCAAAGACAATTACAATAAAACATTTTTCCATTCATCTTGCTAAAAATATAGTTAAAAAATAAGAAAAAAATTGAACTTCACAATCGACGTTCATATGTTCATTGAAATCATAGAAGAAAGTGGAAAGTCTGAGAAAATTGGTTTCTTCAACAAGTGGAGTATGCACAATAAACTCTATTATATATATATATATATATATATATATATATATATATATATAGAGAGAGAGAGAGAGAGAGAGAGAGAGAGAGAGAGAGATTTGATTTCAAGTTGCTAACTCTCAGTTTTCTATATCAATTTTGCAGCACTTGCAAGGACTACTAACAACAACTAGTGCATATATGAATCCCTTTGAGATTGTATGTGTGAAATGTAGTAGTCCAATTACAATTGCTAGAACTATGGATGAAATTATGGTTTATTGTACCATTTGCAGGGAAAATTGTCACTTTGTTTATTTCCATCGGTTAAATTGTATGATACATGCAAATGACAGGACTACAACATATTGTGTTCTAAGAGGCATGGAACTAGAGAAAGTATTTCCTGGTCTACAAAAAATTTCCTATCAGCAATATTATGTGGATAAATTAGTTGTTATTGATTTGTTGTCCAGTTTCGAGATCCATGGCACATTTACAATAAACCATCAAAACGTGATTTTGCATATACAATGATTGTTCTATTTATTTGTATTGTCGAGCAATATAATGATAGTACAATTCTTTTCAATTTCATTATCAAGCAATCTACTAACAGTATTCTAGAGATGGTATAACATGGTCAACTTCATGAACTTGTATTATTGTCAAGTTTTCAAAATCAAGAAGTGTTCTATGGAAAGTGTGGATATCCCTATTACTAGTAACTAGTAAGATTGAATTACCATTAACTGGTCAAGAGGGGTGGGGGGGGCGTCTGCACTTTTGTACCTTTTCATCTCTACAGTTCCAATATTAGCACTTCCTTCTACTTTTTTTTTAATAAGTTTACCAGTGTTGGAGAGCTTTTCCAATTTGTTGGATGGTTGGGATCTGATTTCTTCCTATGGTTACAATATATGTAGCTATTAACATTGTATAAAGATGTATTTCAATGAATTTGTTTCTTTAAGTTCCATGTTTTATATTATGCTATTTACTAACATTATATATACTCTAACATTTGAAGTACCTACGTTGTGTCTACTATTTTGCAACGTGATTTCTTACATTGTTTTATTGATTTATCAAATTTGCAAATCCTATCACTAGTAAAAATGAGGCCAAAATTTGATGTACATGCATTGGATATTTTATAAATTTTCATTGGTCATCCAACATTTTAGGAGTTAGCATTTTCATCGGTGAATATCCAACATGTTAGTACTCGTCAAATGTTTGACAGGACAGACGTCAAACATTCAACACCAGTAATGGCAAGTTAGCGAGTATTTTTCCGACGAATTACGGTTGGATATCCAACATCAACCTTGTTATTTTGGATTCAAATGTCTAACGATATATTGCATATAATCATGGAGGATTTTCTGATGGATTCCAATAAGAAAATTGACTTTAACCTTGTCGAAAATCATTGGATATTTGACTGGAATAAGCGTCAGATATTTGGTAGTGTAATAATATGTGCAACACCGTTGTCTTACATATGACAGTTTTTTCATTAGTGTGGATTTGTATATCCGACATTTTTTTGTTATCATTTTCATCAAATATTCAACGGGACCTAATAAAATTTGAATATCTGATGGTTTGTTTCATCGGTGTGGAGTCAGATGTTTGTTATCAATGTCGTCAGATATTCAACAAGAAATAATAAAATTTGAATATCTGACGCTTAAAAAAATATAATTTAATCCCCATTTCTATCAAATGCAAAAATCTAGATATGAAGTCAAAAAAACTTATTAAGTAGAAATGTACACATTTTGGGCACACAATTCTAAGAAACGTCTGTGATCAAGGCCGAAAACTTTAGACGATCTGAGAACTATTTGATAACTTAGTTTAAGGGCTAAATCAATTCATAAATAAAGGTCGCAATATTATAGAAGGCCAAGAAGTATATTAGGAAGACCATTCTATGCCAACGTCCTATACAATTTCATAAGGGAAGACTCAGTCCTATCAATGGTCAAGAATCAATTCATAAATCCCACAAAGAAATTAAATTAAAGGATAATAGAAGTTGTTAGAACCAATGGAAGCCATTACACTACTAAGAACAAGGTAAATCAATAGTGTTTCCAAATTATACAATTTTCACAAATTATAGTTTTCAATCACTTTTGGAAATTAATCATGGATCAGTAACACAACTTAACATCATCATTAAGCACATGAGAATCATATACACAAGACATTAATGTTATTTTTATTACAATATTCAACTTAATTACATCATTGCCCCACAAGCTACTACTTGTAGGTTTATCAGCTAATACTGAAACGAACTTCTATTCATGCTTGTTTATCAGTCTTCACTGAAAGGGATCGTTGCCATGTATTTTTTATCAATATTTCTTGAAAGGGACTCTTTCCCCTTTTCATTTATCATTCAATAGTGAAAGGGATTATTTCCCTTACTTGTTTACCAGCACTCAATGGAAGGGACTCTTTCCCCTGAACATTTACCAGCACCCACTGGAAGGAGCTACTACCCCTGATCTACAAGCTACCACTTGTTAGCCTTGTTGATCCATCTTTCATTCATTTTCAAACTAGAACCAATAGGCCACTTATGTCATAAACAAATAAATTTTATCACTACAACTACTCACCAAATCCACCATAAAAACACCTTCAGCAATCTCTTCTTACTGATAAAACCACCATCACCTTAAGTAATTTCACATCACTGAACAAATCACCAAACTTTATGCACCAGTAGCGTCAACACCAATTCATTCTTTTCCTTCTCAAACACCTTTCATACACCAATATTTCTCTTTGATTCACCTTTGATGCATACCCAGACTATTATGCATCATGTTTCACCAACAGTTCGCATCCACTCACTCCTCTACGCTTTGTTGCTCGAATTATGCTTTTAAAGAATTCTTGATTGATATTGTTGGACTAGAGCTTTAGTTAATTTATTCTCTGATCTTTGTATGGATTGCTTATTTTTGCAGTTGTATTGTTCAATTTAGTCTTCTAATTCTTCTCTTCAAGTCTTCTTTTACTCCTCACTTGTTACTTCAATAAATTCCAAGTTATACTATTGGTTTCCTCAATTCTGGTGAGTTACAGGTTTTAGCTGAGTTTTTTCTATTTTTTGTGAACGTCTAGTTTTGTCAAAACTACAAATTCTACCTCTTAACAGCTTCCAAATTTTTCATGTGATTAGCGCTTGCTATTTTGTTCGGCTTAAACTACCAAATGTGCCACTAAACTACCACTTTTCCATTGGCCCTACATGGTTCCAAAAATATTTGTCGACTCATCCATCGATGCCTAAACACTTTTCTATAGGACCAAAGGCCTTCACAACCACTTTTTAGAGAAAATATTTCCTAATTCGTTGATTTGGCCTTAATCTCCTTCCACTCTAGTGTTGACTATTTTTCCGCCATAGGACCTGGTCTCATGTGTTGAAAATGCAACAAGAAAATCTAGTTTTGACTTTGCCTTGGTAAAACTAGATTAAAATTTCAATTTCAATTTTAGCAGAATACTTGGAGGTAGTTAACTGAAGTGACATGGATCTTGTCACTCTGTACTCAGTAAATTTGAATTGCAGAATCTTGAGTTCAGTTCTACATGATTGAAAGCTAATTTGTAGCAATCTATTTCAGATAATTTGAGTTATTATTAGTTTAACTAGTTCTAACTGTCAGAAGAACTAGTGGAGGTCAAGTTGTGGGTGTGTAAATTTTTCCACACTTATTGATCAACCAGTTAACTGATCAATCACCCTAAAATAATTGTTGCATGCAGATAATTTGAGTTACCTAGTTGAGATTGGAGTTCAACGGAAGTGTACTATCAACCGTAACTAATACAAGTTGTACAGGTGGTGCATGCATTCAAAGGATTGGTCTATGGTAATTTTGTAATTCCTTGGTGTGAAATTACTAAATAATAGGGAAAAATTCCCAAGGGAATAGTGCAAGGAAAGAGGATCTTGGAAAGGATTTAAATTGGCTAAGTTTTGAGCCAGGTTCATTTATTCAGGTAGAGGATAGAAGATATAGGTGCAAGTTGTGCTCAAGCTTCAGCAAGCATATTGTATTCATCCGGATTATTTGATTAATGCAATACAAATAGTAAGGTGTTTTGAGAAGTTTATTTCCTCTAGATAAATATGTGTGTATGTGTGATGTTTACTTTACATTTCAATGATTCTTGTTTTAGATGGTGACTTAACTTCCGTGGATTAGTAGAGTAGCTTCAAATCTTGTGATTTAGTAAATTTCATTAGTTTTTAATATACACATTAATATCCACATGGTATGAGAGTTGGAAACATTGTAGAGAAGATATTTTGAATTTTTCATTTCAGGAGGTTTGAGGTTGCAAATCAGGTTGCAAGGTTTCTTCAGGACTCAGAATATGTATTTCAATGGACTAAGGCTTGAGTATTCCCTTGAGGGAAGCTCAAATTATGTTGCATGGAAGGATCAGATGGAGGTAACACTGGATGATAATGGGTTGAAGGAATTCATTGGTAATGATATTCTGAAACCAACAACAATTGATGCTCAGAATATGGCAGAATGGAAGAAGTGTGTTCCAAGGTGAGGAGGATCATATTGGAGAGAGTAAGAGACCATATTGTCTCTAATATCCATGGGAAAGAGACTTTGTATGAAATGTGGTAAGTGCTGATAGATTTGTTCCAAAATAGTAGTGACCACAGGAAATTGGCACTCAAGGACAAGCTTCGAAATATCAAGATGCAGAGGAACAAGACCATTCCACAGTACCTGAGTAGGTTCACACAATGTCGTAATGAACTTGGTCAAGTTGGTGTTATTGTCGGAGAGGATGATTTGGTGAGCTTAGCCCTTATAGTCCTTCCCAAGAGTTGGTGCAGCTACCAAGATTCAGTGAACGAGAGGGAGAAGCTACCAAATTGGGAACATCTTTAGTCTTATTTGGTACAGGAGGAGATAAGGTGGAGCACCATAGACGAGACCTCATCTAAGGGTGAGGATGATGAGAAATGTGCCTTGGATGGAAAGACAAATAAAGGTAAAGGGAATAAATCCCAATCCAAATTAGATTCGAGTCAAGGGAGCAAGAAGAAACACTTGTCTATAATCAAGTTCTTTCATTGTCATGAATTCAGGAACTATGCAACGAAGTGTCCACACAAGACAACAAGCAAGAAGAATGTGGGAGGAGCAGTGAGAGAAGCCTTGGCTTCACAGTTCGAACTTGATTTTACCCTCATTGCATGTAGGGAAAGCACAGTAATGGGCAGTGTGTGGTATCTCGACAGCAGTGCCTCATTCAATATAACGGGAAACAAATAATTTTTCAATGACTTGGAGGAGAAGGGTCTCCAAATGTACATCAAGATGGGAGATGATGGAAGGTATAGCATGATCAGGATTAGTGTAGTCACCTTTCAGAGGGAGTCAGACTTCCCTCTCAGACTCAAGGATGTGATGTGTGTTCCTAGTCTAAAGAAGAATCTTGTCTTCGTTGCAGTTTTGTAAGACTGTTGATCTGGATTCTCTCTGCTACTAGAATTAACCAATGTCTTTTACTTATGTGATGTTAGCAGAATTGCATGTGAAAGAGTACAAAAACCCACATGTACATATTTTAAAGGAGAGGAAAGATAATGACAACCATCAAATCAAAGAACACACACAAGTTGATAATAGAGTTCACCTAGTGTGAGTTACATCTTTGGACCCGGTGTCAAGAGTGGGGAGGCCACTTCATTAAATGTTGCAAGATGATGATGAGTACATGGTGTATTCTTTGTCATTACAAGGATAAACTCCCTCAACTAGAGTGGCATGTCTCTCCACGAGACATTCTCCTATAGGAACTCTCACTCATATGGGCCCTCCTTTAGCATGACAAGATATCAAATTCTCACATGAAGAGGCATAGAAGTATCCTCCAACAAAATGGTAAACAAGGATCTCAACATCAAAATCATCTGCTCATCAAATAAAAAGAAAGACATGGCATCACTACATCATATACCTCCACTTTCAGGGATGGCCTAATAATGGATAGCTCTCCTGAATAAATGGACTACATCGTTGAACTCGTGGCATGAAATCGTGTCAAATGATTGTAAAATCGACCCCTTTCTGACACCATCAAAATCTAGACCCTCGAGAATCTCAAAGATTCCTTCTCGTTGGTTGACTAGAATTTTGCTGCTTTGATGAAAAATTTGACATCTACATTGTGCTCCTTGCAAGAAACTGAGTATAAAGTCAGCCTAGTTCTAAAATTGTCAAAATTCAACCCTTAGGGAATCTTTTAGATTCCTCATGATTCCACAAAGGTTCCTCTCTGCAAGTTGACTGAATATATGCTACTCAAATCCAAAAATTGATCATGCCATCAAACTCCTAGTGAAATTCTAGTTCATTTGAGTGTAAAGTTGGCATGATTCTGTCACTGTGAAATTTTGGCCCCAATGGAATCTTTTAGATTCCTCATGATTCCACAAAGATTTTTTTTTGTAATTTCACTGAAGATTTGTTACTCAGATGAGGAAACTAATTACACTGTCAGATTCCTTGCCAAAAGCTGAGAAAAATGAGTATAAATTTAATATACTTTTGCCTCTATAAAAAATCAACCTCCAAAAAAATCTTTTTACAGCCTCCAAAAAAATCTAAAGATTCCTCCCCTGCATCAAAGAATATTCTTCACTAAATCTATTCCAATCATGGTTCCACTACCTTGGAATTTGTGTGTGCTCTGGGTTTTATGTTTTTGGTTGGCATGCAGCGTTCCATCCCCCATCAAATGGAAAAAATTTGGGCTAAAAAGTTGTTTGAAAGGTGGATTAACCAACAAAGACCATTGGTGCTCTCACTGGTGGTGATGAGTTTAGACTTCATAGTTGTGTGGGTTGCATGATCGAAATCTACACCATTCCATTTTAATACGTTTCCACCATTTGTACATCTAAACCATATACCTTTTTTAATATATATGGCATACATATATATCACAACAACCATATAACCACTTTAACCTATGATTTGATTGTTGTTTGGGTGGTTAATAATTATGTGTTTTTTTTATTATGATTTTTGTTATCTTTTTGGTTTGACCATATTTAATAGTCCAAATTTTTGGTATGTGGTTATTATAACCATATTAAATAATAACAAAATTTTGTTATTATATATATATATATATATATATATATATATATATATATATATATATATAATAATAAAAATTATTTTATCTTTTGTGCAAAGGAAAGGAGTCAATGGTGAAGTGCCACGTTCCTTTGACCAATTGGCCAATTTATTGTCTTGTATGCCTTGTGGGTCCCACTTTTCCTATTTAACTTTCAAACTTCTAACTGTAATAAGTTGGTCATACTAACTCAGATTTGAGTGACATCTACGTCATTAGAATCGTAACGATGAGCACTACAACTTGGTCTTAGTTTCACTAAATTTTGAATAGTTTAATTTTTCAACCTTCTCAAAGCCACCTTGGTCATTCCTCCTCACTGAGGAGATTTTGGTCTTCCAAAAGAATGAACACTATTTGCAATATTTGTACCCCCTTGTCTACACAACAAAGGCCCTGAAAGGACACACTTTGTTGTCCTTCACCTTTGTTCTTTGGAGCCATAAGTGATGAACCGACACCTGTGTCCTTTGCAAACCTATAGTACAATCTTTGCAAAATGCATATTCAATTACATGACCAATCACGACCCAAGCATCCCCATATATGACAAGATTTTATAACACACACGCTTTAGTCAAGTTTACATCATCATAGAAACCAATACCCCAGCTATCAACAAAAAGGACAAAACATCATCATGATGCTTTCACAAGTGATGGAAAACACATCATCACTTTTACAATTATATCATAACACATTATTTACAAAATGTGGCCATGAAAAGCTACAATATCTAGTAAAACCATCTCTCACTCATCAAAGTGAATGGGTCAGCTCCTTGTGGCGGATTCACTTGTTGAGCATTTTCACTAGTTTGTTCCTGCACGGGTGCTTTGTCTTTGAGACGTTCCTTTAGACAGAGCCTCCAACATGTGGCCCTTTTATGTCCACCTCTGTTACAATGATTGCAAAAATGATGTGGAGAAGGCCTTTCATGCCTTGTCCTCTTTCTTTCTTCTATTCTCTTCCAACACTCAGCAGCCACATGGTTATGCAAGCCACAAAAACTACATGGTTTTCTATGCCATGATTTATGCTCATCATTAAAAATATGCTTGTAATCAAAATGACCTTTCGAATACTGATGTTTTTTATAACTCTCTCGGCTTTCTTTGGTGAAATATTTGCAATGAGAGCTTTCGTTATCTCCTCCTCTACAATGTACATTGTCATGGGAGGATTGTTAGGTCCCTATACTACTAGTGTAACCCCTTATTGTTATTAATACAACCCCCTTATTACATTGTTTTGCCCATGTAGTCCCCATATTGTTATTATTGTGCCCCATAGAAGCCCACTACTGTTATTAGTGTGCCCTTAGATTATTATTGTTATGTCGGCTCTGGTTATATTATGACCCCTTAGACTCCTATATATAGAAAGGAGGTCTTGTCATTTGTATCATCCAAGAATTGTTCATTTGTGTAATGTAAAATAGGTTTCCCCCTCGAAGAGGCTGATTTCTAAGGTGTTCATCTATCTTTTCTATCTTTTTGTGAGTTGGTCTCATAACATTTGGTATCAGAGCTTAGGATTCTAGGGTTTCATTGCTCTAAACAGGTCATCGTGGAATTTTCGCTATACCTTTTGTTATGCGATGTTTCAGAAGCTAAAAAAAAAAAAACCATTTGATAAGAAATCAAGCGCAATCTGCAGTCCGAATTTCAGATTTTGTCTCTCTACATTCTCGAAGATATGATCTGAGGGTTTTCGCAAACCCCTGAATTACATCTTAAACAGGTGACCTTGGGAAAATCATCATAACTTTCTCTGAGCATCAGATTGAAATTTCGTAAGAAGTTACAGAAAGAGGATGGACAGTAGCTTTTTGTTTGTATGTTTCAGATCTAAAGGTCAAAACAGTGACACGTGGTACATCATACAAGTTTGCTATTTTGAAAAGGTGTATAATCAGGTCATATTAGGAGATTGTGCATAACTCTTTCTTGGAGAATCCAATTTCGATCAAAATAGTGGCATTGGAAAGAGGACACAAAGGACTACTACAGGTCACGATTTCATAACTGGAAGATCTGAAATTACAGAGTTACAGTCATTCAAAGATCGAGCTCCTAAAATAAAGAAAAAGTGAGATGAGGAAGTTTGATAGAAAATATTCGGTAAATTGGATGCTATAGATGGAGAAATATTTTGATCTACATGGTGTACCACTATTACAAAATGTATGTATTTCATCTAATTATTTAGAACCAAATCAATTTTTATGGTATAAAGGGTCGTGTTCTCGTAGAGCACTTGTCACTTGGTCAATTTTCACGAAAGAAATGATAGCACATTATGAGGATACAAAGAGTAACACCTTATTTAGCCAATTGATAAATCTCAAACAAAAGGGTTCAGTGGTAAAGCACATTGAGGATTTCAAAAATTTGAATATAAGGGTAAATGATATTCCAAAGAAGAAAATGATTGATGTCTTCATAGGGACTTTAAATGATAACATTCAACATGAAGTTCATCTTTGGGAACCTGATTCGTTGGAGAAGGCATTCAGGTTGGCAAGAAAAATTGAAAGCGAAATTATGGAAATAAGGAATCCCACCACTCATGAATATAATTATGGAAGAGTTTTTTCTCCTAGACTTCCACAACCTACAAGGTTTACATCGAAACAATTGGAAGAAAAAAGAGAAAAAGGGCTTTGTTACAATTGTGATAAAAAATACACTAAAGGTCATAAGTGTGCTGAGAAGAAATTATTTTACATAGATTATGAAGAGGAGGAAGAAAAGGATCAAGAAGCATCAAAAGAAGAGGATACACACCAGGAACCAACCCTAGAGAAAGAAGAAATGAATCTGACCATATCTTGTAAAGAATTGGAAATAATTACCACTCCTCAAACTCTCAAGATAGAAGGACATATCAAGAAGAAAAAGTTTCAAGAAGTGAAAGATCACACCGAGAAAGAAGAAATGAATCCTAGAATATCTTGTAATGCATTGGCGGGAATTAGCACTCCTCAAACTATCAAGATAGAAGGACATATCAAGAATAAAAATGTTCAAGAAGTGAAAGATCACATCGAGCATCAAGAAATGAATCTGGCCATATCTCGTAATGCATTGGAAGAAATTACCACTCAAACTCTCAAGATAGAAGGACATATCAAGAAGAAAAAGGTTCAAGTAGTGAAAGATCAAATCAAGCATCAACAACAAGTTCTCCAACTTTTAAAAGGTAACGCCACTTTGGTACAGAATCAAATGAAACAAGAGGCAGATCAAAATCGCAGTGAAAGAAGTTTTGATGTAGGAAATTGAGTATTTTTACAGCTACATCTCAAGCAAGATATTGATGAGAAGGAAACGTTGGCAATACTACATGCACTTAAGAAATGGCGAGCTTACCTAATGGGAATACACTTCAAGGTAAAATTGGATCATGATAGTCTAAAATACTTTTTAGAACAAAGATTATCTTTAGAAGAAAAGAAAAAATGGGTCACAAATATGTTGGGTTATGATTTTGAAATCATCTACAAAAACGGGAAGCCAAATGTTGTTGCAGATGCACTCTTAAGAAGGGATGAGGATGTGGAATCATTGTTTTGTGTTATTTCTATTATCCAACTAGATTGGATAAACGAAGTAAGGGATGAATGGAAGAAGGATGAAGAAGTGTCACCACTCATTCAAAAGTTGCAGAAGATCTCAGTTCAAACAATATTGCCAGAACTTGACAAGGAAGGAAAAATCATATTGGAACCTGGAGCAATCACAGAAACAAGAACCCAACAACTACGAAATCGATCAAGTTCAGAGTATCTCATCAAGTGGAAGAACTTACTCGGTGAAGATTCCACATGGGAGGACAAGAATTTTATACAGAAGCATCAAGAACTACTCAAGCGTTGAGGACAACACTTTTTGAGGGAGAGGGGCATGTTAGATCCCTATACTACTAGTGTAACCCCTTATTTTTATTAGTACAACCCCCTTATTATATTGTTGTGCCCATGTAGTCCCTATATTGTTATTATTGTGCCCCATAGAAGCCCACTATTATTATTAGTGTGCCCTTAGATTATTATTGTTATGTCGGCTTTGGTTATATTATGACCCCTTAGACTCCTATATATAGAAAGGAGGTCTTGTCATTTGTATCATCCAAGAATTTTTCATTTGTGTAATGTAAAGGAGGTTGCCCCCTCGAAGAGGCTGATTTCTAAGGCATTCATCTATCTTTTCCATCTTTTTGTGAGCTGGTTTCATAACAAGGATCGTGATGTGTTCCAATCATCTTCTTTCTCTGATGGCTTCAACAATTCCTTGGAATCTTTTGCTACCTTTGAGCACTCTCCTTCAGTGTATCCGATCCTGGTAAGGAGTCTTAGGCCAATTCCTAAAATGGGTACCTCAAGGCTTCCAACAGAAATAGCATCATGTGAAAATGAAACTAAACAACGATCAACGTTGTTTACCTTAGTGGTAAATTTTGAAGCAAGTGATGATGGCTTCGCTAAGCCTTCTTTTTTATTCAACTTTTCCAAGGAATCTTCTGTGGTTCATAACTGAAGCTACAATCTTTGCTTCTCCTCTTTTTCTTCTTGTAGAAGTCTCCTCAATTTAGCATTCTCCGCTTGAAGGCTTTGATTGATCTCCTCATTTGAACTATGAGAAGATGATCAATAAGAAGAATTTCATCAGAGGAGTTAGATGGAGCATCGCCCTCTGATCTTCCTTTCTCTTTTTCCTCTCTTACCATTTTCTCCTCATAATATCCATATATTATATCTACCATTTCTGACATCCTATAGAAGGCATCGTAGAGATATTTGTCATCCTCCATTTTCCTTCTTGTTTCACGTTCAATCTCTAGCTATCATTCACATTCATAATTCCCATTATCAAGAAGATCGCTCTGATACTAAACTTGATCCAAATTCTCTTCGCTACCAGAATTAACCAATATCTTTTAATTTTGTGATGTTAGTGGAATTTCATGTGAAAGAGTACAAAAAACCACATGTGTATACTTTAAAGAAGAGGAAATATAATGACATCCATAAAAGCAAAGAAAACACACAAGTTCATAACGGAATTCACCCAGTATGAATTATGTCATCGAGCCCAGTGTTAAGAGTGGGGAGGCTGCTTCATTAAATGTTGCAAGATGATGATGAGTACATGGTGTATTATTTGTCATTACAAGGATAAACTCCCTCAACTATAGTGGCATGACACTCCATGAGACATTCTCCTATAGGAACTCTCACTCATATGGGTCATCCTTTAGCATGAAAAGAGATCAAATTCTCACATGCTGTGGCATACAAGTGTCCTCCAACAAAATGGTAAAAAAGGATCTCAACATCAAAATCATCTGCTCAACAAATAAAAGGAAAGACATAGCATCACTGCATCATATACCTCCACTTTTAGGGATGGCCTGATAATGGACAGCTCTCTTGAAGAAATGGACTACACCGTTGAACTCGTGGTGTGAAATCATGTCAAAGGATTGTAAACTTGACCCCTTTCTGACACCATCAAAATCTGGACCCTTAGGAATCTCAAAGATTCCTTCTCGTTGGTTGAATTGAATTATGTTACTCATATGACAAATCTAACTTCACCACTACAGTCCTTGTGAAAAACTAAGTAAAATGAGTATAAAGTCAACCTAGTTCTAAAATTGAAAAAATTCATCCCTTAGGGAATCTTTTAGATTCCTCATGATTCCTCTCTACATGTTGACTCGAGGCTTCTTCTTATATGCAAATACTGATCATGCCATTAGACTCCTGGTGAAATTCTAGTTCATTTGAGTATAAAGTTGGCATGATTCTGTCACTCTGAAATTTTGGCCCCAAGGGAATTTTTTAGATTCCATAAAGACTCCTCTCTACAATTTGATTGAAGATTTGTTCCTGAGATGAGGAAATTGATTACACCATTAGATTCCTTGTAGAAAACTAAGAAAAATGAGTATAAAGTAAATACACTTCTGCCTCTATAAAAAATTAGCCTCCAAGGGAATCTAACGATTCTCCCCTACATCAGAAAATATTCTTCTCGAAATATGTGCCAAGAATGGTTCCACTGCCTCAGCATCTATGCGTGCTCTAGGTTTTATGTCATTGGTTGGCGTTCAACATTCTGTCCCCCTGTCAAATGGAAAAATTCTGGGTTGAAAAGGTGTTTGGAAGGCGGATTAACCAACAAATATTTTTGGTGCTCTTGCTAGCGATGATGAGTTGAGACTTGGCACTTGTGTGTGTTGTGTGTGGAGCATGATTGTTCAGAGGTCTTTGTTTCAGCCGGATGTATACCCCAGGAAGTTTGTACACCCCTCCACGCGGGGGGGTGCGGGGGGGACTTGTCCCCCCCGCGGGGGTCCGGGGGCCAGCGGTCCCCTGGCAGGGGCTCGGGGGCAGCGCCCCCGAAGCTAAAAACAAATGTAAAATTGCCTTGTAAAAGTATAGTAATTTCTAGTCAATCTGGGCCGTTCATTAGGCAGATGATCTGACGGTAGAACTTATGTTTAGTTTAGAGTTTTTTGCCCTAGAAGGCAACCCCTCTCTTTGTATGAGGGCATTGTATTAGAGGCTGAGATATAGAGGTGTATTCTGTGAGCGAGAAACTGAGAGGTGAGACTGTGAGAGAAAACAGAGGATACTATAGCGGATTTGTTGTAGGTTGTGTCTCTTCATTTTGCTGGATAATAGAAAGGAAGGACTGGTTGTTCAGGGTTGACGTAGCCCAAACTGGGTGAACCACGTATATATGTGTCTCTCTTGTTTTGTGCATTTTCTGTGTTTATATTTCTGCAATATTTTATGTGTTCCATTGCTCCGTAATATATAATTTTCTAAAAATTGGTATCAGAGCCATGGTTGAGAGTTTGGGCTTCGAATGTACGCCTTCAGTGAATGATTTTCTTGCTTGTTTAGCTAACTTTGTGAATCTCCATTGGCGATCCCTCTACGGCAGAAAACACGTGACGAAAGACATATTGTTCAGGTTTAGTACATAGCCAGTTCTCTGATGGAGCTGGAGCAAGGGAGAAGCGCCGAGAAGCGTCAACTCTAAGAGTGAGCGATCGAAAGGGAGGGGTGGAGGAAACCCAGAAAACAAGGTGTCATGGACCCTGCGATCACTGAGAGCGAAATCCGAAAAGGATGTACGAGGCTGCGCCGTGCTTTGTCCGGGAAAGTCATCTGCATGAGAACAACACTCAGTCGCCCATGTCGGCGGTAGATCAACATGCCAAACGGTGAATGGAAGTATTCCAGTGTCAATGTCATGGGTATCTGCTGCAGAGGCACAGATTCGAGAGTAGCACTCGTTGACCCGAAGGCAGAATTGTGGTAGGATTGGCGATCACGTCAATGTCGTGAAAGGATTCATTGTAGCCTGGAAAGTTGCATGCAGGTGATCCAATGGGGAGGACGGAACAAGTCGAGCAGTGCGGTGAGATGGTGGTACCTGGCATGGAATGTATGGCAAAGAAATAAATTTGTTGAAAGATGAAACTTATGGGCACATTGAACGGAAAGACCGTCGAGAACAAAGGTGTCGTTGATGGAGCATATTGATTGTGCAGTGGCTACTGGTATTACTAATGATGCCTCCAGTTTCAACACGGTCAACAAAGCCTGTGACGAGAGTTCAACAACTGCGCATGGAGCAATGCGAAGAAGCAAATTGATATTGCGCAGGAACATTGAAGTGTAGAATGAGGGACTCGACACTTTCAAATTGCTTGTTCCTTGGGTTTGCAAATATGCAGTTGGAATTGACATTGTTAACAAAGGGAAACCGAAGGGAAGAATAGCTCGAGAAATCTGTGTTCGGATGTGAATGCAGCGTGAAGGATCATGGGAGTGAATCAAGAGCTCATGGACATTGAGTGAGATTCAATGGCACAGTCAAAGACACTCAAAATGATTGTGCCTGTATGAGATCGGTGTGTGAAATGATCCTGGAATTATTAGAGTGGTTATTTTAGAGATGTGTTGGCAATGGTAGGCTCCATGAGGAAGGACAAGAGCATTGATTGAAGGCACGTTGGAATCTTGAGTAGTCAGGTGATGCGCAGCCCACCGTAGATCAAGGTATTCCTTGGAGCTAACAAGAAACATCGCATGTTATCACGCTCCAGATCTAGATCAAGGCCTCCTGGTGAAGTCACCCTAGGCGATGGTTTCAAGGATTCATCTCAAAAATTAAAGGCAGTTAAACTTAGCAAGAAGCAGCAAAGAAACGAAACAAGGATGCCTGCAATTGAGAGAGGATGGGTCAGAATCGCAGCAGCAATAAAAAAAAATAAAAAATAATGAAGTCAAAATTATTGCACGTAAATGGGCATACTACTGTAAGACCTAGTAAGGCATGTGTACCCCTCAGTGATCACCAGTAAAGTCTAGGTTAGACCTAGGTGATAGGGGGGATGTCAAGTTAACAATACCCCGAGTAAAAACTTTGAGGGGGGTAAGAGCTAGAGTGAGCGGGATTGTCTCACTTAGCAGGTTTGGCTGGAGTTAATCAAGGAACCCCAAGTCAAGTTTAAGGGGGGAATTGTTAGGTAAACTTGACTCGGGATAGAGTCAAAAGTTTACCAGGTTAAACAGTGATGGTTTTGGGGCACACGGTATTGTGCACCCATGGTATTCTGCCCGTGGTATTATATGTAATGGAGCCTATAAAAGGCTGGAAGGACTTCATTGTAATGCAAATGGCCTAGAGGTGAGCGGTGAAGGCTCACTTGGTTGGATTGGCTAGGGTTTTGGCCAAGGATAATGAAATTTCATTATGATCCGGATAAACATGTGTGTTTATGTGTTTATGGTCGTTGCTGATTATTTTTATATTTGTTTCTCTCAGTAATTCTCCATAATTAATTTGTGTTCTCGGGTAAATTTCTTAACAGTGTGGGTTGCACCCTCAAAACCTATGCCATTTCCATTTTAATACATTTCCACCATTTGTACATCTAAACCATATAACTTATTTAAGATATATATATATATATATATATATATACAACAACAACCATATAACAACTTTAACTTATGATTTGATTGTGGTTTGGGTGGTTAATAATCATGTGTTTTTTTTAATTTTTTGTTGTTATCTTTTTGGTTTGACCATATTTAATAGTCAAAACTTTTGGTGTATGGTTATTATAACCATATTAAATAATAACCAAATTTTGTTATTATTTAATTATTTAATTTTGGTTTATTTATATATATATATATATATATAATAAAATTTATTTTGTCTTTTGTGCAGAGACAAGGATCCAATGGTGAAGTGCAACGTGTCGCTAACCAATTGGCCAAGTTTTTTTCTTGTATGCCTTGTGGGTCCCATTTTTCATGTTTAACTTTCAAACTTCTAACTGCGATAATTTGTCCTTACGAACTTAGATTTGAGTTTCATTTGTGTCACTAGAATCATAATGACGAGCACTGCAACTTGGTCTTAGTTTTGCTATATTTTGAATACTTTAATTTTTCAGCCTTTTCGGAGCCACCTGGATGATTCCTTCTCACTAAGGAGCTTTTTGTCCTCCAAAATCATGAACACTATCTGCAATATGTTGTACCCCTTTGTATGCACAACAAGTTTCCTAACAAGAAACACTTCCTTCTCCTTCACCTTTGTTCATTGGAGCCATAAGTGATGAACTGACACCTATGTCCTCTGCAAACCTGTAGTACAATATTTTCAAAATGCATCATCACTTTTACATGACCAATCACGACCCAAGCATCCCCATACTTGTCAAGAGTTTATAACACACACTCTTTGGTCAAGTTTACCTCAGCATAGAAATGAATACCCCAGCTATCAACAAAAATTTCAAAACATCATCATGATGCTTTCATAAGTGATGGAAAATGCATCATCACTTTTACAATTACATCGCAACACATTATTTAAAAATTGCATCCATGACAAACTACCATATCTAGTAAAACCTTCTCTCACTCACCAAGTGAATGGATCATCTCCTTGTGGAGGATTTGCTTGTTGAACATTTTCACCGAGTAGTTTTTGCATGGGCACTTTATCCTTGAGACGTTGCTCTGGATGGAGCCTCAAACATGTGGATATTTGATGTCCACCTTTGTTTCAATGATTGCAAAAAGTTTTCTTCCTCCAGATCTACTTAACCTTCTTCCTTCCCTGATGTGGAGAAGGACTTTCACAATCTCATCATATTTCTTTCTTCCATTCTCTTCCGGCACTCGACATCCACATGGTTATGCAAGCCAAAAATACTACATTTTTTTCTATGCCGTGATTTACGCTCATCATTAACAATATGGTTGTAATCAAAATTAACTTTAGAATATTGAGAATTTTTATACCTCTCTCGATTTCCTTTGGTACAATCTTGGCAATGAAATCTTGCCTTAACTCCTCCTTTTTAATGTGCACTGTCATGGGAGGATCGTGATGTGTTCTAATCATCTTCTTTCCCTGATGGCTTTGATAATGCCTCGAAATCTTCTGCTACCTTTGAGCACTCTCCTTCTATGTATACCATCTTGGTAAGGATTCTTAGTTCAGTTCCTGAAATGGATACCTCAAGGCTTCCAATAGAAATAGCATCATGTGAAAATGAAACTGAAGAACGATCAATGTTGTTCACCTCAACTTTCGATTTTGAAGCAGGTGATGATGGCTTTGATAAGCCTCCATTGCGCTTCAACTTTTCCAAGGCCTCTTCTGTGGCTCGTAATTGAAGATGCAATCTCTGCTTCTCCTCTTTTTCTTCTTGTAGAAGTCTCCTCAATTCAGCATTCTCTACTTGAAGTCTTTGATTGATCTCCTCATTTGAATGATGAGAAGATGATGAAGAATAATAATGTTCACTCGAGGAGTTAGATGGCGCATCGTCCTTTTCTCTTCCTTTCTTCTATTCCTCTCTTTCCATTTTCTCCTCATAATCTTCATACATTATATCTACCATTTTTGACATCTTGTAGAAGGCCTCATAGAGATCTCTGTCATCCTCCATTTTCCTTCTTATTTCACATTCAATCTATGTTTATCATTCACACTCCCAATTCACTTCAGCAAGAAGACCGCTCGGATACCAAACTTGATCTAGATTCTCTCCGCTACCAGAATTAACCAAGATATTTTACTTCTTTGATGTTAGCTTAATTGAATGTGAAAGAGTACGAAAAACCACATGTTCATACATTAAATTAGAGGAAAGATAATGATAGCCATCGAATTAGAGAACACACACAAGTTGATAATGGAGTTCACCCAGTGTGGGTTACGTCTCTGGGCTCAGTGTCAAGAGTGGGGAGGTTGCTTCATTAAATATTGCAAGATGATGATGAGTACATGGTGTATTCTTTGTCATTACAAGGATAAACTCCCTCAACTAGAGTGGCATGTCTCTCCACGAGACATTCTCCTATAGGAACTCTCACTTATATGGGCCCTTGTTTAGCATCACAAGAGATCAAATTCTCACTTGAAGTGACATACAAGTATCCTCCAATAGAATGGTAAACAAGGATCTCAACATCAAAATCATCAACTTATCAAATCAAAATAAAGACATGGCATCACTGCATCATATGCCTCCACTTTCAGGGATGGCCTAAAAATGGACAGCTCTGCTGAAGAAATGGATTGTATTGTTAAATTTGTGGCATGAAATCGTGTCAAATGATTGTAAACTAAGCCCCTTTCTGACACTGTCAAAATCTGGACCCTCAGGAATCTCAAAGATTCCTTCTTACTAGTTGACTATAATTTTGTTGCTCGTATGACAAATCTAACTTCACCATTGTGCTCCTTGCCAGAAACTAAGTAAAATGAGTATAAAATTGGCCTGGTTCTGAAACTATCAAAATTTGGCCCTTATGGAATCTTTTAGATTCGTCATGATTCTACAAAGATTCCTCTTTGTAATTTGACTAAAGATTTGTAGCTCAGATCTAAAAATCGATCACGCTATCAGACTCCTGGTGAAATTTTGGTTCATTTGGGTATAAAGTTAGCATGATTATGTCACTGTGAAATTTTGGCCCCAAGGGAATCTTTTAGATTCCTCATGATTTTACAAAGATTCCTCTCTACAAGTTGACTGAATATATGCTGCTCAGATGAGGAAATTGATTACACCATTAGACTCCTTGCATAAAAATGAGTATAAGGTTGATTTACTTTTTCCTCTATGGAAAATTAGTGTCCAAGGGAATCTAAAGATTCCTCCCCTGCATCAGAGAATATTTTTTCGAAACTTGTGTCAGGCATGATTCCACTACCTCGGTATCCATGCATCCTTTGGGTTCTGTGTCATTAGATGGCGTGTAGAATTCCTTCCCCCTCTCAAATGGCAAAATTCTGGGTTAAAAAGGTGTTTGGAAGGTAGATTAACCAACAAAGACCGTTGGTGCTCTAGCTAGTGGTGACGATCTTAGACTAGGCAGTTGTGTGGATTGCAAGCTCGAAACTTGCACCATTCCATTTTAACAAGTTTCCACCATTTGTTCATCTAAACCATATTCCTTTATATATATATATATATATATATATTACAACAACCATATAAGCACTTTAACCTATGATTTGATTGTCCTTTAGGTGGTTAATAATCCTGGGTTTTTTTTAATATAATTTTTTGTTATCTTTTTGGTTTGACCATATTTAATAGTCCAAATTTTTGTTATATGGTTATTATAACCATATTAAAAATAACCAAATTTTTTTATTACTTATTTTTTTAATTTTTGGTTTATCTCTCTCTCTCTCTCTCTCTCTCTCTCTCTCTCTCTCTCTCTCTCTCTCTGTGTGTGTGTGTGTGTGTGTGTTATTTAATAAAATTTATGTTTTCTTTTGTGTAGAGGGAAGGAGCCAATGGTGAAGTGCCATGTGTTGCTAACCAATTAGCCAATTTATTGTCTTGTATGTCTTATGGGTCCAACATTTCCTGTTTAACTTGCAAACTTCTAAATATGATAAGTTGGTCATACGAACTTGGATTTGAGTTTCATCTACATCATTAGAATCATAATGACAAGCACTACAACTTGGTCCTAGTTTCGTTGTATTTTGAATATTTTTATTTTTCAGACTTTTCAGAGCCACCTGGATCAACTGTGGTTACATTGTGATCTTCAGCAAAGGAAAGGTGTTCCTGAGACACATAACCTCAAGACAAGTGAAGTGTATTAGGGTTTTAATCAAGAACATGTATGCACTTGAGGTAGAAGATGCATGAAAATCCTTGAGGAGCGAGAAAAGACTAGAGATGTGGTGGTTGAGAGGGAGCATGATTTATCTCTCAACATGCAACCTCAGAAGAAGCCTCAGGAAACTGTGGAGCAGCCACAAATGGAGAAGCAAGCAGGAGGAAAAGTGGAGACATCCATGCAAACAGAGACCTCCAGCAAGGGGAGAGTTTGATCCAAGTGGGCAGATGGAGCATATGCATCCGTACCTCTAGGTGTGAGGTGGGGCGATGTGAAGCCCTAGTCCAAGAGTTGCAGAAATTTAGGCAGATTACATTGAGGCATTCTCCTCGTGGATCATTACCTTGCTATAGAGGCCCATAGTATTCAGTAGTGGAAAGATCAATGTCATTCAGATACTAAGGAGTGCAAAGAATTTTTGACATCATTGTTGGAGGCTCGGTAGTAGAGTCAGCAGCAACACAATTTTCCTAGTAGAGAGTTATAGACACAGTTGATCCAAATTGTTTTTTTATGCTTCTTAGTTGCAGATGTTGCAATTACAACAGCAACTATGAGAGGTGTTGCATGTAGCAAATTATACAGGTGAAGGATTTGGGTAGTTGATAATCCCTTTCTTGCTAAGATGGAGTGTTGAAAATTGAGCAAGAAAATCTAGTTTTGACTTTGCCTTGGTCAAACTATAATTAAAATTCAAATTTCAATTTCAAAAGAATAATTGGAGGTAATTAACTGAAGTGACATGTCTCTTGTCACCCAGTTAACTCAATAAATTCAAGTTGGAGACACTTGAGTTTAGTTCTAAATGATTGATTGCTAATTTGTAGCAATTTGTTTCAGTTAATTTGAGTTATTGTCAGTTTAACTAGATCTAACTGTCAGAAGAACTAATGGAGGTCAAGTTGTGGGTGTGTAACTTTTTCCACACTAAGTGATCAACTAGTTAACTGATCAATCAGCCCAAAATGATTGTTGCATGCAGATAATCTGAGTTACCTAATCCAGGTGGATATTGGTGGTCACCTACCTATTCCACCTAGACCTCCAGTAATTTTAATCAGTTTTCTTGTTTATACTTGTGATTTGCCTTTCTCGATATTCGATAGTTATTTTCTTTTTGGATCAGAGTAAGTCAATGGGTCTTTATATATGTTTTCCTTATTATTGCGATATGCGATCTTGCGATCGCTTTATCGCAATAACAAATAACTTTATATTTATTTACAAGACCGACTTTATTTCTATTAAAAAAGGTTTATTTTAAAATATATCATTTGCATTGAACCTTTTGATGAGGGTTTTTCTAATGATGGGTTAATACCAATTTATTCACGCATCTAAGTTTAGAAGGGACTCATTTCATATTATGATTTTTTAAGTAAAATTTTATGAAATGGGAGGGTTGTTGTACAGCACAACATTTGGTGATTCAGTGGGAGAAACAGTTATCTATGAGAAATTAATTAAAATACTTAAACTTTCTTAATATGGAAATCTCATCCAATAGAAGAATTATAATATAACTAGGTAATCATAAATCCTGAATATAATAATAACTATTTCTGCTATTTTCTTCTCTTGTTAAAATTAAATACATTCTAAGTTTTAAATTAGCCTTAATTGGTTGATAATGATAAAATAAAAGACTTTTCCAACTTAGCTTTATAATGACTCCTTTGTCATAGGTAGAGCCTCTGCTGCCAGCAAACGTTTATAGTCTCGACAAGGATACCTTTTAACCATTTGATCATTCATTATTCCATCCATTTCAGAGTATAATAAAAAAGAATGAATCCAAAAATATGTCTCCATATTTTGTATTACTTTTCCTTTTTTCTTATTTTGTAAGATAAAAATCCATTGTCCTGGTTTGGTGGCCAGCTGTTTAGACAATGCCATTCACTGGTTGTAATTTAACTGAACAAGCTGGCTCGTGATGAGACCCCTTGTCTTATAATTATAAGCCATTACCCTGTTTTGGTATGCAGTATTGGTAATGTCAGTTGAACTATTCCCCTTATGATCATGGTAAGCAGGCTTGTAATAAGACCTCTTATCTTTTATATCATACATATTTTAGAATTACACTCTGAGTAATTATAAACTTTGATGAATGGGATGAACAATTTTATCCCTAAGAGAATATGGATGACAGGGTAAGAGTTGAAGATGCTAAGATTGAATCAGTTTTTATTTTGTATTGATAACTGTTTTCAGGCTACTTGAAAACATTAAAATGATTTACAGTACTTCTAAATCTTGAGAAGATTTCACAAAAATAAAATGGGGTTTTCAGAATCTAAATATACCTAATTCCATAGAAATTTTCCTTTCGTTTAAGGCTTCCATTTCTCAAAAGTAAATACCAGAACTATTTCTTTTGAGTAACTTTTCAATATAGCAAAAAACCAATGGGAGGCTTCATACAACTTTATTTTCCTAAGATTCAAAAAATAAACTATGTACACAAATTTGCTGAAAATTGAATATTTACAAGGGAGAAGGGGTTACCTCCTTAATTGAAGAATTTTTTCAAGATAAGGCCGTTAACAGGAAGAGAATCTCTCTTTCCTGATAGATCTTGCAATATGAATGTGGAAGGGCCTATCTTCTCGCTGATTTGGAATGGTCCAAGCCACATTTTCTGGAACTTAGTGTGTTTCCCTTTATCTTCATGGGCTTTGTCCCATTTCAAAACTAGATCACCGACTTGTAATTGTTTTGAACCAGTTGAAGTTGTATCCTACGATGACTTGATAATTTGCTGATGTTTTGCATGTATTATTCTGGCTTTTTCCCTTTCTTCTTCTAATTTCAAGATTTTATCATATCTTAGTTGAATAGAGGATGAGGGACTTTCTTCAATAAACTGCACTAAAGCTAGGGATGGAAGTAGTAAATTTGCTAGTATGACAGCTTCCTTTCCATATACTAGATTAAATGGAGAAGTGCCTATGGAGGCCTTCTATGTTATTCTGTCAGCCCATAGTGCAAATATCAAATATTTATGCCAGTTTTTATGATTTTGCTTAATAGTCCTCTTAATAATTTTGATCAGATTTTTATTGGTGGATTCTGCTAAACCATTACCCTGAGGGTAGTAATTTGTAGAATACTTCAATTTAAATCCCCTTTTAATAGAAAACTCAAATATATAATTTCCAGAGAAATAAGATGCATTATAAAAAACAAGAGCATTTGGGACACCAAACCTGGTAATAATGAATTGATCTATGAATTCCATGATTGCCTCAGAGTTTGTTGTCTTCAAAGGAATTGCTTCAACCCACTTAGTGAAGTAATCAGTGGCGGTAAGGATATACCTATGCTGTTTGGATGAATGTGGAGTGATTTCCCCAATGATGTCCAATCCCCATTGCTCAAAAGGTTGTTCAATGTTCACTGGTTGCAAAGGGAAAGCTGGCTTCCTTTGTCTTCCACTAGTGGTTTGACAATTTTGGCATTTCCTTACGTATTCATGAGTATCTCTGAACAGGGTGGGCCAATAATATCCAGCATGAATGATTTTGTGAGCTGTTGTATCAGCTCCAAAATGTCCTCCTGCTGGTCCGTCATGTAGCTCCTGCAAAACCTTTTGTGCTTCAGGTTTTTCTAAACATCTTGTTAGACTCTCTCATAAAAATCCGCCCGAAATTGAATAAGGGGATCTTAGGTACACGAAGAGTGTGTTGATGATGGTGCATGCTTCATGTTTTTTGCTTATCATTTGTGTCTAGTTTTGACACATAAATGATTTCATTTCATGCACACATAAAATGCAATGCCAACAAGCACAACACATGTAACGAAGTAGCTTCAAGGAAGGTTAATTAAGCTCAACACGTGCATTTGCAACAAATAATTAAGGATTGTCAACATCAGCATTCTACATCAACATGCAAACTCCAGCATTTCAAAGCAAAGTCTACATCAACATTCTTTCAAACAAATTTAAGAACTTGTGAATCAAATTCCAATTACATTGCATTGTACGGGTGCATTTTCGGTTGAAACCGACACCCATGTTTTGATTTGATCAGAAGTCAAGCACGTCAATTCTCTTCAACTTAGTCAAATTAAAACAAGTGAATTCCTTGTTTTATGTGAGTCATTAAAACCATTGTAAGCTTTTTTGGGTGCATTTTCGACAGAGTTCGACACCCTTCCTAACAAGCTGAGTTCGTCATCAAGCAAGCGTGACAGTCAAATCCCATAGCAAGCGAGCCTGTCATCCAAGTAAAAAAATCAAGTGCAACAGTTCAAAGCACGCCATCTTCGACAAGAGAGCCTGACTTCAAGTGAGAAAGTTCCGATGGCGCCGCATATTCAGTTGTTAAACATTCTTCACAGTTTGATCAACTCCAGTGATGAAGACATGGTGCACGTCAGCAAAGAAACTCTTGCTGATATTTCACGGCATCTACAGCAAACGCATGAAACCATTGAGTTTCTTCAGCTTGAGTCGCAACTACAAAGAGATGAGCTGCAACAAAAGAGTGCATCTTCCCAGTCATTCAACCATACAGATGAAGATAACAATGTTGATTCCAAGTCATTCATCCCAACAACTTCAAGTGTCGAAGTTGTTCATGAGCAAATTTCTTCCAAACCCATCATCAAGCCCTGGGAAGAAATTCAAAATAACAAGAATAGACGTGGCTTAGGATATGTCCCTGATGACACCAACTTACAAATCCCAGATTATTCCAAGCCAATTAAGTTTGTGAGTGCAGGATTTCTTGAACCACTCACCTCAGCAAGTTCTGAGAAAGTTGTAGACAAACAAAATTGCATGCAACCTAAAGTTGAGGTCCAATCAAAATGCTCTCATTGTCAAAGAGCCGGTCATATGGAAGATCAATGTTTTGATCTCCATCCGTGTTGCCATTGTGGCAAGCACAATCATTCCTCAGAAAAATGTCGCAACCAACAAAAATCTGGCAGATTGAAGATCCATTATGAATGGATTGATCCTTGGGATTGGTCATCCACAGTCAAACGGTTGTCTCAGTTCTACAACCGACTACATTCACACATAGTGCAGCCAGCAGTGAACCGATGATGGTACTCTCATGCAGTTGAATGAGGGAGTAAAACAGTGAAACTCTCCTACACCTGAAGGGGGGGAGTTCAAATATATTTTGGAGAAGATTGTCTCTCCTTTCAGCTGACAAAGGGGGGAAAATGTCAATGAAATTGACAAGTGATTGTCAGATTGAAAGTCTCGACAACGTCAGCGAAGTAGCCAGTGGGCATCTTCATCAGCCAGTGTGCATTTGTCATCAGCAGTGAGCATCAGCAAATTCGCCAGTGGGCGATCGACAACCAAAGCAGCAGTGAGCAACTTTCATCATAGCAAAAACAACATTGAGTTGTTTTTCGACATCTTCAGCCAGTGGGCAATCATCATCAAATTGTGTCAGTGGACACCGGATGCTGTTTTCAAGCAAAGGAAAGTTGGATCCTTTTGCGGCTTGGCACATGATGGAGTTGTCAAGCGTCCCTCTGAGATGAATCAGTCATGCAGTTGACTCAGTCTCTTCATTTTGTGGTTTGTTCAGCATCCAGATTTGGCGGTTTTTTCAGGCGATGTTTTTGAGGATCAACATGAGAACTTGGAAGATGGTTCTCGTTCTTGGATTTATCATTGAGGGGGGGAATGTTAGACTCTCTCATAAAACAATAATAAATCCATTAATTAATTAAATATTCTAAGTTAGCAATTTGTGCCTAACTCTTGGGTTGTTCCTCTAAGATAGGAGTTAGTTTAGGTAACTCCTATATTGGTGTGTCTGGTGAGAAATTATCTCAACCAAAGGAGAAATTATCTCAACCAAAGGTGTCTAAGATAGCACGCACTATCTTGAGAACACTGTCTCTCATCTATTTATTTGTAACACTATATTCAATTATTTTTGTAATGTATGAATGAGAGAGAATCATGAGGCTTCAGCCTTTTTCTGCCATATTTTGTGTCTGATTTTTATATGTGTTTTTCTGTAATGTGTCTGAGTTAATCTCATTCTTCAATACATCTTAATAAAATTGAATCATAATTTCACCTAAACAATACATCATTTACAATTATGAAGTTTTTTTCTTTCAATCTAATGGAACGTTTGTTTTTATAGGAAATATTAGAAGGAGCGTATCCATTTTTTAAATAGAAAATCAGATCTGCATATTGTGATTCAGGATCTGTGATACTTATCTGATTAATTTCTTCAGTATCTTCTGTACCTTCAGGTTCCTGAATATTGGATGATCTTGCTAACAACCTGCAAAAACCTTGGCCTTTGACAATCTTTGTTGGCTTGATTTCTAAGTCATATTCTTGTAATGTTGTGACCCAATTTGCTCTCTTTTCTCCTAATTCCCTTTGAACTAGTAATTGTCTTATTGCTGAAAAAGGAACTATAACTTTTCTGTGAGATTTTAAGAGAAAGGGTCTGTACTGTTTAATGGCTTTGTACACAGCAAAGGCTTGTTTTTCAACTTCCGAGTAATTAAGTTCAGCACCTTGAAGATTTGAGCTGTAAAATGAGATTGGTGCTTCCAAGTTTTGATCATTAATCTGAGTCAGCACTGCTGCATAAGACGAAGCAGATGCGAGGGTATATAGCATGAAATGACTTGAAAAATTGGGAGTGCTTAAAGCAGGGGCATTAATGATTGATTGTTTGATGGAATCAAATGCCTCTTTCTCTGCAGGTCCCCATTTAAACACCGAATTTTTCTTGATCATCGTTTGCAATGGTAAAATAATCTGGGAAAAATCTGGAACAAATCTTTTAACAAAGTTAATTTGACCCAAAAATGACTACATGGATTTTTTATTATGAGGGAATGGAATATCAGAAATCTCTTTAATTCTATCTGGATCAATATAAATACCATCCTTTGAAACAATGAAGCCCAAAAGCTTTCCTTGATTAAGAGCAAAAAAGGACTTCTTTGGATTAAGCGAGATACCATACCTTTTGCAGCGTTCAAAGATTTGTTTCAAATCATGTAAATGATTAGATCTTTTCTTGGAAAATACAGTAATATCATCTAAATAGACAACTACTGATTTATTGATCAATCCTTTGAATGCTATGTCCATTGCTCTCTGGAATGTAGCTCCAGCATTGATAAGTCCAAAAGGCATTTTTTGGTAAGCATAAGTTCCCCACTTAGTTCTGAAGGTAGTTTTAAGCCTGTCATCAGGATGGACCAAAATTTGGTTATATCTTGAAAAAACATCTAAAAAGGACATTAAATCAAAACCAGCTACTAAATGGTCTGCTCCATGGTAGGTAAAGGGACGTTATCCTTTTGGCTTTCCTTGTTAAGATTCCTGAAATCGATACAAATCCTAATGTCACCATTTTTCTTTCTTACTGGCACCATATTGGACACCCAGTTTGAATGTCTAACAGGAAAAATTATCTTAGCCTTCAAGAGTTTATTTAGTTTAGCCTTTATTTGACTCTCTAGGTTAGGATGAATCTTCCATAACTTTTGTTGTACTAGATTTTGTTCAGAAAGCATTGGAATAGTATGCTGAATGATCGATGCATCGTATGTTTTCAAATCATCATATTTCCAAGCGAAGACATATTTATTTTTTCGCAATAATCTAATGAATGTTGTTCTTTCTTCTGAAGAAAGTCCTAATCCCAAATTGATGTTTTGAGAGTTTTCCTTAGTACCTAGGTTTATCAATTCAAATCTTAAACCTGTTTAAACTTGTCTTTAATATCATAAAGATCTTCAAGCTTGACCACCGGTTTAGGTATTGAGTTTTCTTCTTGCTTTTCCTTCATTTGAAGGTCATGATCACTTTCATCAATAATTTGATCATCGTAGGACTTGTCAGAAGTCAAGAAATTTAAACTGTCTTCATCATGATTGAACACTTGCCAATTGGTGACATTATCGGGAATTGATGGTCTAAAAATTAATTCTACAGAAAATCTGTCTGGGTTGTAATCTTCGGATGGAAGGAGTTTGGAAGAAACATTAGCTAGTAGGTCTGCTGCTGCATTCTGGGACCTAGGGATGGGAGAAATATTGAATGCTAAAAATTGAGATATGAGTTCCTGCACCAAAGACTGGTAGTGTTTGATATGACTAGAAAGGAAATGAATTGTATTTCTAACTTGTTTTATAACAATTTCTGAATCACCGAACACTTTCAAAAATTGAACTTTAAGACCAATTGCTTTGTAGAGTCCTTGAACTAAGGCCTCATATTCGGCTGTATTGTTTGTGCATTCAAATTCCAATCTGCATGATAACATGGTCTTTTCTCCCTCAGGACTAACTAAAATACATCCTGCTCCTACACCTTCACTAGATTTAGACCCATCAAAGTATAGTAACCAAAATAAAGAATTATCAACAATTTTATTTATAGTTTCTTCAGTAATATTAACACATCTTGATCTATCTGTTTGTGAAAATTTTCAATTTGAGATGTGAAATTATTAACTGAGAAAGGAGATGGTTGGGCAGTGAAATTGCCAAAGAATGATTTGGATGAGTAATTCCCCAAAATATTGTTATTGAATGATATTGGTTGATTTTCTTATTCGAATTTAGTAACAGTATGGGTCATGTGTTTCTCCCGATCGATCTTGATCTGATTTGGCTTTCCTTTATAAGGTAGCCACATATGGGACCAATCGGTGGAAATATAACCATGGAGTTTCTCAGACTAGTCTCTACTCAAAATCAGACCAGATAATTCAGGTATATCAGTGATTAAAATATCAATTCTCTGAACTACTCTTGGATTGGCTGATAACCTGATAGTCACTGACTTGATTTCCCCTAAAACCTGGACCTTAGTTCTATCCAACTATACAATATGAATTGCAGACTTTTGGGGTTCAATGTTCAGTTTTGAACAAACTGAAGCTGGCATTATATTAGAGGAAGCCCCTGAGTCAATCAAACAGTTGTGTAGATTTATATTATAGATCTCATAGGTTAAGAGGAAAGGAGGAGTATGAGAATTTGATCTATCCCCAATTAAAATAGCATCAGTAGCTTCTACTCTACCAAGAGGTGGTTGGCCTGAGTCATTAGCAGCTTTGGACAATACAGCATTAGGAAGAGGAGAAGAAGGTACAGCATTTAACTCCTTAAGAAGTAATTTTTGTTGATGTTTGAGTTTACTAAGCTCAAACATAGTAATATTTGCCTTTGTCTTCTTCATGTCTTCGATAATATTGTAGTCCATAGAATCTGTAACTACTAATGTCTTAGATGTTGAAGGTAGATTTGAAGATGATGGTTGATTTTGGGATGGTATCATTACAACTTTCTTTGTGGGAACCTTTTCTTTGGTAGTAGTGGTACCTGCATTCCTTTTCTTTGAAGTTTCCTGAACAGGTTCAGGAGTACCCTTACTCCTGGTAGTCACAGGGAAAGCTTCTTGTTCATTTTCTGTATCAGAGTTAGGTAAAATAAAGTCCCACATCCCATGGCATTCAACAGTCTCCTCTTCTTCGGGTTCCTCGGATGACAAGACTGTTTCATCCTCTTCTTCCTCTTCAGGATCTGAGTCTGCATTGGATATAGCATTTGGTGGTTTTGATTCAGGTTTCTTAAAATTTCTAAATGGCCTTTTTGTTGAAGTTTCAGCTACTTGCTTCTTGATTTCTACCATTTCATTTGACATAGTCTTGAGAACTTTTTGTAGACCCTCCATATCATATGGATCTTTACGGGTTTTCTTCTTTGAATCATACTTAAAAGAAACTTTTTTGAATTTTCTATCTTCAAGAGCAGCTTTCTTTTCTAAATCAATAATCTGTTTCTCTACAGCAAGTGCCTCTTTCATGTTTTCAACTAAAGTTGGTTTTGCAGCTCTATCTACAAAAATAGCTATATTTGAAGGTAGGGATGTTATATACCATTCAGTTTTGATTTTCTCACTTGGTTTAGAGGCGGTTGGAATCTTATTCAAGAGTTTATTAAATCGTGAGTTGAACTCCTTTATAGGTTCTTTAGATTCTATCCTAAGATTCGAGAGATCATTAATTAACGTTGCTAAAGATTTGTCATCGCCATACTTAGTCAGAAATTGTTCTTGAAAAATGTTCCAACTAGTAATGGATCCAAAGGGCAGGGAAAAATACCAAGACCCAGCTGATCCTTGTAAGGTATAAGGGAAAAGCCTAACAACAACATCTTCCTCTGTCACTCCTTTTAAATTAACTGATAACATGAAATTGTTAATATGTTCGTCGGCTTGTATTCCTGCATTTGGATTAAATTTCGGCAACCATTTTTCAGGATGTGTTGGCAATGGATGTAATGGTGCAGGCATAGTGACCGCACCAGGATTGCTCCATGGATTCTGAGCCATTGTAAAATTAATAGTAGATGATATTTCCAATGAAATTCCAGATGTTTGGGAAGGAGTTGATATTGAGGTTTGAGGTGGTGAAGTTCCTGATCCCTGTTGAACAACAATGTGTAATGGAGGAGTGGATGGTTGACTTCGCACTGGAGACGATGAAATGGAGGATGATGATGAGAAAGTCTCACTGTCAGATCCTTCAGCAGTCTTTTTTTCCCTTTTCCTTTTGGGTAAAGGCAACTCAATAGGTTCAATACCGAGCTTTCCGCTTTGAAGTCTGGTGAGAGGGTGAGGTGGATTGAATTGTGAAGTCTCACTGCCTTGAGATACCTCAGATTTCTGTGGTGATATCGAAAAGCCTTGAAGTTTATGGATGAGAGACTGAACTTCAGGGGACTTAGGACTTAATCGTTCTGAAGTATGGTGGGTTTGAGCAGTGGTAGTTGACTCCTCTTCTTCTCGTTTGAATATTGGTGTTCTAGCATGCAAACGGGAGGTCTGAGGTGAGGTGGAGGGAGATTTACTCTCAGAATGGGTTATAGGTTTGGGTTTTCTCACCATTCACAGTTAGGCCCTCCTTCTAGCTCCAAAAATGTTGATGCCTCGAAAATCATTGTAACATCGGGGAAAACCACAGGGTCTGGACCTTAAAGGCAGCTCCTTTTCCGTTTGGTGCGGTGGCTCCGACTGGAAATAATGGGACCATTTTCCCAATAATTGGTAAATAGGATGGATGAGTGGTTTATTCTCTAATATATAATGATAATGGATGAATGATTTAATCTAAAAAAGTAAAATTATAAACAACTATCCTATCCTCGGAAATTTCTGCTTTAGTGTAACGTTTGATGATATTTATCTACAAACAGGCATATAGATGACTCTATTGGTAAACAAAGACATTTATTCATATGATAATTACTTTTTTCAAGTAGTTGAATAAAGTAATCATGAAAACATTATTACACTATTCTTCATATATCATTGACATAAATATGATAGACATTCAATAGTGATAAGTATAAGGACTGTTGTTAAAACACATACATATATCCAATGATAGTTGTAGAAATTTTGAATAATTTAACACATATTCAATGGAGATTATCCTGATCATGTACTATTGCAGAATACATACACAAAACATAAGCTCCTCTACGTTGATCATCAATATAGCAGCATCAATAACAATAAAACATCAAGAGCATTCACACATTAACACAGTATGTAACCCGGGGAAAGCATCTCGCTAAAAACCCCACACTATCTGTATATTAATGATTGAGAGCATGTAACATTACAAAGTACAATGCTTATCACAATAAATCTAGTACCATCTCCACCTGTTACACACAATATAGCTAAGATCTGATCTCCAAATCTATTCCACTGCTTGCCTGCCTCCACTGCTCAATACCTGCTCAAGAATGAATGAGAATGGTATACCAAACTCGTATTTTACCTCCAAAGAATCACTCACAATGTGTAAGACGTGAGCAGAAGCTACAAACTGGGAAAATACATGAGCAAACTCATTGGCATACTCAATCCCTTGATTTTGCAAGATGTGATGCACAACTATAGTCACAACTGATAGCAATCTGATTCTCTAACACCTGTCCCTGCTGAACTGAACATGCACTGACATGCAACTGAGTTAACTGATGTATTCTATAGTTGTATTATGAGTTAATAATTAGTTTAACAACTCATCATTAGTCTATTTGCAGTTAGACTAACTACAACTAGTTTAACCAAGTCAAACTGAACACAACTCCATCAACTCCACAATCAACTCCACCAAACTCAACTGATTGAGTTCTAACTGAAGTCATGCATGCAACAACTCAACTGACTCATAAGAAAAGCGTACTTCCTTCTGAAAACTGGATGGGCCACATCTGTAGCTCAAACTGAAGTGCTCCAAGAGAATAAGATCAAGTTTATAGTCCAAATATTATTATGAGACAATAATTATTATGAGACAATAATATTTGACTTTTCTATTTTTGACAGCCAGTCTAAAAATAGACTTTGATCACCCACACTGTGGTCACCCACACTTTGGTCACCCACATTGTGATCACTCACACTGTGATCACTCACACTGTGGTCACCCACACTGTGATCATCCACACTGTGATCAAAAATAGAACTTGCGCCATAATTTCCCTGCGGGTCCACTTAGTGAAGGCGACTCTTTTCACTAAGCTCCATCATCTTGTTGCAATCTCAACAATAGTCAGATTAAATAAATGATGATTCACATGAGAGAATGAAGCAAGAGCATAGATAATAGTACCATATGTTATTTGGATCACTCCCGATATCAATCGTATTTAGATTCCTTCTTCTAACTTAGAAACACTTCCATAACAAAGCAATAGTGCATATCTCATCAAAGCTTTCTTCGTTAAAATTCATAATATTGGCCCAGTCTTCATAAAAAATATATCAGAAGCACAATAGTGTGACTTACTGATTTGATTTTATACAAAAACTGAGGACCTTTATAAAGACAATGAAAGGGTCTGTAAATACTATCTAAGCTAACTAATTATGAAATAAAAATGCTATTAGGTGGTATAACTAAATCATGAGAATCTCCTTGAAATAGGCCTATTTGTAGTCGGCAGCATGATTCACTATTTCGGATGATCTTCCTTTGGCTTGAGCTGGCAGATAGCAAGCATTGGTTGCAATTCTGTAGGGTGACTCAGATGAGAATGCAGTTGGGCTGAATATGTGGCATCATGGATTTCGGGAATCATGTAACCAATTACATCAGTTAAACATTTGAGTGCTGCCCTTTGACTGTAAGGTTTAACTAGGAAAAACAAAAAGGTATCCCAGGTTAAACTTTGGATGTCGGCGATTAATCTTCCATTCTTCTCCACTTCTTGATTGCATGTTTGTTCCAATGCTTTGGGTGATGGAAATTTACCTGGAGTGCACTGTGAAATCAAGTGAGAAAGATAAAGGGTATCATTGATTAACTCAATTAAATTACTGGTTGATAATCTACATCTTGAGGTTTCTCTTTCTGCTTTCATCAATTGTGACTACCATTCTAGGAAAAGGATTTCTTTGTGTGACTCTAGAATTTTAGGCAGATTTGTGGCTTGCCCTTCACTGGTTTCTTGCCAAGTAAGAAAGTTGGTTAAAGTCTCATCGGCCTATTCCAAATCTTGCCTAGCATTGACTGATTTGTTAATTATTGATGAAGTAATCTCACAGAGGGGCTCAACCAGGGAAATATTATGACATAGCAATTTTAGCTATTTAATCAATGCTTTATTGATCTAGAGAGCTTCAGACCTGAAGTCTGCTAGTTGAGGAAGACTCTTGAACTTTTCTACTTGGTGTGACAGTTGAGAGATTTGCTCATCTTTTGTCTTACTCATTTGTTCATTCATTGTCTTTAGCTTGGCCAATGCTTCGGATAATTATTTTTTTTCTATACTGCGCTTTGGTCTATCCTCTGCTTCTCCTTGAGAAATTGCTCATTTAATTGGTTGTTTATCTGCTGCTGTGTTGATAGTTTCTATTCTAACTATTCTATTTTTTTTTGTCTTTCGGATACCTGTGACTGTAATGAAACAATTGTTTGGTCTTTTTCCTTAAGTAGATTGCTTACTTCCGATGCTTTATCCATAGTAGCTGCCGAATAGGCTCCGGCATACTGAGAAAGTTTTGTGAGGTCATCGGAAGGATTGAATTCTTCTTTCCATACCACATTAGCCATCTTTGTTTGTGCTGGTAAAAGGGAAGATTGATCAAGTCTTCTCCTTTTCCTTTGTCTTTTCACTACAACCCTATGTTTGGGACTGTAAAAGACATCTAATGGTGGTATGTCTTCTATCTGCAAAACAATTTGATCAGATGGATCCTTAGGAATTATTTCTACATCTTTGCTGGTGGGTAGGTCGTTGGTTCCTTCAATTGGAACCGTAGTTGTCGTTGTCTCCTGACCAATTGTTACTTGAGGTGTGCTGAAACCTTGTGAACTTTCAGGATTGCTTATAATGGAATCAAATTGTTGCCATTCTTTAAGGAGTTTGGGATCAATCTGAGTATCTATATTGATATGTTCACTGTCCTGTTCCTTTTCTTTTTCCTGTTCTTTCTCCTGTTCTGGCTCTTTTCCTTTCTTGGGAATCTTCTCCATAGTAGGAGGTTTGTCAACAATTTGTTGTTCAGGCTCGCTTGACTGGGTTGTTGGGGTAGTAGCTAATAAGTCCAGAGGCAGAGTTTGCAACCTCTGTTCTCTGAGCCTATTGAATTCTACCAGCCCTTCATCTTTATATCTCATTTTGGCCAATGTTTTTACCTGAAATAATGATTCTGCTGAAGAAAACAGGTCATCAAATTCATCTTTTTCATGATCAAACTTTGTGAGTTTGGCTTGTTCAAGAACATTATAGGCAACTTTCCTTGGATCGTATTGCCTATTAGGAATGGTTGCAAGATTGAGCATGTTTATTTTTCCTGCCTCCTTTTCTGCATGTTTGTAATCATGTAGAGTGTAAACACCGCATCTCAAAGGAAATGTAGGCCACGCCTGCTTTTTAGAATTCCTAAGAGTTTTGGATGTTCCTGTTGTTGTTATCTAGTAGGCCAATTCTCGAGCTAACAGCTTATCAGGTACATACAAAGGAAGGACATGGGGTCTTGCAAGGCTACCATAAACCCTTATATATGTGAACTTGTCTTCCCCAAACCAATTCCCTACAGCAGTCAAGTCAATCCCTGCTTCCTCGGAAATCCTTGGGGCAGGCTTATCAAAAATAGCATAATAGATAGGCAACATGAAACCATTACAGATTTGGTACAAGTGGTCTTTATAGTGAGCCTTCCATAACATCTAATGATAAATGTGGATTGGCTTAGGGTCTTGGGAAGTCCATCTCCACCCGAGTACCGGATATTCAGAATTAAAGCAAAGAATATCCATAATATAAGCACTATAATAAAAAGGGGGAATGGTCCTGGTGGTTTTGCATGAATTTGATCTAAATTCAAGAATTGTAGTGGCTAATTTATCGAATAATATGTTTTCCCAATCCATCACATAACTATTAACCGTCACTTCCATTAAAGGAATCATTTCAATAGTGAACTTTGCAGAGTCATGCATTCCCCACATTCTAAACATTATTGCCCCAGCATAACAGTAAGGAGATGACAATGATTCTACAGAGTACTTACCCGATGATTCATGTTTTTGCTTTGCGGGATTCTGTCTCCACTGCTTAATTGGGGCCAATTCAGTCTCGTTCTCCTCTGTGAACTTTTCAAGGAAGGCTTTGTTGTATTTCTTTTCAGGTTCGGGTAAGTGATACATCTTCCTTAAGTCATCAGGCTGAAATGAGCCAAAAATCCTTTCGTCAACTGTGCAAAATGTTCTATTTGAAACTAGAATTTCTTCTACCACCCATCTCACTACATCAGTGTATGGAAGAATTTTCTCACGTGCTACTATCCTGTGCAAATATGAATCAACTAAATCTTTAAGGGAAGCTTCCGATTTATTAGTTGAGTCTGTAGTAGCTTCTTCCGATACTTCCTTAGGCTCCTCTGCTTCAATTAAATTGTAGATGCTTTGCCAACTAGTATTTCCAAGGCCGAGACACGTAGTGTCTGAGATTAACCCTTTTTTACTTGGTCCTGGATCATTGGTTGGTTGCACTGTTGCTGTAGGAGCCACTGCTGCTATGGATTTCTTGGATTTCTTTCCCATTTGTTTCAAATTCGTTATTTTGGCAGAGTTCTGCACAAGCAATGAAACCAACATGATACAGAGAATAGCTAGTATGAACCAATATGAAAGAATTATGTCAATCAGCGGATAATAATGGATTATAGTGAAACTGCCGCAGATACAATCTAAAGGAAAATCTCACCATAACTGCTTCATTAATTAGCCGTTTAACCTGTCAATCATGGTAAAGGAGTTTTTAAATACCCATTATATCATTTATATGATGAATGATCCATTCAAGTGTGGCTTAGATTCTTTGGTGGATAATCAGAAGTAAATCGCAATCGGCGATTGGTAATGTGAATAGAAAGGCTTCAATATTTGTCCAAAATATCTTTCGATCGCCGAAAGGTGATACAATGCATGCAAGCCTTTTAATTACATTTTCGAAACACGTGCCTTGATTTAACGCATCGCAATCGGAGATGGATTCGGGTCTTATTACTTATGCTATTGTAACTTCGCCGATCGCCGATTGCGATATGCCTTATCGCATCGGAGGATTTGAATGTGCCATTAAACATGCGTTGGGTTGCTACTGCCGATTGCCGATAGCGATATCGCATCGGAGAAATGAGGGAGGTTCTTTCATTATACTTGTGATTTGCCTTTCCCGATATCCGATAGTTATTTGCTTTTTGGATCAGAGTAAGTCAATGGGTCTTTATATATGTTTTCCTTATTATTGCGATATGCGATCTTGCGATCGCTTTATCGCAATAACAAAGAACTTTATATTTATTTACAAGACCGACTTTATTTCTATTCAAAAAGGTTTATTTTAAAATATATCATTTCCATTGAACCTTTTGATGAGGGTTTTTCTAATGATGGGTTAATACCAATTTATTCACACATCTAAGTTTAGAAGGGACCCATTTCATATTATGATTTTTTAAGTAAAATTTTATGAAATGGGGGGTTGTTGTACAGCACAACAGGTTCCTAAGTACATTTTGGTCAAGTCTCTGGTCAATGATGGATACCAAGCTCACTAGGTCCATGGATTTCCACCCCCAAACTAATAGTCAAATACAGGTTTTCAACAGGATGATCATACACATTCTACGCATGTACAACACGAAGCATCCATGTACCTGGAATGAAAGCCTCCCTTATGTCTATAACAACTACAACAAAGTTCTCCATAAACTAACTAGCCACAGGCCCTTTCAAGTGGGATTGGGATTACAGCCACTATTTCCCATTGATGTTTCCATACCATTTGCAACTACTCAGGAAGATTTAGCTCATGTCCAGTCCGAAGCTAACAGGGCTAACAGCATCATTGAGTGCATTCAACACATCTGCCAGTAGGTCCATGACATATTGGATAGATCCAATGCTAAGTACAAGTAGCGGCATGATCAGCATCAAGTACCACACAAGTTCCAAGTGGGCGAAAAAGTTTAGCTACATTTGCAAAAGGAATGCCTCATTGGGCCCCACCGCAAGCTTCTTCTGCTCTAATATAGTCCATACACCATGACCAAGGTTGTAGGGGAAAATTCCTTTGAGCTCAACATTCCATCTTTCATTGGCCTACACCCAGTATTTAGTGTGGACCACATTCAGCCATACTTTCCACCATTGTTGGAAACATCTGACATTGCAAAAAAACTCATACCAACGGAGTTAAACCAATACTTCATGGAACAGACCACAATTGATTGGATCATGGACATGTAGCTCAAGAACACTCACCAACAGAGGATCCAGCTATGTCGAGTTGTCAAATCGGGCCAACTCCTTCACCAGGGAAAGTGATCACCAGGGAACAGGTTCAACAAAAATTTCCTCACCTTATGGAGGCTCTGCACGTTGTTAGCACTTTGTGATTTCCTTTAGGTTTAGAAAGGATTACAAAGGTAACCTTAAGCCACTTTTAGGCTAGGATCTAACCCTACTAGCCTTGGAGAGAGCTCTCTCACTAGGGTTTTTCTCATTCAACCTGATGACTGTGATTTATGATCTTAGGATAGTTATTAAGGACAGAAAGGAATGAGTTTGTTTTAAGGATTTGATGACTGGTGTGAGGAAGAATCCATTGGGCATGGAGTGACCCTAAGCTAATGATCTTAGTGAATAAATTGGATAATGAAGGATATGTGAAACAAGAGAAAGATAGGCAGTTTTATGGTGTTTTTTTTAATAAAGTTTGTTGTAGAAGGGTGGGTAGAAGAGAAATGAATTTGGTGACACCTAAAGCACCTAACATAGGGTGAATTTTAGATGTATAAATGAAGAGTAAACACACAAATGTTCAATAAGCCAATACAAAGCATTCAAAATGAATTCTTCAATTGATTTATACTTAATTGAACATGAAGAATTAACACTCAAATGTGGAAATTACACAAAAAAAAATGAAACAATGACAAGAGATCACAACATCATAAATTTTGACACTTGAATTCCTATAACATGGAGTCTTCTGCCTTCATTCATTCACTGGAAATTCAATTGAAATTTGTACAACACCAAAGTTTCTTCCCCTTACACACTAATCAACCCTTTGATTATGAAATTTACTAAAATATATACAATAACAAAATCCTTTTCTCAAGGGATCAAAGCCCATCAAATATTAATTACAATATCAAATTATATTTTCGAACTATGACTACTATCCTAAAACTAAGGTCTAATCATTGACTAATATCTCGATATAATCAGCTTGCAAAATAGGTGGGATCTTCACATCCGTGAAATAGAAGTTGTGTTGGCACTCAAAACAGGTTGGATATGCTAATTTGAGCAATCTCGAACTCATTTATGGTTTGCACAGCAAGTCTGTCTGAAAGCGCAGCGCCAGCCTAATTTTCCAAAAATGAAAAAAATGTAGCATGAAATCATAGCACTTGATGGTTGTGATGCCTCCAGTTAATTTTTGAGTTGATGATGACTCCAGCACATGTAAATAAGCCTGCATATGGATACTTTCCCCTTAAGAATATTTTCTTTACCATAGAAAACCTTGAACTTCGACATTTCATCTGTAGGAAAAAACGCAGCACCAGAAGCACAACGATTAATATTTTTTTAACATATCCTAAATGGTAATCCAAATTGAGCTTATGTTTTTAAAGAAAGTTAATATCGTCATAACCCTTCTCCACAAAATATTTGAGCCAAATCCAACTCATGAATTTTGAGAAAATCTATAAATGGTTTTAGAGAACAGTGGCCCATTTCTCAAAAACCATGAATTGTTTTGACCTAAAATTAAGTGGGTTTATTCATCTTACCTTCATATATTTCCTATAAAAATTTAATGGAAAACAAGTACAATTTTTAAGATATATGGCTAAAATACAATGACTATGTGAAAGCGTATCGCATAAGCATAGCATAGAAATGCAGCGCTCCAAGCTTATACTATCGTTTTTCATCATCTTACATGCTAAGGGTACTAGGACGGAATGGACTATCCCATTCAACATTTTAAACCTGTGAGAATGTTCTTAGGCCAAATGCAAACCTTAAAACTCCAAACCTTCTTCTTGCAGTAGAAGCATGGCACAGTTGCACAGCACACCTCCATCCACATGAAATGACCCAACACTAATCTTATGACTGATAAAAATGACTTGGAGAGGATTCAAATGTTCACAAAAAACCTCCTACATGTCTTCATTCAAGGACCAAATGCCAAAAACCATGATTTCTTCATCAAAATGAGTTGCCTTGGTAAAATCATAGCCATTGTCCTCTTAATTGTTGTACCATTGCTAATGTCATGAATAATCATGATATGACTGTTACACAGCAATTTGTCACCGTTTGTCACCGTCCCTATTACCCCTCACCCGCACACTGGAGGACTCATTCCGGGACCTGTGAGAAGTGACATGACCTGAAACCACTTGCATCATATTCCTCTAAGTATGAGCTTCATGTGCCCTGAAGACATCTCCTGCAAAATACCCATGAAAACAACTCTTTTTGCATTAGCGCGGGTCCACAGTTCACTACCCGCGCCAATGAGGGAAATCCTCTAAAGAGGGCGCGCCATTGGCGCTCTGTCTCAGAGTCGCACTCGCGCCAACCGAATTGAGTAAAGTTTTTAACCAACAAGCTTCTAAAGGTTCTCTTCAACCCATTCTCCAACTGAATCTATGTTGAGCTAGGATGGTTTGGCTTCGAATCTCCATAGAAGGGAAAGTGGTTTGCCACCTTTCATGGAAGTTTCCAAGTGATAAAGCCAATCCCATGAATAATGTGGTTGATCCTATCTCTTTCCTCCCTATCTATAAAAGCTTGCCTCTATGCCTTGAGCAAGCTAGTGACAACAGTTCTAGCCAGCAATTCCAGTATAGTGATAGAGAGTTTGAAGCTGCAAGAGCCTTCTTTGTACCCATAAGGCCAAATCTAAGTAAGGAGATTCTTGTCACCCAAAGAGAGAGAGGCTTGTTCCTCATCCCAACAAGCTTTGCAAGACTTGTGTAGCTAACTACCCAGCCAAAGGAGGATTTGATGTCAGAACAATGGTTGTATTCTTCTTTGTTGTTTATTAATAATAGATGACTATCATTATGGTTCCAATCTCATTATCTTATGTTTGATGTTGACTTATATCTTTTCTGACTGATATATAATTGCATCTACTAGATTTTATGCTTGTATTCGTGTTGTTCTTTGCATGTGCAGGTGTCCAATCACGGAGATCGTGGGGATCATGACCGGCCAAGGCAAAGGATCGAGGGCGACATCTCTCCTACGAACACTAGCGTTGGAATCCAAGTAGGTTCTCACCATCCACTTTTTATTTGCAATTAGGAACTTGCGTGATAGCATTGTGTGATTGTTGCTAGACCCAGTCTGGGCTAGTAGGGATCGTCGCTGTCCGCAGAGAGGATTTATCTCCACAACAATGACATTTTAACTGACTCAAGACACCTAAAAATATGTGCTCATGATGAAGAGGCATGGCAGCATGATCTTACTCATGATTTCTTGATGTAACTTAACCTCTAGACCTAGCTAACTTGACCTCTCAAGACATCAATGACTATTTTCATGACTCTTGAAACACTTTGACATGATTACAATGAATAATGAAAAATTTATTCTATAATAAGACCAATGGATCGATATCTAGAAGATCAAAGCAAAACCTATGTACATTTTCCAAAATAAACTTAAAAGACAAAACTTGTTTTCTGACTACTATGACTATAGGAAACTAACACACACAATGGGGACCATTTCTTCCTAAGGGAGGGTTGATCCAAATGGATATTGGTGGCGACCCGCCTATTCCACCTAGACCACTATTTGGTTTCATCAATTTCGTTGTTTATAGCAGAATTTACTCTTTTAAGCAGTTTTTTGGGTCCTGAACTTCTAGAGTAGTTTAAACCCCCTAAACAAAATTTTTTGAGGTATGATGTAGACTTTTAGCCATAGGAACAGCAATGGGCTTATGGAAAATCCTATATTAGTCAGAGAGATATTTCCAATGAGGTATCATACGCACCAAACGAAGATAATATTACCAAGTTACAACCCTGGGAAGTTGGTTACCCAACTAACCCCAATAGTGCACACAAACTCTTATTGTTCCATCTCCTGGGGTTAGGGTTTTGGTTGTTTATCATTTTCCCTTGTTGTTCAATAATAAAAAGGCCCTTGAACCTCATTGTAACATAGTTCATAGGCATGTAGCTGCCACATCACTTCTCAAAGATAAGCTACCATCATATGAGCTAGTTTACTTCCATTTCTGTATGTAAGCATATTTCAATTCTTTGATATAAATGAAATGAAGTTTTGTTTACTACATCTCTATGTTTATGTGTATATCTGTATTTTTTTGTGTTCCTTCATAAGTCTAGATCATTACCTAGTTGATGTTGGAATTCAAGGGCAGTGTACTATCAGTTGTAAACTAATCCAAGTTGTACAGGTGGTGCATGCAGTTAGAGGATTGGCTTGTGGTAATTGTACAATTCCTTGGTGTGAAATTCCTAAATAATAGGGGTGATTTCCCAAGGGAATAGTGCAAGGAAATAGGAGCTTGGGAAGTCTTGAAATTGGCTAAGTGTTGAGCTAGGTTCTGTTAGTCAGGCAAAGGATATAAGATATAGGTGCAGGTTGTGCTCAAGCTCTAACAAGCATATTGTATTTATCGATATTATTTGATTAATGCAATACAAATAGTAAGGGGTTTTGAGAAGTTTCTTTCCCCTAGATAAATCTTTGTGTATGTGTGATGTTTCCTTTTGCATGTCAATGATTCTTGTTTTAGATGGTGAATTAACTTCCACAGATTAGTAGAGTAGCTTCAAGTCTTGTGATTTAGTAAATTTCATGAACAGTTTTGAATCTACACATTAATTTCTACATCGTGACCTCAACCCAAGCCTTGAGGCACTAATCTTTTGTTTAGCCCTCCGCAGGCTCATTTTTTGTTTATTATTTGATATGTTCCCTTAGTCTCATTTCTACGCAAAATTACCAACACTTATGCCTAGAGCCCCTATGCTTGACGCTTCAGTTTTGAAATTTTTTTATTAATAAAATTGTTGTCAACAATGACTTCATCGAGCCCATTTCACCTTAATCCCTGAGAGCTAAATTTATTTATTAATGGCTCCACACCCTTTTCTTTCCACAAATAAATATAACATGTGCCTGGTGCTAAGGTCGAAGCTCCTTATGTCGACGCTTTGTTTATGTTGCACTAAAGGAATTCTCTGGGAAGGTTCATGTGGGCTACGTTGTATCGTGGGGTCTCCTCACCACCCTTTTCATTGGTCGTCACAATGCCTTCATCTCCTGACACTTATCTCTCGGTGCACAAAGCTTGTGCCTCTTTATACATCCAGCGGGGTCATGTCGTCGAGTCGACGTGTCCAGGTCAATGTGTCTGACACCTTTTTAATTGATTAGTGCTTTGTGTGTTGTAATTTTCAATTTGTCCCATCTCCCTCTACCCTTAGATTCTTCCTATGCACCGTTAATAACCCACCAAGCTCAAATCAACAGGATGACATCACCTATGATACATTTCATCTTGTCATTGATGACACGTGTCACTCAAATATGGGATTTTGGGTACCTGAAAATGCGAAAAAATCCTACCATGTGTCCACCACTAATTAGACCACGTCATGCTGATGTCATCAACGTATGTCAACTCTTGAGGGTGAATTATATGTTTCCAAGTGTCTTGTTTTAGAGGAGAGAGAAAGGGTCCCTGATGCCTTGTATTTCCCCCAATTTCCTTTATAAAAATTTTAACACAAACCACCGGGCTCAAATCATTTCCTTTTTCTCCACTGGGCTAGTGCTTCACTACATTGCCTCTTTGTTATCCTCCTGGAGTGCACCTTCGAGCTAGCCCTCAACGAGCTTTACTACCACTATTGAGCCTCCCACTTAATTCTTCCACCAATCGTCATTGTCGTGTTGTTTCCCAACGTATCCTGGTTCCTGTTGCCCACTTCATTCCTTTTGTGTGCTGAAAGGTTGAGTTTGGGTTATATCGTCGGACTCACCTCCACCAGGACGACATCATTTGTTGGTGTCATCCCACTTGTTTGATGGATAATTGACTTCTACAAATAGAATTTAACTCCCTAGATATATTGGCCTTATCTAAAAACAATAGAGGTAAAAGGACATATGCTTTCCTTGGAGGAAAGACCTGCCTAGAGTCCAATGCAATTTCTCCTCTCCTGCCTGCTTGTAAACTTTAGCTCCAGCTCCAAATTCTATAAATGGAACCTGCAAAAAAAATAAAACAAGAAAGAGAACTACAACATAAAAAAGGCATGTACTAAGATCTCTAAACAATGATTCAAGAGGGCATTTTAATACATATGCATCAATGAGACATAAGTATAAGAAAAAAAAAAATCGCTTTTGGTATTAATGAATGCAGAAGAGATTACAACCCTTTAAATATCTTTACCTTGTAGATGTCTCCAAAGTATCATGTCCTTCTTTTGTCACAAAGAAATCCTTCAATCACAACTCAAGTGCATGGATGGATAATGGATCCTTAGGCACAAAGCAGCAGGATGAGGACATAACTAAGAGTCTCCAAAAGCCAAACTAGACTCCCTGGGATGCAGAAAATTTATAGGGTAAATAGGGTGGGTTTGGATTTACCAATCTAGGACTTAGATCCACATATGAGGAAGGATAAACTCTAAGAATAAGAGATAAAACCTCAAGAGTAGGAGTTAGAGATATTAATCAATATTAAATAGTTAAAATCACCTTAGAAGCTTATGGAAAGAGAAGATTCGAAATTATTTTTAATTTTTACCAAAATTCAAGATTCATCACACCTTCAGTGAAGGAAACATGTTTTGGATCAATGTAGTTTCTCGGTTGTACAACCTACAACCAATATAGATTTCTCAAAGGTAAAGTGTGATGGCTTTAAAAATTATGGTTTTGAGCTGATTAGCCCATAAAAATTTGAATTTTTGGAGATATAATGATCAAGGCTTTGCAAAGGGGTGATTGCAAGGTGTCAAGGATTTTGATTGATCGGGTTTTGAGGCCATTTGAGCAGATTTGACAAAATGAACTGTGATGGATTTCCCCCTAAAGTGAAAAGTGAGAATTGGTGGTTGAGGACTAGAGTGATTTACCATGTGACAAGTATATTACAAGAATATATTGGTTGAGATCATCATCTGTTACAATACATATTATCATCATTATATCACTGTTGAGGGAGGCATACCCATACTCACCATATAAGTCAATTTACATGTACAATAATCAAATTCATGTCCACTGATGACAAAGGGTGCACTCATGTTTGGATGACTTTATGAAAGATCATAGCCATCATGCTTTGTGATCTTGTATGAACCCTAAAATCTCAACCTGGATGGATGAAACTAGATCATGGGTCTTTTACCTCGTCACTCGATAGTATGAATCTAACCATGTGAATAAATATGTTGGAGTCAAACATGGTAGATACTATCTGATTACCAGACAATGATGTAAGTCGTTAGCAGAAGTGAGAGGAACCACTGATAATGATAATGGATCTTAAGGTACTACAATACAATCTATGTAAAGTGAATGAATGAGCTGAAGTAAAACACCACACAAAATCTTCTAGTTGAAGGAAAATGATGATAATCTATCACAAAAAGTGAGGAAACTTTCCATTGAGGTATGCAAGCTCCAAGGCACTGAAGGGAGTTTATATGTCAACTTCTTAGATAATGTGTTGATGTTGACAGGAAGTGACCCGTCGTAGGAGTGCCTTGATGTATCCCCCATCAATGACACAAAATAGGTATCAATATTTGAGATAGAATGTAATGATGCAAAGTTGGTTTAGGAGTGGAAAACATGAAGTAAGGCTTATGTGTATTATAGTAGATGTCAATTGAGGGTGGACTTTCTCTTGAACATATCGACGACACTGATATGGAGTTGGTAGCATTGACTCAACAACCCATCATAAAGGTGTTCATTAAGGTGTGATTAATAGATAGGCGAGTGAATTCCTCAACCCAAAGAAGTCACCGAAATGAAGTGAACGAGTATCATGTTCAAGAGAGAATCATTACCATTAATAGGTATGATGTCGTGTTTTCCTAATTTCCCAATCATTTATGTCCAGTACCTCTTTATTTTTGACAAACTTTAGGAGGATAACATATGCTTGATCTATAAGTTCATCCTTTGGATGAATCCCTTTTATTAGTTTTAATGAACCCTAAGAAAGAGTGGTTCAGTCTCTTCATGCTTGACGATTCCAATGTTGTTTAATAGTTTTATGATTCTAGTGAAGGTGTAACTTGATTTATTTTTTATGTTTAGAGAGTTTAAAAAAGAGGCAAAAAAGAAAACTCCAAGATATTCCTTTTCATAAATTTGTCCCTCTAGCCCAAAATGGAAAAAAAAAATACCCAAGAGGACCGTTTAGCCATTTTCGACTAAATTATTCCTTTTTCATAAATAGTCTATCCAATCTGGAAAAGGGTTAAACTTATATTGGGCAGACGTATTTTCATTTACTTTAACGAGTTCGAAAAGAAAAGTGCTCAGTAATATTTTCATGTTTTGGGAGCTTGAAAAGAGCTTAAAGAAGAACTCCTCCTATAGGAACAAGTGGTATAAAGGGTAACAATTGGTTATGGTCATGGTGGAACTGCTCAAAATATATAGAGGTCAAGAGGTAGGCTAATAAGACCACTCATCATAGTGGTTCCTCGGGAAAGGGTAAAACACCAAGTGAAAGTGAATGATCAGCCAAGCAGATTCTAACAATGGAAAGAGAAACCAAGGCTCATCTTGCAGAATAGGCTGATAAAAATGGAAATCATAAGGGATAAAGTGTGAGTTATTTCATTTTTACACAACCTTGAAACAGAGAAAAAATATGCTTGAGATTGGTTTCATTTTTACACAATATTGAAACATGAGAAAAACTATGATTGAGAGTGGTTTCATTCCCCCAACATAATGACTTATTTATAGGCACATGCTCCCAAAGCTTAATTTCATTCACCTAAGTAGACTATTGGTTACTAATACGCAGATGAAATGAAGGTTCATTTATGAGAGAAAGTGAAAGACTCGACTCAATATTTACGAGATCTAGTCAAAGACTTGAATTGGAGGGGGATATGTTTCATTTTTTAACAAGCTTGACACATGAAAAGAACTATACTCAAGGGACCTTATTTCATATTTTTACGATATTGACACAAGAAAAGGAAGTTTTCTCTGAGCTTATTTACCTTGAGTGTGGCCCCCAGGAGACCATAGATTTGAAGAGGTTCTCATCAGATGGGAGAACAATGCTCTGGAAGGGATACATATCAAGGGATTTAATGGAAATATTAGGCTCCATTTCCCCAGTAAATGATTCCCCATATCACCTAATTCATATAGGTAAAAAAAAGTTGACAAAACAATGAAAGGCTCTTCTTCAACAATTAATACGGACACAGGACAAGTTGCCACATAATTAACCTGTGACGGGGGAGATACCATTTGCATATTTGGAAAATTTAGGGAAGTTGGATGATTGGTGTTACGTTTCTATACCAATAGGAGTCATAATTTTGAATGACTAGGCTTAAGCCTTGTAATATTGTACATACCTTTGATTTCTGCAAATGTTTTCCATATTAAAAAATTAAAAAATGTAAAGAGGGTATGTCCTAAAAGAAAAATTGAAGGACAAAAGAATAAGAGAGTCAAAAAATGAGAATATATTAACCCCAAAAAAAAATAGACCATGAAAGTGTGCAAGTCTAAATGCCACTACTATTTACTTTTATGCATAATAATGATTGTGTGCAACTTGTTATTCATACCACAATCCATGGCAATCAAACTGTTTAATCTTGATTATTTCATGCTTTGAATTTTATGTTTATATTTAGAGAATAAAATCTGACCAAATAGTTTAATCTTAGTAGATCATAGATAGGTAGAGAAAATAAAAGGAGCTCATAAACTTAATCTGAGCCCTTGCAATATATAAGGTTAGAAATAAATAGTTTGTTTTACAAAAGAAAAGATAAGATAAGGGTTGGCTAGTCTAAATGCACCCAAAGAAATGAAGAAAACATGTTAGGGTAAGAAATGGGTAAGTAGAAGAAAGGTTGTTGAACTACAAAGTTGATTGGGTAAAAACACATTCATCATGCTTAGACATATGTGCTAATATGTATGATCAACTATGGAAGCAAAAACAAAGGTTTGCAAGTAAATGTGATTAACTCCACCTCATTCATTTTCCCCTTACTTACTAATTTCCTATCCACAAGCATATTCTAGCACTTCAAATCCTTCAATTCAAAGAGGCTCAGAGCATTTCTCTGACTTTTGGTGGGACTGAACCCTCGGCTCAATGACTTATGGACATCAAGTGCTAGAATCCCATCCATAAAATTCATTCCCCCTTCATTTTCCCCAATAAAACCCCTTTTCCTAAGATTAAACACCATTTGCCTAGGCAAAGTGAAAACCCCCATGTAAATCTTATTTCTCCAAAAAAACCCACAAAAAACATCTTATCCTAAGTATAAAGTGTATGCACAAACATTACCTTTTTACTTAGGGGAATATCCACTCCACCCATCCAACTTCATATTAGTTTTTAACTTTATTATATAATTCCCGATATACTTTTTTCTTGTATATTAATTAAATCCCCTATGTAATAACCCCAACCCTTAGTTTTAATAAAAACTATACGATGCCCCCATATCCTGATGAACCCCTCTTAACTCACCAAACCTCAGTAAAGTTAAGAAAACCCTTTGGTTAATCCCATGGTCCCACTTCATTAAAAATCTTCTGATTAGTTTAATCTCATATTTAACCTATAAACCACTTGCGATTAAAGCCTCGGGCCCCCTGAACTTTTTCCCATCACGTTTATGTTATTTCAGCACCCGACCATCGTTCGATCATCTGAGCATAAAACCGACGATGTGCAGCCATATTGGGCTCACCCGACACTCAACCTTTACCCGAAGAATTAAACCTCGTCATTAAGCCTCACCCGATCATTTTAAACTCACAATCTTAAATAATCACAATCCACCGTAATTAAAACCCTTGCCCCCCCTTGAAGCCCAAGCTTTTATCACCCGTGCACCTCCCTCGCCCAACTACCGTCAAATCACCATCCCCCTCATCTGACGGTCCACAGCCATATTGGCCGCGCCCGATGGCCGAACGTTACCTGCCTGATAAAGCGGTTTTCCCCCAAACCCTAAAGGCTACGTGTCAGGCACTGGAGTAGATTCGGTGACCCCTCCTGAATACCACCTGCGCCTCATAAGCAGTGCGACAACCTCCAATACCACCTCCTCACTCAACCCAATAAACCACCTACTATTCATAATATGAATTTTTGCGCCAAATTTAAAAAGTTTCCCATCAACCCCGAAAACCCTCATTTTCATTCCTTTTGCCCATTTCACAGTAAAACCTATCAAACCCTTCGACGCCACCCTAAACCTCTGCAACACAATTCGACCTCCGATTTCTTTCAAAACATTTCCACGACTCTTTCCCCAGACATCCCTGTGCGAAAAAAATCCATCAATTACCTTTCCTACCAACCTATGTTTTATTAATAGATTATTGTATTTTGCAGATAATTCGCAGAAGACCAAAGCATGGATAAACAGTTTTGATGCTAGTCACAAAACTTGTTTACTCCAAGACTCAAAAGGAAATCTATTAAAATCCTATATTGTAGTTATACCCCTTATTTATATTGTTGTGCCCCTATTACCCCCATATTGTTATTTCTGTGCCCCATAGAATCCCTCTATTGTTATTTTTGTGGCTTTATATTATTATTGTTAGGTCGGCTGGATTATATTGTGACTCCATAGATTCCTATATATAGAAAGGAGGTTTTGTCATTTGAATCATCCAAGAATTGTTCATTTATGTAATTTAAAGGAGGTTTCCCCCTCGAAGAGGCTGAATTATAAGGCGTTGATCTATCTTTTCTATCTTTTCTTGAGCTGGTTTCATAACATTTGGTATCAGAGCTTTGGATTCTAGTGTTTCGCTGCTCCAAACAGGTCATCGTGGCATTTTCGCTATAACTTTTTTTCTGTGATGTTTCAGAAGTCGCAAAAAAAACCCATTTGAGAAGAAATCGCGCTGAACCTTGGGTCCAAATTTCAGAGCTGTTCGCACGATATTTTCGGAGATATGATCTGAGGAAGTTGGTATTTTTGCAGACTCCTGAATTACATTCAAAATAGGTGACCTGGGAAAAATCGTCATAACTTTCTCTCTGGGGATCAGATTGAAATTTCATAAGAAGCTAAAAAAAGAGGACAGACTGTAGTTTCGTGTATGCGGGTTTTAGATCCAAAGGGTGAAACAGTGACTCGTGGCACATCATACAAGTTCGCTCTACTGAACTAGTCTAAAAGCAAGTCACTGTAGGAGATTTCACATAACGCTTCCTTGGAGAATCCAATTTGGGTCAGACTTGTGGCATTGGAAAGAGGACACAGAGGGCTACTACAACTCACAAATTCAGAACTAGATGATTGGAAAGTACAGAGATACATCAGAGGCAATATTGAGCTCCTACAAAGTGAAAAAGGGTGTGTAGATTTTCTTAAATTTTTGCTTAAGCTTGGTTTGAACATTTATTTTGAAGGAATTCAAAGGGCATAGTAGAGCATTATTATCGGTAACTGATGCCCCGAGGAAAGAAAATGCAAACACCTAGTAAGGAACCTGAAAGCTCTAGCATGACTCATGAAGAAGAGGAAGAAATGCAACATGATATATCAAAATTACAAGACCAAGTGCAACAACTGTCCCTTGCACAAAAAGGAACAGAATCTAAGATGGATGGTTTAAAGAAAGATGTAGAAGCTAAGATGGATGGTTTAAAGAAAGGTGTAGAAGCTAAGATGGACTTTTTAAAGAAAGGCGTAGAAGCTAAGATGATTGACGTGGAAGCTAAGATGGATGATTTGAAGATAGATTTGAAGACAGACATGGACGAATTGAAGATAAATATGAATAAGTTGCTACAAGAAATGGTTCCTAAGGGTGAAAGGGTACTAAAGGAAACTCATGATGAGAACAAAAGAAATGTTAATCATGATTCCATAGACGCTAATGTTGGATTGAAGAATCACCATATCCCAAAAATCGATATGAGGAAGTTTGATGGCAAGGATCCCGCCACATGGATATTACAAATGGAGCAATTCTTCGATCTCAATAATGTGCAAAAAGCACAAAAGGTACGTATGGCAAGTGTATATTTGGAACCAAATCAGTTTGTATGGTATCAATGGCTTTGTTCTCGTAAACAATTCATCACTTGGGCAATTTTTACGAAAGAATTGATAGCACATTATGAGGATACAAAAAGCAACACGCTAAATTGATAAGTCTCAAACAAAAGGGTTCAATAATGGAGCACATTGAGGAGTTCCAAAAATTGAGCATAAGGGTAAAAGATATTCCAGAGGAGCATAGGATTGATGTGTTCATAGAGTCTTTAAAGGATAATATCCAACATGATTTCCGCCTTTGGGAACCTGATTCATTAGAGAAGGCGTTCAGGTTAGCAAGAAAAATGGAAAGCAAAATTATGGCAACTAGGAAGCATACCACTCACGGAAGTGTTGATGCCCCTAGTCTTCCACAACCTACAAGGTTGACACCACAACAATTGGAAGAAAAAAGAGCAAAATGGCTTTGTTACAGTTGTGATAGCAAATACACAAGAGGTCATAAGTGTGCTGAGAAGAAATTATTCTACATAGATTGTGAAGAGGAAGAAGAAAAGGAGCAAGAAAGGTCAAAAGATGAGGATATACTCCAGGAACAAAGCCTAGATGAAGAACAAATAAATCCGATCATATCTTGTAATGCATTGGTGGGAATTACCACTCCTCAAACCATCAAGATAGAAGTACACATCAAGAAGAAAAAGGTAATAGTGTTGATTGATTCGGGAAGCACCCACAATTTTATTCATTGCAGGGTAGCAAAAGAATTGAATTTCTTCCTATATCCAGCACCAGAGTGTGAAGTGATGATTGCAAATGGAGGAAAAATAAATTTCTCTAGAAAGTGCCATAATATCAAGCTATCCATGGGAGAATATGTATTGACTAGCCCAATGCTTTCCATTCCAATGGGAGGTGCTGATGTTGTACTAGGAGTCCAATGGCTACAATCCTTGGGTACAATAGCTTTTAATTTTCAAGAACTTTTCATCAAATTTTCTACGGAAGGAAAGGAAGTTGAATTAAGGGGTATTGCAGGGAAACCAGGAAAGATAATCAGTTCTAATGGCATGACTAAGCTTCTTAAAAAGGAGCAAAGAGGTGTAATTGCACAATTATGTTCGCTAGATGTTTCCACATTGGAATCATCTATTTCTCCAGATCTCCAAAAAGTCCTGGACAATCATTCCAAGGTATTTGAGACTCCCAAAGGTCTCCCACCTATGCGTGATCATGATCATGCTATTCATCTGATTCCAGGAAGTGTTCCTCCAAACATCAGGCCGTACAGATATCCCTATGCCCAAAAAAGTGAAATTGAACGTATGGTTGCAGAAATGCTAGAGGCTGGTATAATTCAACCGAGTCAAAGTTCTTTCTCAGCTCCAGTAGTATTGGTGCACAAGAAGGATGGATCATGGCGCATGTGTCTGGATTATAGGGAGCTCAACAAGCTCACTATTAAAGATAAGTTCCCCATTCCTGTCATTGATGAATTACTGGATGAATTGCATGGATCAATTTACTTCACCAAGTTGGATCTTCGTTCGGGATATCATCAAATCAGAATGAAGATTGAAGACATTCCGAAAACAACATTTAGAACTCATGAGGGTCATTATGAATTTTTGGTCATGCCTTTTGGCCTTACCAATGCACCTTCAAATTTCAAGGTTTGATGAATTCAATTTTCAAACCATTCCTTAGAAAATTTGTGTTAGTATTTTTCGATGATACACTAATCTACAGCAAGTCTTGGAAGGATCATGTTGAACATGTTGACAGGGTGCTACAACTATTGGAGGAGAAATAATTATATGCAAAAAGATCTAAATGTTTCTTTGGAGTCCAGGAGGTGGAATATTTGGGTCATATTGTATCTCATGAAGGAGTTAAGGTAGACCCTAGCAAAATTAAAGCCATTAAGGAATGGAAAATCCCCACATCCATAAAGCATCTGCGAGGATTTCTTGGGTTGACAGGGTATTATCGCAAGTTTGTTAAGAATTATGGGAGAATAGCAGCACCTCTAACAACATTATTGAAGAAAGATTCATTTTCATGGACTCCAGAAGCAACAAAGGCCTTTGAACATCTTAAAGAGGCAATGTGCCAAGCACCTGTCTTAGCTACACCGGACTTCACAAAAACCTTTGTTGTGGAATGTGATGCTTCAGGAAATGGAATTGGTGCTGTTCTAATGCAAGATGAAAGACCCATTGCTTTTGAAAGTCGTCCAATCAAGGGAAAGTTTTTAAGCAAAGCTATTTATGAAAAGGAAATGTTGGCAATACTCCATGCACTTAAGAAATGGTGACCCTACCTAATGGGAAGACACTTCAAGGTAAAAACGGATCATGATAGCCTTAAATACTTTTTAGAACAAAGATTATCCTCTGAAGAGCAACAAAAGTGGGTCACAAAGATGTTGGGTTATGACTTTGAAATCATCTACAAAAAATGGAAGAAAAATGTGGTGGCAGATGCACTCTCAAGAAAGGATGAGGATGTGGAAGCATTGTTGTGTGTCATTTCTATTATCCAACCAGATTGGATAAACGAAGCAAGGGAGGAATGGAAGAATGATGAAGAAGTGTGGGCACTTATTTGAAAGCTACAACAAGATTCCAATACTTCTGATACATTTAGCTGGCAAAATGATTCATTATGGTACAAAGATCGCTTATACCTCTATAAGAATTCCCAGCTAAAACAAAAGATTCTTATGGAATTGCACACTTCTCCCTTAGGAGGGAACTCAAGATTTTTAAAAACTTACCACAGGGTTAAGAAGGAATTTTTTTGGGATGGCCTTAAATCAAATATTCAAAAGTTTGTGGCGGAATGTTTGGTTTGCCAACAAAATAAAGTTGAAACAATTAAGACACCGGGTCTATTACAACCTTTATCCATTCCAAGCCAACATTGGGAGGAGGTTTCAATGGATTTTATCACAGGTTTACCCAAGTCTGAGGGAAAGAATGTCATCATGGTGGTAGTTGACAGACTTACCAAGTATGCACACTTTTGTGCATTATCACATCCATTTAAAGCCAGTACAGTTTCCACTGCATTTATGGAAACAGTTCAAAAGCTACATGGAAACCCAAAGATTATTGTAAGTGACAGAGATCCCATTTTCACTGGAAATTTTTGGACAGAATTATTTTCTTGTCTTGGTACTCAGTTAGCTCATAGCTCATCTTATCATCCTCAATCTGATGGGAAAACTGAGATAGTAAACAAATGTTTGGAAGGATATCTTCGTTGCTTTGCATCTGATAAACAGACACAATGGGTCAAATGGTTGCCTCTGGCTGAATGGTGGTATAACACTTCCTTCCATACAGCAACAAAAATGACCCCATTTATGGCACTTTATGGGTATCAACCACCATCCATCACATCATACTTAAGAGAAAATTCTAAGGTTCAGGCAGTGGAACATCACATCGAACATCAACAACAAGTCCTCCAACTCTTAAAGGATAACCTCGTGTTGGCACAAAATAGAATGAAACAACAGGCATATCAACATCGCAGTGAAAGAAGTTTTGATGTAGGTGATTGGGTATTCCTACGGCTACAACCATATAAGCAAATGTCCCTAAAGCAAGCTAAGAAGGATAATAAATTATCACCAAAGTATTATGGTCCGTACAAGGTGTTGCAAAAGATTGGTACTATGGCATACAAATTGGAGCTTCCTGCAGCTTCTCGATTGCACCTAGTTTTCCATGTTTCATGTTTAAAGAAGGTTATAGGCGACAAGCTCCCAATTCAAACAATATTGCCAGAACTTGATGAGGAAGGAAAAATTATATTGGAACCGGAAGCAGTCACAAAAACAAGAACTCGACAGCTACGAAATCGATCAATTTTAGAGTATCTTATCAAGTGGAAGAACTTATCCACTGAAGATTCCACATGGGAGGATGAGAATTTTATGCAGAAGTATCCAGAACTAGTCAAGCGTTGAGGACAACACTTTTTTGAAGGAGAGGGGCATGTTGGGTCCCTATAATACTAGTGATTACCCCATTACTTTTGTAGTTATACCCCTTATTTATATTGTTGTGCCCCTATTACCCCCATATTGTTATTTATGTACCCCATAGAATCCCTCTATTGTTATTTTTGTGGCTTTATATTATTATTGTTAGGTCGGATGGATTATATTGTGACTCCATAGACTCCTATATATAGAAAGGAGGTTTTGTCATTTGAATCATCCAAGAATTGTTCATTTATGTAATGTAAATGAGGTTGCCCCCTCGAAGAGGTTGAATTCTAAGGCGTTGATCTATCTTTTCTATCTTTTCTTGAGCTGGTTTCATAACAAATTACCTTTCCTACCAACCTATGTTTTATTAACAGATTGTTGTATTTTGCAGATAATTCGCAAAAGACCAAAGCATGGATAAACAGTTTTGATGCTAGTCACAAAACTTGTTTACTCCAAGACTCAAAAGGAAATCTATTAAAAGCCTAAATTCAGAAGAAGAAAACAATTACACACGAAACAAAGAAGAAAACATTCACACATAAGCATGACTGCCAAAACAGAGGAACCAGAAAAAGTATACAATTGGAAGACAAACAGATAAAACATACAAAAACTTGACCAATATCCACTTCCAGACGTTGATACACATAAAAAACTAAATAATTTACTGTTGAAATACACAGTAAAAGGTTAAAATGTACAGTAAAGGAAAAAAACATAGTAAAGGATATTGACAGGTCATCAAAAGTGAAAGAGTATCAGTGTAAAAGAGTATCGGATGAAAGCCTGAAGTTAATGAAGCCTCCAGTGTGAAAGATCCAAACAGCAAAGAGCACAAAGGGCTAAAACCAAACCATAAAGGCCAACAGTACCACAATAAATGGGACAGCATGAAAGTAGTTCAATAGTTGTCTCTATCTTCTTGCCAGAAGATATTTTTATTTCCTAGATTAAATCTCAAGTTAGTTTGGGATATTTTGTAATAAAACTTTTGTATAAAGACTTCACAATTCGAAGCATGTAGTGTGGATTCTTAGACATTTCTATAGACTTCTTGATCAAAAGACTGTAAAGCTATTGGATCATTGACTAAGCCAGCAAGCTGGATTGATGAATAAAGACAAGATATTTCAAAGGATTCATGTGTTGAGCGAAATGCAAACAAGTATTTTCTCATGTTGTTGTTATATTTCTTAAATTTTTTCCACAATCTTTAATGTATTTCTGAAACTTTATGCTATAACTGGAATATTATCTCAGAATTTGTTTAATTACACTCTGTTTTAACAGTTAGGCATATAAATGTTTTCTACTAATATCTAAGGTAAGGAATTCTTAATTGCTCCTTAGTTTAGGTTGTTTCTTTATAATCTATAGCAAATGATTATTAATTGCCCTTTGTTTCTGATTACCCTTTGTTCCTCGTTTAAGTCGCAGCCTAAGAATTCTTAATTTCTCTCTCACCCTGATTCAAACCATTTCACCCCTTTGGCCTAAACACCTACACTCTACTCTGCTATCTTACCCTTTGAACATTCCCTTTAGTGAGTTGATCCAGTTCTACTACCCTTCTGTTGACTCCATAGCCCAATGGTCTAAAGACATCATTCTATCCATCTGTTTTAAGGATCCCACCATCCAATCTTCAATACAAATCAAAAAAACCCCTGGACATTCATAACTAGACTGAAATCCCAGTAAAAAAAGCTAAATCATACAAAAAGATCCCTCTTTGAGTATAGGTTGGCTAGATTCTATGCCCAAAAGTTGGTTTGTGGTTACCTCAGTCATTTTCTTTCTTATAATAACTTCTAGAGGAAATTTTGAGTGATAACATAGTGGCAACCATATTGGGGAACCATCAACTCCTCAGTCCTAATAAAGCTTTAAGAAAATTCTAATTCTATATTTTGAGCCTCTTAAAGTCATTTGTTAGAAGTTATTTTGAAAAAATCTCACAAAAACAATTGAAAAAATTGAAATTCTGGCTTCCAGGAAGACTCATTTTACTAGGGCTAATCCAGATCCAAACGCTGCCCCAGTGGTTGATAATCCCAACCTGATTTCAAGAAAATCTAAAAAAGAAGAAAGTTCAGTTAGTCAAATACCATTAGTTAAAGCTAATTCATGTCTTGATGAGTGGTTATTTTTAGAAGAACTTCCCTTTGATGTGCTATTTGATCTTTCATTATTTAGAACAAAATATGAAAGTGCAATCGATGAAAATGTTCTAGATCCTGATTTTATTGCAAACCTTGAAGTCCAACAAGCCAACAAATCAATTGATGAGTACATTATAAAATCTCCACAATCATCCATTAATACCACCCTTTCTGAACAGTTGTCCACTACTTTGAGTTCACCATTATTCCCTTCAACTTCAACAATAATGCCTTCTGAATTCCATTGTTCACCACCATTTATACCTTCACCCTCTCACCAACCTATCATTACTCATTCATCACCTACTAGTCTTGGTTCTTCATCCACTACTACATTATTTCCAAGTACCTCAACCCTACATCTTAGCCCCTCCCAACTTACAGCAATGGAAAATAGATATGATCCTCTTGTTTTACCTACCCAACTTCATTTTATGCCTATAGATTATCAAAGTAATATTTTCCTGTTTGATGCTACTGGTTAGTACACTGCCCAACAACATGTAAACAAGATGTCTGACTTTTTTGAACTACATGAAATAGATGAAGCAGATGTCCAGATGAGACTCTTTGCCCAAACTTTGATTGGTGATGTCAAGAAGTTGTTTAAAACCTTTCCTGCCAACCACATAGTATACCTAGAAAATTTCCAAAGGTTGCTTATTGATAGGTGGGAAAAGAAAAAGAATCCCTTACAAATCCTTTCAGAATATGAGAATATTAGAAGAGGACCTAATGAAACTGTTCAAGATTACTGCACTAGATTCAATAATATATATATAATGCAAGCCCAATTAACCTTAGACCCCCACCTGACTTAGCATTAATAAAGTTCCCTGATGGTTTTGACACAGATATGGCATACCAACTTAGGGAAAGAAATCCCCCAACATTAGAAGAAATGAAAAGTGTAGTTGTTAGTGTAGAAGCTAATTTGTTAGCTAAAAGGGCTAGAGTTAGAAATGAAAGGAGAGGAACTGCAAAGGATGAAACTTCACCATCTAACATTAAAATAGATAATTTAGCCAAAAGTATGGAAAGACTAATGGATAGAATAGGGAACATGGAAAGGAAACCCCAATGGGATAACCAACAAGCACCCCAAATTTAAAAAACAACCAAAACATTGGGAGAAATGGACCAAATCAGAACATAAGTCCTCATTTTCAAGAAAATTTTGCAGAGACATCCCATCTAGAAGATCCAGAGCAAGATACACAAATTAACCTAATGGGAATAAATGATGAGGACACTGTTTTTCTAACCCAAGATGAGTAGGAACTGTATATGCTGCAGCAATTACAGGTACAGTCTGGGGAATCATTTGATTACAAACAAGGATATGACTATGCCATCTTCAAAGTTCATAAATAGTATAACCTAAGAAGAAAAAAGAATGTTGATGTCTCTGACCAAACTAAGAAAACAGCCCAAAATCAACCCAAGAAAATAAAATAATCCCCTCTTTCAAAAATCCTCCAAATTCTCCCTAGGTAAAACCCAAATCCTTCTAGCCCCACAATTGTAGACATAACCTCTGATCAACCTTATGTTGATCAACCATCCACTTCAATTCCACCTAAGGAACCAGTGGACAAAGCTCAAAACATCAGATTTCAAAATCCACATGAGGTTCCCAATGAAGAAAAAGAAGACAATCATACTCAAATCCCTACTGCAAAAACTCAAAACCTTCAAACAGAAAAAGTCTCTTTGCCATTCAATTTGGGAATAGAGATAGAAAAGCTAAATATTTCAGTTCCTTTAACAAAACTAATCAAGAATGAAACTTATAAATCACAGATAAACTGGACCTTAAACATTGCTAAAAATGAAGATTCAGTTAACTTGTTTGATGACCAACCAAAACTCATATTTGGTCCAGATGTTAATGGCAAACCATTAGAAGGAGGACTTACACGTTTTTACATTGGCCTTAGTATCGATGACAAAATTCTACACAATACAATGTTGGATTATGAGGCCTCCCACAATTTAATGCCCAAATCAGTAATGGAGAAATTGAACCTAGACATTACAAGGCCTTACAAAAACTTATTCTCATTTGACTCCAGTCTAGTAAAATTCTAGGATTGATTAAAGACCTATGTGTCACTTTAGTCCAATATTCTGCCAAAAGCATCCTTATGGATATTGTAGTTGCTGACACCCCATCAAAGTATGGCATGTTGTTATCCAGATCATGGGGAGCCAAACTTCACAGATCTTTACAACTAGATATGTCATATGCAACAATTTCTGTTTTTGGACAACCTAAGAAACTATACTGAGAAACCTTAATGAAATATATGGTAAGTAGCCAGGCTTGGCCTCAAAACTTTCCCATCTACTCCATACACTCAGATATTGATTCTTTTATCTTGTATAATGTTGATCAAACACAAGAAAAACTTTTAGATAGTAATAATGCAGAACCAAAAGAAATTGCAGTTTCTACACAAAATGAAACTAACCAGACTACAAAACTGTTCAATGAACAAGATGGTCAAATTGTTGTAAATGATAAAAAAAAATTGTTGCACCAGATAGTGAAAATTATGATCGTGAGATATTATGGCATTTAGAATTTGATGGATCAGTCAATAGGTTAGGAGCAGGAGCAGGAGTGTGGATATATAATTTGGAAAATAATCACTCAAAAGGTCATGCATATAGATTGAATTTTAAATGTACCAATAATATAGCCGAGTATGAAGCATTAATTTTAGTTCTTAAGTTAGTTAGGAATCTAGGAGCTAAAAGTGTTTCTGTCATAGGAGACTCTGAACTAATTGTAAAACAGATTGATGCTATATATATGACAAAAGACCCTAGATTAAGTTGTTATAGGGAAACTATCATAGAAATACTTAACACTTTCCTAGAAACAAAGCTTGCAGTAATCCCTAGAAAACATAACATGCAAGCCCATAGTTTAGCAATGTTTTCCAGCACTTGCAAATTACCCTTCCAGCCCAACCATCAATACACTGCTGAAGTTAGGCACAAACCTGCAATTCCAGATAATTTGAAGAATTGGCAAATATTTTCTAATGTTAAACAAATAAATAACTTTTTACTTTCAGAAGAAGAGTTTGTAAATAACAATATAGATACTGATACATCAATAGATCTCGACACTAAGGATAATATAGAAATAAATTAGATAGGAGGTGACGAACTAGATAGATTCAACCCAACTAAATCTACCAAATCAGACATAGATAACTTAGAGCAAATGGAGATTTATGAAATAATTAGTGAAGAAACCGAAGTAATTAATCTCAAAGATAACTTCTTACCAAAGGCATTAACCCCTCTAGAAGATTTATTTGATTCAAATGATGTTCCTATGAAACCTAAAATGGAACATTTAAGGTCTGATATAGAGGAATTTAATATCGACACTGATGAAAATCCTAAACTGATCAAACTTTCAAAATCACTACCCCCAACTTAAAAAGTGAAATACATTGAGTTTTTGAAAGAATTTCGGGATGTCTTTGCTTGGAGTTATGAGGACCTTAAATCCTATGACACCAACATCATCCAACACACAATTCCTATTAAAGAAAATCAAAAGCCTTTCAAACAAAAACTTAGAAGGATTAATCCTGTCTTATTACCTACAATTGAAAAAGAAATTCAGAGGATGTATGATGCCAAAATAATTGCACCAATCAAATTTTCTGATTGGCTCTCAAACTTGGTGCCAACTAGAAAGAAAACTAGTGAGATCAAACTCTATGTGGATCTTAGAAACCTCAACAAATTGTCACTAAAATACAATTACCCTCTCCCCAAAATGGACCACATTTTACAGAGAGTAGTTGGATCAACCAGAATCTCATTTTTGGATGGGTTTTCTAGTTACAATCAAATCTTGGTTCATCCAGATGACCAACCCAAAACTGCCTTTACTACTCCTTGGGGCACATTTATGTATGTGAAAATGCCTTTTGGGCTAATGAATGCAGGAGCCACTTTCCAGAAGGCTATGGATATAGCCTTTGCAAAAGAAATTCATGATTTCCTTGTGATATATTTAGATGATATTACTATATTTTCAAAATCCGATAATCAACATTTGGATCATCTAAGGCAAGTTTTTATTAGATGCAGGAAGTTTGGAATCTCCTTGAACCCAAAAATTCCTTGTTTGGGTTAGAAGAAGGAAATTTGTTAGGTCACATAAGCTCAAAAGATGGTATAAGAATAGACCCTGCGAGAATAGAAGCCATCTTGCAAATAAGACACCCTAGGAACATTTGAGAATTACAAGATTTCTTAGGAAAAATTAATTTTCTTAGAAGATTTATATCTAATCTAGCATAGTTAATTAGATCACTAAAAAACATGTTGAAAAAGGACTCCACCGTAAAATGGACTGTTGAGGCTAAAAAATCCTTTGAAGACATCAAACTAGCCTTAACTAAAACACCTGTATTAATCAGCCCTAATTTGAAAGAGATTTCATCTTGTTTTCCTTTGCTTCTGAGCACACAATTGTTGTTGTTCTATTATAGAAAAATGACCAGGGTTATGAACAACACATTGCTTTCTTCAGCAAAGCCCTGAGAGATTCCCCCTTGAAATACAACATAATGGAAAAACAGGCCTTAGCTTTAGTCAAAGCCATTAAGGATTTTAGGGTATACATCTTGTATTCTCATATAGTAGCCTACGTTCCTAATTCAGTAGTTAAATACATCCTAACTCAGGATGGTCCTAATGGAAAGAGGGGAAAGTGGATTGCTACTATTTTAGAGTATGATATAGAAATCAAACCTACTAAGTTAATCAAGGGCCAAGGTTTGGCTGAATCAAACTGTCAGGAATTGGATATAAACTTTATTGCAGCAATAGATAATGAAGAGGAGATGCTTACTCCACTAATCAGTCAGGCCTTTCTTGAATCACCTTGGTATGCTGATATTATTTACGTTTTACTGAATTTACAAGATCCTCCTGAATTATCTAGGACTAAAAGCAGGTTTTTGAAGATGAAATCCTTAAGATTTTGTATATTAGACAATGTTTTGTTTTGGAGAGATCATGAAGGTATTCTTCTCAATTGCTTATTAAAAGAAGAATCTGATAAATTTTTGGAAGAATTTCATGCAGGTGACTATGGAGGACACCTTTACTAGAAGACCACTACAGATAAAATCCTTAGAGTTGGTTTCTACTGGCCTACCTTGTTTGTTGATGTAAAAAAATATGTGACCTCCTGTCACAAATGCCAAATTTTTGAGGGGAAGAAAAAGCTCTTACCTTTACCGCTCAATCCAATCTTTGCAGAAATACCTTTTCAACAATGGGGTTTAGACTTCATTGGTGAAATTCACCCACCCTCCTCTACCCAGCACAAATGGATCCTAACAGACACAAACTAATTCACAAAATGGATAGAGTCCATACCTTCAAGGCAAGCCACAATTAATGTTATAATAACCTTCCTTGAAACCAATATTCTATCAAGATTTGGATGTCCAACTAAGCTCATTACTAATAATGCAATAGCCTTTAAATCCAAAAGAATGATAGATTTCTGCAATAAATACCATATCACCCTTGGCCATTCCACAGCATATTACCCTCAAGGTAATGGACTGGAATAATCCTCAAACAAAAGCCTAGTAAACATCATCAAGAAGTTACTAAAGGACAATAAGGAAACTTGGAACAAAAAGTTAGTCAATGCCTTATGGGCAGATAGATTGACTACTAAGAAATCAATTGGTACTTCTCCCTATCAATTAGTTTATGGGATGGAAGTTGTCTTTCCATCCTCTTTGGGAGTACTAGTAATGAAGGTACTTCAAGAATTGCAAGTTGAACCAAATAGTATCCAAAGAAGAATCAACCAAACTATTCATCTACAACAAACCAGAGAAGAGGTCTATGTGAGGTCTGAAGTTGTGCAAGAAAAGATTAAAAATATTTTTGATAAGAGAACCAAGGCTGAAAATTTCTACATTAGTGACAAAGTGCTCAAATGGGATTCAAGGAGGGAAGACAAAGGCAAACATGGGAAATTTGATTTCCTATGGAAAGGTCCCTATGTCATTTATGCTTACAGAGGAAATAGTGCTTTCTTCTTGAGAGAAATTGATGATAAAAATGCAGAAGGTGGGCTAGTGAATGGTCGAATGCTAAACATTACTTTGAACCAAGTTACTAATTTTCATTTCCCATTTGTACATATTCTATTTTCAAAATTTTAGTTTGGATCGGATGGTGATCTTTGAATTTGAAGCCTGAAGAGAAGGCCCTAAGCTTTAAAAGATTCACTGTCATAAGTATCAATAATGCAGATTCATAGAGGGACACTTTGTAAGGTAACATCAGCAACAATTCAAAGCCTACTGATCTTTAGAGTTATTGACATTTCACAAGGAAATGCCATCCCCAAGTGGAGCCACTGTTAGGTTTCTATACCAATAGGAGTTATAATTTTGAATGACTAAGGTTAAGCCTTGTAATATTGTGGATAACTTTTCTTTCTGCAAATATTTTCCATATTAAAAAATGTAAAGAGGGTATGTCCTAAAAGAAAAATCAAAGGACAAAAGAATAAGAGAAGGTCAAAAAATGAAAATATATGAACCCCAAAAACAAAAATAGACCATGAAAGTGTGCAAGTCTAAATGCCACTACTATTTACTTTTATGCATAATAATGATTGTGTGCAACTTGTTATTCATGCCACAATCCATGTTAATCAAATTGTTTAATCTTGATTATTTTATGTTTTGAATTTTATGTTTATAATTAGAGAATTAAATATGACCAAACTGTTTAATCTTGGTAGATCATAGATAGGTAGAGAAAATAAAAGGAGATCATAAGCTTAATCTAAGCCCTTGGATGATATAAGTTTAGAAATAGATAGTTTGTTTTACAAAGAAAAGATAAGATAAGATAAGGGTTTGCTAGCCTAAATGCACCCAAAGAAATGAAGAAAACATGTTAAGGTAAGAAATGGGTAAGTAGAAGAAAGGTTGTTGAACTACAAAGTTGATTGGGTCAAAACACATTCATCATGCTTAGACATATGTGCTAATATGTATGATCAACTATGGAAGCAAAAAAAAAGGTTTGCAGGTTAGTGTGATTAACACCCCCTCATTCATTTTCCCCTTACTTACTAATTTCCTATCCACAAGCATATTCTAGCACTTCAAATCCTTCAAGTCAAAGAGGCTCAAAGCATTTCTCTCACTTTTGGTGGGATCAGACCCTTGGCTCAATGACTTATGGGCATCAAGTGGTAGAATCCGCTCCATAAAATTCATTCCCCCTTCATTTCCCAATAAAGCCCCTTTTCCTAAGGTTATACACCATTGGCCTAGGAAAAGTGAAAACCCCCATGTAAATCCTATTTCTCCCAAAAAACCCACAAAAAACATCTTATCCTAAGTATAAAGCGTATGCACAAGTATTACCTTTTTACTTAGGGGAATATCCACTCCGCCCATCCAACTTCATATTAATTTTTAACTTTATTATATAATTCCCGATATACTTTTTTCCCGTATATTAATTAAATCCCCTATGTAATACCCCCAACCCTTAGTTTTAATAAAAACTATATGATGCCCCCATATCACGACGAACCCCTCTTAACTCACTAACCCTTGGTAAAGTTAAGAAAACCCTCCAGTTAAACCCATGGTCCCACTTCATTAAAACTCTTCTGATCAGTTTAATCCTGTATTTTACCTATAAACCATTTGTGATTAAAGCCTCAAGCCCCCTAAACTTTTTCCCATCCTGTCTGTGTTATTTCATCACCTAACCACCGTCTAATCATCTACACCCAAATCCGATGATGCATAGCCATATCGGGCTCACCCGACACTCGACCTTTACCCAAAGAATTAAACCCTGTCATTAAGCCTCACCTGATCATTTTAAACCCATGATTAAATCTTAAATAATCACAATCCAACGTAATTACCCCTGGCCCCCCCGAAGCCCAAGATTTTATCACCCAGGCACTTCCCTCGCCCGACAATCGTCAGATCACCATCCCCCTCATCCGACGGTCCACAGCCATATCGGTCGCGCCCGATGGTCGATCATTACCCGCCCAATAAAGCGGTTTTCCCCCAAACCCTAAAGGCTACATGTCAAGCGCTGGAGTAGATCGGGTGACCCCTCCTAAATACTGCCTTCGCCTCATAAGCAGTGTGACAACCTCTAATACCACCTCCCCCCTCAACCCGATAAACCACCTACTGTTCATAATATGAAGTTTCGCGCCAAATTCAAAAAGTTGCCCGTTAACCTTGAAAACCCTCATTTTCATTCCTTTTACCCGTTTCACAGTAAAACTTGTCAAACCTTTTGGTGCCACCCTAAACCTTTGCAACACAATTCGACCCCTGATTTCTTTCAAAACATTTCCACGACTCCTTCCCCGGACATCTCTGTGCAAAAAAGCCATTAATTTCCTTTCTTGTGGACCTATGTTTTATTAATAGATTGTTGTATTTTGCAGGTAATTAGCAAAAGACCAGAGCATGGATAAACATTCTTGATACTAGTCACAAAACTTTTTGACTCCAAGATTCGAAAGGAGATCTATTAAAAAGCCTATATTCATAAGAAGAAAACAATTACACACAGAACAGAGAAGAAAACATTCACACAGAAGCATTGTCTGTCAAAACAGAGGAACGAGATAGAGTATACAGTTGGAATACAAACAGATAAAACATACAAAAACTTGACCAATATCCACTACCAAATGCTCATACACATAAAAAACTAAATAATTTACTGTTGAAATACACAGTAAAAGGTTAAAATGTACAGTAAAGGAAAAAACACAATAAAGGATATTGACAGGTCATCAAAAGTGAAAGAGTATCAGTGTAAAAGAGTATCAAATGAAAGCCTGAAGCGAATGAAGCCTCCAGTGTGAAATATCCAAACAGCAAAGAGCACAAAGGGCTAAAACCAAACCATAAAGGCCAGCAGTCCCACAATAAATGGGACAACATGAAAGCAGTTCAATAGATATCTCTATCTTCTTGCCAAAAGATATTTTTATTTCCTAGATTAAATCTCAAGTTAGTTTGGGATATTTTGCAATAAAACTTTTGTATAAATACTTCACAATTTGAAGTATGTAGTGTGGATTCTTAGACATTTCTATAGACTTCTTGATCAAAAGACTGTAAAGCTATTGGATCATTGACTGAGCCAGCAAGCTGGATTGATGAATAAAGACAAGATATTTCAAAGGATTCATGTGTTGAGTGAAGTGCAGACAAGTATTTTCTCATGTTGTTGTTATATTTCTTAAAAAAATTCCACAATCTTTAATGTATTTATAAAACTATATGCTATAACTGGAATATTATCTCAGAATTTGTTTAATTACACTCTGTTTTAATAGTTAGGCATATAAATGTTTTATACTGATATCTAAGGTAAGGAATTCTTAATTGGTCCTTTGTTTAGGTTGTTTCTTTATAATCTATAGCAAAGGATTCTTAATTTCCCTTTGTTTCTGATTACCTTTTGTTCCTCATTTAGGTCTCGGTCTGAGATTTCTTAATTTCTCTCTCACCCTGATTCAAACCATTTCACCCCTCTGGCCCAAAGACTGTTATGTAACCAGCTCAAGAAAAGATAGATCAACGCCTTAGAATTCAGCCTCTTCGAGGGGGCAACCTCCTTTACATTACATAAATGAACAATTCTTGGATGTTACAAATGACAAAACCTCCTTTCTATATATAGGAGTCTAAGGAGTCACAATATAATCCAGTCGACCTAACAATAATAATATAAAGCCACAAAAATAACAATAGAGGGCTTCTATGGGGCACAGAAATAACAATATGGGGGTAATAGGGGCACAACAATATAAATAAGGGGTATAACTACAATAGTAATGGGGTAATCACTAGTATTATAGGGACCCAACATGCCCCTCTCCTTCAAAAAAGTGTTCTCCTCAACGGTTGAGTAGCTCTGGATACTTCTGCATAAAATTCTCATCCTCCCATGTGGAATCTTCAGCGGATTAGTTCTTCCACTTGATAAGATACTCTAAAATTGATCGATTTCATAGCTGTCGAGTTCTTGTTTCTGTGACTGCTTCTGGTTCCAATATAATTTTTCCTTCCTCATCAAGTTCTGGAAATATTGTTTGAATTGGGAGCTTGTCACCTATAACCTTCTTTAAACATGAAACATGGAAAACTAGGTGCAATCGAGAAGCTGCAGGAAGCTCCAATTTGTATGCCATAGTACCAATCTTTTGCAACACCTTGTACGGACCATAATACTTTGGTGATAATTTATTATCCTTCTTAGCTTGCTTTAGGGACATTTGCTTATATGGTTGTAGCCGTAGGAATACCCAATCACCTACATCAAAACTTCTTTCACTGCGATGTTGATCTGCTTGTTGTTTCATTCTATTTTGTGCCAACACGAGGTTATCCTTTAAGAGTTGGAGGACTTGTTGTTGATGTTCGATGTGATGTTCCACTACCTGAACCTTAGAATTTTCTCTTAAATATGATGTGATGGATGGTGGTTGATACCCATAAAGTGCCATAAATGGGTTCATTTTTGTTGTTGTATGGAAGGAAGTGTTATACCACCATTCAGCCAGAGGCAACCATTTGACCCATTGTGTCTGTTTATCAGATACAAAGCAACGAAGATATCCTTCCAAACATTTGTTTACTATCTCAATTTTCCCATCAGATTGAGGATGATAAGATGAGCTATGAGCTAACTGAGTACCAACACAAGAAAATAATTCTGTCCAAAAATTTCCAGTGAAAATGGGATCTCTGTCACTTACAATAATCTTTGGGTTTCCATGTAGCTTTTGAATTGTTTCCATAAATGCAGTAGAAACTGTACTGGCTTTAAATGGATGTGATAATGCACAAAAGTGTGCATACTTGGTAAGTCTATCAACTACCACCATGATGACACTCTTTCCCTCAGACTTGGGTAAACCTGTGATAAAATCCATTGAAACCTCCTCCAAACGTTGGCTTGGAATGGATAAAGGTTGTAATAGACCCGGTGTCTTAATTGTTTCAACTTTATTTTGCTGGCAAACCAAACATTCCGCCACAAACTTTTGAATATCTGATTTAAGGCCATCCCAAAAAAATTCCTTCTTAACCCTGTGTTACGTTTTTAAAAATCCTGAGTGCCCTCCTAAGGGAGAAATGTGCAATTCCATAAGAATCTTTTGTTTTAGCTGGGAATTCTTACAGAGGTATAAGCGATCTTTGTACCATAACGAATCATTTTTCCAGCTAAATGTATCAGAAGTTGGAATCTTGTTGTAGCTTTCGAATAAGTGCACTTCTTCATCATTCTTCCATTCCTCCCTTGCTTCATTTATCCAATCTGGTTGGATAATAGAAATGGCACACAACAATGCTTCCACATCCTCATCCTTTCTTGAGAGTGCATCTGCCACCACATTTTGCTTCCCTTTTTTGTAGATGATTTCAAAGTCATAACCCAACATCTTTGTGACCCACTTTTGTTGCTCTTCAGAGGATAATCTTTGTTCTAAAAAGTATTTAAGGCTATCATGATCCGTTTTTACCTTGAAGTGTCTTCCCATTAGGTAGGGTCGCCATTTCTTAAGTGCATGGAGTATTGCCAACATTTCCTTCTCATAAATAGCTTTGCTTAAAAACTTTCCCTTGATTGGACGACTTTCAAAAGCAATGGGTCTTTCATCTTGCATTAGAACAACACCAATTCCATTTCCTGAAGCATCACATTCCACAATAAAGGTTTTTGTGAAGTCTGGTGTAGCTAAGACCGGTGCTTGGCACATTGCCTCTTTAAGATGTTCAAAGGCCTTTGTTGCTTCCAGAGTCCATGAAAATGAATCTTTCTTCAATAATGTTGTTAGAGGTGCTGCTATTCTCCCATAATCCTTGAAAAACTTGCGATAATACCCTGTCAACCCAAGAAATCCTCGCAGATGCTTTATGGATGTGGGGATTTTCCATTCCTTAATTGCTTTAATTTTGCTAGGGTCTACCTTAACTCCTTCATGAGATACAATATGACCCAAATATTCCACCTCCTGGACTCCAAAGAAACATTTGGATCTTTTTGAATATAATTGTTTCTCCTCCAATTGTTGTAGCACCCTGTCAACATGTTCAACATGATCCTTCCAAGACTTGCTGTAGATTAGTATATCATCAAAAAATACTAACACAAATTTTCTAAGGAATGGTTTGAAAATTGAATTCATTAAACCTTGAAATGTTGAAGGTGCATTGGTAAGGCCAAAAGGCATGACCAAAAATTCATAATGACCCTCATGAGTTCTAAATGTCGTTTTCGGAATGTCTTCAATCTTCATTCTGATTTGATGATATCCTGAACGAAGATCCAACTTGGTGAAGTAAATTGATCCATGCAATTCATCCAGTAATTCATCAATAACAGGAATGGGGAACTTATCTTTAATAGTGAGCTTGTTGAGCTCCCTATAATCCAGACACATGCGTCATGATCCATCCTTCTTGTGCACCAATACTACTGGAGCTAAGAAAGAACTTTGACTCGGTTGAATTATACCAGCCTCTAGCATTTCTGCAACCATACGTTCAATTTCACTTTTTTGGACATAGGGATATCTGTACGGCCTGATGTTTGGAGGAACACTTCCTGGAATCAGATGAATAGCATGATCATGATCACGCATAGGTGGGAGACCTTTTGGAGTCTCAAATACCTTGGAATGATTGTCCAGGACTTTTTGGAGATCTGGAGAAATAGATGATTCCAATGTGGAAACATCTAGCGAACATAATTGTGCAATTACACCTCTTTGCTCCTTTTTTAGAAGCTTTGTCATGCCATTAGAGCTGATTATCTTTCCTGGTTTCCCTGCAATACCCCTTAATTCAACTTCCTTTCCTTCCGTAGAAAATTTGATGAAAAGTTCTTGAAAATTAAAACCTATTGTACCCAAGGATTGTAGCCATTAGACTCCTAGTACAACATCAGCACCTCCCATTGGAATGGAAAGCATTGGGCTAGTCAATACACATTCTCCCATGGATAGCTTGATATTATGGCACTTTCCAGAGAAATTTATTGTTCCTCCATTTGCAATCATCACTTGAAACTCTGGTGCTGGATATAGGAAGCAATTCAATTCTTTTGCTACCCTACAATGAATAAAATTGTGGGTGCTTCCTGAATCAATCAACACTATTACCTTTTTCTTCTTGATTTATCCTTCTATCTTGATGGTTTGAGGAGTGGTAATTCCTGCCAATGCATTACAAGATATGGTCGGATTTATTTGTTCTTCATCTAGGCTTTGTTCCTGGAGTATATCTTCTTCTTTTGACCTTTCTTGCTCCTTTTCTTCTTCCTCTTCACAATCTATGTAGAATAATTTCTTCTCAGCGCACTTATGACCTTTAGTGTATTTTCCATCACAACTGTAACAAAGCCCTTTTTCTCTTTTTTCTTCCAATTGTTGTGGTGTCAACCTTATAGGTTGTGGAAGACTAGGGGCAACAACACTTCCGTCTTTATAGTTGTGAGTGGTATGATTCCTGGTTTCCATAATTTTGCTTTCCATTTTTCTTACTAACCTGAATGCCTTCTCTAATGAATCAGGTTCCCAAAGGCGAACATCATGTTGGATATTATCCTTTAAAGACCCTATGAACACGTCAATCCTATGCTCCTCTGGAATATCTTTTACCCTTATGTTCAATTTTTGGAACTCCTCAATGTGCTCCATTACTGAACCCTTTTGTTTGAGACTTATCAACTGGCTAAAAAAAGTGTTGCTTTTTGTATCTTCATAATGTGTTATCAATTCTTCCGTAAAAATTGCCAAGTGATAAATTGTTTACGAGAGCAAAGCCATTGATACCATACAAACTGATTTGGTTCCAAATATACAGTTGCCATACGTACCTTTTGTGCGTTTTGCACATTATTGAGATCGAAGAGGTGCTCCATCTGTAATATCGATGTGGCGGGATCCTTGCCATCAAACTTCCTCATATCGATTTTTGGAATATGGTGATTCTTCGATCCAACATTAGCGTCTATGGAATCATGATTAACATTTCTTTTGTTATCATCATGAGTGTCCTTTACTACCTTTTCACCATTAGTGACCCTTTCTTGTAGCAACTTCTTCAATTCTTCCATGTTTGTCTTCAAATCTATCTTCAAATCTGCCATGTCTCTCTTCAAATCTGTCTTCGAATCATCCATCTTAGCTTCCATGCCCTTTATCTTAGATTCCACGCCACTTATCTTAGCTTCTGTTAGCTTTTGTGAGCGTGACATTTGTTGCACTTGTTCTTGTAATTTTGATATATCATGTAGCATTTCTTCCTCTTCTTCATGAGTCATGCTAGAGCTTTCAGGTTCCTTACTAGGTGTTTGCATTTTCTTTCCTCGGGGCATCAGTTACTGATAATAATGATTTACTATGCCCTTTGAATTCCGTTAAACCAAGCTTACACAAAAATTTAAAAAAAAAACTACACACCTTTTTTTCACTTTATAGAAGCCTGATATTGAATCTGATGTATCTCTGTAATTTCAGATCATCCAGTTCTGAAATTGCTATCCGTAGTAGCCTTCTGCGTCCTCTTTCCAATGCCACAAGTCCGAGCCAAATTGGATTCTCCAAGGAAGAGTTATGTGAAATCTCCCACAGTGACTTGCTTTTAGACTGGTTCAGTAGAGTGAACTTGTACGACGTGCCATGAGTCACTGTTTCAATCTTTGAATCTAAAACACACATACAAGAAACTACAGTCCGTCCTCTTTCTGCACCTTCTTACGAAATTTCAATCTGATCCCCAGAGAGAAAGTTATGACGATTTTCCCCAGGTCACTTGTTTTGAATGTAATTCAGGAGTCTACAAAAAGACCAACTTCCTCATATCATATCTCCGTAAATATCACACAAAAAGATCTGAAATTCGGACCCAAGGTTCAGCGCGATTTCTTCTCAAATGGGTTTTTTTGTAACTTCTGAAACATCACAGAAAAAAAGTTATAACGAAAATGCCACGATGACCTGTTTGGAGCAGCGAAACCCTAGAATCCAAAGCTCTGATACCAAATGTTATGTAACCAGCTCAAGAAAAGACAGAAAAGATAGATCAACGCCTTAGAATTTAGCCTCTTCGAGGAGGCAACCTCCTTTACATTACATGAATGAACAATTCTTGTATGATACAAATGACAAAACCTCCTTTCTATATATAGGAGTCTAAGGAGTCACAATATAATCTAGCCGACCTAACAATAATAATATAAAGCCACAAAAATAACAATAGAGGGATTCTATGGGGCACAGAAATAACAATATGGGGGTAATAGGGGCACAAAAATATAAATAAGGGGTATAACTACAATAGTAATGGGGTAATCACTAGTATTATAGGGACCCAACAAAGACCTACACTCCACTCTGCTATCTTGGCCTTTGAACATTCCCTTTAGTGATTTGACCCAGTTCTACTACCCTTCTGTTGACTCCATAGCCCAATGGTCTAAAGACATCATTCTATCCATCTGTTTTAATGATCCCACCATCCAATATTAAATACAAATAAAAAAACCCCCTGAAAATTCATAACTAGCCTGAAATTTCAGAAAACAAAGCTAAATCATACAGAGAGAGCCCTCTCTTAGTATAGGTTGGTTAGAGCCTATGCCCAAAATTTGGTTTGTGGCTACCTCAGTCATTTTTTTCTTCTAATAACTTCTAGAAAAAATTCTAAGTGATAACATATTGGTGACCATACTGGGGAACCATCAACTCCTCAATCCTAATAAAGCTTTAAGAAAATTCTCATCTTGAGGTAATAGTTCTCGTTTGATCGGTAACTTTGTTTACTTCCCTTTATCCTTCAAATGAATTCATTAGCATGTTCCTTTATGTTCCTTGCATCTGAACTTTCTGGCTTCCCTTGAAGTCAGCCTCTTCTCTTCAATGAAGATGAACAAGGGATCTACTCCCCCTAAATAGATAATCTTCCTTTTTCTTCCACAACTGGATATGGGTTGATTTCTTGCGCTAGTTTTCCTAACTGGGTAACGTTTTTTCATTGCCTGAGTATACAAACCATTGATCATTTTTTTTGTTAGCACCAATTAAAGCCAATTTGAAATTTACTTGTTTCTCTTCTTTCTCATTGCATTTCTTTGGAGGACTGACAAGGTTGATGTTTCTTCTTTTGTCTAATTTGAGTCTGTTGCGGGTTATATAAGAGAGATCAACCATCGAAATTTCAAACTCTGATATGCTAACTCTCTGTTGATTATCTTCAAAACAAAATATTTTGTTGTTCTACCTCCATGCTTCATTTGATTTGTCTTTCTTCTAAGTGTTGAAATAGCTCTTGCGTAGTTGTCCTTGCTGGATCTCATCATTCCTCTTATTACAGTGTTCTAAAAAGAGAATTTCTTGTCATATTTGCATGCAGTTGCTTTGTGCCAGTAATTCTTAAACCTATAGCATTCAACATTATTCAATAAGGGGACAAAGGAATTTTTCTTCTTACCAAGACTTTTATCTATCTAATTTCTTGGACTGATACTCATTCTCCTAATGATTTTGGGCCACTGAAAAATTTCCTTTGAGAGCAAAAGGATCTTTGTGTTTGGTTGTTCGAATTGCTCTTAGCAGCTCATGGTTATGGTTGAAATAGCACATTCCACTTCTTCTATAACACCTTCTTTTTCCTTTATGGATACCTCAAGGCAAATTTCCCTGTGTTAATACAATAGAAACATGTGAGGGGCTGCATACATTTGTTTTGATTTCTAGAGATCTTTTGGTCTCCTTGGTGCTACGTTTTTTTATCTGCCACTATTATGTTGTTGGATCTTCTTTTAAGCAAATTTTTGGTCCCTTTAATGTTGTTGTTGAGTCACTGTAATCTTCCAACAATGTCTCAGCCTAAGAGGAATAATGGCTAGTTTGAATCTCATTAAATTTTTCATAATTCTCTGCATGCTTCTGAAGATTCAACAATTTCTTGTTCAATGTTCTATTATCTTATTCCAGCACTTGGGTTTTTGTCATCGTAGTACAGATAAGATTCATCATTTGGGCTTTTCGTAGCACATATAAAACTCTTTGTACAGTGAGGGTTTTGGAAGCCATAGTCCATATCATATTGTCGCAACACATTTTGCAGTACCAAGACCTTGTGGTTTCTTCTAATACCATCTAGGCCCGATTTCCGCAAGATATTTGGAAATATCAAGCATTCAGGATTTTGGCCACCACAGTATTGATCATTCGGTAGTAAAGCTCCTTTCGAAGTAAAATAAAGAAAGTGTGGGGATATCACGGGACACTTGCAAGATACATATCCCATAATATTTAGGACAACTAATTGATCATAGTGATATCATTTAGCTGTAACCCCCAAATTTTCATGCAGTCCCAAATTTTTCCTAATGAGGTTTCAAGTGACCCACATCACTAGACTCCTAATATTTCCCTCTTTCTAATCATACAACTCTTAAGCAAGATCAACATTTGACTAGGGCTAGTGTATGTACGATACTAGGTCCCAAGTTATGGCTACAGAGAAGGAAGTGGAGAGATTCAAAGCACTCGAGAAAAATTTTGATGGCTTCTAGGTATCCTTGGCAAAATCACAAAAGCAATGACTACCTTGCATATGTCTCTGAAACCCATAATGGAAGAACATAGTGTTGATGCACATGTAAAAGGAGAATCTAACCATCACATTCTTTTCCATGAAGGTCACCAATATTCGAGCCACCAAACGCCCAAGCTAGACATGTACAAATTTAATAGCTCTAACCTGGCAGTATGGGTGGCATAATTTGAACAATATTTCCGCCTTAACAATATTTGGGAAGATGAAACTAAACTACATGTGGGAGATATTTACTTGGACCAAGAGAGGTGGCAGTGGTTGGAGTGGCATCAGAAATTCTATCCAGGGAGGCCAACTTGGAACAAGTTCTCAAAATCCATTTGTGACCACTTTGATCAAGAATCTAACTTTCTAGGTCGTCTCACTAAGCTCAAGAAAATAGGTACAATATGGGACTACATTGTAGCCTTTGAACAATTTTCCATCCGAAGTAAAGGATTAGGAGATTCCTTTTACTAGGATAGGCTAGGATTCAAAAGTTTTATCTAAGGTCAATGGTTATAACAGATCCTGGAAGCTTCTAGAAATGGAGGCTTCACGATTCTCTCTTTTTTTCCTGAATCTCTAGAACCAATGCAGGTGCAAAGTGGAGCAACCTATAGGTGATCAACACAGGCCACAGTGGAGCAACCTGTGGGTGAACATAGTCCAGAAAGAGGCCAAGGAGCGTTGATCCTAAAACTAGCTCAGATGATGTAGTTTAGGGTAGAAACTTTAGGGAATGAGAAAGTCATGCATAGGGATTTGTGAAATGATGATGTAAAGGGGAAATAGGATGTGAATGATCTAGTTCAGATGTTGATTGATCAGATGAGACAAAATAACCTATAACAGTGTGCCCCCTAAACCGCAAATTCAGAGATGATGACTGATGAATGAAGTGCTTTACCTTGTGACAGGTCAAGATCAAGAACACCCGACAAGATAATACATTTAGATCATGATATCCTTTTTCTGAGGGAAGCATACCCATACTCAAGACATAAGCTAACATAACATGTACAATTATCAAAAGACATGTCCACTGATGATTGATGGTGGACCCATGACTAGATGACTATCAATATGATCATAGCCATCATACATAGTGGTCTATGTATCATCCTAAAATCATAGTCTGGATGGCGAAAACTAGATCTGGGGTCTTCTATCTCATTCACACGACCAACCAACATACGATTCTAACCATGTGAATCAATGAGTTAATGTTGAACATAGTAGACACCATCTAATTATCGGCCAATGATGTAAGTCATTAACAGATGCGAGAGAAACCACCAATGATGTTAATGGCTCTCAAGGTACTAAAGTACAATCTGTAGGGCATGAACAAATGAGTTGGTTTCAAATACCACATAGAATATTTCAGTCAAAGGCCAATGATGTAAACTTGTCACCGAGAGAAAGGAAACTTTCCATTGATGTATGCAAGCACCAAGGTACTGATGGGTGCTTTTTAAATCAACTTATTGGATAAAGTGTTGATGTCATGGGAAGCGACTCGTCGTAGGAGAGCCTTGATGTATCCCCCATCAATGACACGAAATGGGTATGATGATTAATAAAAAATGATGTTGGAACTAGATCATGAAAGGAAAACATGGAATGAAGGCTTAAGAGTATTGTAATGGATATCAATTGAATGACTTCTCTTGAACACAGTGACAACATTGAATGGAGTTGGAAGCATTGACCCAAAACCGAAATGGAGATTCTATGAAGGTTTGATGAACCGAAAAACACGTAAATCACCTAACCCAACAGCCACGGAGATGAAGTGGAAGAGTGTCGTGTTCAAGAGTGACTCACTATTGTTAACAAATGGAGTAACTCTTTTTCCAAACTTCCCCAACCATACCGGTCAATACCTCTTTATTTTTTAACAAGTTTGAGGAGGATAACATATGCTTGATCTGTAAGTCCATACTTCATATGAATCCCTCTGAGAATATTTGATGAACCTAGAGAAGAAGTGGTTCAGTCTTGTCATGTTTGACAAGTCCATCATTGTTTGATGTTTTTACGATTCCAGTGTAGGTAAAACTTGACTTCTTTTTCATGTTTAGAGAGTTTGAAAAAGAGGCGAAAAAGAAAAATCCATATGTCCCTTTTCATAGGTAGTCCCTTAGGTACGAAAAAGTAGAAAACAATACCCAAGAGAACCTCTTAGCCATGTTCAACTAAGGTATTCCTTTTTCGTAGTTAGTCTATCTCAATCCGAAAAAGGGTTAAACTTATACTGAGTAGATGTCTTTTCATTTACTTTTACGAGTTCGAAAAGACAAGTGCTCAGAAATATTTTCATGTTTTGGGAGTATAAAAAGAGTTGAAAGAGAAATCCTCCTGGAGGAATGAGTGGTATAAAGGGTAGCAACTGGTTCCGATCATGATGGAACTGCTCAAAACATGTAAAGGTCAAGAGGCGGGCTAGTAAGACCACTCATAATAGTGGTTCCTCAGGAAAGGGTAAAAGAACCAAGTGAAAGTGTATGATCAACCAAGAAGATGGTGACAATGGAATGAAAAAACCAAAGAAAAAAAAAGACTGATAAAAATGGTAATCACGAGGGATAAAATGGGAATGGTTTCATTTTTATAGAAGCTTGAAACATGGGAAACTATGCTTTGAAATTGGTTTCATTTTTACACATGCTTGAAACAAAGAAAAACTATGCTTGGAATAAGTTTGCATGCCCCCAGCATAATGACTCAATTCAAGGTACATTCCTCCTAAGCTTCATTTCATGCACCTAAGTAGACTACTAGGTACTAATAGGTGAATGAAATGAAGGTTCATTATGAGATCAAGTCAGAGACTCAATTGGGAATTTACGAGATCTAATCAAAGACTTTAATTAAAAGGGGATTTGTTTCATTTTTTAAGGAGCTTTACATAGGAAAAGAACTATTCTCATACGAACCTATTTCATTTTTTAATGAGGTTGACATAGTAAAATAACTATCCTCATAAGATCTTGTTTCATTTTTTAACGAAATTGACACAAGAAAAGGAACTCTACTCCGATCTTGATCATCTCCTCTGAGAGATCGTGGCTTCCACAATGTTCTCATTGAATAGGATACCAATGCTCTGGAAGGGATATATATCAAGGGATCAAATGGAAATATAATTTCCCAATTCCCCTAGTAAATGATTCACCATATCACTGACCAGATCTAGGTCGAAATAAGTTGAGTAGATAGTGAAAGGATCACCTTCAACAGTAGGCACGTGAATGAGATAGGTTTCCACATAATTAACCTGTGGCAGGGAAGATGCCACTTTCACATTCGGAACACTTATGGAAGTAGGATGATTGGAAGTCAATTCAGGACCAACAAATGAAAATTGATCGATAGCCAAAATCCTTCCATCATGTGGGAAGTACATCACTCGAAAGAGTGTGGATACAACATCATTCATAGCATAAACATAGCCTTTCCCCAAGAGAAAATTGAATTCCAAAGGGTCTATGACAACCATAACATAAACACATACATTTTTTCCTCCCAAGGTAACAGGAAACTGAGGAAGGATCCCTAAGGGTTGATTGGTTTTTCTCTTAAAATCTAGTAGATTTGGAGCAACGGAAGTTGTGGAGAATCAAAACCTTGCCAAGAAGAGGAGGATAGAATACTAACAGAAGCTCCCTAATTTATAACTATGTCATGGATTTCCTTATTATAATACTTTACTATGATCTTAAAAGGCATGTAAGAAGGGAGCCAAGGTTTTGTCATCAATCGACTCCAATCAAAGGCAGTTACATGTTTCCTTTGAGGGGGTTTCATAGGGATGGGAGAAATGCCCCCTTCTCTAGTAGAATCAGAAGAAATAAGAAGAAATTGAGTGGTATGAGCCTTACTCTCTATGGTAAAAGTACGATCGACTGAAGGAGGAATCGAAACAACCATTTTCTCAACCAACGGTTGGTTGGGAACAGACTCGTGGGATTCATGTTCAGAGAGAACATGATTGATTGGATTTGAATTCTAATCAATCACTTCATCAACTATTGGAGGATTGGAAGAAATATTTTGGTAACCATATGGAACTCATGGCTGAGAAGTTGCAAGGTTTTCCAACACTTTTGAGGCTTCATCTAGATAAGGACAAAGGTGAATAGGATGAATCCCTTCACATAACTTATAGGGAAATTTGACTTTACACTTTTTCCCATGGACCTTACTATGACTAGTTGAGATTTTATCACCAACATGATCTCCAGAAGCGAATGACAAAGGTCGATGTGAGCATGTGGACCACACTTCTAACATATTGGGAATACTAGGACAATTTCAAAGAAGGTGGTCACCCTTACATAACATGCAAGGGAATTTAACTTTACGGGGCTGATTGGAAGATTTGTCCATACTAGTTGTGTCCATAGGAATGGTTGCTTGGTTACCCCTTAGTTATTTTGTTTCTTATTATTCTTCCTTTTCTTCTTCATAACTTCTTGGTTACTAAAATCTAGGCTTTCACCAGGCGAAGAGGAAGAAAGGGATGAAAAAACAATAGGTTAAGAAGGAAAAGGGTTAACTTTAGGATCAACATGAGGTTTATGTTATTCAGGTGAAGGAGATCTCAGTTGAGAAGTAGTTTTGACATTCAGAACCATAGGGGTCAAAAATAACCAAACTAGCAAGCCAATGTTAAATCTGGGAAGGGACAATGTTGCCATATAAGGAGCACCAATATTTCCAAAAGAAGGAAAAGGACCAAGATTCTCATCAGAGGGATTTCCATGATTGGTGTACTCGCGAACTGTTGCCATTTGTCTCAACCTAAGACCTAATGAGGATTTGTTCCACGATAAAGATGTTGTTCTGTAGTCAATTAATTTATTTTAGAAATTAAAGACACAAAACAAAAACAAAAAGGGGTAACTAGGCAAAAGGGTTTACCAAGTAGCTGTAAACTGCAATATACGCCTTAGATAACTAAGGACTTAACGTATGTGCAAGAAATCTCCCTAAATGTTGTGTTCAGTGTATAACGGTATACAAGGCGACCGACTCGGTTACCTATGGATGGATAGCAACCTATAGGGGACTCCCAAAAAATACTCAATGGTACATGGGAGTGTAGTTTGTAGTAGTGTTGTCTAATGTGTAACTATTTGTTTAGAGCATTCCCATATACTTATCATGCGTGGAGCACCATCTGATATAGCTGAAGGTACGTGGAGAATGATCCTATACACTTATGTATGTGGAACAGGATTTCACCCCCGGGATGCAACGCTGGAACACAACGACAACTCCTACGTTTAACAACGTTGGAACACATCTCTAGCCTATACCTCTAAATGTGTCTTTAATGTTACAAAATCTCCTCAGGTTAATTATGGTGAATTTTAGAGTTTATCTTGAATTAGATTTTGATTTCAAGGCTCAAAATTTGATGTCACCTTAATACACCTATGATGCAACTAATATGAGGAAAATAACTCTTTTCATTTTCATTGAAAGATATCTAGTATAGGGAAGAGGTGAAAAAAATGATGCAACAATCAAATATGCAGCCAACAAGAGCTTCCTAACTAGATCTTTCAATTTCTCTATTCCAATTCAACTCAAAGGATTAAAAGATACCAAACCATGCAATGTAATTTATGCATGATCCCCTGAAAACCATGCAAATGTAATACATACACAATTTACTTTCCTGCTGTGAAAATGAGAATTATAAATACGAAAATGTGATTTATGCAAGAGAAATATTTAAAACAAACACAAGAGGATTCCAATGAAATCAAACATAATATGAGATTTCATGAACAGATGACTCAAACTAAAATTGGGTTAAAGTTTCAAAAATAAAAAGAGATGACACTCAAAGGCAATTAAAACTCATACATAATTCAGCCCCCCCTTCCCGCCCTACCAACAATTTGGGGGGCAAAATTTTTTCAGAAAACAAAAGCAAAAACACGCAATTTCACACTAGGGAATTCCAATTTCACAAACAAAACCCTAGATGAAAATGAAAATATTTTTCTTTTCACCACACCTAATTTTTGAAAATGAGGAAAACTAAGATGTAAAGTCTAATCACTTATTCAAATGCACTTTTCAGAATGAGGACTAGAGCAACAATTCAACCAAGTGATCAATGATCAAACAAAACAAGTTTTCAAGCTACCTAATGATAATAATAAAGAAAAACTGAAACCAATTCTCACCAAAGGCAATCACACACAAATTAAAACCAAATGGAGGCTTAAAAGAGACCACAAGACCCTCAAGACTCAGGGAAGATCAGCTGGAAGTAGGCTGATCAAGGAAACACTGAGAAAACAAGGAAAATTTTATGTAAAAACAGGGATCAATGCAATTGTAGAAGAGGAACAAGTTCTTTGCAACGGAGGAACAAAGAGGGCCCAGATGGGGTGAAATGCTCTACCAACAGACAACAGGGTGCATTGGTCTTGAGAAAGATGATTTTGATACAAAAATTGTAAACAAGACTCAATGCAATCACTTCCTATGTCTGTTGTTCGTTGCTTAAAGAATCAAAGGTCTATGAAAGAGGTAAATCAAAAATAATGGAAAAAGAAACCACCAAGGGAATACATCATTCCTTAACAGAGTCTCCAATTTGTTATGTGGGATTTATGACTGTGGATAGAAATATCTCCCCTAGGTTTGGTGGATAACCTAGAACAACAGAATTGTAGGTTTTAACCCAGTACAGAAATTACCTGCATACAAATTCTAAAACAGAAAATAAACAAAGCGAGAGCATAACACATAAAACACATATACACAGAGATTTTCCCCTGGATCCCAAAACCAGGACTACCAACTTGATTTTTCATTATGTTCCTTTCAACGTTACAATACATATATATACATGCTGAAGCATTCAATACCATGGACCAAAAACCATCACGCCCAAAACCATGTGCGAAAAAAGAAACCATAGGTAGGTTTTCCCCACCTAATATAGGGTCCAAAAAAAAAATCCCCAAGGCTCTGCCTCGGACCCCATTTGAGGGGCTAATCGCCTCCCTCGAACCCCCTGTGACCCCCCCACTGCGCAATCGGAGCAACAAAGGGGGGGCTCCACCCCCGCTTTAACCCCCTGGTTAACTAGGGGAGCTAGTCATAGAAATAATATAACACAACCCAACATTATCCCACTTGTTGTTTTCTTTCCATGGGAGAGCTTAGTCATTTATCTAGCCCTGCAATGCCCATTGTTTCTCTACACCAAGAGAACTTCTCAGAGCTCACAGAATTGTCAATGCATATGCAATATTCTTCAAAGTGTCCACTTTTACCAGCAACACCTTTTTGTCTTCTATCATATCCCTCACAAAGTGATATTGAACATAAATGTGCTTTGTCTTTGAATGATAAGTAGGGTTATTTGCCAAGAAAATTGCACTTTGGCTATCACAGTCTATCCTTATAGTTCCCTGTACTAACCCTATACTTGAACACAATCTCTGCAACCAAACTGCTTCCTTGCTTGCATGAGTGGTTGTTGTGTATTCTGCCTCTGTATTTGATAGTGCCACTACAAATTGTTTCTTACTCATCCAACTAACTGTACCTCCAAATAGGTTAAACACATACCCACTTTTAGATCTTCTCTGATCCAGATCTTCATCCCAGTCTGCATCAACAAAGCCACAAATATCCAAAACTTTGTCCAATCATGGTCTTCCTTGGTAGCACAAACCATAATCACTAGTGCCATGAAAATACCTGAAAACCCGCTTCACTGTTGTCTAATGCTCCTTTCTTGGTTTTTACATAAACCTGCTCAATACTCCCAATGCATGTGCAATGTCTAGTCTAGTATAGACCATCACATACACCAGGCTACCAACTGCACTTGCATATGGAACACAGGGCATGTCCTCTTCCTCTTCTTTTGTCTTGGGACATTGTTCAGCAGATAAATTTACACCTACAAGAATAGGAACATTCATCGGTTTACTATCCTGCATATTAAACCTCTGCAATATTGTCTCGACATACTTCCTCTCGTTTAACCAGAGCTTCCTCTTTACCTGATCTCTTTTAATTTCCATGCCCAAAACATAGTTTGCGGCACCAAGATCTTTCATGTCAAATTTGGAGGACAATTGGGTCTTTAAATCTTGGATAATATCTTTGTCATTTCCAACTAGCAACATTTCATCCACATACAAGACCAGATAAATAACATGGTCACCAATTAATTTAAAATACACACAGTGATCTGCTTTGCTTCTGGTGAAGCCAAGTCCCCGTATAAATGTATCAAATTTCTAATACCACATCCTTGGTGACTGTTTTAACCAATACAGAGACTTCTTTAACTTTCATACCAGTTCTTTCTTACCCTTCACCGCAAAGCCTTCAGGTTTCTTCATGTAGATCTCTTCTTCCAAATCCCCATGAAGAAATGTTGTCTTCACTTCCATATGTTCTACCTTAAAATCAAAAGCAACAACAACAGATAAAAGTAATCTAATAGAAGCTACCTTGGCAACAGGAGAAAAAATATCACCAAAATCAATTCCCGGCACCTGGGAATAATCTTTTGCTACCAACCGAGTTTTGTATTTCTCCACATTTCCTTCTGCATTTGTCTTCTTCTTGAACACCCATTTGCTACCAATGGATTTCCTTCCAGCTAGCAACTCCACTAGATCCCAAGCCTCATTTTTGTGAAAAGATGCCATTTCATCAACCATGGCCTCTTTCCAGAGTTTTCCATCCTCTGAATCTACCGCTTCCTTCATAGTTCTGGGATCATCATCAGTAATAGATAAAGAAAAATTTGAATAGAAAGCATATGGACTATACCTTTCTGTTGTCCTTCTTTCTTGAACTGATCTTCTCACAACCGGAGTTTGTGGCTCTTCATCTTCTGATTCCTCTTTTGCTGTAGAGTCTGATTCTTCCTCCTTTAGCTCAAACTCTATCTTCCTAGGTTCCTTTGATGAGACTTCAGGTTTAATAACATCTTTCACCTCTCTGAACACCACATCTCAACTGTACACAACCTTCCTTGTTACTTGGTTCCAGATCATATAACCCTTTAAACCATCCTTATACCCAATAAAGATGCACTTTTCAGATTTACTATCCAACTTTGTTCCTTTCTCCTTTGGAACATGTACATATGCATCACATCCAAATACCCTCAGATGTGAAAGAGAGGGTTTCTAACCAGTCCATACCTCTTGTGGAGTCTTATCCTCCAACGTTGATGAAGGTGATCTGTTGACCAGGTAACATGTTTTCTCCACCACCTCTACCCAGAATTCCTGTCCTAACCCAGCACTACTGAGCATGCTTCTTGCCCTTTCCATCAACGTCTTGTTCATTCTTTCTGCAACTCCATTTTTCTTAGGTTTGTATGGAGTAGTCTTCATCCATGCTATACCACACTTCTTACAGAATTCTTAAAATTCTTTCTTGCAAAACTCTCCACCATTATCTATCCTCGACACCTTTATCTTCTTCTCTGTCTAGTTTTCCACCATAGCCATAAATCCTTTAAACCTGTCAAAAACTTCAGATTTCTTCTCAAGGAAATATATCCATGTATTCCTTGAGAAGTCATCTATAAATGATACATAGTACACAGACTTACCCAGTTATGGAACCTTCACGACTCCAAACACATCACTTTTCAAAAGCTCTAATATCTATTTCGCCCTCTTACCACTAGAGGGGAAACTCACCTAATTATGCTTCCCGTATACACAATTTTCACAGAAATCAAAATCCAGAGAGCTATTAGTCATACCTTCTACCATACCTTTACCGTGAAGTATTTGAAGGCCCTTCTCTCCAATATCTCCAAGCCTTTGATTCCATAGCATAGTCTTTTCTCCAAAGGCCACTATATTTTCTACTGCACTTTTAGGAACCACAAAATTGTTGCACCCATAAACAATAGTGCTACCTTGCAGCTTGTATAGAGTTCCAATCTAAACTCCCCGCATCAATACCAGTGCTCCCTGAACCATCTTGCAGGTATCCTTCTCGAACACTATTTTTACACCTGTATCATCCAGCTTACTTACAGAAATCAGATTTCTGGCCAATGCAGGAATATGCAGAACACCCGGAAGTGTTTTAACCCTTCCACCTTGCAACTTCAACTTTACTTTTCTGCGACCAACAATTCTAGCTTTCTTGACATCCCCCAAGAAGAAAACACCACCATTATATTTCTCATACTCGCAGAACCACTCTCTATGGGGAGTGAAGTGAAAGGATGCACTTGAGTCAATCAACCATGCCTCATGATCTACATGTGTACTTGAAGAAGCCAAGTACACATCCCCACCTTCATATGAGGTGGTTTTTGCCTCTGCAGAAGGAACATCATCAGATCCCTTTCCTTCGTTAGGAGCTTTAGATTCCCAATCCCTTTTGTAGTGCCCTTCCTTTCTGCATTTCCATCACACCACCTTTACAAGTTTTCCTGGAGATTTAGATCTCCCACTCGATGACTTATTTTTGTTTCTATTTTGGGACCGTCCTCATACAGACAAGGCATCACCATTCTTCCTCTCCATATTTTTCCATCTCATATCCTCCGTCAATAAGGATGAGACTATTTCATCAAACTACAAAGCAGTTGCATTGCTACTAGCAGTTGGGAGTAAATGGCCATAACTTTGGCTAGGAAAGTCCGTTTTGGACGAATTTGTTTTTGATTTTGGGCTCTTCGACCTTTTGAAGCCATTGGCACAGGTTTCACATCCATCTAAGTTCGTTTGCAGGTGTTTGAGCTTCGAGGAAGTTCTAGGAGCCACGAGGGCCAAATCAGTTTGGGAGCTACATTGGGAATTGTGCAGCCAGTGACTGTGGAACGAAGGTCATTCCTGAATGTTTTCAGCATTCTAAATCTATTTCTATAGCTCGTTTTGCCTGTTGAGGCATTCTTCTCACTGTTTAGCTTTAGGGAAGCTTTCAAGGCCACTAGGGCCATTTCAGTGCTTGAGCTGTTTGGGGGCTATGTTCATCCATATTTGGTGATTCAAAAGCCTATGTCTGCTATTTTCGACCTTTTGAGTCTAATGGTAGAGGTTTCAGAACCAATTGAGGTCATCTTCACCTTGAAATTCTCCATGGAATTTTAAAGGGCCACCAGGGCCAATTGGGGAAAGTACTGTATAAGGTACAATTTCACTGTTTATTGTTTGGGAAAGAGCATGTTTAGCTAATTCCTATCTTCTGATTTTGTATTTACAGTCAGATCTGTCTTTCAAGACACTCATATTCTTGTATTAGCCTTTGTAGCATTTTTAATACAAGAGGACAAGCCTAGTTTGAGAGGCTTAGTCCAGCAGATGTAGCCCAGAAGGGGTGAACTGCTTTATCATTTTGATGTCTTTATTTGCTGAAGATGATATGCTAAACAAAACTGATATAATGTGTTAAACAAAAAATATACATAACTTGCATACACACATAATCACCTATTCAGCTGCAGAAAGTTATTTTTCTTATTCCGCAAGACATCAAACTTCAAGTATGTGTATGTCAAAGACTTCTAAGTGTTTGCTTCATTATTTCTTTAGGCAGAGCCTGTAGAGGGCCAGGTAGCCTCTGGATCTCATCCTCTCTTTAGAGGTGACATGTCTGGTGAATGCCCCTACAGTCTATATCTGTATAAGAAATAAGGAGTTTTCACATTTTCAGAGGTCACTTGGAGTGTATAACTCACATTTGAAATTATGGGAAATGGATACCTTGCACCCTTAAACAAGTACATTCCATTTTCAAATCAGTTTCACTCCTTCTTTGGCTTGAATGCTCCAATCCTAGCTCCAGCTACCAAAATTAGAACCTGCACAACCAAACAACATAAGCCAAGAAACTACGAGATCTATGTAGCATCATCTATCTACTTCATTCAACAAATCAAAATGGTATTGAAATATATGAAATAACAACATCACATAGAGGAAAAAAAATAACTCTTTGTATTGATATAAATGGAGTGAGTTACAACCATAAATAGGTGTCAACCTTTTAGAAGAGCTCCTTCAAGTTGTTGACTTGTCCTTCCTTTGTCACAAAGTGTACCTCCAATCACCCTAAATGCATGAAAGGATAACTCTCACAATAGCAACATAAGGGTAGAATCACTCTCCAAAAGCCAACCCCTTGCATATGGAAGGTTCTAAATATATAGAAGAGTGAGGTAAGTTGGGAATTCTTATCCTTTCACCAATATTGGGATTGAGATCCACTCATGATGGGAGGATGAGATCTAAGGATAATGGATGGAAACTCAAAGCTAATATAGGATAGAATTCAAAAGTTTTATCTGAGGTAAATGGTTACAACAGATCCTAGAATCTTTTGGAAATGGAGGCTTCGAGATTCTCTCTCTTTTCCCCGAATTTATAGAACCAACGTAGGTACAAAAGGGATCAACCTGTAGGTGATCAATGTAGACCACAGTGGAGCAACCTATAGGTGAACACAGTCTAGCAAGAGGCCAAGGAGAGTTGGTCCTAAAACTAGCTCAGATGATGCAATTTAGGGAAGAAACTATGGGGAATGAGAGAGGCATGCATATGGATTTGTGAAATGATGATTTAAAGGGGAAATAGGATGTGAATGATCCAATTCAGAGGCTAATTGATCAGATGAGATAAAATATCCTATAACACATGTAACAAGGCGTTAGAGGTAGAAGTCACTTTAAATGCCCAATCCAATCGTCCAAATTTTGTCACACAGGCACATCCCACCCTGGCTATGGGCCCCACCCAAACACTTAAAGTTCAAAACGTGTCTCCAACAGAAATGGATGAAGGAAGGAAACAAGGACTATGTTTCTATTGTGATGAAAAATACTCCCTAGGGCATAAATGCAAGGAACCAAAATTCTTTCAAATTGACGCTACTAAAAACAGCTTCATCGATGAAGCTCCATCCACTGAAGTGACTGAGTAGGAAGAGGGTGAACCCCTAACAACCTCGAAAACTAAAAGTCCAACTATGCTAAATGAATTGGTTATCTCACTCCATGCCTTGGATGACATTTCTTCTTCCCAGACTCTCAAAATACAAATTTTTATTGAACATCAACTAGTAGTGGTGTTGACTGATAGTGGAAACATGCATAACTTTTTATGTAAGAGAGTTGCAGAAGAAATTCATTGTTTTATGAGGGTGGTATCTAATTTCAAAGTCCTTATCGTTGATGGGGGGACCATGAAATGTGAAGGATGCTATGAAAATATTAAGCTTCAAATACGGGATTATCACCTGAAAACCCACATGTTTTCCATTGAAATGGGTGGTTGTGACATTATCTTTGATGATGAATGGCTTCGCACACTGGGCCTTATCACAATGGACTTCCTAGAGTTATATATGAGCTTTAAGTAGAATGGAAACACTCATACACTAAGGGGACTCCAGGAAATTTCTCCTACTATCATCAGCTTGCATCGAATGGAGAAGCTTTTAAAAAAGGGCCATCATGGGATAGTAGTACAATATAACGCTATTCATGCCATTAAACCCACTCCTCCTCCCATTCCTCCCAATATGCAATAAGTATTAGATCACCACCAGCAGATCTTCGACAAACCTAAGGAACTCCCACCTCTAGAGGTGAACATGATCATAGCATCCCTTTGCTCCTGGGTACCTAGCCTCCAAATTTTTTCCCCTATCAATATCATTTTTCCCAAAAGAATGAAATTGAAAAAATGATAAAGGAACTCCTCAAAACCGGTACCATTCGTCCCAGCACCAACCCTTATTCATCTTTGTTGGTCATGGTTCTAAATAAATATGGTGAATGGCGAATGTGTCCAGACTTTAGGGCCCTTAACAAGCTCACTATCAAGGACAAATTTCCTATCCCATTAGTTGATTATTTGCTTGATGAACTGCATAGATCCAATTTTTTTACCAAGTTGGGCCTCCGCTCAGCCTATCACCAAATATGGATGAAGGAAGTTTACATTCCCAATACAACCTTCCGAACTCATGAAGGCCATTATGAATTCCTGGTCATGCCATTTGATATTTGTAATGCCCCATCCACTTTTTAGAGCCTCATGAACCACCTTCTGAAACCATATCTCAAAAAAATTGTCTTGGTCTTTTTTTATGACATTCTCATCTACAGCATAACATGGGACACTCACCTTCAGCATGTTGACTATGTATTGCAACTACTCCAAGATCACAGATTATTTGTCAAATTATCCAAGTGTTCCTTTGGCATGGAAGAAGTAGAGTATTTGGGACACATTATGGGTCATGAAGGAGTGAGGGTTGATTCGAAAAATATTTTGGAATTGCAAGACTGGCCCCAACCAAAAAAATTGAAGAGTTTGAGGGGATTTTTGGGTATCACGAGATACTGTCGAAAAATTTTCTGCAATTATGGGTGCATTACCTATCCTTTCACTAATCTTCTTAAGAAAAAATCATTTATTTGGAATGACGCAACTTATCAAGCCCTTTTGGCTCTTAAACATGCCATGTTCTCCACTCCATTATTGGACCTACCAAACTTTACAAAACCTTTTATGATTGAATTTGATGCTTCAGGTAGAGCATTGGCTTTCACAAGTCACTAATTTAGCGGCAAGAATCTAGGTCAATCTACATATATGACAGAAATGATAACCATCTTACATTTAGTAGACACTTGCCAACCATACTTATTGGGGTTTCATTTCCAAATCTGCATTGACCATCATAGTGTAAAATATTTCCTCAAGTAGGGTCTATCGTCGCCACAACAAAATAAATGGCTCGCAAAAAATTGGGATATGATTATGAGAGAATTTACAAGAAGGGATGTGACAATGTAGATTTCAATGCCTTATCGATCCAATTTTAGGATGAGAGAACCCTTTTATCCCTCTCTCTACATGTACCAGATTAGATTGAAGAGTCCCATCATGAATGGTTCTCCCACCCCTCTTTGTCCCAGCACATTAAAAAATTAAGAGAAAATGGTAATTCCTCAAAGGACTACTCTTGGAAGGATGAGGTTCTTTGCTACAAGAATCAAGTAGTGTTATCCTCAACTTCCACCCTCAAAACCCACATCTTGGAAGAGTTGAACTCCTCTCCAATTGTAGGACATTCAGGCTTTCAGAAGACTTATGCATGAACATGCTGCTCTTTCTTTTGGATCGACATGAAGAATGACATTTTTAGTTTTGTAGTTGAATGTAATGTATTTCAGTGTTGTTAGGTTCCTATAATTATTATAGGGTCACTTGATGGTGATTATTATATTTCAGATGTTGTAAATTATTTTCAAAAAAGGTCAAAACCTTGGGAAATTCAAAAAATATGCTTATATGCCATTTTATCCAAAGTTTTAGTGACAATCTAAAAAGAAGAAAGGCATATTGGACATATTTTATATTTCTAAACCATTATCCTAAGTTCAAATCAATAATTAAAAGGCGCAAGTAGACAAAACTCTTTTGTTGCTTATGGTTAAAGTACAGCAACATTGAAGGCATCGGGATGTCATCCTTCTCTTGATCAATGGACCTCATCCGTTTTCAGCCCCCCCACTCCATCCTAGATTTACTACTGGGGGAGTCTGAAAATGTGGTATTCCCCACCAAGTCCCATGGCTGTGTGTCCACTCCCTTACATTTCGCACCCCCCAGCTGATACCACTAACCGCCCACTACCCCCTCGGAAACCACTTCCCCTCATCCGCTTACCATGTCCCCACTTCATCACCTCCACCACTCCTATCCCACCACATATCCTCCACCCATTACTCCTACGCCAATGTACACTACCATTTCATCTCCAGTATCCACGTCATTCATCTATCTCATGATCAGTTGAAACTATGCTTTTTCCTCTACGCCACATTGATTTCAAAAATGGTTTCCACATTGATGAGGATGAATTTTAAGAAACAAAAAGATTATTTTTCTTCCAACTTCCTCATGTACAAAAACCTCTCTCAGTTTTCTAACAGCTATTATGGTTTGGGATATACAGATGAAGCTTTGCAGACATATTTTCCCAAATTTCCTTGTTTAGTCATACTTGTACAGAACATATTGTGGACAAGAAGAGATTAATCTTGAGAAACTAGAGGAGTTTTGTGTTCCTAAGATGCCAAATTACAATAACCTACTTCATATTTTACAAATATTTTACAGAATGATAGATATATGTACATATTTACAACCTATTTTTCAGACTATGCAAAGTCCTGTTTCAGTCACCCTTTTGCAGATAATATTGGGACCATATGGAGATGAATTTTGGGAATATAAGAGAATTTTATCTCAAAAACATATTTATATACAATAAACTCTCTCACTTTTTATAGATCTATCTCGGATTGAGATATACAAAGGGATGACTGGACCCTATTTTGCATAATTTTGGGAGGAAAATGCTCAAAGACAGTTAGCCACCTCATCAACTAAGAGTTGCAATCAAATTTGAATTTCTCTTCTTTGTCAACAAAAATCCATAATGATAGTGCCAAGTAGATACATTAGTTTTGAATGTCCTACATTTCATTTCTATTTGTGTAAAAGAGTTTAGGATATTTGTAAAAATATCTTGAGATTTTTATCAAGATATTTTAGTTTAGAATTTGTATAAATACTTCATCATTTGAAGTAAGAAAGGGTTGGGGTTTGTATGAAGAAATATATTGTCCAATGTAAAGCTACTCATTGAGCTCAAATGGACTGATCAATAATACAAAGACTTTTCATAGGATTCTTGTGCTACACTTTACTGGTGATGTTTTTCTTATTGTAATTGTTGTTTCCACTGTTATTCTCTATATGTTTATCATCTGAAATCTAATTGTAAAACAAGAGATGTGAAAAATAAGATATGTTATTGAACACCTTATTTGGACTATTTTTACAATTTGTATGTTTTCTTCTGAAGTCTGATTGAAAAAATATTAAATTCTTTTCAATCACTATTGAAACACACTTTTCTCCATTTCATAATTAAATTTAAAAGATCCAGTAAACGTAACTAGCTTGCCCTGTGATTACTCTTTTAAACATTTGATGCAAAATCCAGCTTTATTTAACTCCATTTCCCAATGGATTCCTCTTGATCTTCCAACCAAACCAATTTGAAAATCAAACTCTGAGCCTAATAACTAGCCTGAAATTCCCAGTAAATAAAGCTCAATCTCACAGAGAGATCCCTCTCTGAGTGAGGGCTATATCCTAAACTCGAAAGTGGTTTTGAAGTTTCCTCCATGCTTTTTTCTTCAGCCTTGAAATTACGGAATGCTAACAAGTGCAACAAAATGGAAATGATAAAGATACCAAGAATATTACAACTATTTCCACTCCCTGCTTCTATCTGGAAAGATGTTTCCATTGATTTTATTACAGGTCTCCCAAATTTGGGAAACAAATTAGTCATCATAGTGGTTGTTGATAGAATTTCCAAATATGCTTATTTTTGTGCTCTACCACACCCATTTACCCCAACATTTGTGGCTTAAGTTTTCATGGACCAAATATTCAAACTACATGGCATGTCGACTTCCATTGTGTATGATCGAGGCCCCACTTTCACCAACAATTTTTTGCAGGAACGTTTCAAGCTAGAAAGCATGCAACTCCAATTGAGTGCAGCTTATCAACCCCAAACCGATGGTCAAACAGAATAGTCCATAAATGTTTGGAGACCTATCTACAGTGCTTCACTTCGGATAACTTGTATCAATGGGTAAAATGGCTACCTTTAGCTGAATGGTGGTATAATACTAACTATTATGAAGCTGCCAAGATGACGCCATATCAGGTCATGTATGGCTAAATCCCATCTTCACCATCTTCTTATATCCCTGGATGTTCTAAAGTACAGGAACTTGATCAACGCCTACAGAACTGTGTTTCCATGATCGCTCATCTCAAAGATAATCTACATCAAACTCATAATAGAATGAAGCAACAAGCTTACCAACATCATTCTGAGCAGTGATTTCAAGTAGGTGACCAAGTGTTCCTTAGAATCTACCTTTATAAACAAACCTCTCTCAAAGATAAGGGTTGTTAGAAACTAGCACCAAAATTATATGTGCCTTATCAGGTACTTCAACATATAGGAGAAGTCACTTACAAAATGGCCCTATTGACTACTTCAAAAATCCACCCAACCTTCCATGTATCTTGCCTCAAGAAATTCGTGGGGAACAATTTCAGGGTTCAAACAAGTATGCCATAATTGGATGAGGAAGGCTCACTTTGGCTCTACCCCAAACTAGTCCTCGATACTCGCAAAAGACATATCCACGACCACATGATCAAGGAATTCCCCATCAAGTGGAAAGACACCTCTCCAGAAGATGCGACATGGGAACCCGCCATTATTCCTCAACAGTTTCTGCAACTTCAGCCTTTAGGACAATGCTACTTTTGATGGGGGAGGGTGTGTTAGGGTCCAACCCTAACCCTTTTATTTATGTAATAAGCCCAATGGGCCTAGTCAAAGTCATAATTAGTTAATTGAGGAAATAAAACTAGCAAGCGGTTATCCGCATTAATAATAATTGTAAGTGGTTGACCCACATTATAGAAAAGGGACCACAATTGGTTATAAATGTAACATAGTTAATAAATAAATTGGTTAACCTGTATTATGCAATGGAGCACTAGTATTTAAGGTTTTGGGGTTCATAAAGCTATAAATAGTCTTAGATAGCAAGGGAAGAGTCATGGGGTCTTATTGTAATTGAGATCTACTTTGTTAGAGTTTGCCCCCTCAAAGAGGCAAGTGAACATTTTAATCTTATTTTGAATAATAAAATATCTTTGAATCTTGTCTTAATTCATGTGATAATTTCTGTGTTTCTAGCAATATTGTTGAGTATTTCTTCCATTTTGTTATTCTCGCAAGTCAAGTGCATAACAGGAAACTAGGACACTACTAAGTGAACCAGTAGTGTGGCCAATTTATATAATTTTCAATCATTGTTGGAAATTAATCATGGATCAGCAACAAAACATAAAATTATCGTTAAGCACATGAGAAACATATACACAAGACACTACTATTTTTTTTCTTATAAGATTTAACTTAATTACATCACTGCCCCACAAGATACTACTTGTATTTTTATCAGTTGGTGCTGAAAGGAACTTCTATCCCTTATCATTTATTAGTCTTCATTGAAAGGGATTGATGCCTTGTCTCATTTATAGGACTATTCTAAAAGGGACTCTTTCCCCTGTTCATTTATTAGTAAATAATGAAAAGGATTGTTGCCCCTTCTTTTTTACCAGCACTCAATGGAAGGGACTCTTGCCCCTGAGCATTTACTAGCACCCTCTAGAAGGGGTTGCTACCCTTGATCTACAAGCTACCACTTTCCAGCCTTGTTGATCAATCTTTCATCCATTTTCAAACTAGAACCAATAGGCCACTTATGTCAAAAAAAAAAAAATCTCACTGCAACTGCTCACCAAAGACACCATACCAACACCTTCAGCAATCTTTGATCACTGATAAAACCACCATCACCTTCAACATTTTCACATTACTGAACAAATCCTAAACTTTATGCACCAGCAGCATCAACACCAATTCATTCTTTACCTTCTCAAACAACTTTGAGACACAAAGATTCCTCTCTGATTGAATCACCTCTGATGCATACCCAGACTATTATGCATCATGTTGCACCAACAACTCTCATCCACACACGTCTTTACACTTTGTTGCTCGAATTCTACTTTTAAAGAATTCTTGACTGGTATTTTTGGATTGGAGCTTTAGTTAAGTTGTTCTTTGATCTTTGCATGGATTGCTTATTTTTTCCTTTGTCCTGTTCAATTTAGTCTTCTAATTCTGCTCTTCAAGTCTTCTTTTACTCCTCACATGTGTTGTAGCGACTACAGCCACCCTCCAAAAATTTTCCTTAGCCTGTTTTGGAGCCTCCCTACCAACCTTTCACAATGCTTTGTCTTTCTTCGTCAAGTACTCAAGCTTCAGTGTTTCCCTCGCACAAAGTCAACCTGTCGATCACATTTGATCCATTCCCCTCACAGGTTGTTCACCTGGACTTGGTCCAGCTACAGGCTGACCAGCTTCCCCTTGAAAATTGCACATTTTAGACTTTAAGCTTCTGTGGTTGTTTTTGGTGTAGTATGATCCGGAGTATCCACAGTATTATATTCATCATGTCGACATTTCGAACCCCAAAGAGGGTCCATCATCAGGACCAAAAATGGTAGATTATGAATGATCGTTTTTTGAGAGAATAATCCTCCGACTAGTGTATATATAAACCTAATTAATCCTAAATAGTGATAAATTTTTATATAGAAGCCGACTTAACCTACATATATGAATTTTTAATTTAATTTTTATTATTATTTTATTTATTTCAGTTTTAATTAGTTTTAATTATTTATTTTAATTTGATTATTCTAATTTTAATTATTTTAAATTAATTATTTAATTATTAATTCTTAATAGATACAACCGGTTAAGACTAATGAGAGAAGTAAACTATTTAATTGGTTTAGTTAATTAATTAATTTAATTTAATTGATTAATTAATTAATTAATTTATCTATTTATTTATTTATAATTTTTGTTTTTATGATTTTATAGATACAACCAGTTAAGACTAATGACAGAAGTAAACTATTTAATTGGTTTAGTTAATTAATTAATTAACTAATTAATTTAATTAATTTAATTAATTAATTAATTTAATTGATTAATTAATTAATTAATTTATAATTTTTGTTTTGATGATTTTATATTAATTTAATTAATTAATTAATTTATAATTTTTGTTTTAATGATTTTATATTAATTTAATTAATTAATTAATTTAATTTAATTAATTAATTAATTAATCAATTAAATTAAATTTATTAATTAACTAAACCAATTAAATAGTTTACTTCTCTCATTAGTCTTAACAGGTTGTATCTATTAAGAATTAATAATTTATTTATTTAAAATAATTAAAATTAGGAAGGAGGCGGGAGGATTTCTCTGCAGCAAACGCCAGACCTAGGGTTTAGAATGGACGCCTTAAGCTTTCGCTTCCTGGTCAAGAAGAGCCTGATCCGAGCCGCCACAGAATCAGATGGAAGCCTGACGCCCGTCTACACATGGCCGATCAAAGATTTCAGGCAGCGAACGATAGATCTAATGAGGCGGCTACAAAACGATGGCAGAAGTAAATTGACGCGGCACAGTCTTAATTGTAGCAGGCTGGACGGTGGCATGGCCTACGTGAGGGCCAACGATGCAGAGATCTGGGTTCACGCCACCACTCACCCCGATTTCAGCGACCTTAACAAGCGCATCACGATCTGCAAGGTAAGCACCATATTGAAGGTTTATCTAGACAGGTATCAGGGTTTCCATGGTCATAAATCCCTGATGGATATTGACGATGGAAGTGGATACGCGGAGGTAGAGATAGCTAGATCACTGCAGACAGGAGGTATTAAGCCCTCAAACTCCAGAATCACCACAGATCCGCCAGATCTGAAGAGCAACCATATAGATCGGGGTTTGAACAAGGTCGGTTCGTCAGATCTGAATCAAATATTTATCAGATCTGTAGAAGGTAGACACCATTGTGTACAGATCAGGGAAGGGATGGATGTCTTAGGGTTAAAAAAGGAGATCCAGAACAAATTGGGAACTCCGGCAATATACCAAAACCTCTTATTCTCCGGACTCTGCATGCAGGACCAACACACACTCCAGCACTATGGAGTTGTTAATGACTCAACCATTATACTCAATCTGAGACTACGAGGCGGTTGTAAGGGAACCAACTCAAAAACTACAGGAACCTTCCGCGATGCAGTCAAAGGAAAGGAACCACTGAATCACAGAACAACACCCACATCCGAGCTACCAGGTCCCTACATCGTGGAACAGAAGCAAGAATCACCTTTACTTACTGTAACACTGCCGGAGGTAACAGATCTATACTCAGATTTAATACAAAATGCCGTTATATGCAGATTTAATGGTTACTGGCCCAAAGCTGATGCATTGCATCAGTGGGTATTTACATCATGGTCAACCAAATGTGAAATATACCTATGCCCTAAGGGTTTCTTCATAGTCAGATTTAACACAGAACTGGAACGAGACAATATCATTAACCAGGGGCCTTGGTTTTGGGGAAATGCTGGCCTCTTCATCACCCCCTGGTTCCCGGACTTTGATGCCAACACCATGGTTGTTTCGACGATACCAGTTTGGGTAAGGCTGCATAACCTCCCATTGCATTTTTGGCACCGAAAAGCATTAACAGCCATTGGGAACTCTTTAGGAAAACATCTTAAAACAGATGAAGACAGAGCTATGCGGGGAATATTCACATATGCCAGAATATGTGTAGAGGTGGACCTAAGTCAAGGACTGCCAGATCACATCACATTGAATTTCAATAATTCACTGTGGACGCAAAATCTTGACTACGAGAACACGGCTTTCAGATGCCGTAGATGCTTGCAGACAGGGCACCTGCAATACGCATGTCCATTGACTAGTAGGGAGCCAAAAGGGAACAAGAAACAACAGAAAAAACCAAAAGGTTGGCAGCATACGGAACCACTGGAGGAGGAGGCACTGAACACAGAACCCACAGATGTACAAATGAGACAGGGGAAAGAGCCTAATGAAGGCACTGAGAAGCCCAATTTGGAGACACATAGCTTGGTACAGCAGCAAGATTTACAATTGGAAATAAGCGGAGTCAAAAGAGCACATAGCCCAGAAGGATCGGACTCAGATAAAGAACAACCAGCGTACACAGAGGAAAACCAACTTGCTGTAATTGATCCTACTATCAGCACTGGAGTCTGGCGCAAAGTAGAAAAGAAAAAAGGCAGGAAAACATAGGCCTGCTAACATTTACTATTATATCTGTTTGTCTTCCTGTCATCTCAGGAACTGTCTTATTGCCATTTTGTGCTTTTATTTCTGTCTGCTGCCTGATATTATAGGTTCAGCCATTTGCATATGCTATAAGCATCTACAAAATGTAATTTTATCAACATGAATAAAATTACGATTTTTTCCTAGGGGAAAAAAAAATAATTAAAATTAGAATAATTAAATTAAAATAAATAATTAAAACTAAAATAAATAAAAATTAAATTAAAAATTCATATATGTAGGTTAATTCGACTTCTATATAAAAATTTATCACTATTTAGGATTAATTAGGTTTATATATACGTTGGTCGAAGGATTCTTCTCTCAAAAAAAGGATCATTCATAATCTACCATTTTTGGTCCTGATGATGGACCCCCTTTGGGGTTCGAAATGTAGACATGATGAATATAATACTGTGGATAATCCGAATCATACTACACCAAATTGCACATTTATGGAGGGCATCCAACCTTCCCTCCAGAAATTGTGCAATCCTCTCTCGAAGCTTGTTGGGCCACAGGATTGCGTAAACCTGTCAACCAACACTCCCAACAGGATTTGCGCAAATTTCCCCAGTAGGGCTACTCAACCCAGGATTTGTGTAAATCTGGGCAGCAGTCAGATGCTCTGCCCAGAAATTGGTCAAACCACCTGGACAGTCAACCTAGCTCCCAGCCTGAAATGTGCATTTTTCCCAAGCAAATGAGCAACTACATGCATGAATAGTCCGATTGACCAGTTCTACCCGAGACCAAGGAAATTTGACTTGCATGCATGCATGACTTTCTCTTCCCAAAATAGCAACAAGAAACATGCAAAAGGCATCCCATGATTCAGGGAGCTATTTTTAGCAATCGGGGGTTACATGCAAAGTTGTTTTAAAAGTTTCCCTCCAAGTGTTGCTTTTCCTAGATTTGTGGCATGCGCATCCTGAGACCAAACTTATTTATTTGACACATCAAAGCTCATTCATTCACATCGATCTTGGAGCTCTAACATCCCACATCACACCCAGGACTCTTTGACACATCTGTCTCAGCTATTCACGAGTAAGTGGCCTCAACTGGTCTTTTTTATCATTTATGTCACTTTTTGTGTATTCTCTTGTGTGAGTGTTGTTTGCTTGATTTCTTTGAATGCTTGTTGTCGTTTACATGTATGCTAGCTCTTCCTATCTCTGTTTCAGTTTTAGTTTCTATCTCACTATTGTCGCATGCATGAAACTATTTTTCACGGACGTTCGCCCAACCAGCGAACTGCCTCACCCACATGCATGTTGATCTGTTTGTTGAATCTTTCATTGATGTTTTGCATGCACTGTCAATCACTTCTTCTATCACTTAGTTTTTCCATGCATTCACTATTCAGTTTCCCTTCGGTGAGTCGGCCCAACCTTGGCCCGAACTTTGCCCTCACCAAGGCTGCATTGCGCAACCTGGGGAAGGAAGGTTCACCTTCCTCTCCAAAAATGTGCATTCCTACCCAGCACTGGCCTCCAATACTATTTTGCACATTTCTGGAGGATAGTAGCTACTTGGCCCAAGAAATTGCATAAATATGTCCCTGGGCCAACAGTCCTTCCCAGCTGGAATTGTACATTTCACAATCCCAGCAGCCAGTTGCCTGACTAGATTATGCATTTCGCAGATCCAACGGCCAGTCATGCCTCCCAGATAACCCAAACTACCTTTTGTGCAGTTCTGGAAACTAGTCACCCAGCCTCCCAGTAAAATTTGTGTAATCTTGCTCATCAGTTTCCCAGGTATGTGTTGTATCCTTCCCCGAATTTGCTTTGTTTTCACTGACATATCTCTTGCCATGCATGTTTCTTGTCTCAAAATCTTTCAAGTGCTCATTTGTCTCAATGGCTTCTAGGAGAACAGGATCACAGGACACTAATGGAGTTGCAGTTAGAGCAGCAGTTGAGCAAGTGTCCTCTAGTCTATTGATCTATGAAGATACGAAGTTGTATCTAAACAAGGACATCAAACTAAAGTGGAAAGAGGTTAATGAAACAATCACAGGAACTTTTGGGGAAGACCTCAAAGATCGTTAGGTGTACATGAACATTCATAAGTCAGACTTGTACCGGATTGCATGCAGATACCCCCTGTTCCCATGCGTGAACATGATTCACTGCATCATCTCTCACGTTAATCCTGAGACGATGACCTTGAGCAATATCAGTGGGATGAAGCTTGAAACCTTTTGGGCACGAGATTTTGATGAGATGTATCAGATGTCATAGCCTACGACTGTCATGAGTCCTCCATTCATCTTGCCCAACAGCAGAGCTAAATCCAAAGACATTCTAAAGGATTAGGTAAAGGAGCCAGCTCATTTCAGGATGACACCCAATCAGATCTACAAGCCTAAGATATTGATAAAGGTTTACCAATACTTGGTCATATTCACATGTCGACTGTGTGGCCAAGTAAGCACTGAAACCTTTCCTCAGAGTTGGGTGATCGCATTGGACCAACTGGCTAGAGAAGGAAGATCATGCAACTGGTCCAACAGATTGGCTCATCAGCTGAAGGAACAAGTCACAAAGGCTTGACAGTCACCTAAAGGTACGCATGTAGAGATTTACATGTCCGCCTACATTCTAGATGCAGTTTGTGCCTGACATGAATTTTCGGGCTTGGAGTGGGCATGATCACCGGCAGAGACTGTTGTGAACACATATTTCAAGTTGTTGTCCGAATGCAGCTTCAGGGGAGTAATCATATGGTTTTCCGACCATTTTTTCATCCTAGTATACAGGATGATATTCGAATAGGATCCACCTTGCATGTCAAAGCAAGCAATGGAGGCATTGTTGGGCATTTCACATTAGTATGCCTCATCATCTGGCACTTTCATCTAAATGTTCATTATGGAGAAGCCTTTGCATGTTCTGCCAAAGTTTGCCTTGGACGTACTCATTATGCAAGAACTAGTGTATCACATCTTGGGAGGATTGACAGCTAGACTGTAGCGGAAGAAGAAGGAACCTTGGCCCCCTCTTCCATTGTAGATTGGGTAATATGAGATCCAGAGTATCAAGCAAGCAGATGTCAAAGAAAAATAGATGAAGAAATACCCGTTCAATGTCCGAACCTTCAACTCGTATGACCCACATTGCATAGTGAAGGATCACTACATGAGAATTCAGTTCAACTGGATCCATGGGGCATTTCAATGGGCCGAGGAGGACTCATGGAGGTATTGCTACAATTCCTCCAAACCCAATGAACAGGTCAGCTTCATCGTAGAGTGGTTAGAAAAGAAACATGAAGAAGCATCATGGAGAGCACCAGCAATCGCAGCAGTAGTAGTGGCAGCAAATCCTAGCATACCAATGTGCGACAAAGGGAAGAGGAAGATTATTGATCGCATGGAGGAGGAAAAAAGCTACAAATTTTAAGCAGGTCCACTTATAGAGAAAGCAGTTATGGCTATAGAGGCAAAGAGGCAGCAACGGGACAAGCGAATCGTGTGAACGCAGAGGGATAAGAATGGAATGGAAGAAGCAGAGAAGGAGTTACATGAGCTGAGAGAGCAACTCCGGAAAGAACAAGAGTTACGCCAACAGGAGAGGGAAGCGCAGCAGCAGTAGATACAGTAGGGGGCGTATCATGTGTAGACAGGCGAAGCAGCACCCGTACAAGTAGTTGATTCATATAAACAGTTGGCATAAGGTGAAAAGGGTGAATCGTCATAGGGGAAAGACTTTTCTCATGAAATAGAACAGGCGCTTGAACAATTGGATGTAGACATGGAGCAATAGGAGTTGGAACAGGACACCGACCTCATGCCTCACCAAAAAGAGGTTGAATCACCCGCTTCATTGCATCCAAATGATGGCAAGTCTCAAATGACCAAGGAGGCACTGAGATCCTTGGCAGCCAACTGGAAGTAGAGATGCACAACATCTCCTTTGACGAATCTCATCACAGAGTTGTGAAGTCTCAGAGAGTACCGACACCGGAGGACCAAACATCCCTGTGCAAGTTGAAGAACAAATTATCGTGACTAATGTGCACAATCATCCAGCTGCTTTGGCCAATGCAACCAAAGTGTATGCCGAATCCACTAGCTCAAGTGTTCATTTCCTCATAGTAGAGAATGAGCGAATGGCAAAGGAACTAGAGGTGTCCAAGAAAGGAGGAGACTTGGTGACAATGTCTGCCCAATTTGAACTGAAGAAGGCAATTCCAGATGAAGTATTTTCCCTTGATACAGTTATGTGAGCATTGTACTCCCAGTTTGTTACCATGCACCAAGCAGTCGTCCATCTCCATGGATGGCAGCAGTGATGTGCAAGAAGGGCATGCACCTTGAAGAACATACATGTCGTTGTTGATAACATGCAAGCATGGACGATGAAGTACAAGGGAGCCCTGCTTCACTTATGAGGGCCAATACGGTCGAGTTGTAAGCACGCATTTGTAGTCAAATTCAGAATTATGAGGACCTATTGCAACTCATCACTAGCATAATGGCTTCCCATGCATGATTATTCAAGAGCATGGATGTTGTGGTGCACACACATGCAATCCCATCACTTGGGACTCTCACCCAGGCAAAGACAAAGAAGCAAGTCTAATAGGAGCTTGACTTGTACTTCGACGAGTTGATGTGCACCACCACTAGCCCAAACTTGCCTATCAGTGTAGACATCATATGCAATTATGTTGTTAGTTTGGCCACATTGAAGACAATCATGCACATGCTTTCAGACGAGTTGGATAGAGGAGCCTGAGAAGTGTACCTAGATGCTACGGAGGCAAGGTTCAGGTTTCATATAGATGTCACAGAAGAACACATGGACACTATCAAGGACTACCAATCTTGGCATCAATATGTTACTTTTGATCAGCATGAGGATGTCGAGCAGTTGGACTTCTATAGTTGTCTAAGTTAGAATGATGTCTAGTTTGTGCATTGTCATGTTGAGTCATTTCAAGTGTAAATCAAGTCTCAATAGTGGATGTAATAGTCATAGAGTAGGTGAAGAGTCATGAGGGTAGGTAAATGGTCACAAAGGGGAATGTCAAGGGTCACCCCACCCTTTGCTATAAATAGTCCCTCATAACTCATTGTAGTGGCTTTTAGTCGGCCAAACTTTTGATAAGACTATCTTGGAAAGATCTTGGACAGTATTGTAACACGCCTTGGCTTCTCCACTGATGGGGCTAGTAGGTTTACATGGATGTATTGTATGATTGGAACTTACACTTCTTTATATAACAAGAGCCAATGCATTTTCATGCATATGTTTTATTGTATTGGACTGTTCCAGTAGCCTTAATGATATATGTTGTTTAACTTATGTATTTGTGTATGAACTGATTCATATACAATTATATGAATCTTCTTGCAATTGTGTTGTTGGTTTAACCATCACTTTGGATTGTCGAATGCTCTGCTTTCCAGCTTGTGATGCATCTTCGCTCATGTGTTCCCTTCCTAGATGAGTACTGATACAGGTTGTCAAGGGGCATACTCATCTCACCCCCTTTGTGTTAGAAACTTTCATGCACCTTCCCTGACTCACTGCAGCAGTCACACCCTTGCTACTGATAGAGTTATGTTACTTGCCTCTGTGCAACATTGCGGTCAAGGAATTACCTTATGACCCACTATTGGGACTCCTACACCAAAAGGTCTGAGTTCTAATTGGGACTTCTTAACAGGGAGATCCCCATGACATGTTGGCGAGTCCAGCACCGTCAACAACCTGTTATTTCAAGAAATTATGAGTTATACTATTGTTTTCCTCAATTCTGATAAGTTACAGGTTTTAGCTGAGTTTTTTTTATTATTGGTGAACCTTCAGTTTTGTCACAACTGCCAATTTTACCTCTTAACTACTGCTAACTCATTCATGTGATTAGCACTTGTTGTTTTGTTTGGCTTAAACTGCCAAATGCACCAATGAACTGCCACTTTTCCACTAAGCTTATGTGGTGACAAGAATAGATTCTGACTCATCCATCCATGCCTAAATACTTTTTTTTAGGAACAAAGGCCTTCACATCCCCTTTTTAAAGAAAATACTGCCTAATCTGTCGATTTATCCGTAACCCTCTTCCACTCTGGCGCTAACTGTTTTTCCCCCATAGGACCAATTCTCATGACCTCAGTGAAGGCTTGAGGCACTAAGCTTCTATTTATCCCTCCGAATGCTCATTTTCTTTTTATTATTTGATATGCACCCTTGGTCTCATTTTTACACGAAATGACCAACGCTTATGCCCAGAGGCCCTCTACCTAGTACTTCAGTTTTGAAACCTTTTTATTAATAAAATTACTGTCAATAATGGCTCTTCTAGGCCCATTTCACCTTAAGCTCTAAGGGATAAATTTATTTATTAATGGTTTTGCACCCTTGTTTTTCTATAGCTACATATAACTTGTGTATGGCACTAAGGTCGAAGCTCCCTATCCCAATGCTTTGTTTATGTTGTACCAAAGGAAATCTCCGGATGGGTTCCCACGGGCTGAGCTATACCATGGGGTCCAATCGCTACACTTTTCATTGGTTGTCACAATGCCTCTATGTCCCCGTGCTTATCTCCCAACGCACCAAGCTTGTGCCTCTTTATACATTCACCGAGGTTCTGTCGTCGAGTCGCCGTGTCCCGTAGGAACTGCCCAGTGTATTTTTTATTCGCTGTCACTTTGTGTGCTATTAGTGTTGACATGTATTAACTCCCTCTTCCAAGAAATTCTACATGTGCACCATTAATAACCTATCGGGATCCAACCAACAGGATGATGCCACTTATGATATGTCTCAGCCTATGATTGGTGACACGTGTCACTCAAATATGGGCCTTTTGGGTACCCGAAAATGGAAAAATTACCACCACATGTCCACCACTGATTGGACCACGTAATTTTGACATCATCAGCCTATGTCAACTCCTTAAGGCCAATGATATGCTTCCAAGTGTCTTGTGTTAGTGGAGAGATAAAGGGTCCATGAGGGTTTATATTTCCACTAATTTCCTTTATAATTTTTTTAACACAAGCCACTAGGTTCAAGCCATTTCCTTTTTTTTCCGTTGGTTCGGTGCTTCACTACACTACCTCTTTGTTATCCTCCCATAATTCACCTTTGGGCTAGCCCTCAGTGGGCTTCGCTATCACTATGGGACCTCCCACTTAAATATTTTTCCAATCGTTATTGTTGTGTTGTCACCCAACATGTTCTAGCACTTACCACCCACTTCATTCCTTTTGTGTGCCAAAAGGTTGATTCAGGGTTATACCACTAGGCTTACCTTTTCCAAGATGGTGTCATACCACTCCTTACATCCCAGTGATTAAGCTTGTGCACCTGTTGTAAGTCGTTGGGAACATCCACCAAGTGGTCTCCGCCGGGTGGGCTCTATCTAAGCCAATAAAAACGCTCCTCGCTATTGTGTTTTCCATCTATGTCATCATGGTCCTATTTTGACTACTTTGCTAATGTTTCTGCTAGATTGGATACTCTTCCAACCTTTTCTATGTGCAAAAGGGTCCCAAACTCCTCGTAAATATGCTAACTTTGACTTGGGGAATTGCAACTTTGATTGACTCTAACTTTCAAACTAGGAGGCAATTTTCAAGCTTCCACATATCATAAGAAATATTTTTACAATCTCTTTTCATTTTGGTGGGTTTGACCTGTGTTTGAGGTATTTTACTACACAAAAACTATCTCCAAATTATTTTCACCTTCTATCCATGTTGATCTTCCTTTAACTAATCCTTCCCCATGCTTTTCCTTTGCCATCAATGAAAACATATTTACCAATGCATTTGTAGTTGCCATTGCTTTCCTTTGCCAATATTTTCCATTGCCTTACCTTTTCCTTTTCCATCAATGAAAACATATTTCCAATAAAATTCGCAGTGAATAAAGGCATTTTGATCCTAGTATCAAGGTTATTACAATGACAACAAAAATCCCTAGCCAAAGGGACGAGGTTGCAGAGATTATGAATTATATAATTGTGATCCAAATTCTAACCTTCATGAGCAAGATCCAGGCCCATATATAATGAATAAATAACCAACAACACCAATAGCATTTGAACGATAAGCATAACCAACACCGCCTAGAGTAGTTTACCATATTGATACCATAGAGGCATAGGTAGTTTACCTAGAAACATTCCTTACACCAATAGATTCGGTTGTTTATACCCCTTTAAATGGTTATTATGATTCACTAACACCCATTGAATTGGGTTTAATAATGGTTCCACCTTGGGATATCATCCTCACGTAGTTTAGATCCATGGGATTTTCTTTATCTTAGTGTGAGGGGTGAGGGTTTGAATATGGGGTGAGGTATTCAACACACAGAGAAGCATGCATATGGGGTGGGGGAATGTAGCCCTCTGAATGAGAATAATAATCCCATAACTAACATTTTCACTAAGAGGTGCAAAGGGAAGGCATGAAAAGTCATTCTAGATCTCTGAATTTTATAAGAGGAAGCATCAAGGTTAAGGATTTTTTTTGTTGTTTCTGAACCTTAATATATATATATATATATATATATATATATATATATATATATATATATATATATATATATATATATATATATATATATATATATATATATATATATAGTTTATCATTGGGGAATTTTTATACCAGCTATAAAGGCACAAGAAAATGAAGAGAAGTAGTAGTTCTTCTTGCATATAAAATGCAAATTGTAACCACTCCTCCCACATTTACCCAAATTCACAAGCTCATGCAGGATAAACATGAGACGAGTGTAACTATGACATGACCTGACCTCCAAGTTCTAGTTTAGGAAGTGGGACCTACAAACTGAACACATATTGACATCCTATAGGGACTACAGATCACTCAGGAGTTGAAAATCCACCCTATGTGATCAATCCCTGCGCTGGAACCTTGTTTGTCTAACCTAGCACCCAAACTGCGTGCATAACAAGGTAAGGTGTATTTATAGCCATCCAACCACATGCACAAGCCTCCTTCCATGCGGTTATGGCATAAATCCTCAATTGTTGAGCATGTGGTGTTGGTATCTATACCACCTTTTCAGGATAGCCTCTAGACCACTGCTCAGAATTCTTGTAACTTTCCACAATGCAAACAAAGGTAATGACAATGCCAAACATTCAAATTCGAAGTAAGAACTTGACCTAGACTACATAATCCATAAAAAACATTTCGTCAAACATATGGAAAACATGTAAGCTATAGGTCATGAATGCATATCTGATCATAAATTGGTAGTCTTCATCTGAGAATAACCAATAAAGCACTAAACCCTCTCTAGATAGTTGGAACAACACTTGTTAGTCCATATATGCATTCACCAATAAAGCACTAAACCCTCTCTAGATAGTTGCAACAACACTTGTTAGTCCATAAATGCATCAATCATTCAATAACTTAAAAAATCATGATAAGAGCCATGGATATCATACATCATATAACCAACATATAACCAGCAAATAACTAGCATAGAAACCATTGAAAATCAGCCATAATGTCAACATGATAACCAATACAAGTGCTCATAAATCACAATGGTAAAATAGCTCTTATTAACACATGAAAATGCCAACCAAGTATGGGATTTCCACGTACCACCCGACCATAGATTGTGTTAAACCAAATCTCTCTTTCATCCAATCACCCCCATGCCATATTCTTAGAATGAATGTGGGATCTCATGGAATAAACCAAAGGAAAACCAACCCAAGGCTTCTAGAGGCCAAACCACCTCAACCCTCATCCACAGTGAATCCACCTCTATGGCCCAGAAATCACTAACGTCAACAAGATCAATCTCTACCAAAGTTTTCTAGGGATCCAGGAATTAGTAACTCAACCCATAGTCTTCCAAGTCTCCAAAGTGTTTTTTCCAACCACAGCTCCAGGGACTATTAACTCAACCCACCAAGGACTCTAGAGCGTTTGTCCTGACCAACAGCTCTAGGAACTAGTAACTCAACCCAAATTGTTCTAGTGATTCTAGAGTATATGTTCCAACCCACAACCATAGGGAACCTAAGCACTAATTAGAAAAACAACAAGTGGAAAACCTACAACACCATGGTTATCCAAGAAATAGCAAGGCAAGGTGAAAACCACTATCAATCCAGGCAAATATCCATGTCAATTATAGCACATAACCAGAGAATCACATGCATATACCATGCATCCAAAAATTAGCAAGTAAATCACACATGCAACCTACTACCTGTAAAGAAATCGAGTTGTAGTTGTTGATCCAACTATTTCCTTGCACTCCCTACTTTCTTTTGCCTTATTTCTCCAAATCATGGTGAATACTATAGTGCTCCAAGCATGCTCTAAGAATGATCCAAGTGTGCAAGGGTATGAGAGAATGAGAGTATGAAATGAGAGGGCCAAAACTGACTTTAAAAAAGGCTAGAAATTGATCCTCTTAAGCCTTTTTATTATTTATGCCTCTATTTTCTTCATTTTCCTTCATTTTTCCTCTAATTTCCCTTGCATGAAAATATGTGTCCCTTCACCTTACTTTTCTCCTATTTTCCATTATTTTCATAATTAAAATGCCAATTATTGCCTCTTTCCTTTGTCAATTCCTTTTCCAAATTCCATAACCATTAATTAATCTCAAGTGATTCCCATCACTATGTTTTTCCAAACATTCATCTTGGAATAGGTATCCAGGGACCTTGGTCTCATTTTATTTACATGGAAAATCAACCATAGTTGTTACACAAATAATCAATTTTTATGCACAAAAAGATATGGGTCATTACTATAATTTCCAAGGAATTTATACAAGAACACTGTTTGACCCAAATAATGATTATTTTTATTTAAATTTGAGAGGTGGTTGGAAGTGGAGTTTCTTTATTCTTGATTGCCATAGAGTTTTGTACTATTACCACATGGCACAAACAATGGAGAAACCCAATCTTACTCAAAAGGGACATCATGCAACCAGTCACGTATATAACATATTTGTTCATTTTATTTCATCTCACCACCATGGGACATCACAAGATGAAATTCCTATTCCATATCACACTATTAATCTACTTATGTCAACTATTAAGGTGGATGTAGAACAAACAGATTTTTGGTTTTATTTTAGAATGATTTCACCATCAAAATTCTATACTTTTTAGGAAGAAAGTGCAATAGATCATACAGATTGGATTGAGAAAATAGCAAGAGTAAATGATTCACTTTTTTGTTTTCAAATTATGGAACATAATCTTCCTTGTAGTCCAATCAGTAGTGGACATCAATGCACAGCCAATGAGAGCATGTCATTGGGAAGCTCTTCAGATTTTGATTAAACAATACCTTAAGACAGTGCATTATAGAATTGTAATTTTATAGGGTTTTGTGACCATTTGGGTATAGGTTTGCATGGATTCAACACACATGGAAATCTAGAGCACTTGATCTTTTCAAAAAAAACCCCACAGATGATGTTTATGCAAATTGTGTTTCACCCAAACTAGACTAGGCCTCATTGAGCCTTGGTGTTTTACTTTGCATTTAATGTTCGAGGATTCACCGCAATCTTGTGTACATGTATCAAAGGTCATACCTTTAACCCTTGACCCTAAGGTTTTTGACCCTTTTGTTATCAACATGTTCCAATCGCTTGGTAATACTTGTGCCAACTCAGTATAGAAGGATCTTCTAGAATATGGGAAGAATTTGAGAGAAGATGGTATCTATGGTAGGTGAGTCACAATGGAAGAAGAAAATATAGCATATGCCTATTATAAAACTAGACGATAGAGATAGCCTTTTGAAAAAGGAGAGGCTCATCTAGGAAAATATGTTGGAAAATGGTTTGTACTCAAACCAAAGCTAGATCCTCATTCACCATCAATTGATTTTCAAAAGGGATGTTGTATATATCAACCAAGCTTACATTGTAATTTTTTTTGCAGATTTATTGACATTATCTATAAACCCTATCTTTTATATGTAGAGTGATGAGGAACATGACCTAGATCACATCTCAATGGTTGTTGAAACATTTTCCACAATTCTATTTTGTGTAAATAATGATCCATCCAAGGTGATTCCTACCAAGTTCCAAGGAAATTACACCATTAAGGTTTCAAGATTGTGATATTTCCAATACTTTGTTGGTTTTCATCCTTTTATTGAAAATTGGCAGATTTTCAAGACAGTCATATAAATATAAAAATGAAATGGGCATAACCATTGTGAAATTTCTTCCATGCATGCAACGTGAATGTATCATTGCATAGGTAAAGGAGAAAACATGGCTCACATTAATGATAATAGTGAAGGATACCTAACAATTGAACACAATATAAGTTTTTCAAAATTATTTCAACAATATTTTGGAGACACTAAAAGGTTCAAGTCTAGCCCTCATTGATGTGTATAGGGATGATGAAAAATACACAGAAAGTGCAATTCACAATATTCATGGGCACATTCAAGGAGACAAGACAATCCTTGTTGCAATTAAGAAAAACCTAGAAACTGACCATGATGAGTTTTATGTCTATGAGATATTTTTTGGGTCCATATTAGATGTTGCAATGAGAATAAGAGTTTCACTTGACAAGGAAAATATAAAGTGATTAGAAAAATCCATTCTATGGGATGAAAATTTTCTTTGAAAATGGATTTCTATAACACTACTTTCCTATTCCCTATATGTCAAATCCTCATAAACAAGTTTATCAAAAAAATTGTTTCTTCTCAAATGATAGTTAAGCAATAGTATTAAGACTATCAGGGATGCAAGGAAATATAGTGTGGTGCAACAAAATTTGCAATAGCCCTTTCATGGATAGATATGGCATGTGGAAAAACATTTCCATGTTTATGTTATTAAAGCAGTATTTTCATGGGTAGAATTGTAGCAAGAAGGCCATTGTAGAAAAAAGATGATATTTCTAGAAATGCATTTGATCACAACCAGGGCATTATAAAAAAGAATAGTTATTCATGTTGTTGAGCAGGGTATTGCAAGTGACAATGTTGTAGTGATCTAATTTAATATCAGCAAAATTGAATTAGGAAAGACTCTCTTTATAATCCATGCATACACATCAATAGTGACTATAAATAGAAATCTTCACAGAAATTGTAAGGCCATTTCTATAGTGAAAAGATAGAAAGTTGTGGAGTTCATAAATTCATCACTGGTGACCACAATGGCAATACAGGCTACAACAAATAGAGGAAATGGCCCATGTGAAGAGAAAGGCATCCAATGATACCTGGAGTTGCAAGGAACAAAATTATGTTAGCTCATAATTAGAGCTCCAGCGTCAAAGAGATATTGTCTATTTGTAGAGATGTGTATATGAGTTACAGGAATTTTCTTGGATCTACATGCTATAATGACATGGACTTAGAACATGCTTATCATATTTATTTTTCCCACCATGAAAAATTTCAAAAGTAATACTTATTGATAAGAAAAAAATTTACCTGTTTCGAAAAGAGAAGATATTACTTCGAGAAACGTCACGAAATCTTTATATATATTGAAACTCTAAAGAATGGTATCATATATTAAAATAACTAACCCAAGAATAGAGTGACAAAAATCTAGTGTTACCTCACCTCCCAACTTGACGGCCTTGTCTTCTTGTTAAATTAATATCTACACAAGATCAAAACATTGTAATTCACTCAAAATTTCCATTTCAATTCAGGTATTGTAAAACCTAGAATTAGTAGGTACTGGAATGTACAAATTAAATTTCTTCCTAATGCAAGTAAGTTCACAAAGCTTCCAATGTATATATACAAAAGTTCTTTGTTGCATAAGATAAAATTATAAATTATTTTAATGCTTTTAGTATTTTTGTTGAAGGTATTAACTAAATAGAAATTGAACATGTAAGCAATGGGAAACACCACAAAGCCCACAGGGTGTAGTTAAATTGGTGATTGCCTTGTTATGAAGTAATATGTAAAGCATGAGATTCAATGTTCAAATCCCTGTGGGTTAGACCAACTAAAAAAAAAGTGGGAAACACCATAAGATCACAACTACATGTACCCCTCATCTTACTACTCATGATATCAACCTTGTTCCATCACTTCTAACTAGATAGTGACAAATAAAAACAAATAATACACATTTGAATTACCATTTCTCATAACTTCTTCCATATGTGGCAGTATGTTCTTTTCAATCTGAATAAATTTGTAAGTTGGAATTACCAGGTTGCATAACATCTCCATTTAAAATACAGAATAAATTTCAAGCCAGCTCAAAGATATACCACTCATATGATTACAAATATAGTGACCAATGCAATGCATTATGCAAAAGAAAAAAGGCATCAACTTGAAAGAAACTTACCTTGTACAACTCTAACAATTAAGCTAGTTATATTTCTTGCCAAACTCAAGGGTAGACATATTTTTCTGCAAATTTTGTTAACAAAATGATTAGACAAGAGAGGTTATGGCATTTACTGAGATTCCACCAATAATTTTTCAGAAATATAGAAGACTTCCCACTTTTGAACAAGGTGTTTCTTTTGATCCAAGTGGAGTTTTTCTTCCCTTGACATTTGAGGCAGGTCCCTTTGCACCCTATTTTGGATAATAAGTTGCAACATGTTTTATTTTCTTGCCTTTGTCAGCACCTCGAACATAAGCAAGAAATTACAAAGAAGTCTGGTTAGCTAAATATAGCCAAAATTTATTTCAAATCATAGTATATCATGCAAACGTCACTTTTCAGATATAATTAACCAGTGCGTTACCCAATTCAAAACAAGTGGTGAATTTCAAAACACAAGTGAGAACTATCAACACACTAATCTACTTATTACCTTTCTTACATGTTCCTACAAGGATCAAACTCTCCCAATACTCTTGAGCTGCAAAATTTTATGCTTCCCATATAGACGAATTGTTTCCAAAATAAAAATAGCTAGGGAATTGGTGTTTAGATAAAGAGTGTACTTACTATTGCTATATAAAATCAAATTGTTATTATCTAAGAAAATCTCCAATAGTTTTAATAGTTTGATTTAAGAACCTATACACCAAAAATGATTAAAAATCTACTTTGTAAGACATCATTTGACATTACAAAAGCCTCAAAAATTTTACAGATGAATGATAATGATAACATCCACAGATTTTTTTACTCAAGAAAATCATTGAATTTACCTCCCCACTACAACTACATTTTTGTTGTAGTTGAGACAACTCATCACCATTACAGAAAATGTATAATTGAAAGTAACTATTAACATTCCAAGTTGGTAGTAGAAAGATAATAAGATGACCTGGATTTTGACCTCCAATTGGTGTGGAGATATTTTCCTTCTTATATGTTGTCGATGACTTCATACTTGAGTCTAACATAGGTCGTTTCTTCCTATAAGTTGGTTATTATGTAATGATAGGTTAGCCAAAAAGAAAATGGATGAATAAGGAATCTGGTAGAATTTAAAAAGCTCTAGCATCCTTTTGTGTCTTTAATGTGAAATCAATGTCTTTGGAGCCACCAAATCTCGGTTGCAACTATGTTTTACCCTATCATGAAAATGCACATTTTAGGTAAACTACTATTGTATCCAATGAAGTGATAAGAAACTACAAAGCAGAATGTTAATTGTCACTATAATATGCCACAGTAAAATTAATCTACATTAATAGCATCCTTCTTAAACTAACAAATCAGTCTCAAATTGTTTTGATTAGCCTCCTTATCATCGAATACATCCTCAAACAAAATTAAGTGCTTGGGTATTATGATTTGTCAATCTGGGGCCTCATTTATCTTTATCAAGTGATCCCTTAAGGGGGATATAAATTTGTTTGTTATACATTTGTAATAAAAAAAAATCACATTTAAATCTTAGTTATGTAATAGAGTATGTGAAATAAGGGAATATGTTCAAGAAAGTGCAATGACAAAGTGAATAAATGGACATGTTTTCAATATTTGGTAATAAATCAAATGCCTACTAACGATAACAAAAAATTTAATGCTAAAAGTAATGTTACCATTCTGAGTTATTCGATTTTGATAGTTGTTCCACTTCAACATTTGAATTGATACGAGTTGTCCTACACATATTCATGACACCAATGAGGCAAACTTAGATTAAATTTGACCAAATATTAAATTTAATTGCATGAATTAATAATAATTAAAAAGACTTGTGTGCATGAATACCTTAATGACATCCTCTCGGTTTTGAGAATAAATTGTTGGAGTAGTTTAATCTTGGAGAAAACCTTCCTCCACTCGAAGAAGTAGAAATGAAGTCAACATTAAATTTGTTGTTGCTCTATTGGATCAAGGGAATTGTTCTCTAATATTATCCAAATCCTAATTTATTATCTATTGAACATGGCCAACCATGTGAAGGTGGAAGCTCTCATGGTCATCCCCCCCACACCACCCCCCCCCCCCCCCAACATCACCCTCAATTCCCGAGTACCCAATATATCTACTAGGAAATAGTTGAAAGAAAGACAATAAGATGCATAAATATACAAATAACAAACATTCAGTCATTCATTCATTCATAGACCCATAAAACATTTCATCTAAATCAATTTTATCATAAAAAATATTTTTACATAATATGAAACAAGGTCATTCTAATTATATAGAAAATACAATCATTTATTATTTGGTTTATTTCTCATTTTCAAGTTTTTAGCAAGGACGTATTGATCCCCTTCAGTTGTTATGGGATTTGTATGTATTGTGTCTGACCTAGTAATGCGTTTATGTTGTTGCAAGGGGGGCAGAGCATCAACTACAATAAGAAAGAAATGTTAAAGTCATATTTATAGTTATTATTATTATAAGTGTTTTATTAGCATTAAGAGTAGTAGAGTGTTCTTTACCTGCTTCAGTAGTGGAGGGAAGCAGAATACTTTCGGATGTGGCCATATGTTCCTCCTTATGTCTGGCCTCATCATGTACATGCTATGGAGTAGAAACAAGAAATATTATAATTAATACACCATTTTCATTTAAATATTTTTAATTGTAGTCCATACTAAAAATATATATAACACATAAAATACCTCTTGTACTGAGCTGAACATTAGTTTCAAGAGGCACTCCACCATCACTGGGCTCATGTGTTCATTATTACTTGGGGCATTTGTATATACATTTCTTGTCTACTTTTTACAATCAAACACAATACTTTATGTCCAAAAATAATAACCATAATATATTTTACAAGTAATAATTTATAAATTCTCTTTGTATATTTTATTTACGTAAGTGTCAAGTTGGGTGTCGAAAGGTTGTGTAGACCCCAATCTTGTCCTATGTTTAACCATGGCTTGATAGTCGTGCTTGAAAGAAAGCTTGAGGTATTCCTCCATGGTAGCCTCTCTGAATTATGACCCTACAATTTTGCATGAGAACATGATTTTTTCTTCTTCTGTGATATTAAATGCAAATTAATTTTTGTATATGCTTACTATTTTTGCTGCTAGTTTTGAGTAAACACCCTAGCCAAGATGATGTTTCCAATATTTAGATATTCTATGTGACAATGATGATAAAGAATCATAATTACATTATTAAAAGTGCCTCATACCTTCCTGATCTGGGTGGTGTCTTCCCTCCTTTTTGAAGCGCCTTCTCAATTGCATCTGCCACAAGGGATTTCCACTATTTCTCTAGAATCACTGGAGGGTACTCATATGACCTATTCTTTTCCATATGAACCCTATACGAGTCTCGCAGATGTTTTAAATGTAAGCCTACCTTGGAGGTAACTCTAGTTTTGTTTAAGGTACCCTCACCAAATAGGCCAACCATCTTGTTCATAAGTTGATCCTTCAACTTGGAACTTTTGGATTTCCAGTTTATGCGAATGGTGGGCCCAAAGAGTTCCAAGGTTAGATCATAAATGCACTTATAGAATACATTGTTTCTTGCAAAATTATATTATCATTAGTTTAAAATATTCATAGACTATACAAAATTTTCAATTAGATTGTACTTAATATTTAAGACACTTGTTAAATACCTAGAATATTCTCTAATTTCATGGGGACATGGTCATCATATACCAAAAATGTAATCGGTGGTGTTCCCATGCTAGTAACAATGGAAGATCCAGGAAAGGTCGCTTCAAAATGTGTGATGGGATCACTCTCTACATCCACAGCATCGTGTGTAGATCCCAACATATGTTGTTCATGGGGTGCATATCCTGGCATATGTTGCTCAAGGTATGCAGATCCTAGTGTGTGTTTTTTAGGGGGTGTGTTAGTGCCTAGATTTACCTCAGGCTGAAAAGGTAAGATCCAGGGCCAACATCAAACCACGCTTAGCCTGGTAGCTAGCCCTACCAAGACAGGAGAGGGCTCTCTCGGGGTCAATCTCAGCAAATAATGATCGATACGGGCTTGAGATGACTGAAATATCTTATGATCTTAGGCTAGGTATGAGTGCAAGGGAGTTTGATTGAATAAAATAGTATTTTGTTGGCTCAGAGGGAAAGGCACATTTTGGGGTGCGAGGATTGAGGCTCAGTTCTGCAGAGATCTCAATGGGGCAAGGTAGGCAATCGTTTTGGCACTTAAATTTGAGTGGGATGGAAGGAATAGATAGGTGAGGTTTTGAAGAGGGAAAGAGAAATCATGAATCCTCCCCAAACAGCCAAAAACATCAAATAACTAAAGCAAACTTCAAGTAGAGCACTGCACTTTCAATGGATTCTACTTACACTCTTGCTTGTTTAGTTCAGAAGAAAATAAGATAGATAATGGCATGCAATCACATAAAAAAATTCACAATTACAGAGAGAAGTACTGTACCAAGACAAATTGCCACATGAATCCCAAAGAGTGCTGCAAATCCTGGTCTCAATTCCTTAGCCAAAATCAAAATATGAGTGTACAATGAAGCTCAATGCTTTCTCAAGAGTCCAACCATGCTAATTACTGAAAAACAACATAATATGTTGGGTCCCTATAATACTAGTGATTACCCCATTATTATTGTATTTATACCCCTTATTTATATTGTTGTGCCCTTATTACCCCCATATTGTTATTTCTGTGCCCCATAGAATCCCTCTATTGTTATTTTTGTGGCTTTATATTATTATTGTTAGGTCGGCTAGATTATATTGTGACTCCTTAGACTCCTATATATAGAAAGGAGGTCTTGTCATTTGTATCATCCAAGAATTGTTCATTTATGTAATGTAAAGGAGGTTTCCCCCTCGAAGAGGCTGAATTCTAAGGCGTTGATCTATCTTTTCTATCTTTTATTGAGCTAGTTTCATAACATTTTGTATCAAAGCTTTTGATTCTAGGGTTTTACTGCTCCAAACAGGTCATCGTGGCATTTTCACTATAACTTTTGTTCTGTGACGTTTTAGAAGTCGCAAAAAAAACCCATTTGAGAAGAAATCGCGCTGAACCTGGGGTCCAAATTTCAGAGTGTTTCGCGCGATATTTACGGATATATGATCTGAGGAAGTTGGTCTTTTTGCAGACTCCTGAATTACATTCAAAACAGGTGACCTGGGGAAAATCGTCATAACTTTCTCTCTGGGGATCAGATTGAAATTTCGTAAGAAGGTACAGAAAGAGGACGGACTGTAGTTTCTTTTTTGTGTGTTTCAGATTCAAAGGTTGAAACAGTGACTCGTAGCACGTCGTACAAGTTCGCTCTGCTGAACCAGTCTAAAAGCAAGTCACTGTGGGAGATTTCACATAACGCTTCCTTGGAGAATCCAATTTGGCTCAGACTTGTGGCATTGAAAAGAGGAAGTAGAAGGCCACTACAGGTAGCAATTTCAGAACTGGATGATCCGAAATTACAGATATACATCAGATTCAATATCAGGCTTCTATAAAGTGAAAAAAGGTGTGTAGTTTTTTTTTAAATTTTTGTGAAAGCTTGGTTTAACAGAATTCAAAGGGCATAGTAAAGCATTATTATCGGTAACTGATGCCCCGAGGAAAGAAAATGCAAACACCTAGTAAGGAACCTGAAAGCTCTAGCATGACTCATGAAGAAGAGGAAGAAATGCTACATGATATATCAAAATTACAAGAACAAGTGCAACAAATGTCACGCTCACAAAAGCTAACAGAAGCTAAGATAAGTGGCGTGGAATCTAAGGTAAATGGCGTGGAATCTAAAATAAAGGGCATGGAAGCTAAGATGGATGATTTGAAGATAGATTTGAAGACAGACATGGAAGAATTGAAGAAGTTGCTACAAGAAAGGGTCACTAATGGTGAAAAGGTAGTAAAGGAAACTCATGATGAGAACAAAAGAAATGTTAATCATGATTCCATAGACGCTAATGTTGGATCGAAGAATCACCATATTCCAAAAATTGATATGAGGAAGTTTGATGGCAAGGATCCCGCCACATGGATATTACAGATGGAGCAATTCTTCGATCTCAATAATGTGCAAAACGCACAAAAGGTACGTATGGCAACTGTATATTTGGAACCAAATCAGTTTGTATGGTATCAATGGCTTTGCTCTCGTAAACAATTTATCACTTGGGCAATTTTTACGGAAGAATTGATAGCACATTATGAAGATACAAAAAGCAACACTTTTTTTAGCCAATTGATAAGTCTCAAACAAAAGGGTTCAATAATGGAGCACATTGAGGAGTTCCAAAAATTGAACATAAGGGTAAAAGATATTCCAGAGGAGCATAGGATTGATGTGTTCATAGGGTCTTTAAAGGATAATATCCAACATGATGTTCGCCTTTGGGAACCTGATTCATTAGAGAAGGCATTCAGGTTAGCAAGAAAAATGGAAAGCAAAATTATGGCAACCAGGAAGCATACCACTCACAACTATAAAGATGGAAGTGTTGTTGCCCCTAGTCTTCCACAACCTATAAGGTTGACACCACAACAATTGGAAGAAAAAAGAGCAAAAGGGCTTTGTTACATTTGTGATAGCAAATACACTAAAGGTCATAAGTGTGCTGAGAAGAAATTATTCTACATAGATTGTGAAGAGGAAGAAGAAAAGGAGCAAGAAAGGTCAAAAGAAGAAGATATACTCCAGGAACAAAGCCTAGATGAAGAACAAATAAATCCGACCATATCTTGTAATGCATTGGCGGGAATTACCACTCCTCAAACCATCAAGATAGAAGGACAAATCAAGAAGAAAAAGGTAATAGTGTTGATTGATTCAGGAAGCACCCACAATTTTATTCATTGTAGGGTAGCAAAAGAATTGAATTGCTTCCTATATCCAGCACCAGAGTGTCAAGTGATGATTGCAAATGGAGGAACAATAAATTGCTCTGGAAAGTGCCATAATATCAAGCTATCCATGGGAGAATATGTATTGACTAGCCCAATGCTTTCCATTCCAATGGGAGGTGCTGATGTTGTACTAGGAGTCCAATGGCTACAATCCTTGGGTACAATAGCTTTTAATTTTCAAGAACTTTTCATCAAATTTTCTACTGAAGGAAAGGAAGTTGAATTAAGGGGTATTGCAGGGAAACCAGGAAAGATAATCAGCTCTAATGGCATGACAAAGCTTCTAAAAAAGGAGCAAAGAGGTGTAATTGCACAATTATGTTCGCTAGATGTTTCCACATTGGAATCATCTATTTCTCCAGATCTCCAAAAAGTCCTGGACAATCATTCCAAGGTATTTGAGACTCCAAAGGTCTCCCACCTATGCGTGATCATGATCATGCTATTCATCTGATTCCAGGAAGTGTTCCTCCAAACATCAGGCCGTACAGATATCCCTATGTCCAAAAAAGTGAAATTGAACGTATGGTTGCAGAAATGCTAGAGGCTGGTATAATTCAACCGAGTCAAAGTTCTTTCTCAGCTCCAGTAGTATTGGTGCACAAGAAGGATGGATCATGGCGCATGTGTCCGGATTATAGGGAGCTCAACAAGCTCACTATTAAAGATAAGTTCCCCATTCCTGTTATTGATGAATTACTGGATGAATTGCATGGATCAATTTACTTCACCAAGTTGGATCTTCGTTCGGGATATCATCAAATCAGAATGAAGATTGAAGACATTCCGAAAATTGCATTTAGAACTCATGAGGGTCATTATGAATTTTTGGTCATGCCTTTTGGCCTTACCAATGCACCTTCAACATTTCAAGGTTTGATGAATTCAATTTTCAAACCATTCCTTAGAAAATTTGTGTTAGTATTTTTTGATGATATACTAATCTACAGCAAGTCTTGGAAGGATCATGTTGAACATGTTGACAGGGTGCTACAACTATTGGAGGAGAAACAATTATATGCAAAAAGATCCAAATGTTTCTTTGGAGTCCAGGAGGTGGAATATTTGGGTCATATTGTATCTCATGAAGGAGTTAAGGTAGACCCTAGCAAAATTAAAGCCATTAAGGAATGGAAAATCCCCACATCCATAAAGCATCTGCGAGGATTTCTTGGGTTGACAGGGTATTATCGCAAGTTTGTTAAGAATTATGGGAGAATAGCAGCACCTCTAACAACATTATTGAAGAAAGATTCATTTTCATGGACTCCAGAAGCAACAAAGGCCTTTGAACATCTTAAAGAGGCAATGTGCCAAGCACCGGTCTTAGCTACACCGGACTTCACAAAAACCTTTATTGTGGAATGTGATGCTTCAGGAAATGGAATTGGTGCTGTTCTAATGCAAGATGAAAGACCCATTGCTTTTGAAAGTCGTCCAATCAAGGAAAGTTTTTAAGCAAAGCTATTTATGAGAAGGAAATGTTGGCAATACTCCATGCACTTAAGAAATGGCGACCCTACCTAATGGGAAGACACTTCAAGGTAAAAACGGATCATGATAGCCTTAAATACTTTTTAGAACAAAGATTATCCTCTGAAGAGCAACAAAAGTGGGTCACAAAGATGTTGGGTTATGACTTTGAAATCATCTACAAAAAAGGGAAGCAAAATGTGGTGGCAGATGCACTCTCAAGAAAGGATGAGGATGTGGAAGCATTGTTGTGTGCCATTTCTATTATCCAACCAGATTGGATAAACGAAGCAAGGGAGGAATGGAAGAATGACGAAGAAGTGTGGGCACTTATTCGAAAGCTACAACAAGATTCCAGTACTTCTGATACATTTAGCTGGCAAAATGATTCGTTATGGTACAAAGATCGCTTATACCTCTGTAAGAATTCCCAGCTAAAACAAAAGATTCTTATGGAATTGCACACTTCTCCCTTAGGAGGGCACTCAGGATTTTTAAAAACTTACCACAGGGTTAAGAAGGAATTTTTTTGGGATGGCCTTAAATCAGATATTCAAAAGTTTGTGGCGGAATGTTTGGTTTGCCAGCAAAATAAAGTTGAAACAATTAAGACACCGGGTCTATTACAACCTTTATCCATTCCAAGCCAACGTTGGGAGGAGGTTTCAATGGATTTTATCACAGGTTTACCCAAGTCTGAGGGAAAGAGTGTCATCATGGTGGTAGTTGACAGACTTACCAAGTATGCACACTTTTGTGCATTATCACATCCATTTAAAGCCAGTACAGTTTCTACTGCATTTATGGAAACAATTCAAAAGCTACATGGAAACCCAAAGATTATTGTAAGTGACAAAGATCCCATTTTCATCTTATCATCCTCAATCTGATGGGCAAACTGAGATAGTAAACAAATGTTTGGAAGGATATCTTCGTTGCTTTGTATCTGATAAACAGACACAATGGGTCAAATGGTTGCCTCTGGCTGAATGGTGGTATAACACTTCCTTCCATACAGCAACAAAAATGACCCCATTTATGGCACTTTATGGGTATCAACCACCATCCATCACATCATATTTAAGAGAAAATTCTAAGGTTCAGGCAGTGGAACATCACATCGAACATCAACAACAAGTCCTCCAACTCTTAAAGGATAACCTCGTGTTGGCACAAAATAGAATGAAACAACAGGCAGATCAACATCGCAGTGAAAGAAGTTTTGATGTAGGTGATTGGGTATTCCTACGGCTACAACCATATAAGCAAATGTCCCTAAAGCAAGCTAAGAAGGATAATAAATTATCACCAAAGTATTATGGTCCGTACAAGGTGTTGCAAAAGATTGGTACTATGGCATACAAATTGGAGCTTCCTGCAGCTTCTCGATTGCACCCAGTTTTCCATGTTTCATGTTTAAAGAAGGTTATAGGTGACAAGCTCCCAATTCAAACAATATTGCCAGAACTTGACGAGGAAGGAAAAATTATATTGGAACCGGAAGCAGTCACAGAAACAAGAACTCGACAGCTACGAAATCGATCAATTTCAGAGTATCTTATCAAGTGGAAGAACTTATCCGCTGAAGATTCCACATGGGAGGATGAGAATTTTATGCAGAAGTATCCAGAACTACTCAAGCGTTGAGGACAACACTTTTTTGAAGGAGAGGGGCATGTTGGGTCCCTATAATACTAGTGATTACCCCATTACTATTGTAGTTATACCCCTTATTTATATTGTTGTGCCCCTATTACCCCCATATTGTTATTTCTGTGCCCCATAGAATCCCTCTATTGTTATTTTTGTGGCTTTATATTATTATTGTTAGGTCGGCTAGATTATATTGTGACTCCTTAGACTCCTATATATAGAAAGGAGGTCTTTTCATTTGTATCATCCAAGAATTGTTCATTTATGTAATGTAAAGGAGGTTGCCCCCTCAAAGAGGCTGAATTCTAAGGCGTTGATCTATCTTTTCTATCTTTTCTTGAGCTGGTTTCATAACATAATCTAGAAAACCATAGCTCATCCTTGTCTCTAGGGGTCGAGCTCACATGTTTAGGAGCTGCTTCAACTGATTCTAAACTGAGAACTAGAAACTAGGAAACATAACAGCATGCCTCTAGAAACAAGGGAACTGATTCATTCAATTTCAAACAACCTCTAAATTGATGAATCTACCTCTACAAGTGAAAATATAACATATTTACATCATGATCCATAAATTTTCACCAAATTACATCACAAATTTTCCATTAGGAAAGTAAAAATTCAAACTAGGCAAAGTTGGGCGAAAAACAGAGCAAAACTTGGTCAAACTGGCAATTTTTCCTCTATGCACCGCACCTGATTCTCAATGTGTCGCGCCTGTTTGGACCTAATTTTGGAGGCCTTCCAAGTGTTCAAATGAGCTCCAAGTGTTCGTTTTGGAAAGGTCTACCTGTCTACTTTCCAACCCAAGTGGAATTTTTCAATTTGGCCTCCATTTGCCCCTACAAAAGTCCATTCTCCCAACACTGCTTCCTATGTGTCAAAATAAGGGCAGTGAGGTCATTTTTCGAGTGTTTTTTACCTTTTTGAGGGCTCAAAACCTGCCCAAATTTCTTGGCCATAGGTAGGAAAGTGTAATTTTGCATGAAACATCTAGAAATTTTGATTTTTTTTTTTATTTGGAGGCCTATAGCAAAATCGAGTGCCACGTGGCGCGGTGCATAGGGCAAAAAAACCTGTTTTTTGTGCCAAAAATTTGCAAAATGCAAAAATTGCTCCAAATTTCTTGAAATTTGGGTTGAGTCTTCTCTATCAAGAATGATGTTGGGCCAAGTAAGCCTCAGCCAATATCTGAAGTCCTTCATCCTCTTTTTACCTCCTTCATGCTCTCTTTAACTTTGCTTTCAAACTCATGATTCTTGCTTGGCACACCAAGTTCCAGGACAAGTAATGATAGGACAGGTTTCTAAGCATATTCTTCTCATTGATGGCCTTCTCCAACTTCCTCTCCAGGTGGACATTGACTCTTTCGATCCATGACTCCCTATCAGCATTGATTTCTTGCTCCAATGAAATGAACTCCACCCTCCTCCTTTGGGCAGCTTGGCGATTCTCCCGAATGTTTTTCAACTCCATAATAACCTACTAGTCCTCAAGCTGCTTGTTCCTCTGTTCCAGGTACTGTATAGTCCATTGGGCTCTATCCAAGCTGGTAGACAAGGCATCAATGTCCGCCTGCTGCTCCTTAATGATTTCTCTAAGATTTGTGCCCATATCGGTATCATCACCCTCAATGAGGATGAAATTAGTCTCCTGCTCACCTGATGGTCCTTCCTCCTGTAGTGGCCTCTTGCCTCGGTTCTAAACCTGTTGTGCTGACGATGGAAGTGAGGCCCCTTCCACCCCGGGTGAAGATAACACTCGCTTTGTTGGTGCAAACAACCATCTAGTGCCCTTCTAATAGGTGATGAACACTAGCACACTAGCGGTCTATGTCTCATGGCCCTCATGCTGATAGGAAGGTCCACCTGTCTCATGCCCAGCCTCTGAAGGTCCCTGTGAAGCTCTAAAAAACTCATGAGAGATGAAGTCATCCCAAGTGATGCCCTGTAAACTAAGTTGATGAACGACCACAATTTTGATGAGAGAAAAATGATAAATACTGTTGAACTGCTGCTGAGGGATTTTATGTTGAACAAGAGTGGTTATCTTCTCTATGTTTCGGCACATGAAGTAAGGGATGTTCATCATCCGTACCCGGGTAAAATGCATCAGTAGCCTAATATGATAAGCATATAAGTGGGAGAACCGGCCCTCACAGGTGAAATACTTCATGATGAGTTTCATTAAAGGAGCATATTCATCTCTAAGGTACCAAAAAGGAAACACTCCCTTGAGCTGTCTCTAAAATCTGGGCTTGATGTACGGTTCATAGTGCTACCGGTCAATTTTCTACCTCTTGTTCCATGGTTCTCGAATGTTTGGTATGCCAGTTGTTAATGAAATGGATTCTGGTGTTAATGTGAAAGTGACACCAGTAAGAGTGGCTTGATCACCATGAAAATGTAACACAAATAAGTAGGCCAACTCATGATGGAACTGAATATTAACAACCTTCTCACAAAACTCATAACATGACTGATGTTGGAAACAAAATATGGCAAGAGGGTAAGCCTGTAACTTAGCAAGAGTGGTTGGTTCTTCTCTGATATGTCTGCTACCTCTATGAGGCCTCCTAGGTGCATGTCCCTCTATGGGTGAGTCACTTTGTGTTGTGGGGAAAAATGCCTATGCAGGACGATCCTATCCACCTAAGGTGTGACAGTACCTTAGCAACTTCGGTTTCTTCCTTTATGAAATATGAAAGAGAGGAGATTGGTAGACTTACCGTTATCTTTCGGTTGTCCCTCGATCTAGATCCTCTCCTCTTTGTGTGTCCACAGCTACTTGCCTCCTCGCTTTTGCTCCCACGAGATCACAAGAGAACAGCTACCTGTGACAAGAGAACAGCTACATGCAACAAGAGAAGGACACAATACAAAGGCAAATATACATATTCATAAATGATTCAGGATTAGAAGTAAATCAAATACACTAATGCAAATCATACAAAATACACCAGCATATAGGAAAGAACCAAGAAGCTTTATTGATTGATAAACAAGGTTCAGGAAGAGATACAACCCATAAGGTTCCAACCCAGCATCTCCTTCCCAGCAGAATGGAATTCCTTCTTCAGCCCCTTTCAAAGCATAAGCACCCAATGATCTAACCACAATCCAACAGCAATTCTTTGCAATTACAATATTCCAGCCTCCCATGACCTCCTGAGAGAGATCTATATATAGGAGTTTTGGAGAAAGGATGAGTCAGCTTGAGGCTGGCATGGAACTGACTAGTGTCCTCTCCCACTTCAGTTCTTGAGTCCACTTGGAGGTTCTTGCTTCCACTTGGAGATTTGGAACCTCTTACTCATCACCAGTCGAATTCCCTGATCCAAGTGTCATTTTGGAAGCTTCCTGGGCATTGACACCTTGAGAAATGAGTCTGCCACTTGTCCAGTTACACTCAGCGTAGGTAGCCTTCTTTGCAGTTGACATTCAGCGCAGGTAGACAGTGGAGCAGTTGACATTCAGCGCAGATGCTCAGTGGAGCAGTTGACATGATCCAGAAATGGCCTGTTTTTGAGTGTTTTCAGGTGGAGAACTTTTGTGAATTGCTGTGGTTTGCTGGCCTTGTTCCTCTAGGGGTAGGAACAAATGTTTAGGGACTTTGGGATCCCTTAATTATTGACATTTCATGCTCAGTGATGTAAGGCACAAAAATGTCTATAACACTTTGGGTTTCCTCTTCATAATCATATGAAGGATCAAATGCCATGGCTCCTGGTAAGTAAACTGTCTTGGAGAAATAGGTGTTGATGTGTCAAACTGTCTTGGACTACCTTTGATGATGTGTTTGACCTTTGCCACCACGGGAAAACAATGAAATGAGGGACTGTGAGGGGAGGGAAAAATAGTGGAGAATTTAGGGATTGTTGGGATAGATTTAGTTAGGGAAATATGGGATGTTTTGGGAGTTTATGTATAGGATTAGGGTTTGGGATTTTACAATTGGGATTTTGGGAAAGGGAACTTGGGATAGAGGATTAGTGCATTTAGGGTGTAGGGGAACTTAGGGAATAATGAAATCAAGGGACAAATGGGATAAGGGAGTGATGGAGGAATGATAGACTTGGTAGAAAAATGGTTAATCAAACCCTAGCACTAAGTTTATTTGAGGAATTTCAAATGGTAGGGTTTGATTTTTTTTTAAATACTCACCATGTAACACACCATCAAACAATGATCAAACTTGGATAGAAAACAACATTGAAGGCTCTACCTACTTGTATCAAGACCGATCCATGCGATTTGGGGTGATTAGAGTGAGTTTGGGCAGTGTTCGGGCCGCGCCCCACATATGTGTTGCACCCGTGTTGTTTTACACTGCGAAATGCAGCCCAATGCGTTGCGCCTGGTGAGTGCATTGTGCCCGGTGAGTGCGCCACGCCTCCTGCCCAATGCACTGCGCCAACAGCTTACAGCAAGTTTTACCCAAACCTCACACTCACTCACCAAAATCGTTTTGCTTCGCTTCTCTTTGCTCTTGGAGTACAAATGAACTTCAAACATTTGGAGAGATGATATATATATGGATCTTTTCAAATTTAATTTTTCCAAACCCACTGTTGAGCTAATTTGTGTACCTAAATTAACACAATTATTTCTTATCAATCCGGGTTGTTTATGCTTTGAGGAAAGTTCACTATATGTGAAGATCAGATGTAATCAAACCTTGAAAGATAAGTTATTCAAAAGCTAAAATTAATACATTCTATAACTCTAATTCAATCAGTTTAAAAAGAGGAAAAACATTGAAATGGTTCTTGACTCAAGAAGTCCACTTTCACCTTAATTACCACTTAATGAATCAGAGATTAAAACCAAGAACTTAAGATGGATAAATTATTAATGAAAGAAGCTCTTAACTTAAGAGACACATAAGGTATTCCATCATAATTCATTCATCTCAATATCAAAATCTCAATAAGAAACTGCTTGCATGCAAACAAAGGAAACTAGTTTTAATTCATCATTTTAGTAGAAGGGATGCTCAACTTGAACACCTGTTTTTCCAACTTGATAAAGTGATGAATAAGCTATGAACTAATGAAATCAATCACTATGCATGAACCATAAAACAATCTGAAATAAAGCTTTGAAAAACCAATTCTACAATAACCAGATTACAATGAAATAAAACTAGTTAACAAGGAAGTGTACTTAGCTTGGAATGGGGGCCCTCCACCCTTGCCTTGCACACTTGAGAGGTGATATCAGAAGCTTAAATTCAGTCACACATCCATAGCATTGAACAGCAAAATAATAATAACACAAGTCTTCAAATTAACTCCTCAATCCAAAGGTGTCATAGCATAAAAGTATAATAAGTCAATACATAAGCCATCAAAGTTTTGGCTTTAAATAAGAAGTCTCATGAAACAAACTGATCTATATTCACTCAAAAAAACCCATCTACTCTCATCCACCTATCTAAGTCGAATTCATTACTCCCATCCCAAGAAAGATGACCAATCCTATAAAATCTCAAAACTGCCCTATTTCTATGGGATTTCTGAATGACTAGTCATGATTGACTAGCACCAAATGGGCCTAATAAAGCTTGTTCTATTTGAACTAAGCATAGCTGGCTTAGTCCTAGTTCCCAAGCTGTCTATCCATGCATTCAATTCATGCCCAAGTGTCCTGCAAGCATATCAACCATAGAGCTATTACGGGAATTTCTGAATCTGCCAATTTTGCACTAAAAACCAAACTTTCATAAAAACTTTAGAAATTGAGAAATTAAAATTAAATACCTGAATGGATATCAAATATACATCAAAATGGGATAAATGAAGGGAAAATGGATGGGAAATAGATGGATTAGTAAGTTTCTTTGAGCAAAAATAAGACCAAAACTAAGGCCCAACATCTCTCCCTTGCTTATCATCAAGCATGTCCCCATGCTTGGTTACTCCTCTTTGACCTTCTTCTTTCTGTAGTAGATGTTGTACCTATAGATGCTTCCTGTTGTGCTGCCCTGACCAAACAATCCAAACTTGTGTCATGTCTTTCCCTGAACAAAGCTGCTTTGACCTTCTGTTTTTCATACTTTGCCTGCCACATATTCTTTTCCTTTAGCCATTTAAATGCTTGCTTAGAAAGTAGATCATTTTTCCTTTTCAGTCTCCCCAATTCTTCATTTAATTTTTCATTTGCCTTAACCAATTTAGCATTATCTTTCTTATTTGCCTTGTTTTCCTCTTTTAATTGTTTCTCCAAGATTTTGCTAATTTCCAATTGGTCAGTTAAGTCCCTGATTCTTCCCAAATTGATTTCTTTTTCAAAATCTTGTGTTGTTTTCATTAGTGATGCTGCTGCTCCATCATCATATGAAGAATCCCTCTCAAATACTTCTTGTGCAATGTCATTTTCTTCTTATTGTCTTGGGGAATATGTTTCTACTTCCTTGTCTAAGTCAATGGGACTTTTATTCCTAAATCTTCTAGGAATAGACATAACAGATGTGTCAGGCCTGGGTAACTCTAGCTATTGATGAACGCAAGACAACTTAATATTTCACATTAGATAACAATTATTTATATACAAAAGAAACGGATCAGTTCATCTTCTAGATGACTGTCCGGCTTCACCTCATCCGTTTCGGATTAGGTGTCAACATTCCCCCCCTTAATCTGAAGGGATGTTGGTGAGTCCAAGCATCGTTCTGAATCTTTCAAGCTTTTCTCTTCCAAGCGCTTTGGTGAAGATGTCTGCAATTTGTTCGTTTGTGGAACAATGACGGAGATGGATTGTTTTGGCCTCAACATGATGTCGAATCAGATGATATTTAGTATTGATGTGCTTAGTACGATCATGGAACTTTGGATTTTTGGCCAACTTTATTGCAGATGTGTTATCAATCATGAGTGGAGTAGATTGTATTTGTTTTACTTGCAAATCTTCAAGAATTTTCCTGAGCCACACAATTTCTTTCGTTGCTTCAGCTGCTGCCACGTATTCTGCTTCTGTTGTGGAATCCGCTGGTACTGATTGTTTGCGTGATCTCCAGGAGACAGCTCCTGATCCAAGACTCATAGCATATCCTGAAGTAGATACCCCAGTTTCTTTGTCTCCATCGAAGTCTGAATCAGAGTATCCAATCAAGTTGAAGTCGTCCACCTGTGTATACTTGATTCCAAGGTCTTGAGTTCCCTTCAAGTACCTTAGAACTCTTTTTGCAGCAGACCAATGTCCCTCACAAGGCTTTTGCATAAACCTGGAGAGGATTCCAACAGCAAATGAAATGTCTGGTCTGGTAGTAGTGAGGTAGATGAGACTTCCTACAAGCTGTCTATACCTTGTTGCATCCTCAAATTCCTTTCCTTCAGTAGATGTGAGCTTCAAGTTTTGTTCCATTGGAGTAGAGAGGGGATTGCACTCTGTCATGCCAAATCTGTATAACAAATCTCCAATGTATTTCTTTTGAGAAAGAAATATGGACTTTGGATGTTGGGTTACTTCAATGCCAAGATAGTAATGAACATAGCCCAAATCAGTCATTTCAAAGATTTTTCCTAATTCTTTCTTTATGGATGCAATATAGCTTTCATTGTTCCCTGTCATTAAAAGATCATCTACATATACCACAAGATATACAACTGTTTTGCCAACTTTCTTGACAAATAAAGTTGCATCATCAAGATCAAAATGTTTGAAGTTGAGTTTCAGAAGATGCTCAGTTAGTTTTTCATACCAGGCTCGTGGTGCTTGTTTGAGGCCATACAAGGATTTCACAAGTTTGCATACTTTGTGTTCATGTCCTTTCACAGCAAATCCTTCAGGCTGGGACATAAAAACATTCTCTTTTAGATCTCCATTCAAGAATGCAGTTTTTACATCCATTTGATGGACTTTCCAACCGTTCTGAGCAGCTAGTGCAAAGAGTGTCCGGATGGTGGCCCATTTTGCTGTGGGAGCAAAAGTTTCCTCATAATCGACCCCTTCCTTCTGTGCAAAACCTTTTGCCACAAGCCTGGCTTTGTGCTTGTCAAGTGAGCCATCAGCTTTGTACTTGTTCTTGTAGACCCACTTGCAGCCAATTGGTTTGGTTCCAAATGGAGGATCAACCAGCTTCCAAGTGCCATTCTTTATGAGGGCATCATACTCCTTCCGCATTGCTTCTTTCCATTCATCATGAGAAGCAGCTTCTTTGAAGGAAGTTGGTTCAAAATCTGTAGACAAGTTCAATTCACAATCATAAGTAACATCCATATCAACAGGTGAATTAGAGTTATCTACATCACCTCCATCTTGTCGGTTTGAATTTCGGGTTCCTGTTTTTCCAATTTCATCAGGATGAACACTTTCAAGTGTCTTTGTCAGCCACTTTGGGGGACCTTTCTGAGATGGTCCAGGCTGTTCTGTTGATTGAGTTGGGTCTGAATCAAGATTGAGTCTCCCAATTCTATCAATTACATCACTTAAAGCATCATCCGTTGTTGGAGAGTCATGCAGGGGAGATTGTTCTTCAGAAGAAGATTCCACATGTTGATCTAGTATAGGAATCCCCCCTTCAAGATGTGGAATCTGATTATCAAACTCTTGAAATGATTTCTGTTTTGTGAATCTATCCAAGCGATCAAGTTGCCGCTCAACAACATTGTCAGATTTGGATGATTCAAGAAAAATGACATCTCTAGATAAAACAAACTTTTTATTTACTTCATCATAAAGGCGGTATGCTTTAGATGTGTTTGAATACCCCAGGAAGATACACTTACGACTTCTTGCACCAAGTTTGTTTCTATGTACCTTTGGTATTAAAGCATAACAGGTGGAACCAAATATCCTGAGATGTTTTACCGAAGGAACATGTCCATACCACAATTCATAAGGAGTCTTGTTTCTTATAGTACTAGATGGACATCTATTCTTTATATATGCAGCACATAGAACAGCATCAGCCCAAAACATTGTCTTTACATTTTTGAAGAAAAGCATAGATCGTACCATATTCAAAATTGTTCTGTTCATTCTTTCAGCTACACCATTCTGTTGAGGATTATAAGGCACAGTTGTTTGATGTTTAATCCCATGTTGGCGAAGATAGTGTTCAAATTCATTTGATGTATATTCTTTTCCATTATCAGTGCGAATAGACCCAATATGAGATTGTGCATCATTTTCAATCCACTTATGAAAATTCTTAAATGTTTGAAAAGCATCAGATTTGTTCTTCAATAAGTAAACCCAACACATTCTGGTGTAATCATCAATAAATGTCATGATATATTTATTTCCATTTGCAGAAGGAACAGGCATTGGACCACATAAATCTGAATGAATAAGTTCAAGCTTCCTATGTGCTCTTGAATGTGAATCATGAAAAGACTGTTTGCTATGCTTTCCTAGAATGCAAGCATCACATTGTTTATGTTTTCTAGGAATTGTAGGCAAACCAGCAACACCATTTTTCTTCAACAAGCGGAGACTATCATAGTTTAAATGCCCAAATCTAGCATGCCATAATAAACTTGATGGAAGTGTACATTCTTCATGATGAGAAATATATGAGAAATGTTGTGCATGAGCAGAGGTTCCTTGCAGTTTAAGGAGTCTTTCTTCTTCTATACCCCTCATGACAAGTGAGTGGTCAGATGCCTTTCTTACCTCAAGCTTGCCATCAAACATGTGAATGGAGTGACCTTGCTGGCGGATGTGGACCAGGGACAGCAAGTTTCTCTTCAGCTGTGGGAGATATAGAACATGATCCAGAAGAAAGTCTGGAAGACCAGGCAGTTTAAGCCTGATTGTGCCAAGCCCTGATGGCTTGATTTTTGACTGATCTGCAAAGTATACTGCTCCATCAACATTGTTAGTGAAATCTTCAAAGAAATCTCTTCTATGAGTCATATGACAGGTTGCTCCTGAATCAAGCAACCAGTCATTTTTCGAAGAAGCAAGTGAAGCATTAAACAAATCTTCATTTACTCCAATATTACATTGTGCCTCAATATAGTGTGCAGATTCGGGTGCTTTACCTTTATCTGAGTCATCAGTTTTACCTTTCTGCTGATTTCTTCTCTGCTCAACTTTGTCCCATGGTAGCTTGCATGTAGAGGCATCATGTGATCCATTTCGTTTGCAGCGAATGCAATGCAGATCTGCCTTTTCTGCTTGAGAATGTCTGCCCCCCTGCCTCTGAAGTATCTTCCTCTTCCTCTTCGTCCACCTCTTCCTCTTGCAGAATCTTGAGCAGGATGCTTTTCTTTGTGAGCAAGGCAAACAGTCTCTTCAGAAGATTCAGGGACTGTTTTCTTCCCAAAGGCTTTCTCTCTTTCAGCAAACTTTTTCACAAGAGAGTCAAAGGTTATATCTTTAAGGTTTCCATTTGCTTGTAAAGACTCAAGATAATTGGAGTAGGTAGGATAAAGTGCTTTGAGAAAGGCAATAAGAGAGATATCCAGCTCAACCTTAGTGGATTTTATATCATGCATTATAGACTTTATTTCAGATGCAAGAGCAAGAGGATCATTATTTTTCAGTTCAAGAGTGAAGAGTTTAATCATGAGCTGAACAACTTCAAGTGCAGAATGTGTATCATAGAGTTCTTTCAGCTTTTGTATAGCTTCAAAAGCAGTGGAATAGCAGGAAATATGACGACTTACTTCCTCATTGACAGATGCTGCAATCAATGCAAAGGCTTTGTTGTTCTTGTTTTCCCAAATGGCGAGTTCTTTGTCTGATGTGGGCTGCACAGGGTCTCTGTCTTCTTCTCCGACACACACTCCTTTCCACAGCTCATTGTAGATGAGGGTGTGTTTCACCATCCGAGACCATTCAGAATAGTTCTCCTTGCCAGTGAGAACTATTCCGACCATTGAAATGATTGAATGCATTCTGTGAAGAAGAGAAAAAAAATCTCTGCCAAAAAACACTTCTGTTTGAGAGAAAAAAAATCCTTATATGATTGCCTTATGCAACAGTATATATATAACAAGGGTGCTCAATACACTGTTCACTGCTCAAAGACTGCTCACATATATGACTGTATTACTGTTTAACAAAAAAAAAAAATAAGGGCCCTCACTGCTTTTCCATATATCAATATCTGAGAAAAAAAATTAGCGCTCATATATATGACTGCTTACATATATCACTCCTGAACAAAAGATGGCGCATATATATATGTCACTGCTTAGATACTCATATGAAAATCACTGTAAAAAAGGAGGGCGCTCATATACATATTACTTTTCACACATATTTCAATGTATATCACTGTTCTAGCAATAAAAAGGGCGCTCACATATATATATATATGAAAACGCTTTGGTATATCATTCTCGGCCTTGTCATTTACACAGGTGTCGGCCTTGTCTTCACACAAACACAGTTCTCGGCCTTGTCTTCACGCCAACACAGTCTCCATTAAACTTAAGGATGCAGCCACTGTCAAAAAAATGCGCATACAATAGCTCGGGCCACCAAAAAATCTTTACAAAGGACGCAGTCCACGGCTTCAAATAAAAAATGCAGTCACAGTCAATTAACAAGCAAGCACCGCGAGCTCTTCAAAGTTCCATCACAGATTTGGCCCAAAGAGGAAACGAACCCTCGCAGGTCATATAATGCAATGCCACTGAATCAGTTAGATGCAACAGTAAGTTCCTCGACATTCACGGTTGTATGCAGAGAACCGGCCACCGAGACTAGCCAAGATCAACATGAAGCAATTTTTCTTCTGACAGAAAGGATTCTTGCAAACCATATTAACTTATTATGTAGAAACACGCCAATGACAGATTACAAGACCAGTGTGGATGGCAACTTAGGCAGCGTGGATGGAAGCATTGTATTGTGCAATGGCGCGGGTATATAATAGAGTTGCAATGGCGCAGTTGACAGAGTGTTAAGTATGACTGTAGGATGCTGCGAGATAACTGTGGAATGGGAGCATACTATGGAAACCAGTGAGCCGAGAGAAGGAGTCGACTGGGTATGGAGGTCATGAGGAAGCCAAGTGAGAGGTTGTGTGGTGTATACAACATTCAGAAAAACGTAGAGAACGCTTTTCGAAAATCGCCCTCTGCAATGGAACGCTGCTACCAGGTGAGGGGTGTCAGTTCGCAATTTTATGAAAACGATGCCAGGTCGAGAGATTGCCACTCTCAAAACAAAACGCTCACATACAGCAGCGTATTCCACGCTCACCGCACAGAGGCGCAGAGGTATGTCAGAGGCAGAGGTATGTCAGAGGCAGACGGCAGACTATTCAGGTCAGAGAGCGCAGAGGCAGAGGCAGAGGCAGGAGTTACAGCTAATTTAGGGGACCTGGGCTCTGATACCATGTCAGGCCTAGGTAACTCCAGCTATTGATGAATGCAAGACAACTTAATATTTCACATTAGATAACAATTATTTATATACAAAAGAAACGGATCAGTTCATCTTCTAGATGACTGTCCGGCTTCACCTCATCCGTTTCGGATTAGGTGTCAACAAGATGTTTCATTTTCCTGCATGGCCATGTTATTCTGTTGTTTAGATCTTGTTCTGGGATACAAGGGTGAATTCATCAATCCTCTATTTTCCTGCTCTGTTTTATCATGTACTTCATTAATCTGTTCAATGAACTGATTTTTAGACATGAACTCTCTCCATACTATGCCCTGTGACCTCACCTGATACTCAACTAGGATTTTGATCAATCCTTGGTGGTAAATCTGTCCTTCTTTAGGCTTGTGTTCATGTTTTATTGTTTCAATCATTCTCAAGAGGCTCCTATATAGGAAATAAGGCAAGTTAATCCTATCCTCTCCCTTAATATGCTGTAGAAGTCTGACATGATACAAGTGGGCAACACTATATCCTCTATCACAAGTCAAAAACTTCTGGATGACCAAAACCAACTCACCCCATGGTTCATTGAACCATTCCTTGGGTATCCCTTTTGTTCTATCAAAAGTCCCTTTCTGGTTCTTCTCAAGAAAGAAATTCCAAGCTTTCTCCTTGAAGTGCAGGCCTTTGTAATACTTCTCACCTATCATGGGTAGATCTAAATCTTGGGAAAGGTATTCCTGGGTTACAGGAATAATGACATCTCCTACCCGTGTCTGGTCCTGACTGAAGTTATTTATAAAGTCCCTGGTTATCTGTTCAGAGTGGCCATCAAATTTTTGTAAAAATCTTATCATCCCTGCTTGGTAAAGTTTTTCTATAGTTTCCTTCCCCCAGCTCTCTATCTGAAATTTTGGCTCTACTCTGACTGACATTGCTTCTGAAAACTAGTGAATGAATGCCTCTGCTGTTACTAATTTCATCTTGACAATAAAAATATAACTATTGTTCATTTTCAAAATGAAATTTTGAAAGCAAAGAAGCTTACCTTCTTCCTCTCAACAATTTAACTCTGATTTCCTTAACCTCTGTTTACTCTTTTCTCTGTAGCAGCACTGTTTTAGTTCCCTGTTCAAGCAAGCAAACACCTGTATACCCCTGTCAATATGCTAATCTCTGTTCTTGAAAACAAAATACATATGCAAACAATGTTCCATGTATGCTCATCGCCTTATATTTTTGCCAAAATCAAACCATCGTTTCACTATGTATGTACAATCAAGAAAAATAAGGAGTGTTTTGACTATAGCGCATGCATATGGCTCTCGGCCTCATCATAAAAGTTTTTTTAAATTTCCAAAATGCTCTTGGCCTCATCAAAAACATTTGCAAAAATGCTCTCAGCCGTATCATAAAAAATTTGGGAAATTGCTCTCGGCCTCATCATAAAAGTTTTGGAAATTGTAAACATGCTCGCGGCCTCATCATGAAAAATTTTCAAAAATGCTCTTGGCTGTATCATAAAAAAATTGCCAAAATGCTCTCGGCCTCAGCATAAAATTTTTGGAGATTGCAAACATGCTCGCGGCCTCAAAACACAAATGATAAAAAAACACAGCACATTTAAATTGAGTTTTAAATGGCTCGGAAATCGAATTCCCTTTGGCAACCAAAAATCGCACATGGCATGGCTCATTCGGCCCTTAGAAACTTCAATCCCCTGTTTCGGTTAAAACAAAAACAAAAATGCGTAGGCAGCAAGGGTTCATAACAGAGACATGGCGTTTCATGCATATGATATGTTAGGGGTTGACTGTTGTTGAAGTGTTAATGGAACAGCGCGCAATAAAACAAAGTGTGTAATCAAAACAAGGCGCAATGCGCATTTCAACCAACAGCGTGCACAATTCAATCAACAAATACCGCCATGCAACACAAACACGCCATAACAATCATATTTCGTGCCTCCTCTATTCATAGACTTCATTGTGAACACGGCACGCCGTTAAAACTCCACATATAATTCCAGACCCTAACGTGTTATCCATGCAATGAATTCACATTTAAATGATGCGCGATTCACTAGTAGTTTATGCCATGATATACGCAGTGAATCAACTGATTTAGTGCTGTGGTTTCGGCGTTACCTGTTGTCAACGAGCGCTTGAGGAATATCCAGCACTCCAAATCCCTGTTCAACCATTCAATTGACTGGTGGCAAGGGCAGAGTAACATAACCATTAATAACAGATAGTTCACAACGTATACTCCACTGTTTGTCGAGCTTAAACAATTATCCCATTACCTGATTGAATCCCAAAAATCGGTGATCACTGGTCGTTAGAACCGGGATGATTTTCCTTCTTAAATCCACCTAAACTTGCTTCACCCTCCTTTTCACTAGTTTGCAGCTCCAAACACCATCTCTCTGAGCTATTTGGCAATGAGGAATGAGGTTTAAACAGTGCAAGAACTCGGTCGGTTCATGACCGTTTCATGGGTGTATTGTGCGCCTCTCGTTCATTGGTGTTACAGTGCGTGGTTGGTATGGCCGTCCTGTTTGACCAGTCGCCCGACTGTGTCATGAGGATGGCCAAATCATCGTTTTATTTTGAATGGCATGCGCATAACCTTTGTACCGTGCATTGCCCAATGACAACCGGTTGCCATGCCACGGTGTTGACCCCGTACCTATGTGCTGGCTGTTTGTCGTTTTGGTTATATCATTTTATTCATTGCTTAACCCTTTGGCTGTGTTTAACATTATTGCCACCGTCGTGTGCTCCTCATGCGTGCAATGATATTCAGGCATTGTTTGTATTGCAATGATGTGTATGCAATTACCATTTGACAATACCCCGCCGCAATACTTATATGCACAATCGTGCCATATGGTTTGCGTGCGTTTTCCACCATTCCTTATATCATATGCGCCCTTTCCTAAGTTTATACCATATGCCTTCACTTATATCATATACCATATGTTTTATACCATTATATCATATACCATATAAGTTAACTTTATGTCATATGCGCTTTGGGTTATGATATATATGTATGACTCTAACGCATGCACACCATGGTATATAGTTTGATATGGTATATATTTACTTTGATTTCCATATAGCGCATGAGTTTTGTTTGGATTATATAGCATATCTTTATAATTTTAAAATGACCATCTTGGGTCATATTTAAAATTATCACCATCACTAATGCTTGAGTTGTATGTGCAGGTTGAAAAGTTGTCCCAGTTTGGTCTTTTTAAGCTCTTAAAGAAAAATACTTAGGGGTTAATGGGGTTAATGAAAATAGGGAATATGTATGGAAATGAAATGGAATATGATGTATAAGGGTTATAGGGTATGTATAGGGAATATAGGATATGAAATGATAATGAATATCCTCAAGTACTAATTTCAACTTAACAAAAACTAAAAATTTCTAAGAAAAAATTGAATTTTCAAGCGCAAAATGATTATACATATACTCCCCTGGATGATGTCTGTACAAGTGGGATGAAATCAATTGATCAGATGTTGTAGATGGATCAAAAAGTAAACTTTATTGCTGCTCCTTGTTCTTCATGCTCTGGTTCTTGAATTGTTAGTCAGGTCCCTCTGTAATGATTCTTTGTTTCAGGTCCCTCTGCACTACTTACAGAATATGCACATGTTGTTTTGACATTGGCAGGTCTTTCAGGTCCCTCGGCAATGATTTCTTATTTCAGGTCCCTCTGTTGACAATAAAATTTCCTTCTATACTTCAGCTTTCCAGCTAAAGATCTGATGCAAGTCTCCCCCTTGTTTAAGATGTGACTTGTCCTCAAGTCAATTGTTGGTGGAGAGTGCCTGCATTGAAATTATGTGAGAACAGTAGAACAAGAATAAGGAATTCATAGAGTCCAAGTTGCCCTGGTTTTCCCCTATGAATTTGTGTTTGCTAAGTTCCAGTTACCTGGTTTTCACTAGCAAACAAATTTTTTTTTATGTTTTTTTTTTATTATTATGTTTTTTTTATTTATTTTTATTTATTTTTTTTTTTATGTTTTTTTTTTATTCAACTACAAGACTGGAAGATGGTTGAGCCTGGTGTGACATGACTTCCAATTCTATATCTTCTATCAGTTGTTTCATAAATGCTTCTTTACTGATAGGCCTATTATAAACTTTTAGCCTATGTCCATTCACTATAAATGAGGTGGAGTCCTGGTCGATTGTCCTGATCTTGACTACTCCATTGTCAAAGATTTCGTCAATTTCATATGGGCCTAGCCAGTGTGTTGTGAACTTTGCTTTGAAGTCTTTGAATTTGGAGTCAAAAAGTAATGCCCAGTCTCCCTTGTGAAATGTCTTTGTTTTGATATATCTGTCGTGCCACTTCATTCTTTGTTGTTGCACCAATGTAGTATGTTCTATGGCTTGTTGATGATGCTCATCCAATTGATTTAGTTCCATGATCCGCTGCTGTTGTGCTTCTGTCAGGTCTAGTCCTAGTGCAGCTGCTAGTCTGTATGTTTGTATCTGAAACTCTATAAGCAATAAGGCCTCTTTCCCATATACTAACTGGTATGGACTAAAACCAGTTGTATTCTTCCATGTGATTCTGTAGGCCCATAGTGCATCTTTTAATTTTTCAGACCAATCTTTTCTATTCATCTGTACTGTTTTTGTCATGATATTTTCTAGGACTTTATTTGTTGATTCAACCTGCCCATTTGCTTGAGGATGATATGGTGTAGATTTTCTGTGTTTGATCTTGTATTTCTCTGTTAGATCTCGTACCAGCTTTGATGTAAACTGTGTTCCTTGATCTGTTACAATTTGTCTAGGTACTCCATATCTGACAAAGATTTCTTCAAAAAGAAAGGTGACCACTGTATCTTCTGTTGCTCTGTTCACTACTTTAGCCTCTGCCCATTTGGTTACATAATCTATACATACTAAGATGTACCTCTTTCCATTTGATGGTGGATTAATAGGTCCAACAAAGTCAAGTGCCCATTACTCAAATGGTTCTATGAGGACCTGTGGCTTCAGCGGCATCTCATCTGTTGTGATTGGTCTCCCTGTTCTCTGGCAACTGTCACATTGCTTGACATATTTCTTAGAGTCTCTGAAGATGGATGGCCAGTAATAGCCCAGTTGCAGCACCTTATATGTTGTTCGTTTGTCTGCAAAATGGCCACCACATGGTTCATCATGACATGCTCTTAGAATGTCTAATATTTCATCTTCTCGCACACATTTTCTAATTATCAGATCTGAACCAGTATAAAATAAATCACCATTTACCCAACTATACCTAGAGATTTCTCTAACAATTTTTTGTTTTTGCTTTTTAGTGAATTGAGTTGGAAACTTTCCAGAAGATAAATAGTTTGCAATGTCTGCAAACCATGGTGTTTTTATTGTGATGGCAAACAGGTGTTCATCTAGAAAGTTATCTGCAACTGGATTTGGATCGTTGGGTGAATGTATGCAGGACAAAAAGTCAGCCACTTGATTTTCCTTGCCTGGCCGGTCTTGTATTGTAATATTAAATTCTTGCAATAACAGTAACCATCTTGTTATTCTTCCATTGGTGATGGGTTTATTCATCAAGTATTTGATTGCTGAATGATATATATGAATGAAAACTTGATATCTTGTTATATAGTGTCTGAATTTGTTTACTACATGTATAACGGCTAATATTTCTTTCTCTGTGACTATGTAGTTCAATTCTGCAGGTGTTAGATTCTTGCTTATAAAGTATATTGCATAATTGAACAAGTTCTCTTTCTGTCCAAGAGAGGCACCTATCGTGGTATCAGATGCATCAGTTGATATATGAAATGGCAAAGACCAGTTTGGCCCACGGAGAATGGGTGCAACTAATAATTTCTCTTTCAGAATTTGAAATGCATTTTGACAGTCATTTGTCCAATGAAATTCAATATCTTTTGCTAATAGTTTGAACAGAGATTGGGCTATTTTACTAAAGTTTTCAATGAATCGTCTATAATAGCCTGCATAGCCTAAGAAACTTCTTACCTCTTTCTGTGTTGTAGGAGGCATTAAGTTCACTAGGACTTGGATTTTTGTTGGATCCACCTTAATTCCTAAAGCAGAAATATGGTGTCCCAGAACTATTCCTTTTGTCAACATCATATAGCATTTCTCATTGCTTAATGACAAATTTGTTTCAATGCATCGTTTCAGAACTTTCTCAAGGTTTTTTGGGCAATCATTATATGTGTTTCCATAAACTGTGAAGTCATCCATATAAACCTCTACACATTCATGAATTAGATCAGCAAATATTGCAAGCACTGCTCGTTGAAAAGTTGTGGGTGCATTTTATAAACCAAATGGAAACACATTATATGCATAGGTTCCCCATGGGCAAGTGAATGTTGTCTTGTCTTGGTCTTCTGTTGCTATTCTTATCTGGTTGTATCTGCTAAACCCATCCAAGAAGGAGAAAAATTTCTTTCCAGCTAATGAGTCTAACACTTGATGAATGAATGGTAGAGGAAAATGATCTTTTAGTGTAGCTTTGTTTAGTTCCCGATAGTCCACACATACCCTCCACTTTCCATTTTTCTTTGGTACAATAACCAGTGGAGAAACCCATTGACTATCTGAAATAGGATAGATGAATCCAACATTTAACAATTTTTGCAGTTCCTCTTTCACTATTTCTTTCATTATGGGATTCATTCGTCTTTGAGGTTGTCTTACAGGTTTGAGTTGATCATCTGTATAGATGTGGTGGATACATGTGCTAGGATGGATTCCTTGCATGTCAGTATAATCCCAGGCAAAAGCTTTTGAATATTTCTGTAATAATGCAATTACCTCTCACTCTTGTGCTGACTGCAACTCGTTTCCAATGTTTAAATGTTTTCCAGGATATACCTCAATGGTTTTTATTGTTGGATTGGAGATTGTGTTTACAGGAAACATGTCTATAAAAGATTTCCACGAAGTTTGAACAGTACAAGTTTCCTGAAAGCATTGATTCAAAAGGTTACTTGCAGCTTCATATTGGACTTCTCTAAGCTACTCTGAAATACTTGGTTCTGAAATGAAAAGATCCATTAAGTCTTCATTCTCTTCTTCTTCTCTAAAATCAAAGAATTGATTTATACTTAAAACTGATTTAGTTTGTTGTTTTTCTTGAGTTTCAAGCACTGATTCTAAAGAAGTTGATTGTGCAGGTGAATAAAGAGCAATGTGTTTCCTTTCATCTCCATGTGAAATAATCATGCTTCCTGATCTGCATCCTATGAAGGCATCAGCGGTAGCTAACCATGGTCTGCCTAAGATTAGAGGATGTCCTCCCAAATTTGTTTTTGGTTGCAAGATAAGGAAGTCAACAGGATACTCCCATGAATCCAAAGAGACTATGATATCTTCTAATATTCCTTCAGGAACAACTTTAGATCTGTCTGCTAGTTCTAAGATTGTAGAGGTTGATCTAATGTTGTTTAAATGCAAAGTTTTCATTGTCTCCATTGTCATTACATTTATAGCTGCTCCCAAGTCTATTAATGTGTTTGGTACTGAGAAATTATTTATTGATATAGTAACCATAGGGATACCAGGATCAATATATTTCTCTACTATGGTTTGTGTAGACATGAGGCTTGCTAGTTTACCAATGACTTGGATTGTAGTAGGATCCTTCTTCTTTTTCCCTGATTTCTTAATGCACAATTCCTTTATTGTTTTAGCATATATTGGTATTTCTTTAATTGCCTTCAACAAAGGAATTTTTACATAAGCATTTTTTAACTCATCTAAGATATCAAATTCAGGAAGGGTTATTTCGTTTTGTTGTTCCACTAACCTTTCAGGATAAGGTGGTGTTTGTGTTGTAATGTTTGTTCCTTTCTGAATTTGTATCTCAATTTGTGATGTTTCAGGTGATTCTCCTTGTTCAGCTGGTTCTTCTATGATTGGAGGAGAATCCTTTTTAAGCACTTTTCCAGACCTTAGATGGATATCATTAAGAGGAAGAATAGAATATGTGGGAAAACATGTTGCTTCCTCTACAATGTATGCAGATTTGTCCACCTTATTATTCGAATTTGCCATTGGTTGGGCTGGTAATTGAGTTGGTCTGGGTTGATTTGTGGGTAGCTGTAACTGTTTTGGTTGGGTCAACAACGGTGGAGGATTCTGCTGTGGAAATGGGATGGATTGTGGATATGCAGAATGTTGTTGTTGAAATGGTATGGATTGTGAATATTGTGGATATGCAAATGGCTGTTGGTATTGTTGCTGGTATTGTTGTTGATACTGTTGAGGTGGCTGGTTTCCATAACCATATCCTCTCCAACCTTGTGTAGGTTGTTGTGAATATTGTTGTGGAGGCCAAGCTTGCCATGGCATTGGAGGGGTCCAAGGATTTTGAGGTGGATAGAGGTAATTTTGTTGAGGGAATTGTTGCTGATTTTGTTGAGGCATCCTAGGTTGCCATGGTCTTCATGGTGCTACATAATAGAAACCTTCTATTCCTGGCACTTCTTCCATTGAGTTCATTTGTAATTCTTTCAATCGTAGACAATTTTCTGTGGAATGATTTTCTGTACAAAGACCACAAACCTGAACACTATCCAAAGGACATTCTCTCAATGGATGTTTCTTTCTACATTTGGAACAAAAGATTGCTAGAGCTTGTTCTTGTTCTTCTTTCTTCTTGTTTGCCTTTAGCACATCTACTTGTGTCCCTAATGTACTCAAGAGGTCTGTTTTGAAGTTCTCCAATAAGCTTCCTATTTCAGCTCTTGTTATCCCTCCTGCAGCTGACTTTGCTGCTTTTGAACTTGCTTCTCTTCTTCCCGTTTTTTATCTTCCTCTAGAATATTTTTGACATAACTCAACAATTTCTTCGAATGGTAGGTTTGAAATGTCTCCTTTACCCATGACATTCAAAATGTCAAGGTATTCATCCCTAACACCCTTGAGAAAGATTGTTCGAATGGTTTCTTGATTTAGAGAGTGTTGTTTAGATTTCTGTAGATTATATGCAAATCTTTCCAAATATTCTTCTAAACTTTCATCTTCTTGTTGTGTCATTCTGAAAACATCTTCCTTTGAATCTCTAGATCTACAATAAGCTTGATATTTTTTAAGGAAGACTGATCTCATAACATCCCAAGAAGCTATCGTTTGTTCTCCTAAACCCATAAACCATTTCAAAGCTGCTATTTTTAATGTTGCAGGGAAAAGACGAAGTTTATGAATGTCATCAGTGTATCCATATGTTCTACATAGAATATCAAATTCAAACATAAATGCATCAGGATCTTCCGTGGACATTCCATAAAAATTTGGCAATACAGAAGGTGGAATATTTTTCATTTTCACTTCTCCTAATATTGCACTTGTGTCTACTATTGGAAAGCCAAAGGTAGTCTCTTGATCATTACCATCTTCTTGTCTTTTCTGATCGTTTTCTATCTTTCTATCATTTTCTTGTTTTGCCTCCTCCTCTCTCTTTCTTCTCCATTCTCTTTGTTGTCTTTCATATTCAGCTTGTTGTTCAGGAGTGAAAATAACAGATCCATGTCCCTCTTCTGCCATTGGTTGATTTGTTTCAGTTTTGAGTGGAGTTTCAGGTTGCTGGAAGATAGGAGGATTTATGGATGGAAAGACAGGTTGTTTTTCTTTGATAATTTCTTTTTGTTTTCCAAAAATTGAAGATTGTTTTTGCTTTGCTTCCCAAGCTAACAAAGTTTGCCTCTCAATCAAAGTTAATCTTTGTCCAGTTCTTTGTTTTTCTGCCAATTCCTCAATTATTGGATTACCAGTAACTGGGGTGTTTGATGATCCTATCTCTATTTGTGGGGGGTTTTTAATAAATCTACCTTGAGGATCTCTATATCTAGGCATAAAGAAACATAACTAAAAAGGGATGTAACTAATTTTTTTGTTGTTTTGAAATTTATCTTTCTATTGACTATGCCGATATTTGCCTCCCCGGCAACGACGCCAAAATGTTGAGCTAATTTGTGTACCTAAATTAACACAATTATTTCTTATCAATCTGGGTTGTTTATGCTTTGAGGCAAGTTCACTATATGTGAAGATTAGATGTAATCAAACCTTGAAAGATAAGTTATTCAAAAGCTAAAATTAATACATTCTATAACTCTAATTCAATCAGTTTAAAAAGAGGAAAAACATTGAAATGGTTCTTGACTCAAGAAGTCCACTTTCACCTTAATTACCACTTAATGAATCAGAGATTAAAACTAGGAACTTAAGATGGATAAATTATTAATGAAATAATCTCTTAACTTAAGAGACACATAAGGTATTCCATCATAATTCATTCATCTCAATATCAAAATCTCAATAAGAAACTACTTGCATGCAAACAAAGGAAACTAGTTTTAATTCATCATTTTAGTAGAAGGGATGCTCAACTTGAACACCTGTTTTTCCAACTTGATAAAGTGATGAATAAGCTATGAACTAATGAAATCAATCACTATGCATGAACCATAAAGCAATCTGAAATAAAGCTTTGAAAAAACAGTTCTACAATAACCAGATTACAAGGAAATAAAACTAGTTAACAAGGAAGTGTACTTAGCTTGGAATGGGGGCCCTCCACCCTTGCCTTGAACACTTGAGAGGTGATATCAAAAGCTTAAATTCAGTCACACATCCATATCATTGAAAAGCAAAATAATAATAACACAATTCTTCAAATTAACTCCTCAATCCAAAGGTGTCACAGCATAAAAGTATAATAAGTCAATACATAAGCCATCAAAGTTTTGGCTTTAAATAAGGAGTCTCATGAAACAAACTGATCTATATTCACTCAAACAAACCCATCTACTCTAATCCACCTATCTAAGTCGAATTCATTACTCCCATCCCAAGAAAGATGACCAATCCTATAGAATCTCAAAACTGCCCTATTTCTATGGGATTTCTGAATGACTAGTCATGATTGACTAGCACCAAATGGGCCTAATAAAGCTTGTTCTGTTCGAAATAAGCATAGATGGCTTAGTCCTAGTTCCCAAGCTATCCATCCATGCATTCAATTCATGCCCAAGTTTCCTGAAACCATATCAACCATAGAGCTATTACGGGAATTTCTAAATCTGCCAATTTTGCACTAAAAACCAAACTTTCATAAAAACTTTAGAAATTGAGAAATTAAAATTAAATACCTGAATGGATATCAAATATACATCAAAATGGGATAAATGAAGGGAAAATGGATGGGAAATAGATGGATTAGTAAGTTTCTTTGAGCAAAAATAAGACCAAAACTAAGGCCCAACACCCACTTTCATAATGTTTTACAAATGACTTTATTTCAAACTCTGTTTTTTGGACTTTCTCACTTCTTTTTGGCTTTGAGATGAACTAAATGACCTGAGATTTGCTTGTTTTGTAGGTGTTGGAGCTTCTGGGCTAAGGAAAGAAACCAGGATGCAGATGGAGTGATACACAATGAAGAAAACAAAATTTCATGATTTTTTGTACAATAAAAGCAAAATACTCTGTTTTATTTTTCCCCAAAACAGAGTTTTGAGGAAAAACACATTTTCGAACACTTGGTGATGAAATTTATTGATGTTGAAACCTCCTCATGGCCTACTGGTTGTTATTGGACACTTTGAAACATTTTTTGACGAAACCATAATGAAACCCTAGACCTAATTGACAATGAAACCCTAAAGACACCCTTTGCACTCTTAAGATAAAAAGAAGATTGTATATGCTTTTTTAATGAACAAACATGAGCCAGCAGGTAGATAACATGAGGGAAACTATGGGAATGCCACTACCGTCAGATGATCTATGTGCCTAATGGGATGCAGCTGACTGAGCGGGACACCCAAAATGAAATGCAACAAGAGAATTTGATCTTTGACAGAGGGATGAAGATACCGACACTAACATTGGCTCCAATGGGGATGGTAGCTCCTTGGAGGTGCCAAGAACTAAAGATATCTGGGAAAGCAGGTAGTGCCTTCGTCCATTGGGCTATGGAGTCAATAACTTTGACAAACCAAAACCAAACTTTTTACTCAAGACTCATAGTTGAACTGACTCATCCAAAACTGAAACAAGACTCTCAAAAGCTGAAACTAGACACTTAGCTGAAACTATCTTTAAACTGACTGAAACAAAAAATGACTCAAGACTGACTTAACTAAAACAAGTACTTACAAAGCTTTTAAATGGCAGCAGACCATCGAGATTTGAGAGCTTCAAATCATGATGACAACCACCTACCTACTAATGAAATATGTACAATCATGTGTAGTGAGCCTTCCAATGTAACCAATCCAATAGATGGCTACATACTGAAATTCTGCTCTCACTTGTCCCAAGCAGATAGAACGATGTAAATGTAGGCAACTCACAATAAGAACTGAAACCAAGGCTTATGCTAACGAACCAGGCAACATTCATCTTCTCTAGTGCTTGCAAAAGAATGTCAAAAGGATCTTGAAAGTCCTGAAGCACTAGCTTGGTTTGAGATCCAACAACAAAAATACAAGTACTCCCTTCATTCTGATCTGAAAGAACAACTAGTTGCTGAGTGATAGGAAGGCACAGAGAGGTATAAGCTTCTGCCATCTGAATGTTAGCTATAAATTCCTTGAGCATAAAAAATTCTGGAATATTGTCTCTCTCAGGCTCATATTCTTCAATTTCATGGTCAAGGTCATTCTTAAACAGAAAACAATCTTCCAAATTATCAAACATAACAGCCTTATCATCTTCATGAAAGAAAATATTATCTGTTCGCTGATCTATAACTCTAATTTCAAGACTGTCATCATTTTCAAAAGAAGAAAAAGTTTCACCAACACCTTCTTGACCATGTGCACACTGCAGATCTGCATTAGCTTGGGCTGTAATATGACCTTTTAGGAGTTGATCTATTTCATTTTCAGACAAAGGAGATAAGACTTTTGTTTCCTTTTGCTCAAGCAAGTATTGTCTTCTTGAAATAACATTTCAAAACATGAAAAACCTGACTGAGAGTCCTCTATTCCCTGATCTTTTGAAATTTGAAAACATTGTTGATCATCTTCATATGACATGGCAATCAAATTATCATTTACCACTGAGTTATCGAAAGAGGATTTTTCACTTACTTGAACAAAGATCTCATCTTGCTTTTCATAAAATGACTGAATTACCTCCTCATGCAAGCTTGGTTCTAATGAAATAAGAACACTTGGGTCAATAACTCTGTCTTCTTCAGTCGAGATGATCTCATCAAAAAAGCTCTCCTTCATCAAATTCAGACCAAGGTACTCTTGATCATCACGATCTGAATCTAGATCTGAAATAGCCGACTTGACTTTATCACATTATGAAATTGAAACTTGACTTTCCTGCATATTGTTTTCTTCTATGGACAGATCTGAAATAAAACCTTCTCTTTCATAATTTTCCACTGTAGTAAGATCTTGATCCAGCTGCAAATTTTCCTGCGCATCTTGATAAATATCCTCTTTATGCTGCTGAAATGGATTTTCATGCAGGGCTTCCATGATCTCATCATCCATGAAGTTATCATCTTCATAAACTTTCTCAAGACTTTCAATAAAACTATAAGCATGTTTGCAACAGTTCTGAACTAAATTTAATGATGGATAAGATTCTTTATACCTTTCAAAGAACATGGCATGAAAATCCTTTAAACAGTAAATACAAGCAGGCGGCAAACTTTCATACCAAGATCAGGCTTCACCTTCCAGAGTGGCCATGAATATCTTCATCAAGCAATCTTCAGGAAAATCAACCTTCAACTTGCGAATATGCATGTGAAATCTAACCAAATGTAAAGCAGCATCCTTCCTATCATCATCTTTAAACGTAGGCAAATTCCTTTGCCAATCTACCTTAAGAATTTTATTTGGGAAACCTGGAATGTGATCTCGGCTCATGGGAGCATACCTTCGATCCAGCGAAACCATTTTGATAACAATGAATTCACCAAGAAATTCTTCAGGCTACTGGTTCTTGAAGGGTAGAGTCGCCATAAAAATTCTGAACCTTGGGATTCTTCGACACTGGAGTCGCCAGGTGAATGATTTCAGCCTTCATATGTGTCTGACTGTTGTCCACCATCAACAATCAGATCTAACTTGATTCATGTACTGGGGAAATTTGAAAGTTAGATGTTCCATTTATAAGACTATACCGGAGATTGACTGAAGTAGCTTTCATCTACTTGCGTTAATGCAAAGCAAAAGTGTTTTGAAGGCTACCTGGATAATCTTCAGCCTTCGTATGTAGTTTATAAAATGAAGAACACTAACAAACAAACAATTTCTTCCCCAGTATGGCCGCCACTATGTTAATGCATATATTTACCTCAAGTTGAAAAGGTAAGATCCAAAGCCAACATCAAACCACTCTCATCCTGGTAGCTAGCCCTACCAGGTCAGGAGAGGGCTCTCTCCGGGTCAATCTCAGAAAATAATGATCGATAAGGGCTTGCGATGACTGAAATATCTTTTGATATTAGGCTAGGTATGAGTGCAAGGGAGTTTTATTGAATAAAATAGTATTTTGTTTGCTCAGAGGGAAAGGCACATTTTGGGGTGCGGGGATTGAGGCTCAGTTCTGCAGAGATATCAATGGGGCAAGGTAGGCAATCATTTTGGCACTTAAATTTGAGTGGGATGGAAGGAATAGATAGGTGAGGTGTTGAAGAGCGCAAGAGCAATCATGAATCCTCCCCAAACAGCTGAAAACATCAAATAACTAAATCAAACTTCAAGTAGATCACTGCACTTTCAATGGATTCTACTTACACTATTGTTTGTTTAGTTCAGAAGAAAATAAGATAGATAATGGCATGCAATCACATAAACAAATTCACAATTACAGAAAGAAGCATTGTACCAAGACAAATTGCCACATGAATCCCAAAGAGTGCTACAAATCCTGGTCTCAATTCCTTAGCCAAAATGAAAATATGAGTGTACAATGAAGCTAAATGCTTTCTCAAGAGTCCAACCATGCTAATGACTGAAAAACAACATAATATAGACAACCATAGCTCACCCTTGTCTCTAGGGGTCGAGCTCACATGTTTAGGAGCTGCTTCAACTGATTCTAAACTGAGAACTAGAAACTAGGCAACATAACAGCATGCCTCTAGAAACAATGGAACTGATTCATTCAGTTTCAAACAACCTCTAAACTGATGAATCTACCTCTAAAAGTGAAAATATAACATATTTACATCATGATCCATCAATGTTCATCGAATTACATCACAAATTTTCCATTAGGAAAGTAAAAAGTCAAACTAGGTAAAGTTGGGCAAAAAACAGAGCAAAACTTGGTCAAACTGTTCCTCTATGCACCGCGCCTAATTCTCTATGCATCGCGCTTGTTTGGACCCACTTTTGGAGGCCTTCCCAGTATCCAAATGAGCTCCAGGTGTGCTTTTTAGAAATTTCTGCCTATCTACTTTCCAACCCAAGTGGAATTTTTCAATTTGGCCTCCATTTGCCCCTCCAAAAGTCCATTCTCCCAACACTGCTTCCTGTGTGTCAAAATAGGGGCAGTGAGGTCATTTTTTGAGTGTTTTTGACCTTTTTGAGGGCTCAAAACCTGCCCAAATTTCTTGGCCATAGGTAGGCAAGTGTAATTTTGCATGAAAAATCCAAAAATGCTGAGTTTTTGTGATTTGGAGGCCTCTAGCAAAAGCGAGTGCCATGTGGCGCGGCACATAGGGCAGAAAAACCTGTTTTTTGTGCCAAAAATTTGCAAAATGCAAAAATTGCTCCAAATTTCTTGAAATTTGGGCTGAGTCTTCTCTATCAAGCATGATGTTGGGCCAAGGAAGCCTCAGCCAATATCTAAATTCCTTCATCCTCTTTTTGCCTCCTTGATGCTCTCTTTAACTTGGCTTTCAAACTCCTGATTCTTGCTTGGCACACCAAGTTTCGGGACAAGTAATGATAGGACAAGTTTCTAAGAATATTCTTCTCATTGATGGCCTTCTCCAGCTTCCTCTCCAAGTGGAAATTGACTCTTTCAAGCCATGACTCCCTGTCGGCATTTATTTCTTGCTCCAATGAAGTGAACTCCACCCTCCTCCTTTGGGCAGCTTGGCGATTCTCCCGAATGTTTTGCAACTCCATAATCACCTGTTGGTCCTCAAGCTACTTGTTCCTCTACTCCAGGTACTGTATAGTCCATTGGGCTCTATCCAAGTTGGTAGACAAGGCATCAATGTCTGCCTGCTGCTCCTTAATGATTTCTCTAAGATTTGTGCCCATATCGGTATCATCACCCTCAATGAGGATGAAATCAGTCTCCCGCTCACCTGATGGTCCTTCCTCCTATAGTGGCCTCTTGCCTCAGTCCTGAACCTGTTGTGCTGATGATGGAAGCGAGGCCCCTTCCACCCCGGGTGGAGATAACACTCACTTTGCTGCTGCAAACAACCGTCTAGTGCCCTTCTGATAGGTGATGAACACTGGCACACTAGCGGTCTGTGTCTCATGGCCCTCATGCTGATAGGAAGGTCCACCTGTCTCATGCCCAGCCTCTGAAGGTCCCTGTGAAGCTCTGAAAAACTCACGAGAGATGAAGTCATCCCAAGTGATGCCCTGTAAACCAAGTTGATGAACGACCACAATTTTGATGAGAGAAAAATGATAAATATTGTTGAACTGTTGCTAAGGGGTTTTGTGCTGAACAAGAGTGGTCATCTTCTCTATGTTTTGGCACGTGAAGTAAGGGATGTTCATCATCCATACCCAAGTAAAATGCATCAACAGCCTGATATGATAAGCATATAAGCGGGAGAACCGGCCCTCACAGGTGAAATACTTCATGATGAGTTTCATTAAAGGAGCATATTCATCTCTGAGGTACCGAAAAGGAAACACTCTCTTGAGCTATCTCAAAAAGCCGGGCTTGATGTACGGTTCATAGTGCTGCCGGTCAATTTTCTGCCTCTTGTTCCATGGTTCTCCAATGTTTGGCATGTCGGTTGCTAATGAAATGGATTTTGTTGTTAATGTGAAAGTGACACCAGTAAGAGTGGCTTGATCACCATGCAAATGCAACACAAATAAGCGGGCCAACTCATGATGGAACTGAATATTAGCAACCTTCTCACAAAACTCATAACATGACTGATGCTGGAAACAAAAGATGGCAAGAGGGTAGGCCTGTAACTCGGCAAGAGTGGTTGGTTCTTCTCTAATATGTCTGCCACCTCTATGAGGCCTCCTGGATGCATGTCCCTCTATGGGTGAGTCACTTTGGGTTTCCTCTTCATAATCATATGAAGGATCAGATGCCATGGCTACTGGTAAGTAAACTGTCTTGGAGAAATAGGTTCTTATGTGTCAAACTGTCTTGGACTGCCTTTGATGATGTGTTTGACCTTTGCCACCATGGGAAAACAGTGAAATGAGGGACTGTGAGGAGAGGGAAAAATAGTGGAGAATTTAGGGACTGTTGGAATAGATTTAGTTAGGGAAATATGGGATGTTTTGGGAGTTTATGTATAGGATTAGGGTTTGGGATTTTACAATTGGGATTTTGGGAAAGGGAACTTGGGATAGAGGATTAGTGGATTTAGGGTGTAGGGGAACTTAGGGAATAATGAAATCAAGGTAAAATGGGATAAGGGAGTGATGGAGGAATGATACACTTGGTAGAAAAATGGTTAATCAAACCCTAGCAGCAAGTTTATTTGAGGAATTTCAAATGGTAGGGTTTGATTTTTTTTTAAAACACTCACCATGTAACACACCATCAAACAATGATCAAACTTGGATAGAAAACAGCATTGAAGGCTCTACCTACTTGTATCAAGACCGATCCATGCGATTTGGGGCGACTAGAGTGAGTTTGGGCAGTGTTCAGGCTCTCTGACTATATGCGTCGCGCATACAGCCCAATGTGTCGTGCCCCACGTATGCGTTGCACCTTTGTTGTTTTACACTGCGAAATGTGGCCCAATGCGTCGCGCATACAGCCCAATGCGTCGTGCCCCATGTATTCGCCGCACCCGTGTTGTTTTACACTGCGAAATGTGGCCCAATGCGCCGCGCCCAGTGAGTGCGCCGCGCCTCCTACCCAGTGCGCCGCGTCGGCAACTTACAGCAAGTTTTACCCAAACCTCACACTCACTCACCAAAATCATTTTGCTTTGCTTCTCTTTTCTCTTGGAGTACAAATGAACTTCAAACATTTGGAGAGATGATTTATATATGGATCTTTTTAAATTTAATTTTTCCAAACCCACATTCATAATGTTTTACAAATGACTTTATTTCAAACTCTGTTTTTTGGACTTTCTCACTTCTTTTTGGCTTTGAGATGAACTAAATGACCTAAGCTTTGCTTGTTTTACAGATGTTGGAGCTTCTGGGCTAAGGAAAGAAACCAGGGTGCAGATGGAGTGATACACAATGAAGAAAACAAAATTTCATGATTTTTTGTACAATAAAAGCAAAATACTCTGTTTTTTTCCCCAAAATAGAGTTTTGAGGAAAAACACATTTTCGAACACTTGGTGATGAAATTTATTGATGTTGAAACCTCCTCATGGCCTACTGGTTGTTATTGGACACTTTGAAACATTTTTTGACGAAACCCTAATGAAACCATAGACCTAATTGACAATGAAACCCTAAAGACAACCTTTGCACTCTTAAGATAAAAGAAAGACTGTATATGCTTTTTTAATGAACAAACATGAGCCAAAAGGTAGATAACATGAGGGAAACTATAGGAATGCCACTACCATCAGATGATCTATGCGCCTAATGGGATGTAGCTAACTGAGCAGGACACCTAAAATGAAATGCAACAAGAGATTTTGATCTCTTATGGAGCGATGAAGATACCGACACTAACAGGGTGTATCAATCTCAGTGACTTGTTTATCACTCACAAGTGGATTAACATCACTGCTACCAACGCCAACCCCCATAGTCACAATATAATGAGGATTGTAGTCCCTCAAAAACTCCTATAAAATAAAGAGTTATTTTATAAAGGATGATATAATCAAAATCATAAATAATTAAATGGGATAATTAAATGAGTGGCTGACCCCATAGTGATAAAATTATCCCATCAAGATTTTGATTTGGCCTCTTATCTCTTCTATCTAGGGGTGAATCAGAATCAAAAAACCAATTTTCTTGTTTGATTTCTTTTGAAGCTTCCTTCTTGTTTTTATCAAATCGGTTGATAAAAAAAAAAATATTCTTCTTTGAGAACTTCCTCAAGAGCGTCTATGGATTTCTCTGAGGTTGGTGCCTTCCCCTTGTCACCCTGTTGATCAAATAAGTGTAATTTGTAATTTTTTTCCACCATCCTCAACTATAAACATTCAAAGATTTGAATTTGATGAAACATTTTAGATCAATAAAAATTTCCATTTTTTACATAAGAGGGGAAGTTTAGCCAGTTAAATACTTGCTCGTAAATATTATGATATCTTGAAAGTTCATTATGACACATTAAAAAAAAAATCAAGCAATTCATCCACAATTAATCATCATTATATTAATAAGAAAACCATTACTGACATATGTCTAAATTTATATATAAACTTCATATTATATCATGGCCAATATAAAAGGTTCTAAATTTATTAAAACTTCATTTCAAATCATTATATTAATACATGGACCACTCATATTATACAAAGAAGTGTTGAAAGTTATAACAAATTCATTTACTCCTACCAAAGAACATGATTTAATTAATTATATTCACAACAAAAAGTGATGATGACAAAGTCAAATGAAGATCATTTCAATAACTTTGTTCTTTAAATACAAACTAGAATATTCTTAAAGAAAGGGAATGAGAACATTGAATTGAATCTCTTGGTTATATCTACACTGATGTTTACCTATTGCGAGGTCTGTGCCCTTTGACCTTGATCAACCTACCAGAATATTATAACCATTGTAGATTTTTATGTAGATTCAATAGCTTATGTGATTTGCTAAAACACAAGACAAGAATCTACTCTACTCTTCTTAGCATAAACCAAAAATTATCTATGAAAACAATAAGCAAAAAGAGGAAGAATATCAATTTCAGATAACACAATATTTCTCTGAGGAAAGAAACTATTAAAAACCTCGACTATCTATATTGCATTAACTAGAATATTTGGGAAGAAAATACAATGCTTGTTCATCCTAAACATTTCCTACACTCATACAATCTAACTCACTCACTACTTCCTAGGCAAGCCTTGGATGAATACAATATTCTTTTCTCAACTTGCACAAATATTTCCTATCCTCTCCCTGACTGACTTCCTTTGTCCAATACTAAGCCAAATTCCTAGCCTTCCAAGCTCCTACTTCCTTGCGCAATCCCCAAGGGAATTAGCCCATATTTAATTAGGAAAATCCCTCACCATAACTATGTGATCCATCATATGCCTTCTACTGATTGCATGCACCATATGTACAACTCGGAAAATTATACAACTAATAGTACATTGTCCCTGAACTCTAATCTCAACTAGGTTTTCATCTGAACTGACATGCATGAGTTATTGTAAGTGATTTATCAGTTATCTTATTGATCCTTTCCTTGCATGTGAATAAAATCCAATTTAATTCACTTGACCACTCACTAGTTCCTCAAACAGTTAGAACTAGTTTAACTAAATTTAACTCAGTTAAACTGAATTAAATAATTACAACTCAATAATAACTCAACCTAGACCCCTAAAATTTAGGGATCACTGTACATGACTCTAGATAGACTTCCCACTTGAATTGCCTAATTCAATTAAGTCAATTTAACTTAATTAACTATTACAAGTTGCTATTAGAATATAATTACAATTTAATTCAAGGACAAATTAAATTGGAATTTCCAGATGCTATTTTTAACATTTCTTGTTGCTATTTTCAATAACCATGACATATTAAAATGTTTCCTTAACTGAAAAGATGTGTGACAATATATTGTAGTAAATGACAATCATAAAATAATAGACATTGCTTACAAGTTGGGTAAAATAGAATGCATACCACCCCCATAATAGCAATGTTTGTATCTATTCGATTCAAATTGTAATCAATGAGCATCTCTTCCCCTACAACTATTGATTTTATGGCACATATGAATACACAATTTCCTTCACGTCACTCGAATATGAAATTGGGTTTCTTATTTGTGGTCACGGGTCATGTACTATTTATAAACCAAGAAATATTCCATGTTGTTTTTGGCCTTCCATATATATACATAATTGCGCCTTTATTTTGATCATTGTATTTTAGTTGTATATAATTTGCAGCCAAGCCATATCTTCGCATACTTTTGGTAAATTGGACTAGTCGTACCCAGAGGTATAGGGTTTGACATACTCCATCAATTTAGTTAATATTTCATAACATACCTTTACGCCATCCATGGAAAATAGCCCCAAAACATGTAACGACGATGGGGAAATGTATTATATCATTTCATTGACAGAAAAATCAATGTTTATTTCAAGAATATCCTTGGGTACCCATCATTTCACTAGATTTTTGTACCTCAAGGGCACCTTGATGTCATCTATGTTCTTATTATCATAAGAACATGACCCCCCTTTAGTGAGAAAAAATTCCATGCATCTATGGAATTTTCTTCTAATATTTTCAACTCTAGTTGATCTTCACGTGATAGACAACCATTAGAGGAATTTTTAGGCCTAAAATGGGCCTCCTAAGAAATATATAAAATAATAATGGAAATAATAAAATAAGATTAGATTACCTCATTAAGTTTTGGAGGGAAAAAAGAAAAAACTACTTTTTCAACTCATATTTTCAACTTATCTCCCTACGATTTTACTCAAATTTCAAGCAGTGGCACTCGTTGGATGTAAAATTTAATTTTTCATCCAAGGAGTACCTATGTTGCATACTTTCAATTGACCCTATTGCACGGAAAATGTGAAATACATTAAAATGTGTGTGTGTGTGTGTGTGTGTGATTGTAATTACGTTTTTTCATGTATTTCACATTTTTTGTGTGGTAGGGTCCATCGAAAGTATGCAACATGGGTACTCCTTGGATGAAAAATTAAATTCCCCATCCAACAAGTGCTCCCACTCAAAATTTGAGTAAAACCATAGGGAGATAAGTTGAAAATACAAGATGAAAAAAATAATTTTTCTTTTCTTTTATTTTCTTTTCTTTTCTTTTCTTTTTACCTTTTTACTCCAAAAATGGTGAATCATCCTGCATGGTTGACATGATCATATTGAATCCTACTGGTTTTTATAAAGTTTATTTTTCTTGTACATTTTTATTTTGAGGCCCATTTTTTACCTCAAAATTTCTCTAATGGTACCAAATGTTTGGTCAATTTCTTCTAGTATACCTTAACTTTCGTCACTCGACAAAAATAGATCTGAGAAATACTTGTTTGGTATAACGTCTTATAACACTCCCTCAAATGAAAGAAATTTTTAGTGAGTTTCATAAGTGATGTTGAGAAATGTCTTGATGAAACCACAATAACATTATAATACTACAAGTGACTAACAAGGAAGCTCTCTGTGTTTAAAATATTCAAGTAATATTTAAAAACTTGAGAACTCAAGAACCTATTCATCTTAACCAATGAACTCACTCGATAACTTAAAAACTCAACATAATATGATAGCATTTAATTTTCCATTAAAAAAAAATACCCACATACTTCGATATGTTGAAGAATGTAACTAGTTTCGATCTTCATAATTGTCATTTCACTTGTGTCATGATGTATTTTGTATGTATCTATTAAAAGAAGAAAGAAATGATTTTTGTAAAGAATGGGTTGCATGCTCAAGTCACTTTTTTATTATATCAAGCATCCATTGAATTCTCCTAGGGTTTGTCATGAATCAAGGGTCCTTTTCGTGTTATAAACGATCCTTTCGGGCATTTGTATCAAGGAAAGAAATATTATTTTGAAATTATAAATGTCTAGAAGGCTCCTAAGACCAAGTTTACTAGCCAAGGAAAAGTCATCCTAGAGAGGGCTAATGGAGCCTCTTGGAATGGCTATGTAAAGATATATCTTTGACCTATTGAGAGACACATCAAGCACATATCCTTGATTTCAATTTGCAATCGAAGAGGAGTGTGAAAGTCCTAGAAAAGTAAATAGAAGGTTAGTGAAGGAAGAAAGAAGCCCTAGAAGTTTTTGAAAGTTTGTAATTCATCTTCTACTATTCACATGTGTGAATACCTTATGGTTTCTAGGGTTACCTCAGGTCCAAAATTGCAAGAGGCATTGTAGGTTTCCTTAGTGGGCATGAAAGGCTAAAATATCCCTCATCTTGAAGAGACCTTGTTTCGCTTCCCTTAGAGACTTACTCTTGCATTGAAGACGAAAGATTGGTTGGTCAACTTGGTTCTTGGTGATGGGTTTGGTCTAGGTTTTGGTCTTGGAAGTCTCCTTTGAATTGATTCTATAAGAATATAAGTTCTTTCTAGGTTTCCCCTTGGAGGGGTTTTGCCTTGGCTTGGAGCCTATATCTTGTGTTCATTTTTTTGTATGGTTGTGATCTTCATTGTTTTGGAATTTATTTGATGATAAGAACATAATAAAAATAACATAATATCACAAATAACTATCAAGAAAGGAAAACTAAAAATAAAATGTTACCCCAATCGATTTTCAACGCGGTATCAAAGCTAAGGATAAGAGTACAGGCAGTTACAAGATCGCTGGAAGGGTTTTGCATTAGTCCAAAAAGGAAAAAAGGAGGGATTGTCTGCATATATCTTAAAGGTCGAAATGACAGATCTCTATCATGAGAAGATCATCCTTATAATAGGATAGACCTATGAAATTTGGTAAAATTTTTGTTCAATATTGTACCAATAACCTATAACCAATAAGATAGGTCGAGACCTATAACCTCAATTCTTGTGGAATCCAAGGCTACTAGTATCCCTACAATCCAGTGAAGTAAGGCCACTTGTAGAAGATATAATATTGTATATTGAAGAGGCATTTATAGTGACTTTGGTAATCCCTAACTAGAAGGGTCGAAGTTGCAAAATGATAACATAAATCCATCTTAAAGGGAATTGAAGTAAGAAAGGGTTGTTGTATCCCATACAAATCATGTTTGAAGCAAGGGGTTGTAACAGAAGTATAGCTAATATCTATAGCAACATCTACAACATACCTCAAAAATATAAGTACCGCTACATTTATGAGATCAATATTTTATCCTTGATAAGAAAATGAAGTCATCTAGAGACCAATTCCTTACAAGAAAGAATAAGGTGAGGCTACATTGAGGTATGTATAATTGTTTGTATACTTATATAGCTTAAGTTAAATAAAGGGTATGCATAATGTAATGACATGGAATGCATTATGGTTCTAGGGTTTGTAGACTTCACTTGGTTGAAGGTTTTTGGGTATCTAGGGATTGTAAAACCTATATAGGACTTGGATTAGAAAACCCTAACCCTAATTTGTGTTTTACCTCATATAAATCTTAGCTCTTCACTTATAGGGTTTACAGATAATCTAGGGTATATGGCAAACATTAGCAAGGGTGGAATTTGATCAAATATAGGATATTACATCAGAAAACTAAGGTTGATTTTTCCAAGGAAAAGATCAAGGAATTTAGGGTTTGTGTCTAATAACCCTTGAGTGTACCCTATAAGAAAACCATGGAAACCCTAGATCATCATCATGCTCTTGTATTTATATATTTTTCTTTGTTGTACTTGTCGATGAATATTGAAGGTATATAATGAAGGAAGAAAAATGAGAAGGATGGCTAAGCAAAGAAGTTCTTGAACTTGTTAATGATGAGCATGATCAAATTAGGGAACAGTAAGGAAACTAAAGAAATTAATCCTAACAAATTCATTAGAGTAAGCATGCATCATTTTGTTTTTCAAATGAATCTTGATTATGGCATCATAGATAGAAGCATGTGATAGTAGAATATTTAGAGTATACTTGATTGAATTTCTTTGTAATAATCATCTTGTTATATTGGATTTTCACGATTGTGGACAAAGGTGAATTCCCTAGATCTAGTGGCTTGATCTAGAACAACAAAAGACAAAAAGACACAAGTTTTTGTTGGAGAAATTAGAGAATGGGAAAGAAACATACCTGGAATTTGAAGCAAGTATTCATTTCCTCCTTGCTTGTAAGCTCCAACTCTAGCTCCAAGTGTTATAATTAGAACCTGCACACATGACTAAAACAAGCAAAGGAAACACAATCTGCGTAGCATAATCTAAAATATCTATTCAATGAGTCACCATGGCATTGAAATACTTGAGTGCAAACATAACGCAACAAATATAGGAAAACAAGATTCTTTTTTATATACAAATATAGGAGAGAGTTATACCATAAATAGAATTCTGACTTTGTAGATGTCTCCTCAAGTTGACTTGTCCTTCCTTGTAATAAATCACACCTCAACATCAACCCTAATGCATGAATGTGATAACTAGTTAGTGTTAAAGCAGCAACATGAGGACACTATCAATCTCCAAAATCCAACCTAGACCTTATGGGAGGCAGTAAATTTATAGGAGGAGTGTGGTAGTTTAGGAATTCTTATCCAATTACCAATCTAGGCTTGAGATCCACTTAATAGGGGAGGATGATCTCAAGGGATAAGATATTACATCTCCAAGATAGGATCAAATGGGATTTGAGCTCTTATCCATGGTAAATAGTTAAAACTACCTTGGAAGATTCTGAAAGAGGAGGCTTCGGAAATATTTATCTTTTTTCCTAAATTTCTAAAATCATCACACCTGCAGAAGGGAGTAAAATGTGATAACTAGTGTTTTGTAACATGTATGCAACATGTGTTGAATGTAGGTGGCTAAAGAGGCAAGGTGCGTCGGGGTTAAAAACAGTGTTTTTGAGCTAATTGTCCCAGAAACTTAGACTCTTGGAAGAAGTGATGCTTAGGGATTTGTGAATGGGTTATGAAAAAGTATTCTAAGATGTTCATTGATCCATTTTGCAGGCCTATTGTGTTTATGTGACAAAATGGCCTATAAAAAATTCCCCCTAAAGTACAAAGTCATAAGCAATGACTGAGGACTAAAGTGCTTTACTTTGTGACAAGTTAGGTTCAAGAACAATTGGTCGAGTTCATCATATTTTATAATAAATTTTCATCATGATATCATTGTTGAGGGAGGCATACCCATACTTAGCATATAAGCCATATCACATGTACAATGATCAAAAGTTTTGTCCATTGATGACAAAGAGTGGACCCATGCTTGGATAATCTTGTGTATGGTTATAGCCATCATACTTGATGATTTTGTATGAATCCTTAAATGCATCTTGGATGGATTAAACTAGATTCAAGGTCTTCTATCTCATTCACTTGATCACTTGATGTACGAGTCTAACCATGTGAATAAATGAGCTGAAGTCGAACATGGTAGACACCATCTAATTACGGCCAATGATGTAAGTCATTAACAGACACGAGAGAAACCACCAATGATGTTAATGGCTCTCAAGGTACCATAGTAAAATCTATGTGGTGTGAATGGATGAGTTGAAATCGAACACCACACAAAATTTGTTGGTTGAAGGCCAATGATGAAGACATGTCGTTGAAAGTGAGGCAAATTTTCATTAATGTATGCAAGCTCCAAGGTACCAAAGGGATTTTCTAAGTCAAATTCCTAGATAATGAGATGATGTCGACAAAAATTGACCCATCGCATGAGGCCCTTTATGTATCCCTCATCAACTACACAAAGTGGGTGTCAATATTGGAGACGGAATAATGATGTAAAAATGATTCAGGAATGGCATAAATGAATGAAGTCTTAGGAGTATTGTGGCAGATAGTAACTAAATGCATTCTCTTTAACATATCGGTGACACTTAATGGAGTTGGAAGCATTGACCCAAAACCAAATGCGGAGGCTTTTAACATGGTATGATGAAACAAAAAGGAAAGAATGTTTCCCAATCCAAAAGCCACGGACATGAAGTGGAAGAGTTGTGTTCAAGACTGACTCGCTTCCATGAAAAGGTTAAGTACCATGTTTTCCCAATTTCTCCAACCATTTCTGGTCAATACCTCTTTATTTTTCACAAGCTTGAGGAGGATAACATATTCTTGATATATAAGTTCATCCTTCGAATGAACCCCTCTCAGTATTTTTAACGAACTGTAACAGCCCCGAATTAAAAGTTCATGTAATAAAGTTAATAAATGAAAAATAAGACCAAGTTCATGGGACACATATTCCAAGTTGAATGCTGGGAAAAACATCCTAGTAGGTGTTCAATTGGTTTATTATGGCTAAAGGAAATTGGAAAAGGCATTGGAAAAGGCTTTGGAAATGCAAAGAGTCATTATTGGCATTTATTTATGAAAATAAAGGAAAATATGAGAAAAGGGAGGTGAAAGGTCACATGCTTCATGTGAGGAGGAAATTGGAGGAAAATATAGGAAAATGAAGAAGTTAGAGGCCTCAATGATAAAAAGGCTTATGAGGATGAGTTCATAGATTTTGCTAGTGTATCCTTTTGTCGGTTTAGTTTTGGAGTTAGTTTCATACAAGAGAAGAGCACCAAGAGGAGAAGGAAAGCAGGAAAGCAAAGGAAGGACAAGGAAAGAAAAGGAAGCAAGGATCAAATAAGGAAATATTGGATCACACTACTTCAGTAGGAATACTTGTAGGTAACAGATTGCATGTATGATTTCCTAGCTAGTTTTGGCATGCATGGCATATGCATGTGTTTATTTGGATTCATTGTGGTCAGTGGTATGGATTTTACCGAGTTTTGACAGTGGTTTTAGCCTTGCCTTTCCATTTCTATATAGCCATGGTGTGATGCGATTCATTCTTGATTGAGCTTTGGATTTCCTGAAGGTTTTGGATCTAGGTGAGATGGTATCAAGAAAATACCAAGGGTTGGGGGTGGAGATGGTTTTTCTGGGAAGCCCTCAACAGGTGGGTGGATACAGGAAAAATCATCAAGCGATGGTGAAGGAATTCTGAGGCATCAAAGCTCGATTTGGTTTTGTGATCTTGGGACCGGCTTGGGTGAGATCACAGTATGGTGAGGGTGGAGGTGGTTTAAGCTCTGGATTCCCTTGGTTTTTTATGTATTCTTTTATCCCATGAGATCCATATTCATGCTTCGAATATGGCACAGGGGTGATTGGTTGAAAGAAAGATTTGGTTCAGCCCAATCTATGGTCGGGTGGTACATGGAATTCCTTGACTTTGTTTTCTTTTGCATATGGTTAACAAGAGCTAAGTTCTACTTTCTTTTCATGAGTAAATGTACTTGTTATTATCTGGCTTTAACGATTGTTCTATCATTGTTATTTATTTGGTTATATGTTCGTCATAAGCATGGTTAATTGACAGTTATAAGTATGGATTTTATCACATTTCTATTAATCAATGTCTAGTTAATGAATGCATGACCTAATTGGTGTTATGATAGCTATTATGAGAAGGCATTAATCCTTCTTGTTAAACCTTAGACAAGTTTCATATCTCTATGTTCAGATATGCATTCATGACCTGTAGGTTACATGTTCTTCATGTGTTTGACGGAATGTTTGTCATGGTTAGGCCTGGTTAGGTCAATTTCTTGTCCAGTATTTGTATGGAATGCTTTTTCCTTGTGTTATTCATGGTTCTGGAAAGTTACATTAAGTTCTGGCAAGAGGTCTCAATCCTAGCCTGAAAAAGTGGCTTAAATCCAGCGGTCGCAAGCACAGAACTGGGTGAAAAATACTGCAGTTTCTCCCTCGTAGGCATCATGCATGCGACTAGAGGGTTTCAGTCAAAATAGGTAGTGTTTTCCCAGCATCTGGGAGATCAAGGCAATGAAAAAATAGGTTTAATTTAGGGTCTAGGCATCTGGGAGGATGGCTTATCCCGTGGGGGTTATATAGCACCTAATAGGGAAGTCATTAAGGGTTTTGGTTTGTCGATTCCACTTCCTTAAGGTGGTCTAGGAGGTTTAATTATATTATAGTAACCCTCAGCTCATGTTTACCCTGGGCAAGACAATCAAAGTGGGTAAATGTGGGAGGAGGCATTATAGAGTGGTATCAAAGCAATTTTTTCTCTTTAGGTTATGTCTAGTTTATGTTCTCTTTGGGTGATATCTGATACCACAGAGTGGTATCAGAGAATGGTTTAAATACTTGAATTGGATGAGCTAGATGCATGTTGTTATGCATGCATTGTCATCGTTAAGGTTGCCATGCATGAGGTCATTTCATGTAGTTTATGTCATCATGATGTTATTGGTATGTTATGATGTTGATGTGTTGGTTGAGATGAAGCAAGAGATGCAGATCATCAAAGAGAGGTTGTAGCACTGGACCTTGGCGTAAGATCATATCATCATATAGATTTGTATTTTTGGCATGCAAGTATGTGGTTAATGGTTGATATAAGCATTAGAGTTACTTATATGCTTGTCATTTTATTAATATTATGGTTACATGTATGATAAATGCTAGTTTATCAGTGTAGTAATATGCACATGTGTCAGATAGTCATGAATGATAGTAACCTATTGTTGTATGCATTGTGATCATATGCCTGATGATTATGGTCATTGCAGCTGAGGTCTTGATGTTATTATGTTTTGTGCTAATTTGGATTGACCTATGCAGATGATTATGGTTGTGACTTTCAGGTATGAGTTAATATATTGTGATATTATGTCATACTAATATAGACTGCTTGTGCATATGTGATTGTTATGCATGAGTGTAAATTGTTTATGAGATTATGATGTGAACATGTTAGCTAGTTACTGTTATGGATATCATGACCTTGTTTATGTTTGAGTTAATGTGCTGTGAATTTATATCGTACTAATATAGATTGATTGTGTACATAAGATAGCCTCCCCTGAGATACATTAAGTTGCAGGGCAACCTGCTTGGTATTATCATGGCAAGGTAATAGTTGATTTTTTTATATAACTATCCGTTGGGTGATGTGACAATACATAGTAAGACTCAATTTCAGCAAATTAAAGGTAAAAGAAAGGAATTGGATGAGAATTCTTTTGGTTATATTTAGACACTGGAATTCCAAACGAATGAGTGCTTTGCATACAAGAAGTCTTCTTAACCTTGATTTTTCTAACATTATGTGGATATGTGCTAGATTCATGAACATGTATTTTATAGGTGTAACAACTAGTTTCTAGTTATAGCTAGATTTGTCAAGGGAATTGGAGTCCATTGAAAGACAGCGTGGATGTGTTTAGTTACAAGGAAACGTGTCGGGCACAACAAGGTGAGGTAGTTGCTACATTGTTATGTTTATTTATGCACTGACAGTCATGTGTTTATGGTAATATGATGGAGGGGATTGCATGGCAAACGATACTACCATGAAATCTCGAAGAAGGCTTAGGTTGAGATTTCCCTTGGAAGCATTGGGAACCATGGGGTTGTATCATGGGGTTGTATCATGGGGTCTGATTGCCAGTCTTTTGCTTTCATTGCTTTGTGATTGTTTGCACTTGACTTGCAATTTTTTTTATGTTGGGGCAAGGTCTTGCCACTTTGTTTGTGATGTTGTACTTTTGTTTGGTTTTCCATGTTTTTCTTCTTTTTGTTTCTTGTCTCGCCTTTTATGTTTTGAGGGTCTTGGGAATTGGTTGGGGAAAGAGGAAAGTTAATGGAGCTTGGGGAGGGCTTAATGAAACCCAACAAGTAATGTAACACCTGGATGAAGCTTGGTGCATGAGTAAAAGGAAGCTGAAGGCGAGAATATGACAGTCAGTTGGATTAAATGGACAGTGGCAGTATAGTCATTAGAAAGGTGATAGAAAAGGTAAATAAAATGGATTTCAGGTGTCAGATTCCTTGGCTATGTTGGGAAATGTTGTTCTCAATGTTATGCATGTTGTGCACGGATAAAGGAAGTTCTCTTAACCTTGACCTATGATATTTGGTAATTATGTTGTGATCATGATTATGTTGGTGTTTATATATGTATACATGTATGTATGTATGTATGTCATTGGATGATAGTTTCGTCATGGATCATGATTGTTTTATGCTAATGTTCATATGTATATATTTATGTATTTATGTATGTCATTGTCCAACAGGATCGTCAGGGATCGTTCTTGTGGAGGAATGATTGCTTATGCGGCTGAATGGCATGAAGAGGTTCCTATTTTATGAGGAATCAAGTGGAAGAGTAGCGTGATAGATCTACAAGGTTAGTATCATGTGAATTTGAATTGATATTATGTGATTATACTACGTCTATGTTTATATTATGGCTGATAATGTTGAAGGATACATTAGTTGAATGAAATCAATGCGATCTGCAACATGTTAAGACAAGCATGGATAGTGGAAAAGACACCAGAAGTAAGGTTTGTTGGTAGAGACAGTGTGGTTTATGGATGTGCAATACTATTGTTGTGTATATATTGTACATGATGTACCTATGGTGTTATTTTCATGTTGCATATATAGTTTTATGTGCATATTGCATATGTGGTATTGTGTACCTATAGTGTTGTGTGCATATTTCATATATGGTATTGTGTACATATGGTGTTGTGTATGTGTTTTATATGTGGTGCTATGTACATATGGTGTTGTGTACGTGTTGTATAGTGGTGTTATGTACATGTGGTGTTGTGTACATATGGTGTTGTGTGCATGTTGTACATGTGGTGCTATGTACATATGGTGTTGTGTGCATGTTGTACATGTGGTATTGTGTGCATGTGGTGTTGTGTACATGTTGTACATGTGGCGTTGTGTGCATGTGGTGTTGTGTAGATGTTGTTCAGGTGGTGTTGTGTACACGTTGTGAAAGAGGTGTTGTGTACACGTTGTGTAGGTGGTGCTGTGTACATGTGGTATTGTGTGCACATCATACATGTTCTGTTGTGTATATTTGGTATGGTGTTATAGGTATTGTGTAGTCGTTGTATTGGGACATGTGTATTTGTGGTATGGTACAGTGTGTGTTCGGTTGTGTTATATTCTTTCCACAACTAGCCCATCTAGTTAACCGGGGGGTTAGAGAGGGGACAAAGCCCCCCCTTTGTTGCGCTGATTGCACAGCGGGGGGGTCACAAGGGGGGCAGTAGCCCTCCCTCTCCAGGGGGTTTGAGGGGGGTGAGTAGCCCCCCTCTATGGGGTCTGGGGTAGTGCCCCGAGGAAAATTTTTTGGGACCCTATATTAGGTGGGCAGACCTACCTATGGTTTTGTGCATGGTTTTCGCACATGGTTTTGGGCGCAATGGTTTTCGGTCCATGGTATTGGAGGCTTCAACATGTATATATATGCATTATAACATTGAAAGGAACATAACGAAAAATCAATCTGGTAGTCCCGGTTTTGGGATCTAGGGGAAAATATTTATGTATATGTGTTTTATGTGTTATGCTCTCGCATTGTTTATTTTTTGTGTTTTAGAATTCGTATGCAGGTAATTTTTGTATAGGGTTAAAACCTACATTTGGTATCAGAGCTGTTTTGGCTTCAAGGGGATGCCTTTGTTTCTAAGGGGTTTTGCTCAGGCCTGTGGTAGACCCTGTTCAGTGGGAGATCTATGTAGGTGGTGTTGTGTACATGTGGTATTGTGTGCACATCATACATGTTTTGTTGTGTATATTTGGTATGGTGTTACAGGTATTGTGTATTCGTTGTATCGGGACATGTGTATTTTTGGTATGGTACAGTGTGCACATATATGTATTGTGCTGTACACTAGGTGTAGGTGTATGTGTCGTGTTGTACACCGGATGTAGCTGTGCGTGTCGTGTTGTACACCGGGTGTAGGTGTATGTGTTGTGTTGTACACTGGGTGTTGGTGTATGTGTTGTGTTGTACATTGTGTATGTGTTTATGTTGTACAATGTGATGAGAGAAACAGGTATGGGACTCTCTGGGCCCTTATTGTTTCTATTGAAAGTTGAGGTGGTTTAGTCTCTGGATGCCCATGTTGATTGATATTGTGGGTTGAGGTGGTTTAGTCTCGGGATACCCTTGTTGCTATTGAGGGTTGAGGCGGTTTAGTCTCGGGATACCCTTGTTGCTATTGAGGGTTCAGGTGGTTTAGTCTCGAGATACCCTTGTTATTGATATTGAGGGAGGATGGAGTTTAGTCTCCAGATTCCATTGTTGCTTAAAGAGAAGGCATTAGTTTCTTGTCAGGTTTGGCAACCAATTCAGTGTGTGTACAAAAAGGATAAATACCAAAGGTAGAAGAAAAGAACCATTTGAAAGATAAGTATCAGTATTTTATTTCAGTTTTCATTATGCATGTGATCTATGATTCTAATTTATGATGGTTTTGTTTTGAGTTAATCGGGTGAGATATGTTTATACATGATGAGTTGATCACGATCTAGTTTGACTTGTTGTGATAGGAAGTAAATATAATTGCAAGTGTACCTTATTTATGGGCCACCAATGAGGTATGATTTGGATTAGTTTCAATTCCTTTTAGTCTAATGGAAATTATGTGTTTGATACAGGAAAGTAGGGTAATGCCCAGTTTGGGTGGTTAGAACTGACTACAAGATTAGTAGCAGCAGTGAAAGGAATTGGAACAGGCAGCGGTATGTTGGTAAAGAACTTCAAGAGTAGGGCCATTGTGGAACACTGGTACAAAATACTGTTCATTGATTTCCATGAGCATGCTATGACCAGTATGATGGTTTTAATGCAGGTATATGCCTTGGTTTTGAGGTAGGGATATTCCTTGGTTTCTATAGCTTCTGATGCGAGGAAACTTTTCCAAGGGTTGGATTTCCCGAGATAGGGGATGTTGGGGAACTTGGAAGGTGAGTGACTACATAGAAGGGGATGACCGAATTTCCTGAGGGACTGTATAGCAGAGAAGGAAGGTTGGGGGATGGAATTTTTTTGGTCATTAGCATTGATAGATGGAATCATATGCACATTGGGAGTGTGCCCTAAAAGAATGATACGGTAAATTTTCACTAAGAGGACAAGGGGAGCAGGATTGTAGCGATGGACATTGGATGTAGATTTGACTTTGGCAGTGGATTCTGGACTTCCTAGGAAGGAGGTGAACTCTGGCACTGCTCTTGAGGGTGGAGGTGTGAGCCTCTTGATTCCCTTGTTGCAGATGCGGGCATCGTATCCTTTTATTTGATGGTTAGAGAAAATGGTCATATGTATATATGTGTGTATTATTGTAAATATTGTATCGAGTTGGATTTATAAAGCTCCATAAACAGTATGGTTATTTGTTGGTTGAAGAAAATGTGCATAAGTATATGTGGTTGTTATTGTAAATACGTTAACGAGTTTTGTTATAAATCTCTAGTAAACAGTATGATTGTCATGTTTTCGGAAGGTTGTTCATTGTAAATACTGCAATGAGACGAGTTATAAATCTCAATGGGCAGTATGTTTTTCTTTTCAATGATATTGTTGGTTATAGGTATCATTGAACACCAAAGATGGTGTTCCCCTAAGGGGGAGGGGTCTATAACAGCCCCGGGTTATAATTTCATGTAATAAAGTTAATAAAGGCAAAATAAGACTAAGGTCATGGGACACGTATTCCAAGCTGAATGTTTTGTAAACAATCCTAGTGGGTGTTCAATTGGTTTATTATGGATAAATCAAATTGGCAAAGGCTTTGGAAAAGGCCTTGGAAAGGCAAAGAGGCATTATTGACATTTATTTATGAAAATAAAGGAATATAGGAGAAAAGGGAGGTGAAAGGTCACGGGTTGCATGGGAGGAGAAAATTGGAGGAAAATAGAGGAAATGAATAAATTATAGACCTCATTGATAAAAAGCCTTTTGAGGATCAGTTCATAGATTTTGTTGGTTTATCCTTTTGTCAATTCATTTTTGGAGTTAGTTTCAGAGAGGTGAAGAGCAAGAGGAAAAGGAAAGAAGAAAAGCAAAGGAAGGATAAGGAAATCAAAGGAAGGACAAGGAAATAAAAGGAAGACAAAGGAAGCAAGGATCAAGCTACGAGAGGTTGGATCAGGCAGCTTCAGCAAGAATACTTGTAGGTAACAGATTGCATGTATGATTTTCTAGCTGGTTTTGGCATGCATGGAATATGTATATGTGTATTTAGATTAATTGTTGTTGGTGGTATGGATTTTATTGGGTTTTGACAGTGGTTTTTAGCCTTTCCTTGCCATTTCTAGATAGTCATGGTGTGATGGGATTCATTCTCGATTGAGCTTTGGATTGCCAGAAGGTTTTAGATCCAGGTGAGGTGGTCTCAGGAAAATCCCAAGGGTTGGGGGTGGATATGGTTTTCTCCAGGAAGCCCTCAACAGGTGGGTGGAGACAAGAAAATTCCTCAAGGGATGGCGAAGGAATTTTGAGGCATCCAAGCTCGATTTGGTTTTGTGATCTCAGGATTGATTTAGGTGAGATCACAGTATGGTGAGGGTGGAGGTGGTCTAACCAATGGATTCCTTTGGTTGTTTATGGATTGGTTTATCATATTAGATCCACATTCATGTTTAGAATATGGCATGGGGGTGATTGGCTACAAGAAAGATTTGGTTCAGCCAAATATATGGTCGGGTGGTACGTGGAAGTCCCTAAATTGGTTGTATTTTGCATGTGGTTAATAAGATCTAAGTTCCTCTTGCTCTTGATGATTAAATGTACTTGTTAATATGTGGCTTTAATGTTTGTTCTATCATTGTTATTTATTTGGTTATATGTTGGTCATAAGCATGGTTAGTTGACAGCTATAAGTGTACCTCTTATTGCATTTCCATTAATGATTGTATAGTTAATGAATGCATGACCTAATTGGTGTTATGATAGCTATTGTGAGAAGGAATTAATCCTTCTTGTTAAATCTCAGACAAGTTTTAGATCTCTATGTCCATATATGAATTCATGACCTATAGGTTGCATGTTCATCATATGTTTGATGAAATGTCTATCATGGCTAGGCTTGGTTAGGTCAATTTCTTGTATAATATTTGTATGGAAGGATTTTTCCTTGTCTCATTCATGATTTTGGAAAGTGTCATTAAGTTCTGGGTAGAGGTCTGGATCCTAGCCTAAAAAAGTGGCTTAAATCTCGCAGTCGTAGGCACAAAATTGGTTGAAAAGACTGCAGTCTCTCCCTTGTAGGCATCATGCGTGCAACTGGAGGGTTTCAGTCAAAATTAGGTAATGTTGTGCCAGATTCTGGGAGGTCAAAGCACTTACAAAAGAGGTTTAATTCAAGGTTTAGGCACCTAGAAGGGTGGTTTAGCCCTTGGGGGTCCTATAGCACATAATAGGGAAGTCATTAAGAGTTTTGGTTTGTTGATTCCACTTCCTTAAGGTGATATAGGAGGTTGAATCATATCATAGTAACCCTTAGCTCATGTTTACCTTGGGCAAGCTGGTGAAAATGGGTAAATGTGGGAGGAGGCATTACACGAACCCTGAGAAGGAGTGGTTTGGTCTCGTCATGTTCAAAGAGTCCATCGTTGTTTGATGTTTTTACAAGTACAGTGAAGGTGTAACTCGACTTCTTTTTCATGTTTAGAGAGTTTGAAAAATAGGTGAAAAAGAAAACTCCAAAGGTTCATTTTTCGTAAAATTGTCTCTTGAGTCCAAAAAGGCAGAAAACGATACTAAGGAGAAACTCTTAGCCATGTTCGATTGAGGTATTCCTTTTTTGTAAATAGTCTATCCCAGTTGGCAAAAGGGTTAAACTTATACTGGGTAGATGTCTTTTCATTTACTTTAACGAGTTTGAAAATACAAGTGATCGATAATATTTTCATGTTTAAGGAGTCTGAAAATAGCCAAAAGAGGACTCCTCCTAAAGGAATGAGTGGTATCAAGGGTAGCAACTAGTTTCGATCATGATGGAACTGCTTCAAACACAAAAAGATCAAGAGGCATGCTAACAAGACCACTCATCGCAGATGTTCCTCAAGAAAGGGTAAAACAACCAAGTGAAAGCATATGATTGACCAAGTAGATGGTGACGATGGAATGAGAAAACTAAGACTCATCTCGCACAAACAGGGTGACAAAAATGGAAATCCCATGGGATAAAAATATAATGGTTTCATTTTTACACAAGATTGAAACATAGGAAGTTATGCTTTAAATTGGTTAGTTTCATTTTTACACAAGATTGAAACATGTGGAAACTATGCTTGAAATAATTTTGCATGCCCCCAACATAATGAATAAATTCTAGGAACATGCACCCCAAGCTTCATTTCATACACCTAAGTAGACTATTGGTTACTAACAAGTGGATGGAATGAAGGTTCATTTACAAGATCAAGTGAAAGACTTGACTGGGAATTTACAAGATCTAATCAAAGACTCGAATTGGAATGGGATATGTTTCATTTTTTAAGGATCTTGACACACAAAAATAACTACCATCATGATACCTTGTTTAATTTTGTAATGAGATTGACACAAGAAAAGGAACTCTACTCCAGGACCTTGTTTCATTTTTTAACGAGCTTGACACAAGAAAAGGAATTTTACTCCACGATCTGGTTTCATTTTTTAACTATCTTGACACAAGAAAAAGAATTCTTGTCTTGGACCTTGTTTCATTTTTTAACGAGCTTAACACAAGAAAAGAAATTATATTTTGGATCATTGGTTATATTAATCATGGCTCCCCAGAGACCATGGCTTCCAAGAATATCTCATCTGGTGAGAGAACAATGCTCTAGAAGGGATACATATCAAAGGATCCAAGGGAAAGATCGGGCACCAATGCTCCCAATACATGATGCACTACATCACCTACTAAATCATCTATAGAAATGGGCATGGAACAAGTTGCCACATGATTAACCTATGGCAGTGGAGATACCACTTGCATATAAGGACCATTTGGGAAGCTGGTTAGTTGGGAGTCAAATTAGGACCAATGAATGAAAGTTGCCCAATGGTCATGATTCTTCCTTCATGCGGGAAACACATCACACGAAAGAGTGAAGAGACAAGAGATCCCATGTCATAAACATAGTCATGCCCAAGAAGTAAATTAAAATCCAAAGGGCCTTGTACTACCATCACATTGATATTGATAGACTATTCTCCCAAAGTAATTGTAAATTGAGGAAGGATTCCTATCAGTTGATGTTAAAAGCCAATAGATCATTAGGGGAATTTTGAGGTCTAAAATGGGCCTCCTAAGGAAATTATAAATTAATAGTGGAAATAATAAAATAAGATTACATTACATCATCAAATTTTAGAGGGAAAAAAAGAAAAAACTAATTTTTCAACTCGTATTTTCAACTTATCTCCCTATGGGTTTACTCAAATTTTGAGAGGGAACACCCATTGGATGTAGAATTTAGTTCTTCATCCAAGGAGTAACCATGTTTCATACTTTCAATGGACCTTGCTGCACAAAAAATAAGAAATACATGAAAAATGTGATTGCAATCATGTTTTTTCATGTATTTCTCATTTTTGATGTAGCAGGGTCCATCAAAAGTATGTAACATGGGTACTCTTTGGATGAGGAATTAAATTTTGCATCCAACGAGTACTCCCACTTGAAATTTGAGTAAAAAATTAGGGAGGTAAGTTGAAAATACTAGTTAAAAAATATAGTTTTATTATTTTATTATTTTTTAATCTTTTTACTTTTTTACTCCAAAAATGGTGAATCATCCCCCATGGTTGACATCATCATCTTGAAGCCTATTGGCTCTTATAAAGATTATTTTCATTGTACATTTTGCTTAGGAGGCCCATTTTAGACCTCAAAATTCCCCTAATGTATGGTTAACATGCACAAGCTATCAAGAACCTAAAGCTTGTCAAGTAGTTGAGGAAATAATACTAACAGATGCACCTTCATCTATGATTGTGCCAAGTATGGCCATATTATAAGCCTATGCTATGATCTAGAAGGGCATGTAAGGATGAAGACAATATCCTGCCATTCGACTCCAATCAAAGGTAGTGACCATACTAATTGGAGGGGTGTCATGGGAATGGGAGAATTCCCCTTTGTGCTATGGGAGTAGGAGGATTTCCCCCATGTGTCATGGGAATAGGAGGATGATCTCCCTTGGAGTGAGTTGAAATCCCCCCAGTTCATAGGAACATGAAGAAACAAGAAGAACCTAAGATGTATGAACTTGACTCTCTATGGGAAAGGTATGATCAACTAAAGGTGGAACTGAGTCAAACATTTTCTCAACCAATGGCTGGTCAATAAAATACTCATGGGATTCATGTTCAGAGAGAGTGGGATTGACTGGAGACAAATTCTAATCAATCACTTCATCAACTAGTGGAGGATTAGGGGAAATCTTCCATAACCAATCAGAAGTCATGGTTAAGAAGTTGTAAGGTTTTCCAACACTTTTGAGGATTCATCCATATAAGGAAAAAGGTGAATAGGATGATTCCTTTCAAATAACTTATAGTGAAACTTAACTTCACCCTTCTTCTCATGAACCTTATGATCACTAGTTGAAGGTTTGTCACCGGCATGATCTCTAGAAGCTTATGACAAAGGCTAATGTGAGCATGTGGACCACACTTCTAATACCTTGGGAATACCAGGACAATCTCTAAGAATGTGGTCACCCTTACATAAATTTCAAGGGAATTTAACTTTTTGGGGTTGATTGGAAGGTTTCTCCATACTAGTTGCATTGGTAGAAATGGTTTCTTGGTTTCCCCCCTACTTATTTTGCTTCTTCTTCATCATCATTTTCTTCTTCTTCTTAGCCTCCTGGTTACTAGAATCAAGACTTTCACTAGGTGAGGAGGAAGAAAATGACGAAGAACAATAGATGAACAAGGAAAAGGGTCAACTTTAGGATCAACTTCAGGTTAATGTTATTCAGGTGGAGGAGAAATTCGTCGAGAAACAGTTTGGACATTTGGAACCAAGGAGGTCAAAAACAACCAAATTGGTAAACCAATGGTAAATCTGGGAAGGGACAATGTTTCCATATAAGGAGCACCAATATTTCCAAAAGAAAGAAAAGGACCAATATTCCCATCAAAGGGGTTTCCTTGATTGGTAGGCTCCATAACTGTTGCCAGTCTCAATCTAAAGGGTACTAAGGAGTTGTCCCATGGTAAGGATGTTGTTCTACGGTCCATTAATTGATTTTATAAATTAAAGACACAATATAAAAAACAAAAGGGGTAACTAGGTAGATAAGGATTACCAATTCATTGTTAACTATAATATATCACCTTGGTAAACCAAGGATTTATGTATGTGCGGGCAACCTCCCCGAATGTTGTATTTGGTGTATCACGGTGTACAAGGCAACCAAATCAGTTATCTAAGGTGGGATAGCAACCTAGTGGGAATTTCCAAAATATACCTAGAAGTATGTGGAAGCATAGTCTATAGTAGTGTTGTCTAATGTGTAACCATTCGATGAGAGCATTCCCATATACTTATCATGCGTGGAGCACCATTTGATATACCTGAAGGTATGTGGAGAACGGTCCTATACACTTACATACGTGGAATAATATATCATCCCCGGGATTTAACACTAACAAAAAACAACATCTCCTACATTTAAATACACCAGAACACGTCTCTAGCCTAGACCTCTAGATGTTTGTGTTAAGTTTCAAATGGTCCTTAGGCTAATTGAGTGAATTCTAGATTTTACATAAAATTATGTTTCAATTTCAAGGCTCACAACTCAATGTCACTTGAACACACCCGTAATGCAACTAATATGATAAAAATAAATCTTTTCATTTTCCTTTTAAAAATGAAATGCCTAACTGAGTAGGGGAAGAAGAAATCAATCAACAATGTAACAAACAAGTGATGCAACAATCAATCTCCTCAACTTCACTATTCCAATAAAAATAAAAGCCCTATATGAAATGCAATAATTGTTTATATTTTCTTTTCTTTTAATGTTTCAAATGCAAAGAAACATATGAACGCAACATGATCTTTGACGAAAAGAAACCACACATAATTTAACTATAATGTAAAAGTTACTTTTCAAATTCAAAAATTAATCTATGTATACAAACCATAATTGACAAGAAGAAAGAAGGAAGGAAACAAAATCTTACCAAAAATGTGATGACACTCAGAGGTAATTAACACTCACAAGCAATTTATCGCCCCCCCCCCCCCCCCCCCGTGATTGAGGGGGGGAATTTCTTGCAAAAATGAAATAAAAAACACACAATTTCACACAAGGGATTGGCTTTAAAAAGACGCAGACAAACTCAGAAACTCCAGAAAAATTTCTAGACCAAAGTAGAATGAAGATCAAGGAAAAGGAACTAAAATTTTTGCATCCTACAGGATCATAGCAAGTGCGGAACATGAACTAGTTCACTGCAACGCAAGTACAGAAAAGAAATAGGTGCGTTAGGGAACTATATCTCATAACACAGAAAACGATGGGGCTATTTTTTCAAAACATGACACAAGAAACCCTACTGAGCTCAAAAATGTGTTTTCATAAGGTCAATCACTATCTTAATAAGTCAATTAAGGTCACTTTGAGAGGTGTAAAGGTGTTAATATCAAGGAAACCACTAAGGGAAGAATTGATTCCCCAGTGGAGTTTCCAATTTTTTTATATGGAATTTTCACAACTGTGGACAAAGGTGAATTCCCTAGATCTAGTGGCTTGATATAGAACAACAGAAGACAAAATGACTCAATTTTTCCTTAGATAAATTAGAGAATGGGAAAGAAGCCTACCTAGAATCTTAAGCAATCCTTCCTTTCCTCCTTGCTTGTAAGATCCAACTCTAGCTCCAAGTACTATAATTAGAACCTGTACACTTGACCAAAACAAGTGAAGGAAATGCAATCCATGTAGCATAATCTAAAACATATATTCAATGATTCAGCATGGCATTTAAATACATGAGTGCAAACATAACACAACAAATATAGGAAAACAAGATGCTCTTTGTATTAACAAATATATGAGTAGAGTTACAACCATAAATAGAAGTCTAAGTTTGTAGATGTCTCTCCAAGTTCACTTGTCCTTCCTTGTCACATAGCACACCTCAACATCAACCCTAATGCATGAATGTGATAACTCCTTAGTCTCAAAACAGCAACATGAGGGCATTATCAATCTCCAAAATCCAACCCAAATCTTATGGGAGGTAGTAAATTTATAGGAGAAGTGTGGTAGTTTAGGAATTTCTTGACATTTTTGGACCTACCAACATGTCAAGGGGATCTCCCTAGTAAGAAGTACCAACTAGACCTTAGACCATTTAGAGTAGGAGTCCCAGTAGTGCGTAGTAAAGTAGTCCCTTGATCGTGGTAGTGCGTAGAGGTAAGTATGATAAATTTGTGAGAAGAAAGTGTGTGACCTTACAGTGAGTCAAGTGAGATTCATGGGGGGTTCTATGTTATACAAAAAATTGACCTCCTCGTTAACTCAGAGGGGAAAGACATGATAGCTGAAGAAAATACCACAATCACAGGCCTTGATTCCACACTAACGTTGGATGTGCACTAACAACCTACTTTATAAAGCTTGTCTGCAAGCCTAAGGGTGTTGTGTTAGTGACCCTACTAACTCAAGTTGCTAGTAAGGGAACAGCATTAGTGAAACTTGGTGAAGTTCTAATGGTCAAAAGAACGAATTGACTCATAAATATCTAGATATTTTTTCCTAAAAATACTCAAGAAAAGCAAGGAAACATCTAAAATCGACCTATTTGGAGGATTTCTAATCCGAAAGAAGGAGGCAAATGGGAAAGAGCTGAAAAGCATGGCAAGTTCATTGCTTTTGTCAAAGGAAACTCAAGGAGGAACTTGGAAACCCTAACTCAATTGCTACATAAGAAAAGTTAGGGCTATGGTGATAGAGGTCGGAGCATTTGAAAGGATAGCGTACTTGACTATTGAGTATTCTCTCAAATCATAAGAAGTTGGCAAGAAGGGAGAGAGAGAGAGAAGTTGGAGGGGTAAAGGAAGGCTGATGCAACAGATGGTTGTAATCACTCTTCCAATATTAATATAGAACTGAAGTTGTATTGTCTACTCCGTGGTGTTGGTACTATCATTCATTCAGTTGTTTGTCCAATACCTGTTAGCATGAGTAGCTTAGTTATATGCAGCTAGATGTTCTTTTATGTATTCATGTATTAGTTATCAGAGTTGTATGTTGTGATTACGCTTGTCTCTTCTATGTGCAGGACTTGATCTAGAGCCAGCTCAAGGGTCTTCCACCTAGCTGCATTGTGCTCTCCAGCAAATCTACATGGAGGCTTAAGGTAATATCCTTCTCTTACTTTGATAGTTAGTTATTGTTTATGAACATGCATGTAACTTTGTGACGGTTGTAGATAATCTTACAGTCTACCGAAGCTCCTGGGAATACCTTTGAGGGTATCTTCATTCTCCATACACAGTGCATTTTACCCCATAACAGAATTGGTGACTCTACTGGGGAGTATACATCTAGTTTCTAGTTTTCCCGGAAAATTCTCGGTTTTCTCCTCCTTCTAATAGCTCCCTATACTTATGCATTCCCTTTCTCACCCACCAAAAATCTTCTTGCATCTTGCCTACATGTATTCATCTCTGAATATGATATATAAAGCCCTATTTTTGATTGATTTCCCACACTAATGCAGGTTAGCAAACTACACAAAGCTTTATAAATCACTATGTCTGCTCACAGGGAGTGTTAGTGGACCTATTAACTCTCTGTGCCCACTACTATAGAGCGTTAGTCTCCCAAAACCTTGATTTCCAATTGTGTCTGTAAGCCAAAAGGGATAGGAAGCCTTCTCATGGACTGAAAGAGGATTTGTAACTGCATTTTGCTAGCAAAATAGGTGTCCTAAAAAGTTTTTTATTGGGAAATAAGTTTTGTTTTTCTTTCTTAAAAGCATTTTTTACGAAAGAAAGACGAACATTTTTTATTCATCCTTCTGTTTAGCTGGTTAAAAGCTACTCTATTTTTGGTTTCAAGTAGTTGTTAAGAAAAATTGGAAAGAATTCCTTTGGTTATGCATGTGTTAAATGACTAAGATGCATGGAAAGAACATGAATATGTGAAAAACTCTCACCTGTAGAATACAACTTATTTTCATCAAATTGAAAAAAAATTAAAGCATTCTTTTGTGCATGATTTATTGAGTCAGAGTCTCATCACATTTCACACGTCAACTCCCCTACAGAAGAAAATAATTAAGTACACATAAAATTTACCTAAAATCTATCAGTAACTCTTTATTGAGCAAACAAGCATTAGTGCAGGCTAGGATCTTGGGCTAAGCAGTGTGAGTAAACTTCCCAAGGTTGAAAACCAAACTAGTGTCATTAAAAGAGAGAAAAATTCCTTCTGCACTCATACTACCGAGACCACTCCAGTAAAACCGGAGAAAAATACGAGACAACATCGGACTGTAAGTAAAGGTAGCCCACCTTCTCTTACAACTCCTTTGGGTATTCTATGTATTGGGGATCCCTTCGGGGATTTCGGAGCTAAGTTGGGGACTCAGGTATCCTGCCCATAGCATGTTGTCTATGACTATGTCCACCTCAGTGGTGTCTGTGATCTGAGGTATATTTAGTGGCCAAACTTTTAGGGACTTACACAAGGTGACTGGGACGGGCTGTCCTGGTACCTAACACAGACAGATCTACTCTGTCTTCAATTTTTTGGAGGGTGCTCATCTTCACAAGAGTACTTGGCCCCTCAATCTGAGGTTCGGGAAAAGCTCTAGAGTAACTGTAACTGTACATCTGGCCAACCTTCTCTGTTATTCATTGAGATACTGGGTTTCATCTCCAGTGATCGGTGCTTATCAAACAGGGTAATTTCCCTCTGTTTGTTGATTAATCAACTTAGTGTATTTTTTATATATTTTTTAGGCACCTGAGTGTTATCATTTTGAGACTTTAACAAATATCACGATAAAATTTATTGATAAAAATTAACGGTCACCATGGCTACATCCGGCCCTCGTTGTCAATCTAGACGATTGTTAGGACTTCCTCCACTCATTGTGGAAGATCCATCGAGCTCTAGTGAACCGGATTCCCCATCTTCAAGGAATCAGTCTCCCAGATCTCACATGGGATCTGTTTGGACAACCGACGATTCAAGCTTGTCGGAGAATTTCTTTACTGAAGGATTCCTTCCTCCCTTAAACCCTCTTCTTATGAATCTGTCGAACCCAATCTTGAATCCCGCGGTACCTGTACTTCCTGCTTTGGTAGTTGGAACATTTCCATCTATCCCGTCGATGACTAACGGGTCATGGGACTTAAGGGACACTTTTGGTCCTCCACCACTTCCCCAGTCGACAGTCACCACAACACCAGTAATGGTGAACCCCGCTATCCCATTTGTCCCAAGTACAACCACTCACATGACACCCTCTACGAGTGGAACCCAGCCGATGTCAGGTTCCACCCCTTTAGTGTCAAACTGCATACCTTCGACAAGTGCTACATATAGTGCTCCCTATAACGCTCAATATAGCAATATGGGTGTAGTTCCCATCCACCAACAATATGGTCGGCCGCCATTGTACAGTTCAAACCCCCAGATTCAAATATCTGGGGGCATTCCCAATATGCACATGTCAGTAGGGAACATAACAGTTCCCCCTCCATTCTCAGGCATGCATGGTCAATTGCTAATTGACATGAGCATTCCTTATGTCAATCAGGGACAAATGGTTAGTCTGTGATGGGCAAGAATCCTCAAGAAGGTCCCACCCAATCCATGGAGGCACCCTACTCACAAATTAAAATGAGTCAAGGGGGCACCGCTTATCCTGGGGGCAATTCTATACCCCAGTATCAAAATCCCCATGCAAATCCACACTACAACACCATACCTCAGGGCAACTACTATACCACGCAGCCCATGTATAATATTGGGAGTCAAACGGTGGGAGGAGCTCAAGGCTCCTCAAGTCAGATGTCATCACCTTGGTTCGAGTCGGGGGCACCACACAATCTTCCTTTCTTGGCAATGTTAGATATCCCCAACTTGTACAAACTTACAAATGACCCCATCTATCATAACTTACAATGTATGCCAATCCCGCATAAAATACCAACGGACATCCCCAAGTTCGATGGGAAACAAGGGGAGGATCTGGGTACTCATATCACCACCTACCATCTTTGGAGTGTTTCTAACTCCATGGTGGATGATAGTGTCTGGTTACGTCTTTTTCTCACACCCTCACTGGAAACGCAGTTAAGTGGTACATTGAGTTACCACGCGCGTTAGTAAACACCTTCGGCGCTTTAGCGATGGAATTTCTAAAGCACTTCCAGTTACCCATCCGCTATGAGACTGGGATAGAGCTCCTCACTTCATTACGTCAGGATACCTCCACCCACATCTCCGATCATATACATGAATGGAGACGTAGGCGGAGGTTAGTCAAAGCTCCCCTCCCAGACTATATCTTAGCGGACTGGTTCTACAAGTCCTTACTCCCGTAAATCGCTAAAGATGTCATGTTAGGTGGTGCGGTCACAGAAGACCAATCTATACGTCATGCCCAGCACTTAGATCTGATATATTCACACTCTGGCACTCTTTAAGACGTAATCCCCAATGCCCCTCGCAACCCCAATGATTCCATTACTACCAAATCGACTGCTCTTCCTACCACTACGATAAACTCTGTGCAGTCTACACAAAATCTCGATGGTAAGAAAAATAAGAATAAGAAAAAGACCACTCCTTATGAAGAGCAGTCAATGAAGAAGCAAAACCCAAAACAGAAGGCCATTGCACCTCCTGACAAGGAAAAGGATAAACTCGCTCGATTACCTTGCAAAATCTGTGTTGAATACCACATGACATATCTATGTCTATGTCTTCAGGAATGCACAGAATACATTGCAAAAAAGGATACTGGTAGGACCCCCACTGTCCTTAATAATCCTTTCCCTACTCAGCAATAGCAAAACTTTATCACAAACCAACCCCAACAACGATGGTTCACAACATCCTTCAGCCGGTGAAGGATCTTCTACTGTTTTCACCTTTGAAACGGTAGATCTACAAACAAGAGCAAAATCTTATGGAGCTCATGTCGCTCATGCAGCGGAACCTTCCTCAAGTTAAAACCCACCACCGCCCAATGATTTTCATATCGAATGGCCAATTTCTGACCTTGTAATTTTCCCCCCCAAAGGGGCACTTTGACGCACAATACATCTGCACGTGCCGCCCAAAACTACAACATTGTAGAAGACTTGGCGCAAGCTCCATCAGCTATGTCGGCTCTTGAAGTATTACAAACATGCCCAGCACAAAGGAAAGCTTTGCTTTTGGCTATTGGTGGTATCGACCCACAGGATTCCATGCATGAAACTTTTGACATGGAAAAGTGTAAACCTCCCCTTTCCCACCAGCTTGCATTTCAAGTGAAAATTTTTTCGAAAGGTAAAGGTATACACAGAACTGTCATCGACAAAGGTGCTTCTACCTGTGTCATGTCAGCTTCATGTTGGCTTGCCTGGGTTCTCCAACCCTATCCCCATCATAAAACTCCCTTAAAGCTTTCGACAGCCACACTTTCATCCCAAAAGGTTACCTAGCTAGCTATCCCATCACCTTGAGTGGGAAAATGGTAACGGTAGATATTGAAGTCATGGATCATAAAGGTGACTATAATCTGCTTTTGGGATGCACTTGGACTTATTCCATGAAGGTCGTTGTGTCTTTGGTTTTCCGTATCATCCTCTTTCCCTTCGATGGAAAGATAGTCACAGTATACTAGCTATCCTTTTGCACCCCTGATTACTCCCCATTACCTAGCAGCTCTGTACCCTTAGTGGGTGGTGTACTTGACTCTTACATCAGTATAGATACCGGTCTATTGAAGGCTTCTTCCCTCATTGGTTGTTTCCCTCTTCAGCTATCGAAGGTTTCACAAACGGTCAATATGTTTTCATCTATTCCTCATGAACAGACCGATCCATGGATCCTATCGACTCCTTCAAACATTGACACATATGGAGAAAAAATGTTATTGTCACCAACTGAATTGGCCTACCAATTCAATTTGCATCCAAATCTCCAGTCACTTTGGTTTCAGCCAATAGTACAACTGCCCCTCCCATAACCCCTCCTTCTTTCAATCCACTCAATCAAGTCCTACCTATGGACGAATTTATTAGAGAGATCATGAGTCTAGAAGGGTGACCTTGGGAGGACTCGAACCGTCGTGTTTCGATATCTGATTCGGACACGACACCTCTTCAAATCCTATCACCTGACATACCAGAAATCATTTCCTCACCATTTATGACTATCCACACTTTGGACTCAGAAGGAAACAGGGGCAATATTTCAACAACATTGCTCATCGATATTTCGGTCATGACAAGCATTGTGGAAAACATACAGATTGGAGCCAATCGCAATCCTTGGGAAATTGTGAGCTTCACCTACCCTTTTAAGGACTTCCGTGATGTTTTCCCTTGGTCTTATGAGGAAATGCATGGCATAGACCCTTTTATTGTCAAGTAAGAGATCAAGGAAGGTCGAGCATTCTTTTTCTGGTATTTTTCTTGCTCTTTAATCCGAAAAATCCTCGAGTCTCCTTCTTCGGGCTCATTAAACTACCACGAAGAAGAGCAAGCATTCCTTTTATAGTATTTTTCTTGCTCGTTAATCCAAAAAACCTTGACTCTCCTTCTTTAAACTACTACAAAGACAATAAGAGCACTTTTCTTTTATGGGATATTTTCTTGCTCCTAAAAATTGAAAAATCTCCAAGTTTTTCATCGTTTGGCTCGTTAAACATATACGACGATGGTCTGAGCAACTCTTTTTCGCTCTTTTTCTAGCTCATTAAACTGAAAAATATCATTAGAGCATTCTTTTTAGGCACTTTTTTCTCGCTCATTAAACTGAAAAAATCCCGAGTTTTGTCTTTAGGCTCGTTAAACATTTATAAAGATGACCTGAGCATTCTTTTAGGTACTTTTCTCGCTCGTTAAACTGAAAAATCCCAAGTTTTTGTTACCAGGCTCGTTAAAAATATATGGCAGCAACAAGAGCACTTGCTTTTTTGGGACCATTTCTCGCTCTTAAAATCGAAAAATCCCCGAGTTTTTCCCCCCTTCGAGCTTGTTAAATCTACGAAGGAGGAATGAGTAGTTCTTTTACCTCTTTTTCCTCGCTCACTAAACTGAAAAAGATACCTTGAGTTTTCTTCATTTGACTCGTTAAAATTTGATGAAGGCATTGAGTTTGTCGTTGCATGACTCATTAAAAATTCACGACGAAAAATGAGTTTAGTCTGTCTCCTCGTACTCGTAACAAAATGAGGTTGACATCTATTGAACATAGGTTTCTCTTTATCTGGATTCAATAGATTAACTAATGGAAAAGTAACCGATCCAGGTATACTATTAACCTTTTGTCGCACCCGGTTAACAACTATGACAAAGGAACCACCATGGAGTCATTCTTTACGATCTTTTCAAACTCTCTAAATATGAAAAGACCACCGAGTTGTCTAGTTTGGACTCTTTAAATTACACAAACAAGATATAGAGTCACTCTTTTTGTGGTCCTTTTCAGACTCTTTAAATATGAAAAGATCGATGAGTTTGCCTGTCTGGACTCATTAAACTAATTAGATAGGGCAGAGAGTCACTCTTTTTGCGGTCCTTTTTAGACTCTTTAAATATGAAAAGATCGATGAGTTTACCCGTCTGGACTCATTAAACTAATCAGACGGGGAAAGTGGAAAATACAATTGTATTCCGTATTAGAAAGCATGGTTTGGCAGCAGTCGTTCCCTTGAACATGGCACTCACTAAAATAAACCTTCCTTGTGACGGCCTCTCAATATGAATCCTAACATCCTATGAGTTTAGCCTATATACCCCGATGTTCTTGGATCTCTGTATCCTAACACTCTTTGGTGTTCATGAGTCTAGTACTGTCTGGTTAAAAACATTGGCATGCCTTCTATTGTTCAAGGATTAACCTTTTGTTTCCTCCATCAACCCATCAAGCATATCCTTTCATCATGCCCTCTGTTGTTTAGACCCAAATGCTCAAAAGATGCCTCAAAAAACAAAATCATTCTTGTCCCATTTCGTGTCAATTGATGTAGGACACATTATTGCCTACCTTTCGACAGGCATCTTCCTATTGACTTCAACACTCTATCTAGGAAGACAACATAGAAACACATTCAGTGCCTTGGTACTTGCAGACATTAGTGGCAGGTTTCCTTGTGTTTGATCAGGGGTTCTCATTATTGGCTCTTGGTTAAGAGATTCTACAGGTGTTCGATGACAAAGACATCTTTCACACTCGTTAGATTGTACTGTGCATCTTGGAGACCATCACCATTATCGGTGGCCTTCCTCACGTCTGTTAACGGTCTCCATTATTGACTGGTAATCTAATGATTTCATGCATGTTCGATGTCAACGCATATATTCACATGTATCGATCTATGCTGTTTGGTGAAGCGGAAATCAGGACCTTGGGTAGAGGCTAGCATCACTCAGCCTTGTTTCCTCTCCCAAGTTGCGGATATTGTTTTTTGGAGACAGCTTATCAAGATGATTCTATTATGACACCGGATCCACATTGTGCTTATCGGCGGCCAGTATCATCATATCTCTTTGGAGAAAATCACTCTCATATAGATACTGAACATGGGAATGCTTGACTCAGGACATGATTTTAGTGGTTTTATATATATGTGTTGTATAAGGTTTCCCATACCACCTGAAGCTTCGATCCTCTCTCTCTTTTTGAAGGAAAATTACAGTTAAAGTAAAGTATTTCGACCATCGTTGCAACCTCTGATCTCATACTTTAGGGGGCATCTGTTATACAACCAATTGACCTCCTCATCAACTCAAAGTGGAAAGACATGATAGCTGAAGCAAAGACCACAATCACAGGCCTTGATTCCGCACTAACATTGGTTGTGCACTAACAACCTGCTTTATAAATCTTGTTTGCAAGCCTAAGGGTGCGTTAGTGACCCTACTAACTCAAGTTTCTAGTAAGGGAACAGCGTTAGTGAAACTTGGTGAAGTTCTAAGGGTAAAAGGAATGAATTGACTCATAAATATCTAGATAATTGTTCCTAAAAATAGTCAAGAAAAGCAAGGAAACAGCCAAAATTTACCTATTTGGATGATTTCTAATCCGAAAGAAGGAGGAAAATGGGAAAGAGCTGAAAAGCATGGCAAGTTCATTGCTTTTTCCCTAGGGAACTCAAGGAGGAACTTGGCAACCCTAACTCAATTGCTACATAAGCAAAGTTAGGGCTATGGTGATAGAGGTCAAAGCATTTGAAAGGATAGCATACTTGACTGTTGAACACTGTCTCAAATCATAAGAAGTTGGCAAGAAGGGAGAGAGAGAGAAGCTGGAGGGTTAAAGGAAGGTTGATGCAACAGATGATTGTAATCACTCTTCCAATATTAATATAGAACTATAGTTGTACTATCTACTTCGTGGTGTTGGTACTATCATTCATTCAGTTGTTTGTCCAATACCTGTTAGCATGAGTAGCTTAGTTATATGTAGCTAAATGTTCTTTTATGTATTCATGTATTAGTTATCAGAGTTGTATGTTGTGATTATGCTTGTCTCTTCTATGTGCAGGACTTGTTCTAGAGTCGGCTCAAGGGTCTTCCACCTAGCTGCATTGTGCTGTCCAGCAAATCTACACGAAGGCTTGAGGTAATCTCCTTCTCTTACTTTGATAGTTAGTTATTGTTTATGAACATGCATGTGACTTTGTGACAGTTGCAAATAATCTTACACTCTGTCGAACGTCCCGGGAAGACCTTTGAGGGTATCTTCATTCTCCATACACCATGCATTTTACCCCATAGCATTCTAACACACACAGGGGAAGAGGAAGTGTGTCCCTTAGAAGCCTATAATAGTATGCAGCCTGAAAGGAACACACGAGTGGAACAACATCACACGCTGGAAGTATAATAGTCCACAATCCAAAGTGATGGGTTAATCCAACAACATGCCTTCAACAAGATTCATATAATTGCATACAAAATAGTTCATACACAAATGCGTAATTTAAACAACATACATTACTAAAGAAACTAGAATAGTCCAACTACAATAACAAAATATGCATGAAAATTTGTTGGCTCAATTATATTATTAAATGAAAGTTCCATCCATACATACACCATTGATAGCTACTAGCCCCAATAATGGAACATTACATTCAACACTGTCTGCTCCTCCAAAGTGGTGTACTCACTCTACGTTGTGGAGAATCTAAAGCTCATCACAATAATCTTCAAGCCTTCTCTAAGCAATTCCTAGCCAAAAGCTTGGCTCTCAAAAGCCTTTACTATGAGTTATGAAGTTCTATATATAACAAAGGGTGGGATCACCCTTGACATTCCCCTTTGACTCTTTGACTACCCTCATGACTCTTCAACTCCTTTACAAATAACTCTTTACATTACATAGTGACTGTTCACATTCCATTAATGACACTTGGAATTTCACTTATAATATATTTACAAATAATAATACAATTTCTACATATACCCATGTGGGACAAAATAGGCCTGATTCAGCCTAACAAGACAAACACTGTCACTCGAAAGCTTGGGGAAACACCAACTCTGAAACATCCTCTTGATGGTCTTCGGTGACAAACTGATACCAAGATTGGTACTTGCACTATTGTGTCCCCTTACACTTTGGTGATGTCTTTCTGGAAATGGACCCTTGCCTCCATGGATTCCGGGTATATGGTTCTGGAACCTCTGTCAAACTCATCTTGGAGCATACACAACATTGTCCTGAGTGTGGCTAGCCCACCGATGTACATCTGCATGTTTTATGCACTTAACTGCAAGTCATCGCTGATGGCCTCTCACATCAACTACTCCATGTACATGTCGACCTCCAATAGGACTTGGTTCTTCTTCATGGCTTGATTGAGGGATCCGATTGAAGGGATCATGTGTGTCCTCACTATGACATCCAGACTCTTAAATAGCCATGCATAGGAATCCACAATGCTAGTGATGAGTGGAGGGAGTTGCTCATAGTTCTGACTCAACATATGAATCTGTTCTTTGTCTAGCTCTGTCTATAGTTTCATTATCTTATGCAAGTAAACTGGGGCTCTCTTGTACCTCATTGTCCATTCCTATACAATATTCATGCACTTCTACTGAAAATCATATAGATGCACAACCACTTTGTGCACAGTGACAACTTTGTCATACAAATTCTGCATGGTGGTCTCAAGATTCGATACTTCAGCAAGTATCGCTTTTCTCATCTCTACCATAGCGAATCTCGTGGATTGTTTTGTTCTCTACCTGGCCTCTTGTAAGTCCTTTTTCATCCGATCATTCTCTGCTAACAAGAAATTTATAGTTAAACTTGTGGCCTCTACATAAGCCTTAGAAGCATTGGCCATGGCAGTTGGATGTCTTCTAACATCTGACGCAATCACCCTTTCCTCTACGTGTGCAGGTTGCATGTGATCATCCGGGAGCTGCTTTCTTCGTGCATGTAAAATCCTTTGTTGTGACTCATCAAATGACAGATTGTACACATCCATCACTGGAGCATCATCAAGGATGAAAACCTCTCCTTGATCCTTGGGGATTGGTTCTGATTTTGGAGGTGGCAGAGACTGAGGTGCGACCTCGGATGTTTTTAGCATGAGGTTGGTATCTTGGTCTTGTGGCTTCTATTCCAACTCCATGTCTATTTCTTCAACCATCTACTCAATCTGCTAAGAAAGTTCCTGAACCTACACCTGCTCACCCTCTTCTTCATCTGCTGGCTGCTCTGACTCCTCAACCTATATAGGCGCATTTTGTTCTGCCATTGCGCCTTTCCTTTCTTCCTGTTCTTGTTTCTTCTTCTCTTCCCTCTCTCTCCTTCTTAGCTCTTGCTCTTCTTTCAGGTTCTTCTATGTTTCCTGCATCTTCCAACCTTTGCTTCTCTCTCTTCCTATGTTCTACTCTCTTTATGTATTGTTTTTTATTCACCTTTATCTCCAAAGCTACTCTCTCAACAAGAGGATCTTCTTTGAACTTGTAGCTTTTCTCAGCCTCTGAGTTCTTGGAAATCTTCCTCTTACCTTTGTCCTACACCAGTTTCCTACTCACTATTATTGTTATTGTTGCTTCTTGTGGTGTTGTTGCCTACAGAGCTGCTTTCCATTCTATAGCCATGCTGACCAGTTCATTGATCTTAAAGGAGTTGTAGCAATACCTCCAAGGGTCCTCCTCTAGCCAATTACATGCCTCGTGGATCCATGGATAATACACCTTCACACAGTGGTTCTTTCATATGTAGTGGGGATCATACAGATTGAAATCCTTGGTGCCAAACTCAAACTTCTCTAAGTCCTTGACCTCAAAATCTGCATTCTTCAATATTTGGATCTTGTACAATCCAATCTACAAAGGAAGAACAGGCCATGGTGCCTTCTTTCTCTTATGGATTCCTACTGACAACCCTGTCGAGATGTGATATGCAACCTCTTGCATGACCAACTTATTTATGGAAAACCTTGGTAGCACATGCGAAGGCTTCTCTCCGCCAAACACCCTGATGAAGGTGCCATCAGGTGAGGCATACCAATATGTAATGTTAAGCAATGTCTATATCGATTCTTGGGACATGTAAGGTGGATCCTACTAGAATATCATCTTGTAAACCGAGGTGATCAAATGGCCAAATAGCCTTGCCATGATGCCTTGGTAGCTGCACTCAAAAATAAACTTTCAATAAATGTTCACAGCATCCTCTGATGGTCTCCATGTCCAACCCATGCCAGGAAACTAATGTAGGGCACAAATTGCATCAATTAGGTATGCGGACATATAGAATCTTGCTTGCTCATCCTTAGACAAATTTCAGGCATTAGTCACATGCACTTTTAGCTGAAGATCCAACTGATCCAACAATATCACCCAATTCTGCAGAAAGGTCTACGTGCTTTCTTGGTGTACAAGTGGCATTAAACGATGATCAAGAGTCAAGCCTTTTTGAGTGACTTAGTCTTGCAGACCTAATTGGGTGTCGACCTAAAATTTGATGGCTCTTTTACCCACTGCTTCATGATGTCTCTAGTGTTCACATTGATGTTGGGAGTATAGAAGATTGCATCCATGTGGTTCACCAGCTATGGTAAGAGATACATTTGATGATAGTTTTCCGTCTTGAAGGTAGCAAGTTGATTTCTATCAGCACTTCTCAATGTCATTGTCTCGGGATCAGTATGTGAGACAATCCAGTGAATGATGTCTGCACATGGGAAGGCGGGGTACCTACATGCAACCTTGTACAATCCTAACTTGTGGATGTTGACATAGACCTTTCAATATTCCAGATATTCCTTGAAGTTTCCTGCAAATATATCCTTAATTTCTTTCCATGTTATCTTCATGTACTTCTCGATGAACAGTTGTGTGTTTTCATAGACTGGCAAGTTCATTGACACCTATTCAACTACATCTCCAGTGCTTCTCTCTACAGTGTCCTTTGATCCAGCTCTCTTGGAAACCATGTTACCTGTACTATTGAAGAGCTTCTCAACAAGTGATGTACCTGGAGACAGAGAGGACACTAATGGCATGTAAATGTTAGCTTGAAATCAAAAATAACTTCAAGGGAAGATCATGCAACAAACTGGGAAGCTGTTGGGAAATATTACGCAATTATGTGTTTCATAGGTGAGGGACTATCAGTTGGATCTGTGCATTGCGCAATCCCAGCTGCCAGTGAGAGGCAATGATGACTGGAACTGCATAATGCATATTTTAGTGTGGCTTACTGATGACTAGAACTACGCAATGTGTAGTTCACTCTGGCTTTGATGCTAGCTAGGACTGTGCATTGCGCAATCCTAGTGGGAAAGACTCCAAGACTGGCTCCAGGAACTACGTAGTGCGCAATTGGATCTGATCACTGGTAGCCTCTACATAATTCCTAGAACCAAGGCAGAGCCTTGAGATCCAGAAATGCGCAGTGCATGCCGAGAAGAGCTAGATTTGAGCCAAGGCAGCCCAGATCTGCCCAACGGAAACATGAAAATGAGTGGATCTGAATGTATGAGTGAAGGTAGGCATAGATCTAAGTGAATGGTGATGTATGCAATCAAAACAAATCCAGGAATCAGTCAAACAGAAGAAAAACAAAGATTATGGAGAGAGTCGTCGCAACGGCGATCGTTAGTGCAAAAATTGGGTTATGCATGCAACACTTAGGAAATGCAAAGAAAAATTTAAAATAGCACTTCTACAGGCTAAAACAAATCAAAATTCCATCAGTTGTTCAATAAAATAGGTGAAACAACACTCTCACAAGCCAAGGAAAAAAAAAGTGACAGAAAAAGCAACAAAAGACAAGAAAAGCAAGACTTACCCGAAAAAGTTGTGCCAACTATACTGAAGGTTCCTAGATGCCTCTGGAATGCCAGAGCTCCAAGACCGAATGTGAAAATTATCTCTAGTGGTGTCCATTAAATATATTTGATCAATTTAGGGTTTATGATGTGAAGGTCAAAAATCTAGGAAAAAGCGACACATGGCAGCAGTTTCTAAAATTAACTTAAGTGTAACTCCAACTGCTAAAAATAGATCCCTATTTTGAAGGGATGTTTTTTCACTTTTTTACTTTTTTCCTTTTTTGTAAATTCTTCCATGCATGCATGGAGAAATTGCTCAGTTCTGGGGAGAACTACGCAACTCACCTACATATGCATTGGGCAATAACTGAGGGAATGACGGCACAATTCCTGAGATGAGTGGCTATGGCTGCCTCACATACTCTGCGTAGTTTCTTATCTAAAGACAAGCTTCCATTTGGGTCTACGCAATTCTGGAGCTGAAGTTCACTGTTGGGTTGAACTGCACATTTCCTGAGAGCAAGGTTGGTTTCCCTCTAGGATTGCACAGATCATCAAGGCAGTGCTAGAACCGGATTGCAACCAAGTCAGAGGTCAGCTTGTGGTTAGAAAGCAATGCACATAAAAAAACACAAGTTTTAAAGTGAAAGATAAAACTCAAATGAAAGCACAAGTACCTGGGCAGTGTAAGACAAGTTGCTGAGATTTTAGTAGGGAGGCTCCAAAATGAAGCGAAGGCAAAATTTTGGAGGGTGGTTGTAGCCGCTACAACACAATTATTATCCAATTACCAATCTAGGCTTGATATCCACCTAAGAGGGGAGGATTATCTCAAGGGATAAGAGATGAGGTATCCAAGATAGGATCATATGGGATTTGAGCTCCTATCCATGGTAAATAGTTAAAACTAGCTTGAAATATTCTGGAAGAGGGAGCTTTGGAATGTTGACACCTAATCATTGGGATTGGGTGAATATATGTAATTAATGTAAATAGTAAATAATGGAGAATAGGAATATGAAGAGACATTGGGAGGTGAATCCCAAGAGTCTCTCCCTGCTTTTATATATCCATGAGCAATATTACTGCAAAGACACAATTCACTTTGAGGATTTACCTCCTGGCCTGACATGGTATTAGAGCCAACTCCATTTTTTTAGCTTTCCTTCATTTGTAATTCCCTCTTGTTCTGCTTATTTTGCAGAACTGTCACCTTCTCTGCATCATGTACACCTGCGCTGCCCTAGAGGTTTCTCATACTGTGCCTTTCCATATGTTATACATAGACTATGGTATACCCATTGAACGTTTCCCTCTATATTTTGTTTAACACTGCAGTAGTATTCCCTCACTACCTCTCGACCCATCCTACACACTGCGCTCCAGTTCAATGCAGTTGTTTCTTCATACAGCACTCCCACTGTGTTTTTTAATATTTTTCTCTGCTCTCATCGCCTTCAACATTATGGTATCCATTTGAGATTTCTTTGTCTTATCCCTGCAAGATTTCATGCATTATTGAATGCACTGGTCGAAATTGCCTCCTCTAGTTAATACCTCCAAACTGCCTCCTTCATACTCCTTTGCCTAGTTAATACCTCACGGTTAATACCGCATAGTTAATAACTCCTCTAGTTATATATCTTCGACCCTCCACCTATATAACCCCTCCCCCTTATATGCCCTCCCCTAAATACTCCTTCCCCCATATACTCTCTCTCCCAAATATATCCTCCCCCTTATACGCCCTCCCCTAAATACTCCTTCCCCATATACTCTCTCTCCCAAATATACCCTCCCCCATATACCACTTTCCCCAAATAATATCTTTGTTTTAATATATCAAAGTTCATTTTTTTACACATATTACCACGAGAACTGCAATTTCTTATAGCATATTGGCAACAAAAGTACATTTTTTTACAGTACACACATTTAAAATTCATTTATTGATATCTATTGTTGGAATAGTTCTCTCAGGAAAAGAGAACTATCCTGAATGGTCAAGGAAGATAAAATACATTCTCATTTTAAATGAGTTATGGAAAGGATTTTGTGTCGAAGAAGGAGATAATGAACCTTCAAAGCCCACCTCAGATAAGGAGATCACTATTTGGGAAAACAAGAGCAGCAAGGCCTGTGCCTTGATTGTAGCATCTATAAATGAAGAGGTGAATCACCATATTTCACCATTTTCAAATGCTTTTGAGGCCTTAAAAAAGTTGAAGGAACTCTATGACTCACACTCTGAACTTGAAGTTGTGAAATTGATGATTAAATTGTTCAGTTTTGAATTGAAAAATGATGATCCTCTTGCGTTAGCATCAAAAGTAAGATCTATTATGCATGATATCAAAACCACTGATATTCAACTAGACATTCCTCTCATAGCTTTTGTTAAGTAAGTATATCCCACTTATTCAAATTATCTTCAGTCATTGCAAGCAAGTGGAAACCTCAAGGAGATTACCTTTGACTCCCTTGTGAAGAAGTTTGCTGAGAGAGAGAAATATTTTGGGAAGAAGATAACTCCTTAGTCTTCTTAAGAATTTGTGTGTCATGCACATAGAGAAAAGAATCATGTTCATTGCATATGTTGCAATAGAGATGGACATAATGCATCCACATGTAAGTTGCCTTGGACAGAATTGAGCAAGAAAGAAATCAAGCCCAAGGTAAAACCAATGAAAAAGAGAAAGGTAAAGCACCCATATCTTCTCACTATGTTGTGGCACATTGTAATATTGGAGTAACTGAAGACTTGTTTAATGCTTCACTTGCTTCTTGGAAAAATGGTTGGTTTCTTGATTTAGGGGAAACTTGCCACATGAATTTTAGAAGATATTTTTTTGAAGAATTTACTGACAATGTTGATGGAGCAATATACTTTTCAGACAAATCGAAACTCAAGCCATCAGAGCTCTGCACAACAAGGCTCAAATTTCTTGGTCTTCCAGACTTTATTCTACATGATGTTTTATAGCTCTCGGAGCTGAGGAGAAACTTGATGTCCTTAGTCCACATCCACCAGCATGGACACTCCATTCATTTGTTTGATGGAAAGTTTGAGGTCAGAAAAGCATCAGATCACTCACTTGTCATGATAGGGATAGAAGAAGAAAGACTTCTAAAGTTGCAAGGTACCTTTGTCCGTGCACAAAACTTCTCATACAATTCCCATTATGATGAATGTACATTTCCATCAAGTATTTTATGGCATGCTATATTTGGACACTTGAATTATGACATCCTCTGTATGTTGAAGAAAAGTGGTGTTACTGGTTTTCATGTAATTCCTAGGAAACTTGACCAATGTGATGCTTGTATTCTAGAAAAGCATAGCAAACAGTGTTTCCATGATTCACATTCCAGTGCACATAGAAAAGTTGAACTCATTCATTCAAATTTATATGGTCCAATGCTTGTTCCTTATGCAAAAGGAAATAAATATATGATGACATTTATTGATGACTACACTAGAATGTGTTGGGCTTATTTATTGAAGAACAAATATTATGCTTTTCAAAAATTCAAGAACTTTCATACATGCATTGAAAATGATGCACAATATCATATTGGCTCTATTCACACTAATAATGGAAAAGAATACACTTCAAATGAATTTGAAAACTATCTTCGTTGGCATGGATCAAACATCAAACAACGGTGCCTTATAATCCCCAACCGAACAGAGTGGCTGAAAGAATGAATAGGGCAATCTTAAATATGGTACGTTCCATGATGTTTTTCAAGAATGTAAAATTAATGTTTTGGGCTGATGCAGTTCTATGTGTTGTGTATGTAAAGAATAGATGTCCATATAATACTATTACAAGCAAGACTCCTTATGAAATGTGGTATGGACACATTCCTTCGGTAAATCATCTCAAGGTCTTTGGTTCCACCTATTATGCCTTGATACCAAAGGAACAAAGAAACAAAATTAGTGCAAGGAGTCGTAAGTGTATCTTCTTGGGGTATTCAAATACCTCCAAAGCATATCGTCTCTATGATGAAGTAAATAAGAAATTTGGTGTATCTAGAGATGTAATATTTCTTGGATCTCCCAAAGCTATCAATGTTGTTGAGCGGCATCTTGATCACTTGGATAGATTCAGACATGCAAAATCATTTCAAGAATTTGATAATCAGATTCCACATCTTGAAGGGGGGATTCCTATACTGGATCAGTCTATGGAATCTTCTTTTGAAACACTCTCTCCCCCACTTGAAGCTCATGCCACTAATGATAATTTGATTGATGTGATTGACAAAATTGGGAGACTCAATTTTTATTTAGTCCCAACTCAGTCAACTGAGTAACCTGGGCCGTCTCAGAAAGGTCCTCCAAAAAGGCTGACAAAGACAATTAAAAATGTTCATCCTAATGAGGTTGGAAAGACAAGAACATGAAGTATAACCTAGAAAAATGGAGGTTATGTGGATGATTATAATTCACTTGTTGATATGGATGTTTCTTATGATTATGAATTGAATTTGTCTAAATATTTTGAACAAACTTCCTTCAAAGAAGTTGCTTCTCATGATGAATGGAAAGAAGCAATGGAAAAGGAGTATGATGCCTTAATAAATAATGGCACTTGGAAGTTGGTTGATCCTCCATTGGGAACCAAACCAATTGGCTACAAGTAGGTCTACAATAACAAGTATAAAGTTGATGGCTCACTTGACAAGCACAAATCTATGCTTGTGGAAAAAGGTTTTGCACAGAAGGAAGGGGTCAATTATGAGGAGACTTTTCCCCCACAGAAAAATGGGCTACCATTCAGACACTCTTTTCCCTGGCAACTCATAACGGTTGGAAATTCCATCAAATGGATGTAAAAATTGATTTCTTGAATGGATATCTAAAAGAGAATGTTTTTATGTCCCATCGAGAAGGATTTGTTGTGAAGGACCAATAACACAAAGTATGCAAGCTTGTGAAATCCTTGTATGACCTCAAGAAAGCACCATGAGCCTAGTATGAAAATTTAATTGAGCATCTTCTGAAACTCAACATCAAACATTATGATCTTGATGATGCAACTTTGTTTGTCAATAAAGTTCGCAAAACAATTGTATATCTTGTGGTGTATGTTGATGATCTTTTGATGATAGGGAACAATGAGAGCTACATTGCATCCATAAAAAAGGAACTGAGGAAAGGTTTTGAAGGGGATATGTTCACTACTATCTTGGTATTGAAGTAACTCAACATCTGAAGTGTGTATTCCTATCTCAAAAGAAGTACATTGGAGATCTGTTGAACAAGTTTGGTATGGCTGAGTGCAATCCTTTGACTATTCCAATATAACAGAACTTGAAACTCACATCCACTAAAGGAAAAGAATTTGAGGATGCAACAAAATATATATAGCTTGTAGGAAGTCTCAACTATCTGACTACTACGAGACCAAACATTTCATTTGTTGTTGGAATCCTCTCAAGGTTTATGTAAAAGCCTTGTGAGTGTTATTGGGAAAATCTAGTGTCTATGCAGAGCTGCTAGTCCCACTAAGGCTGGTAGCTACCTTAGAAACAAACAAACTAAAACTACTTTCATTTTCCTTTATGAGAAATAGATAAGAGGGGAATAAAGGAGACCAACCTCTGTCTTGCGCTTGGTTCCTTGCTCGATTCCTCTCCCTTCTGATAGATTTTTTCCACTCGCTTCCTCGTCTACCCAGCTTCAAAGAGAACCTGTAGAATCAAAGCAGCATAACACTATCCAAGAACATAGATTTATTATCATAAACAATATAGGACTAGATATATATTGACCACACAAATGAATATATCATCAATCATACAAGAATGTGGAGGAAAAATTGAATAGCTTTATTGATAATCAAGAAATAGCAAAGAGGATTACAACCAATTGTTCTAACCCAGCATCATCCTCTCAGCAAGAAAGCCCTTCTTCACCTCATGAAAATCTTAGATCACCCAACACTATGATATTGCACCAAGAAACCAGCAGCACTTCCTTACAAGATACAAAATTCCAGCCTTTGGATCTCTGGGATGAGGGATCCATATATAGATGTTTGCAAGGGTGGTGAGTCAGCTTTTGAGATTTGATTAGTGTCCTCTCTCTGATATTTCTTGATTCCACTTGGAGATTGATGATCTCTTACTCATCCCTGGGCGAATGCAGAGAGGCAAGTGTCACAGGAGAAGTTTCTAGAAGATTCCATGATCCTCCACCTTGCAAATTGACCCTGCCATTTGTCCACTCTCACCCATCGCACCCCATAGAAGGGCTTTTCAAGATGCATCGCACCTCCTGTGTGTATTTAGGTGGGATGCAACGCACTTTGACCATGGAGCAAGTGAGATGGTCCAGTTTTGACCAATTCTGAGCAGTTTTTCATGGAGAACTTCTGGGAGAAGATGTAATCAGTTGACCTTGTTCTTTTAGAGGTTGGAACAACACTTTTAGGGACTTAAGAGCCCTTGGTTTATGGACATTTATGATTGGGGTTGCAGTGCCCAAAAATCTCTATAATAGTTGCCCCCTAAAGCATGAGGTTGTTAATCTGTTGACGTCAGGTGAAATGCTTTATCATGAGGATCTGAAGTTCTTTCGAGCTGGAAGGCGACGTGTAATAAGATACAATACAATACATTATCTTCATAATATTTTCATGATCTAGCTGAGGCGGGCATTCCCATGCTCAGCTTTATAAATTCATTTTCATGTACATAAGACAGACAATCATCTACGTGTAGACTGATGATTCTGGTAGAGCCATCATCCCTTAGGTTGGATGATTATCTACGCAGTAATGATGTACATTTGATGTCTTTATTTTCCTGAGTATATATAGCAGCCCGGATGGATGAAACTAGATCTGGGGTCTTTAATCTCATTCGATCTTCACTCAAAGTACAAGTCGATCCATGTGAGAGATGTTCTAGAGTCGAACATGGAAAGATATCGCCTGATTAGCATCCAATGATGTAAGTTGTTAACAGGCACGAGAGGAATCACCGATAATGATGATGACCCTCAAGGTACTACAATACAATTCACGTGGTGTGAATAAGGTACTTGGCATCAAACACCACGAAAAATCTTTCAGTCGAAGGCCATTGATGTAAACCTATCACCGGAAGTGAGAAACTTGCCATTGAGGCATGCAAGCTTCAAAGTACTGAAAGGGTTGTTCCTAGATCGACTTCTTGGATAATGAGATGATGTCAAAAAGAAGCGATCCGTCATAGGAGGGCCTTAGTGAATCCCACATCAATGACACGAAACGGAGCAAATGATTTTAATGGAGGTGAAAATGATCTGGTGATATAAGGTTCAGGGTGGCGGTCATGAAAGAATGGAGCGTAAATGTATTGCAGTGGGTGACACACAGGTGAATTCTCTGAGTGACTTCTCTTAAACATATCGGCAACACTGACATGATGGATCGGTAGCATTAACCCCAAATATGGATGGTGTGATGGAACCATGGTGATGTGACCAGTGAATGGAACAACCCAACCCGACTCAGATGCAGAGTGAAAGTGTCATGTTCAAGAGCGACTTGCTATCGATAAAGTTTCTTCAAGTTTTCTTCCCAATTTTTCCCCAGTCATTACTGACCAATACCTCTTTATTTTTGTCAAGCTTGAGGAGGATAACATATGCTTGTTCTATAATTTTCCCTTCGGGCAAACCCATCGCTATGTTTTAATGAGCCTAGCGATAGTGAAACTCGTTCTTGTATGTATGGACAAGTTTGTCACTATTCGGTTTTAACGAGTTTAACGACAAGGATAACTCAGTCCTTTTCAATTTTAGAGAGTCTGAAAAAGGGACGTAAAGAAAACTCCAATAATCCTTTTTCATCATATAATCCCTTGAGTCTGAAAAAGTATAAAACAATACGAAAGGGATGAATCTTCGGTACTTTTAACGAGCCGAACAAAACAAGCGCTCGATCTTTTTGTGTAATAATCCCTCAAGTCCAAAAAGATTAAAATCTAAAGGAGGGATAGCACTTCCGGTCCCTTTAACGAGTTGGAGAGGCCAATTGCTCGGAAATCTTTTCATATTTTACCAGTCAGTTGAAAAGAGCTTAAAGGAGACTCGTTTTTTGAGGAACGAGTGATAAATTCGGGTAGCAGCTGATTCCAGGTAAGGTTTGGAATTTTCCAATCATGGCAGTGTCACAAGGATGGCTAACAGGATCACTCTTCGCAGTTGTTCCTTAAAAGGGTAAACAATCAAATGGAGGTGAATGATTGGCTAATACAGAGTGGAGGTGATGATGAGAACACGACCAAGGCTTCAAAGGCTGATGATAATACATTCACGAAGGTTATTTACCGGAAATTGGTTCATTTTTTAATGAGCTTAAACTCTGGGGGAACATTTGCTCATTGTTTATGTTTATTTTTTAACGAGCTTGAATTCTGCGTTAAAACTGCTCAATATAATGGTCATTGATTGTCTTGATTATACCATTGACAACTTTGTTCTTTCAAAGGTTGTATTGCCTACTCAATTGCTTCATCAAACTAGTTAGAAACGAACAATACATGTTTGAAAAATGAGTTAAAACACTAATATTTTACTTGAATTACGTGAAAAGTAATTTAAAAGTGCTTTTTACCTCTCATTTTACCATTTCATTTGAACTTTGGTTTTTTGGAGCTTTGGAGGTGCTTTCCCCCTTGATTTTCACCAGTTGATTTCAGGAGATTCTCTGGACGATTCTCGGCGCCATCTGGACCAGGTAGGAGCTAAACCTGAGCTCTTTAATTTCATCCTTTCCATTTTGCATTCTGAGCATGTTTTCTGGTTTTTCTGAGCCTCCGGGGTTTGAAAAACTTGCCCTGGCTCCATCGCACCTTTTCTACATCGAAAGGTGTGATGCATGCTGGCTTGGCCATTGGCCAGTCAGCATGCATCCCACCTAGAACACTGTTGGGGGTGCGATGGGTGCAAAGAGGGCCATTTATGCACAGTTTTTCATGGAAATTTTTGCCTATTTTTCACCAAATCAGGATCTTGACTTTTCTCTTGTTTGTTTTGGAGATTCATTGGAGCAAAATGCCTGTTACATGGCGAGAATGTGAGCATGAAGAAGAGGACATGCTTGCTTTCCATGATCTGGTTATGGTAAATGCACTGCGGAACTATGGCCTGTTCAAGTTTTTCCGCATCTCTTGCATGAGGCAACAAATCAACCTATTGCAATATTTTCTCGATGCATGGGATCCTACCACCCAGGTGTTCCAGATTAGGGGCAAATCTATCCCCTTGACTGTCGTGGACATCTATTTTTTGACCGGCTTATCGAGGCGGGGTGCCCCTATCTCATTATCACGTTCGTTCCGTGGGGGTGAATCTGTGAGAGATTACATTCACAGGTATTGCAGAGAGGGATCTTAGCCGAGTAAGGATGGCAAGATCATTATCCGAGATGTCATTGACAGGTCCCTAAGGACCATTCTCTTCACTTTTGCTAGACTGGCTGGTAGTGCGGCACTTCATGTGGCCAACAGATCTTATATGCAGTACGCCTTGGAATGCCTTGAACCAAAGGTGTTCAACTGGTGTGATGCAGTACTCTCTGTGATGAAAGAACAACTGACCAAGGTGAAAAATGCAAGATTGAAGAACTAGATATGGTTCTATCTTGACAGCTTTCACCTTGGAAAATATCCCGCTGATGCAGCCGCAGTATGTTTCACTTGGTTTACCTCCACCGATTGAACCACGGATGCAGAGATGGGTCGACCTTATGGCCAGACATGCTGGTCAGTCCCGGATTTCCTTTTCTGATACCTTTTTCAAGTGGTTCAACCGTCAGGAGATGGTTTTTTCCGAGTATCCATATGTCGGTATGGATTTCCAGGGTGATCCGGATTTGGTACTGCTTGCTGGTGAGCAGTGGGGTGTCATCGGTAAATTTTCTGACCATATCTTTGTTTATCATTTCTCTTTATAATGTTCTTGTGCTTTCTTCTATCAGGACTAATCAAAACTCATGTGCTCATGTAGATGTTGGACCAGTTTGACCAGTAGTACGCCTGAGAGTGCCAGCTGCCGCTCCAGCAGGAGAGGGTGCGGGAAGGGCTATCCTTCGTGACCTTGATGTGGTCGAGACTCTTTCAGCATTGCAGGATCAGGTCAAGGGCCTTACTCTTGGTATTCCGGACGTGAGGACCGACGAGCTGCCATTGAGGTTGCAGCGACATACTACTGGTGTGCCGAGTCGGTGGACTAGGCTTTTACGCATGATTGCATAGGCGGTGACTTGTTATCATCAGCATCATTAGACTAGGGTGCCCCCTAGCATTTTGAGTTTTGGATCATTTGACCAATTTTTGTCTTGGTTACAGAACATTATGTGTAAACCATAAACAGTTATATATATTTTTTATTTTCGGAGTTTTATTTTGGTTAAGTTACATGATCCTGATGCAAATACTAATGAAATGCTTCTTTTTATAAATGTTGCAAATGTCTATCTAACACATAATTTTCCAATGAGTCCATTAATGTGTTTAAGTTTCTGGAAATATGCTGATATTGAATAAAATCAAATTGTCTTTCCAAAATCTTGACCCTTAGGAACATACGATAGATAGCTGGATTTCGGACGGAGTAGACACCGGTGAGTTGTAGTATGACGAGCTGTGAGTCTAGCCTGACGACAAGTCGGCTTATGCCATGTGTGATAGCATCAGAGAGAAGTTCTATAAACGTGCTATATTCAGCGATGTTATTTGTTGACCGACCAATACATACCCCTCTGAAACTTACTAACTCGCCGCTTGGATCAAAAATGGCCCAGGGCACAGAAGATAGGTTCCGCGAACTACGACTCGCTCCGTCGGCATATCCAACAAAAGATTCCAATGGGTCCAACATCTGCAACAAATGTAAAAACTGGATTACTTGACCAAAACAATTACTCTTAGCGAAAACAAAAATGTAACAAAAGCATATAGGTTACCACACTAAATTTTGCGTAGTAACGCTTAAGGTACAACCCGTTACGGGGTTGTGCCAGTGGAATCCTGTCATAATCCATTAACTCGTAGGCTCCTTTTGCTAACACTCGCTTAACAATATAGGGGCCCATCCATAAAGACTTGAACTTACCTGCTCCCAATTTATCGGATTCCTAGTCATAAAGTAAGACCAAGTCACCTTCTGAGAAGACACGGGGTTTGACATTCTTGTCGAACTGCGCCATGACTCGTTTCTTATGGGCTTCGTTAGCCAAAGCGGCATCACAACAGGTTTCATCCAATTGGATTAGTTCCAAGAAACGAGCCTCCTCTTCTGAAGTTCCGGGGAGAAGGTCGACTGCGAGTTTGAGGGACGAGATTTCACGCTGAACTGGTAAGATTTCTTCTAGGCCATACACCAGTTGAAAAGATGTAAACCCGGTTGCATTTCTTACCGATGTTTAGTATGCCCACAAGGCTGAGTACAGGATCAGGTGCCAACTCCTTTTGTGGACTCCAATCATCCTTTGCAGCATCCGCTTCAAGACTTTGTTGATTGCTTCAACTTGTCCATTGGCTTGCGAGTAATATGGAGTAGAGCTGTCATGGGACAACCCTAATTTGGCAGCCAATTTGACCATCATGTGATTGCGAAAATGTGATCCATGATCTGTGACTATAGCCTGTGGAACGCCGAATCTGGCGACTACATGATTGAAAAATAAAAGGGCAGTTGTTTCACCAGTGTTATCTAATGTATGCATCGCCTCGGCCCATTTGGTAAAATAGTCTACTGCGACTATGATATACCCATGCCCCCCGGTCGAGGTGGGGTTACATTTCATGAAATCAATGCCCCATTTGGTGAATGGCCCAATAGCAACTATCGGTTGCAGAGGTGCGGGTGGTTTTCTGGTTTTGCTATCGAAAATTTGACATGCATGGCAACTTATGACTACGGTTATGCAATCTTTGAACATTGTTGGCCAGAAGTATCCTGCTCGTAAAAAATTCGCGTTGTAGCATAACCAGATTGATGCCCCCCACATGCGCTTGAATGGAAATCATTCAGGACTTTTTTGGCCTCCTCGTGGGTGAGGCACCTCCTCAGAACTGTATCGACACCACAACGGTAAAGTGTATCACCGACGATCATGTAGTCTTTTGATTGGTATCGAATATGTTTTTGTTCTGAGCAAGACGTATTAGACCTATATTTTTGGGTTTGGAGATAGATGATTATATCTCCATACCACGGATTGCTTGAAGATATCAAGAACAAAGATTCGTCCACGATGGTTTCTTCGGATGTTTCATCGTTGGACAACGATGGGAGATCGCATAGTAATTCCGCGAAAACCAGGGATTTCTTTGATTTGGATTTTATGAATTCCAGATCAAACTCTCGGAGAATTGCTATCCATTTTGAATATTTTCCCCCTAGCAATTGTCGCGACAATATATAAGTCATGGGGTTGCAATCTGACAAAATGGTAGTTTTTCGAAAGAGGACATAGTGTCGAAATCTCTGTATCGCTTGAACAACTACGAGAGCCAGCTTTTCACCATAGGAATACTTTCTTTCTATATCATTTAAGTTCCTACTCAAATAATATATAGGATTTTAAATTCCGTTGTCTTCTTGAACTAAAACCATTGCGATGGTTGCATCCGCTGCAGCCAGATACAGGTTAAAGTCTTTTTGATAATCAGGAGTGTACATTAATGATGCTTTCATTAGGGATTCTTTTAAAGCATCAAAGGAAGCTTGCGCGATCTGATCCCAGACGAAGGGTACTCCTTTTTTTAATAGACGTGTATAACCTTTAGCAAATTCGGCCTAATTTGGAATGAACCTCCTCAGAAAGTTTGCTTTCCCTTGGAGTTTCTGAATCTGAAGCAAATTTGAAGGTGGAGGCAAATTTATGATTGCCTGAACCTTACATGGGTCGAGACGAATCTCGTCTTTTGAGACTACAAAGCCAAGTAAATGACCAGAAGTGACACAGAACACAAATTTGTGTGGATTGAGTCGAATATTGTAGTGTCAGCAACGTAGAAATATCGCTCTCAAATGTTGCGGATGATCGGTCCGCTTTCGCAAATGAGCCGGAAGGTCGTCGAGATATGGTTGAACAATGTTTTTGATGTCATGAAAGGCATAATTCATTGCCCTCTGAAATGTTGCCCCTGCGTTCTTTAAACAAAAGGGTAATTTGTGATATGCAAATGTGCCCCACGGACAAATAAATGCAGTCTTTGACTGGTCCTGTGGGCGGATATTTATTTGATTATACCCGGAGAATCTATCCATAAATGAAAATATTTCACATCCGGCGCATTCATTAATTATCTGGTCAATAAAGGGTGCAGGGTAGTTGTCTTTTGGACAAGCTTGATTTACATCCCTATAATCGACGCACACTCTAATTGTTCCTTGTTTTTTCATCACAGGAACAATGTTCGATACCCAATCGGTTAGAGGAACCGGGTAAATAAAGCCAGCATGGAGAAGTTTTTCAACTTTTGCCTTGATAGCAGCGGCTTTCTTGGGGTGAACCTGCCGTAGCCATTGTCGTACCTGTTTGACATCTGGATACATCTTAATTTCATGTTCAACTATACTCGAGTCAATGCCTAGCATTTCATCGTATGACCAAGCAAAGACATCTTTAAATTCACGAAAAAGAGCGTTATATATTTCCAGTTCTGAAGGAGAACAACATTTGCCAACATAAATATTTTCTACAACATCCGTTTTGGTCGAGATATTTATGGCGATATTCTCTTCAATATTGGACAAGTTTCGCTCGGAATCCACTGTGTTTACAGTATTTGATAGGAAATCAAAAACTGAAGGATGATGAAGGTCATCAGGATTATCTTCTTGACAATCCGGAAGATGGGAACAATGGTGGTAATCTTCCCATGGTGCCCCTTCAATTATCTTTGACTGAATAATTCCTTCGTTGGTGTAATGCACTTGCGACCAAGGATCTGAAGGGGTGCCATATTCCTTAGACCTATCTATCCAAACGCTCGATGAGTGTTGATTCGAGTCTGCCTCCCATGCCGAAAACATTGATTGCTACAATATTTCTATTGGGCTTGGAGGCAATACCTGTGGATGATCCATATTAATATCGTTTTCTGAGATCTTTTGAACTGAAGATATCATATTGCAGGTTCCCACCGTTGCCACTTCCGCTAGGTTAATTGGAGGTGGGAGGGCAAAAGTCCCCATTAATATAGGGTCTTTTAGTAGGCCTACTCCGATATTTTGAAGCGAATGGGGGCTTCCATGGATCATCAGAATGCTTCCAGTAACTTGGGAACTATTGGGGAGAAATGTTTGTTGGTCGATGATTGTAATTCCTCCTTGAAAAGGAAATTCAATCTTCCTAAAGTAGGTCGACACAACCGCAGCCATAGCATATATCCATGGTCTTCCCAGTAGGATGTTGTAATCGAGGTTTCCGTCGATTACTTCGACATCTATTTCTATTGTTTTCCCCCCTAGTTCAACTTGCAAGTTACTTAGAATACCATATGGGGTATATGTTCATCCGTCAAATTCTTTTAATGTCGTCGAAGACCGTGACAAGGTTGGAGATCCTAAAGTTTTCCAGCAACTCATCGACATAATACATGTAGATTCCCCCTCATCAATAATTGTTCGATGAACAGTTTTGTTGAGGGCTTTCACCTGAATGAGGAAAGCTAGTTGAGCTGGTAACTGAGGATCATATCCTTTGTGATTAAAGGACACAAGATTAGAATCCTTTGGGTCTATCCCACCTATAGCTTATAATAAAGCTTGCTTTTGGGATGGGCAATTTTGCAGTACTTCAAGTGTCGACATAGCGGATGGCGATTGGGCCAGATCTTCCACTATATTATAATGTTGTGCTGCTCTGGCACGAGGATTAAAAGTCGACTTGTGTACTACTCCCTTTGGCAATTTTATCATTAGCTCTGGAATGATGGGTGGCGCAACTTCTGTCGAAGTTGTTGTCGAACTACTAGGTTGATCTTTATCCTTGTTGTTCGACAGCTGTGGATTCCCGTAATCTTTATTCCTTGTCAATATCAAAGCAACATTTTGCTGTTTCGAAACCGACAACATCAGCACTTGGGATGGGGAAGCATTTTCACTAGCAACCAGATTTGTCCCTGGATTTGGAAACAAATCAGTCAATACCGCCGAGGTTTTTGAATTCTTGAAGAATTTTCTAAGCTCAGCTTTATATGGACAATCTCTTGTCCAATGATCCTCATCACATATTAAGCATGGAATTTTTGGTTTCCTATCTCTAGGAGGGTTTGCAGAAGAATTTTAGGTGATGATTCCTCCTATTTCTTCTTCTTCCCTTTGTTTTTCTTCTTTCCTCCTGGTTGCTTGGTTTCTTTGCCTTTATCAGTCGAGACAACATTTACTTCCGAGGCGAGAAGTTCTTCTTTTGCATTTTGACTGGAAATCTTACGAGCCTTTTTAGATGTAGCCTTTGTTGATTTCGTGTCGGTCGTACCAATCACGCCATCGCCGGCATGAGAGTCATTGTTTGATTTAGGAGGATGAGGGACGAAAAATTCCGGTCTGGGAGCGTCAGGGATTTTATCGTAGAGCGTGCCAGACTGAGTATAAATCAAGTCTAAATATTGCGCACGAGCAATAACTTGCTCTTCCATGACAACTCCCCATTTTGCCACATCTTCTGTAATGGAAGGTAATAATGACTTATTAAACCATTCAGCTAAAATCTGATCAGGAACATACGTTTTTACCATTCTACGACGACGTCGCCACTCATGAATATGATCGGATATGTGAGTGGCCGTTGTTTGCTTGAAATTGGTAAGAAGTTCTGTTCCCGTTTCGTACCTTATTGGTAACTGAAAATGGGTTAAAAAGGTTGTGGCTAGGGCGTTGAAGTTGTCAAATGATGCTTTGGGTAACTCGATATACCATTTTGCTACCAGACCAGTTAACGTCCTCTGAAAAAGACGAAGCCTAATCGAATCATCATTTAGGGTGTTTGATGAACACCACAGATGAAATTTCATCACATGATTCGATGGGTCTTCACCCGGATTTCCATTAAATTTAGGAATATCTGACGGAATTTTATGCAGAATCGCTAGCCACCAAGGGGCGTAAGCAATTGGATCGTTCGTTAGCCGATTTAGATCTGGTAACTCTAAAGTTGCCACGAAGGGTAACTGTTGATTCAGGTTTGGCGAAGCATACCCAGGATAGGATGGAATGGCCAGAGCAGTTGGTCTTTCCATACCAGCATAATGCATTTGATGCTGGTAACTTTGGTAAGGTTGATGGGCATAACCATTGTAGAATGGTTGATTTTGACCGTTTTGAATATACGGCTGCCCATTATTTGAAAAGATTTGTTGCTCGGATCCTTGGTATACTTGTTGGAATTGCGGTTGTTGGTATTGAACCAGCCATGGTTGTGAAGCCATGTGCTGTTGTCCAATACTGGCCATTTGACCAAGATGAGGGGTAATTGTACCCGTTTGGGCCTGTGTCATTCCACTAGTTGGCGATTGTGGTTGAGTCGCAGGGACAAGAGGTTGTTGCATTACAACATGAGAAACCTGAGGCTGGCATACAACAGGAAACACTTGTACTTGTGACACCATCACAATAGCCGACGTAGTTGGTATATTTGACAAAGGTAAACATTGTTGCATCAAATATACAACTCTTGGTTGTTGAGGCAGTATTGGCACCCAACCGCTAGATGTAATTCCAGCATAACCTGAATTTTGTTGTGAACTCTCGCATGGTTGTTCTCCTGGAGGAGACAATGAAATGGTATACTGCCCCCCATACGACGGTAATCCAGTACTCAAATGAATTGTTTTTCCTTGAGAACCAGACTGCCCAAATTGACACCCTAAAGAATCAATTTGTTGAGACTCAACATAAGAGTTCCTGGATACTATTCCGGACGAACAAACAGGAACGGACTATACTGTCGAAATAGCCCCTAAGTGGGCCCCTTCTAGCGATTGAGAGATAGTTGGGACAGATGGTATGCCGGCGAACATTGTTGGAGTGACAGCAGGAAGTTCTACCGTCGCTGTGTCGGATGACATAGTCCTAAATGTTGACGATTGTTCAGACATTTCTAGTCTATCCAAAAGATTGCCTAGCGATTCTACAGGAGCTTCGAATGACGGTAGAATAATTTTTTATGAAGAAGGATACAGAGTGATCCCGACTCCAAATCGCGATGGAGTACTAGATGGAGGATCCTCCACAATCTCTTCTATAGCAATCAGACTAGGTGGAAGAGGTAGACCATCAGGTCCGTAAAATATTTCTGGTGCCGAAGAAGGTATAGAATCTCCAGCGACAGATGTTTGGGGAATAACACCTTCCAAATCAGTTGTAGATGGAGCTGGTTCAGTAATACAAGTGTTTACCTTCACACTAGGATCAGTTCTACTGTCCTTTTGTGGTTGTTGAACTTCTTCTGTAAAGGCAGGGATACCAGAAATGTTTGGAGTAACTGGAGTCTCCGATGGTGTTGGAACACTTGTTTTAACTTTACTAGGGGATTTGGAACCGGTTAAACGAGTTCGCTTTGTCCGTAACAATTTCGATTCTGGAGACAAAGACGGTTGACTCGTAAGCCTCTGTGAACGATGGGGTTTCAATTGACTTTCTTCCACAATTGCGGATTACTCGATCAATTGAAAATCAAGGGGAAGTATGTTTCCGAATTAGATGAATTTTAGATGCTTTGACACAACTTGTTTTTTCAATTTTTAAGAGTCGAGAAAAAACAAAATATGACTCTAGTCACCTTCGATTTTTAATGAGCCTGAAGTGACAAGTGCTCAGATGGACCTTTTCCTTTAAGGAGTCTAAAAAAGAACGAAAGAGACTGCTCTGGAAATCTAGACAGAGGGATTACCAAACCAATCACAAAACTGTAGAATACTTTTTACGGTACAGCAGTCAATCTTCCCGAATGTTGTGTTCAGTGCATTGCGATCGATAGGGCGGTAGACACAGCTTCCTATGGATAAAGGATAAAGCCTATTGTGGTCTCCCAATATATACTCAACGGTACGTGGGAGCACAAGTCCGTACTGGCACTTATCATCTCAAAGTGGAGGAATCACCCAACCATCAATGAAAACAACGGTTACCAGGCTTTATGACGCCGGAATACGTCTCTAGCCTAGAATTCTAAATGTTGTGCGTTAGGTTCCAAAGCGTTTTTAGATTCATTAAATTTATTTTACAGTTGATCTTGCTTAAGAAATTTGCCTTTCAAGTTCACCGCGTGATGTAGATGTACAACTCCTAAAATGCAATCTAAGATGATAAACAATCATTTAATCTTCTTTTTGCAATGAAAATCCTAGCTACTAAGGAAAGAGAGATGTCGTTCTTTCAACATAGAAAAGAGAGCACACACTATATGCACTGTCCTAAATCAAACCAAAAAACAGTCTAAATGCAAATGCACGTGCATGTATTTATTTTCAGCCTTCTTAATGTGTGAATGATAAAAAGAAAGCTAAGCGCAAATCTGAATTATTTTTCAAAGCGACATTACTAGCAAGTTTCTTTTCAAGACAAAATGAGGACAATGACGACACTTTGTGATTTGGAATTGAAAACTTGCTTTCGACACTTGAAAAACTACTAATTCAAATCAAATACAAGAGTAACAGTGTAATCGACTATCAATAACAATTGGATTCTCTTCTATGACTGAAAACGACACTTGCGACACTTTCAAATCAAGAAACGACAGTACAATTACGCTACTTCTTTGTAAAAGAGAACTGAAAATGGCTCAAAATACATAAAAACATTTACAATTCTTTGCACAATGGAGGCAGAATAATGGCAAGGAAGGGGGTTTCAACAGAGGTGTACTAACTACAGGCAGAAAAACTCTTGAATAGAGCTGAAAAGAGTGAACACAGAAACCAAAATCTAGGAGCAGGAAAGGCCTTGTCTAATCAGCGCACCTATAACATAGTGAAAAAGAGATGCTGCGCACCTACTACACTCGGGAAGTGCGATGCATCCAGAATTCACAGAAGAGACAGTGCGATGGACTAGGGACGAGACCTCAACTGGGTTTTGGGTCACAGTTTGCAGCTCAGTTCAGGGATTTAGGCCGAGCAAGTGGTAATCAGTAAATCAATCACAGGGGTAGATCTAAAGAGGTTACTAGAGCCACCACAAGGGCAATTAGAGAGCTTGTAAATCAATTTTTCAGTTCATAAACAAAACCCGGAGATAGACTGAAGCAGCATTGATCTACTTTGCACTTGCATAGCAAATGCAGTTTGAAGGCTAGCTGGCTTAACTTCAGGCTCTGTCTGTAAGTTTATAAAGTAAACAAATGTAGATAAACAAACAATCTATCCGCTCCCCAGTGGAGTCGTCATTTTGTTATCGGGAAAATCTAGTGTCTATGCAGAGCTGCTAGTCCCACTAAGGCTGGTAGCTACCTTAGAAACAAACAAACTAAAACTACTTTCGTTTTCCTTTATGAGAAATAGATAAGAGGGGAATAAAGGAGACCAACCTCTGTCTTGCGCTTGGTTCCTTTCTCGATTCCTCTCCCTTCTGATAGATTTTTGCCACTCGCTTCCTCGTCTACCCAGCTTCAAAGAGCACCTGTAGAATCAAAGCAGCATAACACTATCCAAGAACATAGATCTATTATCATAAACAATATAGGACCAGATATATATTGACCACACAAATGCATATATCATCAATCATACAAGAATTTGGAGGAAAACTTGAATAGCTTTATTGATAATCAAGAAATAGCAAAGAGGATTACAACCAATTGTTCTGACCTAGCATCATCCTCTCAGCAAGAAAGCCCTTCTTCACCTCATGAAAAGCTTAGATCACCCAACACTATGATATTGCACCAAGAAACCAGCAGCACTTCCTTACAAGATACAAAATTCCAGCCTTTGGATCTCTGGGATGAGGGATCCATATATAGATGTTTGCAAGGGGGGTGAGTCAGCTTTTGAGATTTGATTAGTGTCCTCTCTCTAATAGTTCTTGATTCCACTTAGAGATTGATGATCTCTTACTCATCCCTGGGCGAATGCAGAGAGGCAAGTGTCACTGGAGAAGTTTCTAGAAGATTCCATGGTCCTCCACCTTGCAGATTGACCCTGCCATTTGTCCACTCTCGCCCATCACACCCCATAGAAGGGCTTTTCAAGATGCATTGCACCTCCTATGTGTATTTAGGTGGGATGCAGTGCACTTTGACCATGGAGCAGGTGAGATGGTCCAGTTTTGACCAGTTCTGAGTAGTTTTTCATGGAGAACTTCTGGGAGAAGATGTAATCAGTTGACCTTGTTCTTTTAGAGGTTGGAACAACACTTTTAGGGACTTAAGAGCCCTTTATGGACATTTATGATTGGGGTTGCAGTGCCCAAAAATCTCTATAACAGTGAGGGACATTGATTTGTTGAAAAAAGAGTTCTAAAGTACTTGAGGGGAACTCAAAACTTTGGACTCAAGTATACATAGGTAGGTGACTTCAGCTTGATTGGATACTCTGATTTAGACTTTGATGGAGACAAAGAAACTGGGGTATCTACTTTAGGTTATGCTATGAGTCTTGGATCAAGAGTTGTCTCCTGGAGATCACTCAAGAAATCAGTTCCAGTAGATTCCACAACAGAGGCCGAATGTGTGGTAGCAGCTGAAGCAACAAAGGAAATTGTGTGGCTCAGGAAAATTCTAGAATATTTGCAGGTGAAACAAGTGCATTAAACTCCACTCATGATTGGAAACACCTTTGCAATAAAGTTAGCCAAGAACCTAAAGTCCCATCATCAAACGAAGCACATCAATACAAAATACCATCTATTTTGACATCATGTTGAGGCCAAGATAATCCATCTACACCATTGTTGGGTCCCCATAATACTAGTGATTACCCCATTACTATTATAGTTATACCCCTTATTAATATTGTTGTGCCCCTATTGCCCCCATATTGTTATTACTGTGCCCCATAGAATCCCTCTATTGTTATTTTTGTGGCTTTATATTATTATTGTTAGGTCGGCTGGATTATATTGTGACTCCTTGGACTCCTATATATAGAAAGGAGGTTTTGTCATTTGAATAATCTAAGAATTGTTCATTTATGTAATGTAAAGGAGGTTGCCCCCTCGAAGAGGCTGAATTCTAAGGCGTTGATCTATCTTTTCTATCTTTTCTTGAGCTGGTTTCATAACATTTGGTATCAGAGCTTTGGATTCTAGGGTTTCGCTGCTCCAAACAGGTCATCATGGAATTTTCGCTATAACTTTTTTTCTGTGACATTTAAGAAGTTGCAAAAAAAACCCATTTGAGAAGAAATCGCACTGAACCTCGGGTCCAAATTTTAGATCTTTTTGCACTATATTTGAGGAGATATGATCTGAGGAAGTTGGTATTTTTGTAGACTCCTGAATTACATTCGAAACAGGTGACCTGGGGAAAATCGTCATAACTTTCTTTCTGAGCATCAGATTGAAATTTCACAAGAAGGTACAGAAAGAGGACAGACTGTAGATTTCTTGTATATATTTTTTAGAGTCAAAGGTCAAAATAGTGACACGTGGCGCTTCATACAAGTTCGCTCTACTGAACTAGTCTACAATCAGGTCACTGCGGGAGATTGTGCATCACTCTTTCTTGGAGAATCCAATTTGGATTAGACTAGTGGCATTGGAAAGAGGACATAGAAGGATACTACAGGTCACAATTTTAGAACTGGATGATTCGAAATTACAAAGATACATCAGATTCAATATTAGACTTCTACAAAGTGAAAAAAGGTGTGTAGTTTTTTTTTTTAATTTTTGCGTAAGCTTGGTTTGAAGGAATTCAAAGGGCATAGTAAAGCATTATTATCGGTAATTGATGCCCCGAGGAAAGAAAATGCAAACACCTAGTAAGAAACCTGAAAGTTCTAGCATGACTTATGAAGAAGAGGAAGAAATGCAACATGATATAGCAAAATTACGAGACCAAGTGCAACAACTGTCACTTGCAGAAAAAGGAACATAATCTAAGATGGATGGTTTAAAGAAAGATGTAGAAGATAAGATGGATGGTTTAAAGAAAGGCGTAGAAGCTAAGATGGACGATTTGAAGATAGATTTGAAGACAGACATGGAAGAATTGAAGAAGTTGCTACAACAAAGGGTCACTAATGGTGAAAGGGTAGTAAAGGAAACTCATGATGAGAACAAAAGAAATGTTAATCATGATTCCATAGACTCTAATGTTGGATCGAAGACCCACCATATTCCAAAAATCGATATGAGGAAGTTTGATGGCAAGGATCCCGCAACATGGATATTACAGATGGAGCAATTCTTCGATCTCAATAATGTGCAAAACACACAAAAGGTACGTATGGCAACTTTATATTTGGAACCAAATCAGTTTGTATGGTATCAATGGCTTTGCTCTCGTAAACAATTTATCACTTGGGCAATTTTTACGGAAGAATTGATAGCACATTATGAGGATACAAAAAGCAACACTTTTTTCAGCCAATTGATAAGTCTCAAATAAAAGGGTTCAATAATGGAGCACATTGAAGAGTTCCAAAAATTGAACATAAGGGTAAAAGATATTCCAGAGGAGAATAGGATTGATGTGTTCATAGGGTCTTTAAAGGATAATATCCAACATGATGTTCGCCTTTGGGAACCTGATTTATTAGAGAAGGCATTCAGGTTAGCAAGAAAAATGGAAAGCAAAATTATGGCAACCAGGAAGCATACCACTCACAACTATAAAGACGGAAGTGTTGTTGCCCCTAGTCTTCCACAACCTATAAGGTTGACACCACAACAATTGGAAGAAAAAATAGCAAAAGGGCTTTGTTACAGTTGTGATAGCAAATACACTAAAGGTCATAAGTGTGCTGAGAAGAAATTATTCTACATAGATTGTGAAGAGGAAGGAGAAAAGGAGCAAGAAAGGTCAAAATAAGAGGATTTACTCCAGGAACAAAGCCTAGATGAAGAACAAATAAATCCAACCATACCTTGTAATGCATTGGTGGGAATTACCACTCCTCAAACCATCAATATAGTAGGACAAATCAAGAAGAAAAAGGTAATATTGTTGATTGATTCAGGAAGCACCCACAATTTTGTTCATTGTAAGATAGCAAAAGAATTGAATTGCTTCCTATATCCAGCACCAGAGTGTCAAGTGATGATTGCAAATGGAGGAACAATAAATTGCTCTGGAAAGTGCCATAATATCAAGCTATCCATGGGAGAATATGTATTGACTAGCCCAATGCTTTCCATTCCAATGGGAGGTGCTGATGTTGTACTAGGAGTCCAATGGCTACAATCCTTGGGTACAATAGCTTTTAATTTTCAAGAACTTTTCATCAAATTTTCTACGGAAGGAAAGGATGTTGAATTAAGGGGTATTGCAGGGAAACCAGGAAAGATAATCAGCTCTAATGGTATGACAAAGCTTCTAAAAAAGGAGCAAAGAGGTGTAATTGCACAATTATGTTTGCTAGATGTTTCCACATCAGAATCATCTATTCCTCCAGATCTCCAAAAAGTCCTGGACAATCATTCCAAGGTATTTGAGACTCCCAAAGGTCTCCCACCTATGTGTGATCATGATCATGCTATTCATCTGATTCCAGGAAGTGTTCCTCCAAACATCAGGCCGTACAGATATCCCTATGTCCAAAAGAGTGAAATTGAACGTATGGTTGCAGAAATGCTAGAGGCTGGTATAATTCAACCGAGTCAAAGTTCTTTCTTTGCTCCAGTAGTATTGGTGCACAAGAAGGATGGATCATGGTGCATGTGTCCGGATTATAGGGAGCTCAACAAGCTCACTATTAAAGATAAGTTCCCCATTCCTGTCATTGATGAATTACTGGATGAATTGCATGGATCAATTTACTTCACCAAGTTGGATCTTCGTTCAGGATATCATCAAATCCGAATGAAGATTGAAGACATTCCGAAAATAGCATTTAGAACTCATGAGGGTCATTATGAATTTTTGGTCATGCCTTTTGGCCTTACCAATGCACCTTCAACATTTCAAGGTTTGATGAATTCAATTTTCAAACCATTCCTTAGAAAATTTGTGTTAGTATTTTTTGATGATATACTAATCTACAACAAGTCTTGGAAGGATCATGTTGAACATGTTGACAGGGTGCTACAACTATTGGAGGAGAAACAATTATATGCAAAAAGATCCAAATGTTTCTTTGGAGTCTAGGAGGTGGAATATCTGGGTCATATTGTATCTCATGAAGGAGTTAAGGTAGACCCTAGCAAAATTAAAGCCATTAAGGAATGGAAAATCCCCACATCCATAAAGCATCTACGAGGATTTCTCGGGTTGACAGGGTATTATCGCAAGTTTGTTAAGAATTATGGGAGAATAGCAGCACCTCTAACAACATTATTGAAGAAAGATGCATTTTCATGGACTCCGAAAGCAACAAAGGCCTTTGAACATCTTAAAGAGGCAATGTGCCAAGCACCGGTCTTAGCTACACCGGACTTCACAAAAACCTTTATTGTAGAATGTGATGCTTCAGGAAATGGAATTGGTGTTGTTCTAATGCAAGATGAAAGACCCATTTCTTTTGAAAGTCGTCCAATCAAGGGAAAGTTTTTAAGCAAAGCTATTTATGAGAAAGAAATGTTGGCAATACTCCATGCACTTAAGAAATGGCGACCCTACCTAATGGGAAGACACTTCAAGGTAAAAATGGATCATGATAGCCTTAAATACTTTTTAGAACAAAGATTATCCTCTGAAGAGCAACAAAAGTGGGTCACAAAGATGTTGGGTTATGACTTTGAAATCATCTACAAAAAAGGGAAGCAAAATGTGGTGGCAGATGCACTCTCAAGAAAGGATGAGGATGTGGAAGCATTGTTGTGCGTCATTTCTATTATCCAACCAGATTGGATAAATGAAGCAAGGGAGGAGTGGAAGAATGACGAAGAAGTGTGGGCACTTATTCGAAAGTTACAACAAGATTCCAGTACGTCTGATACATTTAGCTGGAAAAATGATTCATTATGGTACAAAGATCACTTATACCTCTCTAATAATTCCCAGCTAAAACAAAAGATTCTTATGGAATTGCACACTTCTCCCTTAGGAGGGCACTCAGGATTTTTAAAAACTTACCACAGGGTTAAGAAGGAATTTTTTTGGGATGGCCTTAAATCAGATATTCAAAAGTTTGTGGCGGAATGTTTGGTTTTCCAACAAAATAAAGTTGAAACAATTAAGACACCGGGTCTATTACAACCTTTATCCATTCCAAGCCAACGTTGGGAGGAGGTTTCAATGGATTTTATCACAGGTTTACCCAAGTCTCAGGGAAAGAGTGTCATCATGGTGGTAGTTGACAGACTTACCAAGTATGCACACTTTTGTGCATTATCACATCCATTTAAAGCCAGTACGGTTTCTACTACATTTATGGAAACAATTCAAAAGCTACATGGAAACCCAAATATTATTGTAAGTGACAGAGATCCCATTTTCACTGGAAATTTTTGGACAGAGTTACTTTCTTGTCTTGGTACTCAGTTAGCTCACAGCTCATCTTATCATCCTCAATCTGATGGGAAAACTGAGATAGTAAACAAATGTTTGGAAGGATATCTCCGTTGCTTTGTATCTAATAAACAGACACAATGGGTCAAATGGTTGCCTCTGGCTGAATGGTGGTATAACACTTCCTTCCATACAGCAACAAAAATGACCCCATTTATGGCACTTTATGGGTATCAACCACCATCCATCACATCATATTTAAGAGAAAATTCTAAGGTTCAGGCTGTGGAACATCACATTGAACATCAACAACAAGTCCTCCAACTCTTAAAGGATAACCTTGTTGGCATTATGAGATAAGTGTTGTCCTTGATGGCAAACCTCACTGATGACAAATCATAGTACAAAAGGTCAGCAGCAAGGAATTGATGATCAGACTATAAGAAGAAGAGAAAGTTTATACACGCAGGTTCGTTAAGCCCAAGTCGCGTGTACACGCAGGTTGGCTTCATTAAAAGCGCGTGTATGTGGAAAACTCATTTTGGTCCACGGTGGTTATTCCTTGGAAGTTGTGCCTATGGTTTTGGACCTTGGTGTCTCGACGGACGTGTTGATCCCTAGTTTTGAAGTTGATGGTATTGGATTTCTATGGTTGTGGCCCTTGGTATTGAACAAGGCCTAAGGCTATATAAGGAGAAGGAAATCATTAGGCAAAGTGTATCTGAAATGTCTTGAATACCTGATGAAGCATTAGATCCAGTATGCAGGGTTATGGGTTGATGATGCATTGCTTGATCTGAGCTAAGGAGAGATCTCACCTGTTGATGGAGAACTAGATCTAAGGAGAGATCGGGATCAAATGGTTTGAAATGAACTATCTTTATGATGCTTATTCTAGATCTACATACTGACGCATGTATTGTTCTATAAGTGTTATGAGTATGACTGATGTCTGGTACAGCTGCAAGTTATGAGAAATTATTTTTAGATCTGTATGCGGGTTGGCTTTGATAAAAGCGCGTATACACGCGGGTTTGATTCATCGAAGTAGCGTATACATTGTAAATCTTAATATTTGAAGTTGCAGATGGATCTGATGGTTATTACAGAGTTCTGTGTCTGCTCTGTGTTCTGGTGACTGTTGTTAACAGGGTTTCAGTGATTCAGAGTTTGATGATTGTGTTGAGCTTCAATGATAGTTATGGGTCCAGTATGAAAATTGGATGAAAAGTGGCCTTACAGATTATGTGTTGTGCTTCAGTGTATCCAGTCTGAAAATTGATGAAACGTGGTACCTGGAGGTGAGAAGATTGTAGGCAAGCACCTACGTACTAGTATCTAAGCTAGTACAAAAGCTAAAGGAGATCTTTGGAGCATTGTAGCAGGTAGCAGCCTGCGTACTAGTAAATGAAACGGCTAGTACAAGAGCAAAGGGGGTTGTAGCTCCCGTACTGGTATAAGACTGCACCAGTACAAATATTGTAAAAGGATTTTCTTATTAAGAAGAAGATTGAGATGACTTGCAGCAGGTGGTTTTCACCCACATTGGGTTTCCACCTTATATCTTTGTGTTCATGTGTGTGGCTCTTGTGTGATGTTCTGTTCTGTTATTCTGCACCTGTTTACTGTTAATATGCTTAATAATGATCTGATGCATTTACTGAAGATTAAGCTAACTGAATTATAAGATCTCTGGATATACGCGAGTTTCATTAGACACAGTTGCGTGTACACGCGGGTTCACTTAATTGAAGTAGCGTATATGTTTCTGAGTATGAAATTGAAAAGTTTGATTGATCTGATAATACTGATTCACCCCCCCTCTCAGTATTATTTCCAACAATTGGTATCAGAGCGGGTCCTTTGGTAGAAGCTTGATCGCTTGAAGGAGATCCGTGGAAAATGGGAAAGAAGCTTAAGAAGAAAGCTCATAAGAAGAAGAAGACATCTCAGAAGGACTATGACAGTGGGAGAGTCGATTGGGGATTAGGTATAAGAAGCTCTTCAGATTCAGAATCAGATTCAGAATCATTATCAGGTATGAATGTGTTATCCTCTGATGTTCCTGCTATATTTCCTTGTGAAAGTGATGGAAGTGATAGTGAAACTACTGAACATGCTTTTATGGGTGAGCAAGAAAAGTGTCAAATAGAGGCAATGTTTAGAAGGCTTGCAGACAAAGTTAAAGATCAACAAGATCTATTGAACAAAAGGGAATGTGCTTTCAAAGAAGAAGTTACCAAACTAAAGGCCCAACTAGAAGAAGGAAACAAGGTAAGAAAGCTTCTCAAGGACAAGGAAGACCAATGTCAAAAATTGCAGCATGAAGTGACATCATTAAGAAAAGAAGTCAACGAAAGAAGCACAACCATCAAGAAACTCAAAGATAGATCCAGCTACTATGAAAATCTTGAAGCTACAATCCCCTCACTAAAAGGAGATCTTGAAGAATCAAAGAAGCAGAATACAGATCTACTCCAAGCTATTGCAAAACAAGAAAACGAAGTCACCAGCTTAAAATCTCAACTAGAATGTGCCTTCCGAGTTCGTCAAATGCAGCAGGATCTGAATGAAGAACAAGAAAAGGAGATTCTCAAACTAAGGCATCAGTTGGAAGAAGGAAGGAAAGATGGAGAAGACATGAAGAAGCAATGTCTAGAAAAGGAGGAACAACTTCAAGTTGAGGTAAATATCTTGAAAGGTAAAATAGAAGAAAAGGATAAGCTTTTACGATTTCAAGATAGTTCTAAAGTCTTGGATGATATTCTTAGTAGTCAAAGGTCCCCTGCTATAAAGACTGGTCTTGGTTTCCATGAATCTGTTGAAGGTGAATCTAGTTCACAAGGTGAGGCAAGGAACTCTAAAGAGAAATCCAAAATGATCAACAAGGAGATGAAAGGTCAATCTCATCATCAACCAAGGAAAGAAAGTCTTCAAAGAAAATCTTTTACTCCTCCTATGAATAATATTGAATGTTATGTATGTCATAATCTTGGACATGTTGCAGCTAGATGTAGAAGAAGAAGAGTTCAAGACTATTATGCGGACAGGTCATCTCAATCAAGGTACTTTAATGGATATTGCTTTGCTTGCAATATGTATGGTCACAAAGCTGCTAATTGCTACAGAAGGAACATGAAACATGTTAGATGTTATGCATGTAACAAGCTTGGACATATAGCAAAGGAATGCAGGAACAAAGGATGGACATCACACCGAAAGGAGAAAACCTCATCACACTTGAAGATATGGAGGAAGAAGGAAGTACAGTCAGCACAATGTACTGAGACACAGCACAGCACAAACATATCAGACTCAGGGGGAGCTGAAAGTGTAAACCTTCAGTGTCCTGAATCTCATACGCAAGTTCCTTAAAGGGAAGTCGCGTATATACGCGAGTTCGACACTGCAAAGTCGCGTATATGTCAGTCTGAAGAAAAGCAGTGGGGACAGGCTCAGAAAAGGGATCTGATATGATTCAGTCCATTATTTGCTCTATTGGTTAATAGCTACAGTTTGCTGAGGATGTGTGGAAATGTTTTGTTACTTGTATGATGTCTGGAAGTGTTCTGATCCTAACTTGAGGATGAAGATGTTTTGATGCTTACTGCTGATATATGCATGATCAGATCTAACAAATGGCACTGGTTGAGGGGGAGCATATGCCTTTAGTAATTCATTGTTGGCATTATGGTTAATAATCCTTGGTGATGATTCTTATATGGATAAATGATATATCTTGCTATGATATGATGTTGTGAGTTGTCTATGATAAACTCTCATATGATTCTTGAAGATACATAGAAGATGTTCAGATCAAATTTATGGTTGATTCTTTGATGATGCATGTATGGTGCTTACATGGTGATCTTCATAAGAACAAGGAGAAGTACAAAGCTTGAATATACATCTTTCTCACTTGATGATGAGTCACTTATATACTGCTGTTGTCATATGCATAAAGATCATACAGTTATGATGCAGGCACTCATGTGGATAAGGATTGTTGCTGTTGATGATATCAAGAAGTTTTGTCAAATGAGCTTGAGCTCAAGATACATAGTGCTGACACATGGATGACTACTCAAAGTTGCGAGACATGGTGATGAGTTCTTATCTATATGATGATAGGTTGATACTTACATATGATGATTGATGCAGATGTTCCCAAGAAATGATACTTGGATCTTGTAGATCTTGACGTTGATGTAATGGCTATGGTGGTTTCACATGTAATGTGAATGATTTCATGATGATGTTTAAAAGGAGGAGTTGACATCTATGTTCAGACATACCTTGCTGCAGGACATTTACAGGTTGTTGATATGGAAATTTGTGTACGCGTGCTGTTTAAAGGATATTCGCGTGCATACGCAGTTTTACAAGAGGATAGTCGCGTATATGGTATACGTGTGTTGCGTAAGGGATATCCGCGTATATACGCTTGTTTATGTGTATACAGACGCGTATATGGAGTTTTGAAGAAAATCAGCAGGGACAGATGTTGGTTGCAGAAAGTCTGATATGGGTCTGACAGAGATCATCTGGCACAGGTTCAGGGGGAGCAGATAATCTTCCAATGATGCATTGTTGGCATTATCTTAAAGTTTTTGGTTCTGGTTCACTTTTGTTGTTGGTTTCAGATGGAACAAAGGTGAAAGGAGAACAGAAGGATCTCTTGGTTGTTGATCTGAATGGTGATTATCAGATGCTGCTGGTGACTTTCATAAGTCTTGGTCTAGTTCTTACGTCTCTATGTCATATATCTCTTTTGTGGTATCTCTTTCATGGTGTCAAGGTCATGTAACGGCCTATTTTGGTTTCCCCACTATGCCTGGGATGATTGATGCAATGTGTTTGGTTGTCATATGTAAATTCTTGATGTATCCCCACTTGGTTGGGTGGATGAGTCTTTTTCTTGTTTATCCTCACTTAGTTGAGAGATGGATGTATGTATGAGTCCTAAGTGATAGGAAGGTCTTTTATGATGTATAGAGTCATGTTCTTCTTGAAGAACATCTTTTGTAGACCTTGCTTACAGTCAAGGAGAGCATGATCAGCACACTTCAGCAAGAACAGAGATTCAGCATGTACTCAGAGGGAGCATGGACAGATTGGTACACCTTGGCATATACAAAGGGGGAGACTATTCAGAGATTTCAGCAGGTACTCAGGGGGAGTATGGACAGTGGAATGATTCAGCAAAGGAAGAGAATATCTTGGTCCACCCTTTGCCCTTGATGTCAAAGGGGGAGAGTGATTTGGTGTTGTTGCCATCAAGTCCAAAGGGGGAGATTGTTGGCATTATGATGCATGTGTTGTACTTGATGGCAACCCTCTCATAGAAGAATATCTCACTTATGTATAACTGGATGAATCTTCAGAAGAGATATCAGATGTGACTGATGGAGGACAGCTCAAAGGAATCAGATGATAGTTCTAAGTGTGACAAGTTAGCTTTGCCATCGAGAATCTTCAGAAGAGATATCAGATGTGACTGATGGAGGACAGCTCAAAGGAATCAGATGATGAATCTTCAGAAGAGATATCAGATGTGACTGATGGAGGACAGCTCAAAGGAATCAGATGATAGTTCTAAGTGTGACAAGTTAGCTTTGCCATCAAGTCCAAAGGGGGAGATTGTTGGCATTATGAGATAAGTGTTGTCCTTGATGGCAAACCTCACTGATGACAAATCATAGTACAAAAGGTCAGCAGCAAGGAATTGATGATCAGACTATAAGAAGAAGAGAAAGTTTATACACGCAGGTTCGTTAAGCCCAAGTCGCGTGTACACGCAGGTTGGCTTCATTAAAAGCGCGTGTATGTGGAAAACTCATTTTGGTCCACGGTGGTTATTCCTTGGAAGTTGTGCCTATGGTTTTGGACCTTGGTGTCTCGACGGACGTGTTGATCCCTAGTTTTGAAGTTGATGGTATTGGATTTCTATGGTTGTGGCCCTTGGTATTGAACAAGGCCTAAGGCTATATAAGGAGAAGGAAATCATTAGGCAAAGTGTATCTGAAATGTCTTGAATACCTGATGAAGCATTAGATCCAGTATGCAGGGTTATGGGTTGATGATGCATTGCTTGATCTGAGCTAAGGAGAGATCTCACCTGTTGATGGAGAACTAGATCTAAGGAGAGATCGGGATCAAATGGTTTGAAATGAACTATCTTTATGATGCTTATTCTAGATCTACATACTGACGCATGTATTGTTCTATAAGTGTTATGAGTATGACTGATGTCTGGTACAGCTGCAAGTTATGAGAAATTATTTTTAGATCTGTACACGGGTTGGCTTTGATAAAAGCGCGTATACACGCGGGTTTGATTCATCGAAGTAGCGTATACATTGTAAATCTTAATATTTGAAGTTGCAGATGGATCTGATGGTTATTACAGAGTTCTGTGTCTGCTCTGTGTTCTGGTGACTGTTGTTAACAGGGTTTCAGTGATTCAGAGTTTGATGATTGTGTTGAGCTTCAATGATAGTTATGGGTCCAGTATGAAAATTGGATGAAAAGTGGCCTTACAGATTATGTGTTGTGCTTCAGTGTATCCAGTCTGAAAATTGATGAAACGTGGTACCTGGAGGTGAGAAGATTGTAGGCAAGCACCTACGTACTAGTATCTAAGCTAGTACAAAAGCTAAAGGAGATCTTTGGAGCATTGTAGCAGGTAGCAGCCTGCGTACTAGTAAATGGATCGGCTAGTACAAGAGCAAAGGGGGTTGTAGCTCCCGTACTGGTATAAGACTGCACCAGTACAAATATTGTAAAAGGATTTTCTTATTAAGAAGAAGATTGAGATGACTTGCAGCAGGTGGTTTTCACCCACATTGGGTTTCCACCTTATATCTTTGTGTTCATGTGTGTGGCTCTTGTGTGATGTTCTGTTCTGTTATTCTGCACCTGTTTACTGTTAATATGCTTAATAATGATCTGATGCATTTACTGAAGATTAAGCTAACTGAATTATAAGATCTCTGGATATACGCGAGTTTCATTAGACACAGTTGCGTGTACACGCGGGTTCACTTAATTGAAGTAGCGTATATGTTTCTGAGTATGAAATTGAAAAGTTTGATTGATCTGATAATACTGATTCACCCCCCCTCTCAGTATTATTTCCAACAAACCTCGTGTTGGCACAGAATAGAATGAAACAACAGGCAGATCAACATCGCAGTGAAAGAAGTTTTGATGTAGGTGATTGGGTATTCCTACGGCTACAACCATATAAGCAAATGTCCCTCAAGCAAGCTAAGAAGGATAATAAATTATCACCAAAGTATTATGGTCTGTACAAGGTGTTGCAAAAGATTGGTACTATGGCATACAAATTGGAGCTTCCTGCAGCTTCTCGATTGCACCCAGTTTTCCATGTTTCATGTTTAAAGAATGTTATAGGCAACAAGCTCCCAGTTCAAACAATATTGCCAGAACTTGACAAGGAAGGAAAAATTATATTGGAACCGGAAGCAGTCACAGAAACAAGAACTCGACAGCTACGAAATCAATCAATTTCAGAATATCTTATCAAGTGGAAGAACTTATCCGCTGAAGATTCCACATGGGAGGATGAGAATTTTATGCAGAAGTATCCAGAACTACTCAAGCGTTTAGGACAACACTTTTTTGAAGGAGAGGGGCATGTTGGGTCCCCATAATACTAGTGATTACCCCATTACTATTATAGTTATACCCCTTATTAATATTGTTGTGCCCCTATTACCCCCATATTGTTATTACTGTGCCCCGTAGAATCCCTCTATTGTTATTTTTGTGGCTTTATATTATTATTGTTAGGTCGGCTGGATTATATTGTGACTCCTTAGACTCCTATATATAGAAAGGAGGTTTTGTCATTTGAATCATCCAAGAATTTTTCATTTATGTAATGTAAAGGAGGTTTCCCCCTCGAAGAGGCTGAATTCTAAGGCATTGATCTATCTTTTCTATCTTTTCTTGAGTTGGTTTCACAACAACCATTGTTCCACTAATGACCAGATTTCAGACATCTTCACCAAATCTCTTGGAAGAGAAAAGTTCAAAAGGTTCAGAATGATGCTTGGACTCACAAACTCCCTTCAGATTAAGGGGGGGGAATCTTGAAACCTAATCATTGAGATTGGGTGAATATATGTAAATAATGTAAATAGTAAATAATGGAGAATAGGAATATGAAGAGAAACTGGGAGTTGAAGCCTAAGAGTCTCTCCCTTCTTGTATATATCCATGAGCAATCTTAATGCAACGACACAATTCGGTTTGAGGAGTTACCTCCTGGCCTAACATGGAAAGATTTTTTATTTATCCCGAATTTCTAGAATCATCACATCTATTGAAGGAGAAATAGGTACTAACCAACGTTGTCTAACAAGTATGCAAAATGAATTGAACATAGGTGGCTAAAGAGGAAAGGTGTGTTGGGCTAAAAACAGTGTTTTTGAGATAATTGTGCCATAAACTAAGCCTTTTTGGAGATGTGATTCTTAGGGCTTTGTGAAGGGGTTTATGACAAAGTACTCCAAGATGTTGATTGATCTGGTTTGTAGGCCTATTATGTTGATGTGACAAAATGGCATGTAACACATCTAGTATTTCAAGAATGAGAAGTTTGGGACCATTGTGCATAAGGTTCATCCATACATTGTCCAAAATTATGGTAGTCATTTTTCTATGATGGATCCTCAAGATCATATAAGAACCATCATTTTGGGAGGTCCTTAGAAAATCATTATGACAAAGATTAGTATATATTCCATATTGTATGGAAATAATAATCTTAAAATGATGAAATAATTTAGCTGGTGAAATTGTTGTCTCATGCGTAATACATATAGCTAGATGATTGTGTGAAAGATTAAGAATGCATAAAGTAAATTTTGGTAGGATTCATATAATCCTGTAATAAAAGGTTGGTCATAAATTATGCATAGTAAATATTTATTTTAGTTATATAATTCCTAAGAATATGAATTTGACTTACTCTAGAATAAATGAATATTTAGGAATTATGTTGTAGTTATTATGTGTAGTAAGGAATTAACCCCTATATGTTTAAACATATAAGGAGTATACAATGTGGTACATCATACAATCAAACCCTAGCTCCAAGGGTTAGTTCTATTGACAAATTCTCTTACACTAAGGCCACAAAGGTCTTAAGATTAAATCTCATTGATAACCTTTAGGGTTGGCATCCATCTATGCAATTTACATGGAAATTTTCATGGACCAATATATGTCTCAGTCCTAGACACATTAAGCTAAATCACTTATTGGTACATAGTTTCTTCGCAGAAAGTAACATCTCTTTTTCTTCTCAAATTATATCTTATGATGGATCAAATCACTAAACCATCACATTTTTTATGATTAAACAAGAGTATTATGGTCCTCTTATTTTTTTTCATTTCAATCATCTTTTGCTCTAAGACCCCTCCTTCTTCACCTTGTTTCTAGGGTTTGGAGCAAGTGGGTGGTTTGTTCATTAGTGCACATCTAGGAACAAAATATTAAAAATACGAAGCTCACTCTAAAGGTTGGGGTGAGGGATTTCTATCAATTAGTGAGTAAAGATATCAACTACCTCAAATATAAACTAGGGGGAACTCAAAGGCTCATGGAGTAGGAATAAGTCACTCCTCCTTTAGTGATTTAAGAAAAATAAACCTTCGAGTGCTACAAATATACAATGAGGGAAGAAGAATAAAAATGAAGGTAAAATTCCAAGAGTTTGTGGCTCTAAGTAAGGGATATAAACACTACTTTTTTTCATGAACAAACTAAAGTACAACACAAGTGTAAAAATGTCAAGGAAATCACCACCAATGAAGGAGAGACATTAAGTCCAAATGAAAAAATAAAAGAATTAGCATATAAACTCTATGCCATCCTATATACTAAAACTAGGAGCCAAGATAGATTGAGTACAAATATTATGAAAGAAAATAATCCATGTATTATAAGTAATAAAGACAATTCTTGTCTAATTTAGGTTATATCAGAAGAGGAAATATTGGACGCAATCAATCATTTTGAACTTAATAAGGTATCAAGTATAGATGAATTCCACATTCACTTTTGAAACTATTTTTGGAATATTATTAAGTTTGAGTTGGTGTGCATGGTGTGAATTATTCAATTTGTTCATCATTCCTTGCACCCAAGAGGAGGGACAAATTAATATTTCTTAGCTATAGTCCCAAAAGAGGTAATTCCAGCTCACATATTTCATGCCATACATTTTAAGGAGACCATTGTGAAGTAGCTAAGAAAGTACCCAATTATTGATTTCAAGAAGCATAAGAGAGTCCATTATTTTCTAGAAATGATAGTGGGAATGAAGATACATGACGAGCTAACCGTGGATTCATTCCTCATGAAAGATGGTAAGGCCACCGGGGAATTTCAGTCGCTCCTTTAAAAGACATATGCTCCCCCTAGATTAGGCCCTATGGCTATATTTATGAACTTTATTAATGAACCCTATATTATTCATGTTTTTGGAATAAATAGTACTTATGCATCTATGAACTTTGGCAACGTTTTAGTTCCCAGAGCCGTCAAGACAAAACTGGTAATAATTTATCGGCTAAAACTGAAAGTAATGTTGACTCATAAGGGAATTGTGTTATTATCTAAGAAAATTGGGTTCCAGATGGAGATTTTAAATCCCAAACGAACCACAAAAATGATAGAGATATTCATAATTTCAACCAACCGGCATGTCACAATATAGAACAAACTCCAAATAGAGAAGGGACATGTCAGTGTTATTGAAAAATATGAAGTAGAGATAAAAACATGCATGCCCTTAAAACAAATTATTTATTTATTTATTTTACAGATTGAGGAATCTTAGTCGTTTTCAATCATTGTGTGTGAAAGAAAACAATTATGATCTGTAAAACCTCCACAAATTTCTCCTCGTGGAACTTTTAATTTATTTCTTGCCACATCTTGAATGTATGGAGCAACCACGATTTTTACATTATAAGCAAAAAAAACATGTTGTAAATTACACGGGAATGTCAAAGACATAGTTTCTAATTTATTTGTTTAGTTTTGGTTAAAATGTATGTTAGATTAGTCGATTTTCCTAAAGTATGTTATCTAGGGTTTCCAACTAACATATTTTGTGCCATTTTATTTGCATCTAACAATGGGGAAATTTAGAAAAATGTGGGCTAATTTTAACTTACAGAAGACATTTTGGGGTTCCCTTGTCTCTCCTTGGATGTGTTGGTGGCATTGACTATGTCTTATTTGCAACTAATTGTTCATGGTTCGACCTTATCAGTTATGTCCTCTTGCTCTTCTCTTCCTCAGGTGCTCGTGCTATCAATCCACTTGTCGATGCTTACTCAACCACTAGAGTAAGTAGGGAGAGGGTAGGTGGGCTCATTCTCATGATTTCCAGGCACTCTCTTTTGCTTTGTGGGCAGTGATCACCTCATGCAGCAGATCACTCATGGAGTAGGAATAAGCCACTCCTCCTTTAGTGATTTAAGAAAAATAAACCTTCGAGTGCTACAAATATACAGTGAGGGAAGAAGAATAAAAATGGAGGTAAAATTCCAAGAGTTTGTGGCTCTAAGGGATATAAACACTACTCTTTTTCACGAACAAACTAAAGTACAACACAAGTGTAAAAATGTCAAGGAATCACCACCAATGAAGGAGAGACACTAAGTCCAAATGAAAAAATCAAAGAATTAGCATATAAACTCTATGCCACCCTATATACTAAATCTATGAGACAAGATAGATTGAGTACAAATATTATGAAAGAAAATAATCCATGTATTATAAGTAATAAAGACAATTCTTGTCTAATTTATGTTATGTTAGAAGAGGAAATCTTGGACATAGTCAATCATTTTGAACTTGATAAGGTATCAATTATATATGAATTCAACATTAATTTTTGCAACTATTTTTGGAATATTATTAAGTTTGCGTTGGTGTGCATGGTGTGAATTATTCAATATGTTCATCATTCCTTGCACCCAAGAGGAGGGACAAATTAATATTTCTTAGTTATAGTCCCAAAGGAGGTAATTCCAGCTCACATATTTCATGCCATACATTTTAAGGATAAGAGAGACCATTGTGAAGTAGCTAAGAAAGTACCCAATTATTGATTTCAAGAAGGATAAGGGAGTCCATTGTTTTCTAGAAATGATAGTGGGGATGAAGATACATGACGAGCTAACCGTGGATTCATTCCTCATGAAAGATGGTAAGGCCATCAAGGACTTTCAGTCGCTCCTTTAAAAGCAATATGCTCCCCCTAGATTAAGCCCTATGGCTAGATTTACGAACTTTATTAACGAACCCTCTATTATTACTCTTTATGGAATAAATGGTACTTATGCATCTATGAACTTTGGCAATGTTTTAGTTCCTAGAGCTGTCAAGCCAAAATTGGTAATAATTTATCGGCTAAAATTGAGAGTAATGTTGACCCATAAGGGAATTGTGCTATTAGCTAAGAAAATTGGGTTCCAGATGGAGATTTTAAATCCCAAATGAACAACATAAATGATATAGATATTCATAGTTTCAACCAACCGGCATGTCACAATATATAACAAACTCCAAGTAGAGAAGGAACATGTCAGCGTTATTGAAAAGCCCAAAGTAGAGATAAAAACATGCATGCCATTAAAGCAAATTATTAATTTATTTATTTTATGGATTGAGGAATCTTAGTCGTTTTCAATCATTGTGCGTGAAAGCAAACAATTCCAATCTGTAAAACTTAAACGAATTTCACCTTATGAAAATTTTAATCTATTTCTTGCCCCATCTTGAATGTATGGAACAACCACGATTTTTACATTATAAGCAAAACAAACATGTTGTAAATCACACAAGAATGTCAAAGACATAGTTTCTAATTTATTTATTTATTTTTGGTTAAAATGTATGTTAGATTAGTTGATTTTCCTAAAGTATGTTATATAGGGTTTCCAACTAACATATTTCGTGCCATTTTATTTGCATCTAATAGTAGGGAAATTTAGAAAATTTTGGTCTAATTTAAACTTACAGAAGACATTGTGGGGTTCCCTTGTCTCTCCTTAGATGTGTTGGTGGGGTTGACTATGTCTTATTTGCAACTAATTGTTCATGGTTCGACCTTATCAATTATGTCCTCTTGCTCTTCTCTTCCTCATGTCATCGTGCTATCAATCCACTTGTCGATGCTTACTCAACCAATAGAGTAGGTAGGGAGAGGGTAGGTGGTCTCATTCTCATGATTTCCATGCATTCTCTCTTGCTTTGTGGGCAGTGATCACCTCATGAAGCAGATCGATGGTGGAGGCATGTGGCTAGGGTCACGATTTTGGTTCTTTATACTGATTTAATGTTGGTTTACGCATTTATGTATGTTTTAATTATTATTTATTATTATTTTTATCATTTTTTTTTTCTACATTTTGTTTTTAATTTGTTGTATTTTTTATTTTTATTTTGTTAGTGAATAATAAAGACATAGAGTGATAGAGGTGGAGAGATAGAGGGAGTGACAAGGGAGAGATTGAGATAAAGTGAAGGAGAAGGGAGAGAAGGAATGAAGAGAGAGAGAAAGAGAGGAGTGTGAAAGGGAGAGTGTTGGGCCTTAAATATGCCCATGTTTTCATCATACAATACCACCATCAATAACCTATATTCATGTACTTTTAACCCATTTCGTACCATAATTCCATAAATTACCGCCAAATACATATCTTACACTCTATGGTTGGTTATCAGTAGTTTTCTTGACTCTTCTATGATTAAAGATTTTTTTTCCATGATTTACTAATGACGGTTTTGCTAAGTTCATTTGTCATAGGGTTCCATCGCCAAAATTCTTCACAAGTTAGTTGAACTAGTTGGTACAAGTAGAGTACAGGAATATCCAATTTGGGGTTTCGACATTTTGGCACATTTCCGGGGAAAACCGAGGGAGGTTATTGTCCAAAATAATGTTTTGATATCGTTCCCTATGTTGGATTGGAACCAAGACGCACATGTGGGTCCCTAGGAGATAATTAACAAATCTACTCAAAATGTGCATAGTTTCCAAATTGCTAAGTTTGATCTCGATTTTCGTGCATCTGGAGGTGAATCTGGAAAATGGGTATGTTAAACATATAACCAATTATCTAATCCAAAATTGTTTCTCCAGATTCGAATTTTTCAAAAATTTATAAGTGGGTATTTGAGCCACTTTTATAAAAAAATGATTGTTTTTCCAGAGTTCTAGAATCTTGCAAAAAGAGCCAGACAGCCAACTTTGGGCACGATTTAAGAGGAGATGGATTTGAATGAGACAAATTCAAGAGATTTTTTTGTTGAAAATCTAAAAAGTTAGGTTCCATCCAAAAAAATTTCCAAAATTCACTATTGTTAGGAATATATGTCAATATATTTGGGGTCAGTTTGTTAAAATTATTCAATTTTGCATAATTGAGAAAAATGACTAATTCGCCTTGTAAATCTTATAAATGGCTCAACCATGGTTTGTATTGTAAGATTTGGAATTTTTTAAAATGAAGAGAAGTAGGGAAGGAATAAAAGATGGATTGAATCTCTTTTGTAATAATAATTGAATCTTAATTTAATTTTGCTTCATCTCTAAATCCTTTGTAAGTATTATGATTGTATTTTGAATTTCATTTTTATTGAGTTAGTTTAGGCTTGCTCTAGGAGTGGCAAGGGCCCACCACAACTAGAAACAAGTCCTTTAGCTTATATAGATCATAGGATTTACATTCAAAGTGTGAGTTTCATTGAGAAATTTGTTGTGTGAAATCTAGCATCATTATGTACTTAAAACTTTGTCTTGTAGATTTGAAATTAAAATTATGGAATTCATTCAATTAGAAGCTTTCTTGTTTTTCATAGCATAATTATTTCTTTGTAAGAGAAATTATGAGTGTGAATTTGATTGTGCAAGTATTGATATCATTTTAATGCAGATTGATTTGTCTTTCATTTACTTTTAGTTTCGATTATGAGTTTCCTGATTATGAAGAGTGAGATTTCTTTAGAATGATTTATTTCATTTAGATTAGGAGTATTGAATTGAAGGTTTTTCATATATTAAGTTTCAATGAGTTTCTTTTAATAGATCTTTCAAGTTAGAATTGCTATCATAAGTGTTCTTTTTGAGCAAGTGTATGGTGTGTTCTTTTAAGAATTTATTTTATAGTAGTAATTGGTGTTCTTAATTTATTTTATTTTATTTTAAGCTTTGTAACTATAATTTAGGTTAGATGCTTTGATCCTACATTACCTGCGCTTGTGCCTCGAAGCTTACGAGTCCTAGATTGGTAATTCAATGTTGGAATTATAACACATATAATTTCCCCAATATTTTTGGAGTCGTTGTCGGGGAGGTCCTAAAGGTATTAGAGCTTAGTTTCTTTCACAATTTTTTGTGTGATCCTAGTTGCAGGGAAATTAGAGAGCGGAGAGTGTACAGTAAGACGTGAGTGAAGAGCCATGCATCCACTATTGTGGAATTGCTCCAAAGTTTGGTTGTCCAAATAAACAAGTTTGGTGAGTTTTATTGCAATTATAAGTTTTTAATTCATTTACATTAAAATTTCAAAGCTCTTTAAAGATAAAACATTTTTGGGGATCTTCTCTAGCATAGGACTAGATATGATGGGGAACAACTTCTCTGTAAGAACCCCTTTGTACTATTCCATGTTACAAGACAGGGATCATAAAATAGTAATAGAAATTCAAAGAACGATCGAGAGCTTGAAGAATGTCCCTCAAAGTACTTTCTCAAATCCTAGCAATAGCTAGGATATCTGCCTCTCAAGAAGAGTTCATATTCATCACATTCAAGAAATTATCTGTCTCTCCACAGCCAGAAGGAGATTTGAAAATATACCTTAATTCCTCTTTCCTATCTACCAAGGAGATTGAGAAATAATGTACCAAATCTAATGGGGAGCATCCAGCTGAACCTGAGATCGAAGAAATTTCACCATGCCCAACAGCAAGCCTTGTATTATTCCGGAGACCAATTATCCAAGTTTTCCTGGCATGACTGAGGAGGACATTCAGAGTGGTTCAAATGAAGAAATGGGCCAATAACACCAAGATTACATCGAGCATTGGTTTGAGATCACAATCCAGTCAAATTACCACTCTCATCTTCAAATACTCTTTGTATCATGTCTTTCAAAGCTGTTGATTTCTTATGCTCTTGCACATTCTAACTCTTATATGTTAAATCTAAGCATGAATATATCATTATACCTGATCCACACATGGATTCATTGGAAGTTCTCTTTCACTTGAAGTAGGACGTATTTTCTTCAGTACATTAGGAAATTTAGTATTGTAATAAATAAATGAAAATAGTAAAGAGAAAAATAAGTCCTTCTATGAAAACCAGCTTTTCTGACGCAATTGGACAGGGACTTTGCTTGAAAACTAGGTAACTGGCGGGAAAAGTTCCCAATAAAGTTTGTAAATTTGTATGAGTTCTTCAAATCATGTATCTTTCAAGTCATTATGTTTGTACTCGAGTTGGTTGATGTGGGATTCCTTAAGGCCCACCTGCCAACAAGCCTTATCCCATCGACATCAACACATTATCTGGGATTAGGGTTAGGGTTAGATAAGGTACCTGGGAGCCTACATGCCTTAATGGCAGGTATCCTTGTCATCTACTAAGGAAATACATCAATGTTTCTTAGTGGATGAATTCTGCAATCCATTCGACTTCGACAAATCTATTCATGGCTAGTAGAATGTACCTAGTGCCTTGATTCCCATTGACATCAAAGGTGGGATATCTCACATTGGTTAACGACTTCCTCAATGGTTGGTAATCCAATGATTCTTGTTTATGTTCTGTTAGCGCTTGAAATTTCACCTCAGGCTGAGAAAGGCAAACTTCAAGGCAACATCAAACCACTTAGCCTCGTAGCTAGCCCTACGGGGCAGGAGAGGGCTCTCTCCGATCTATCTCAGTAAAGATCTTCAAAGGGTGAGATAACCAATAAGGAAACACTGATTTTAGGCTAGTAAATTGATAAAAAGAGTTTGTTTTGAGATTTTTTGGATTTTGGTGGAAAATCGGGGAAAGGCAATTTTGGGTGCGGGGATTGGACACAGTTTTTGCAGGGGATTCTTTGGGGCAAGGTAGGAGACTGTATTGATGCCTTTAAATTAAGTGAAAGGGTAGGAATTACTGGTGAGGAGCTAAGGAGAGCAAGAAATCACCTTGAGTTCTCCTTAAACAGATGAAAAGATTGATATTAAGCAAATTTAAAAGCACAGCATGGAAATCATGAATTCTACTTTAACACTTCATTTGCCTAATTTCAGAAGAAAAAGAAAGAGGATGATTTCACATAACACACTTACAAGTACAAAGAGAAGTACACCATCAATACATGTAACCACAGGAATCCAAAAAAGGACTACAAAACCCTGGTCTTTCTTCCTTTATCAAAATTGCAGAGATACAATGAATAATACAATAGAGCTTTCTCCCTCAAGAGTCCAACCATGAAAATGACCAAGAGAGTACATAATATAGGCAATCTAACATCTTTCCTTGCCTCTAGGGGTCGAGATCATTCTTCTAGGAGCTGTTCCAACCAATTCTAAACTGAGCACAAAAATTTAGGCAGTCAAAACAACTTGCCTCTATAAGCTAGGAAACCAATTCATTCATTAAATGTTTGCTATTTCATGAATGAATCTTCTAGAATAGGTAAATAAGTGTCATATCAACATGAAAATACATTAATTACATCAAAGAGGGTGAAAAATCCCATCCCAAGTCAAAACTGGCCAAAGCTGGGCGAATTCCTGAGCTGTAGGTGAAAAATTGTGAAAATTGCCCAACAGGTCGCGCCCTAATCCTGATAGGTCGCGCTTCTTTGGAGCTGCTTTTGAGGCACTTCCAGGTGTCCAAATGAGGCAAAAGTGGGCTTGTTGGAAAGGTCTGGATGTCTACTTTCCAACCCAAGTGGAATTTCTGAATTTGGTGGCCATTTGCCCCTCCAAAATTGCAATCTCCCAAGACTGCTTCCTGTTTGTCAAAAAGATGGCAGAAAGTCAATTTTTGCATGTTTTTTGACCTTCTAGAGGCTCAAAACTTGATGAAATCTCTTGGTAATTGCTGAGCAGGTGTATCTTTGCATGAAAAATTTAGAAATGCTGAGTTTTCCCAAAATTAAGTTGCCCATCGAATAGGTCGCGCGCTGTCAGGGAGAAAAACCTGTTTTTTGCCCAAAAATTCATAAGTGACCAAAAATGCTCTAAATTTTTTGAAATTTGTGCTGTAGTGAGGTCATTTAATATCATGCTCCTTCAAGGAAGCCTCAGCCAAGATGTGGAGGGGATCGGGCCTTCTCCGTCGTTTTAGTGCCTTGGCCAACCGCCCTTGAATCACCTTCATTTTCGCCTTGCATACGTGCATTCGGGCCCAATAGTGGTTTTTCATGTTTCAGAGCAAGTCCTTATCTTTGTTGGCCTTAGCCAGCAGCCTCTCCAAATGAGCATTGACCCGGAGAAGCATAGCCTCTCGCTCAATGGGTACCAAATCACCGGGTCTCTTGCGCGCCAAGTTGCGGTCTTCATGGATCCTCCGCAACTCATCAAGAGTGTGCTCCTCCTCAAGTTGTTTGTTGCGCTGCTCTAAATAAGTGATCGTCCATTTTGCTGTTTCCAATCTTTGCTGCAATGAGTCATTTTCAGCCCTTAGGTGCTGAATGATCTCCTTTGACTCTAGGCTAGGAGAACTGATATCAAGGTCAACAACCTCTATGTCTGGAACACCTGATGGCCCCTCATCAATCCTGGGTTGTTTGCCTCTCTCTGATACCTGTGCTGCTGTCAGAGACGAGGCCCCTTCCACCTGGTGTGGAGATAACACTCGTGGCGTTGATGAAGAAGGCGAGACCCCTTCCACCTGGTGTGGAGATAATACTCGCCTAGCTGATGCAAATAAGGCCCTGTGGCCTCTCTGATATGTGACCAATGGAGGAGAGCTGACATGTCTGGTCTCAGGACTATCATGCTGCTGTGAAGGCCCTCCCTCCTCATGAACAACCTCAGGGGAAGATGATGCTGATGCTATGAAAAAATCCCGAGAGATAAAATCCTCCCATGGGATACCCTGCTGAGCCAACTGATGCATGACCACAAGCTGGATCAAACCATAATGATAAATTCTCCTGTGTTGTTGTGCTGGGCTCCTTCTCTACACCAAGGGCACCATCCTCTCAATATCTCGGCACATGAACCATGGTATGTTCATCATTCGTACCCGTGTGAAATGCATCAACAAGCGAATATGGTACGAATACAAATATGCAAACCTGCCCTCACAGGTGAAATAGAGCATGATGAGCCTCATCAAGGGAGCATACTCATCCCTCAAAAATCTGAAAGGAAACATACCAGTTATGGACCTCATGTAGGCAGGTTTAATGAAGGGCTCATACTGAAATCTGTCCAACACTTTGCGTTTGTTCCACTCTTCTCCCACATTTGGTATTCCTGTTGCTTGAGCAATACTTTCAGATGACAATATAAAATCCACCCCTGCAAGATTTACATGCCCATTATGCAAATGCAAAATAAACAAGCGAGCCAATTCCCTATGATGCTGAATTTGAGAAATCCTCTCGCAAAATTCATAACATGAGAGGTAGCGGAAACATGTGACCGCAAGTGGACAAGCCTGCAAATCGGTCAAAGAGGTGGGCTTCTCTCTCTTATGGTGACCACTCTTACCACCCCTGTGAGGCCTCCTTTGTATCTCAATTTCTGGTGTTGACTCACAGTCATCACTTTGCTCATAGTCGGTTTCGGTTTCTGACATGGTTTCAGGAGCAAAGTGGCTGAAATGTACTGCTGCTTCTGCTCAAATGACCTGCTGTTTTTCCCTGTTTGTAATGCTGCTTCAAGGGGACAAATAACACAAGGCAGATGTTAGGGAAGGGAGACTTCTAGGGGAATTAGGGAAAATACATGAAAAAGGGAATTAAGGAAAGGAATCATGACATATACAACATCATACCATTATCATTGCAAAGGTTTTATGGGAGGTAGAGTTTAGGGTTATATTATTGATTTTTTTAGGAATAGGGGTAGGGTTTTAGGGCTTTTGGTATTTTTGGTAGGGAGATTAGGTAGAAATGATATAGGAGGTGGTAAAGGGAAGTGGGAAAAAGTGGGGGTGACAAGGATGACCTTGAAACAGCAAACAAACCATAGTTCTACAAGCATTTTGACATTTTTAAAGCAAATATACATGAACCTCTCATTTCAACTTGATGGCATTAAAACACATTTCCCATGCTCATTTTCTTGATCAAGCAAAATACTTTGATGATCAGAGGCCTACCTGCAATCTTGAAGAATTTTGGGGTCGTTTGGGAGTTTACTGGCGATTTTTTGTAGATGAATTCCCAACAGGTCGCACGCAGGTGCTGACAGGTCGCGCGCGCCCAACAGGTCGCGCCAGTGTATTTTCCTAACTAGATGAACCCCCCTGACAGGTCGCGCCGGCCCAACAGGTCGCGCACAGGTATTGACAGGTCGCGCGCGGGCTCTGCTTGCAAACTTTGCTCAATTTCTCTCCAAATCGCTCTTCACTATTGCTTTGAGGCAAATGATGATCAAATAGAGGGAGAGAGGGGCTTTATAGGCTTGATTTAAATTAATTTCTCCTCAAAGCCTCTTTCTAATGTTTTTAACTTGACACTTTTTCAAAATTTAAATGCTGCTGACTTTATGGTTTCCTTCTGTCCTGAAATTGGTTGAACTGATGCTTTTTCTTGAAAATTTTTGCAGGGATAGCTTCTGAGGAATCTTAGCAAAGGGGACCAGGGCTACATGCTGACTTTCAAAGAATTTTGAATTTTTACAATTTTTTACAAAAATGAGAAAAAAGACCTTGTCTTTAAAAATAGGGTTTTTAAATCCAAGGTTATAATTAGCTGTACAAGATGAAATCTTTTAAAGAAACACTTTGATAGTCCTCCCTCTGGCCTGCTGGGCATTTATTGACTTTTAAAGACATGACCTCAAAGACAAATTGGACCTAAACCCTAAACCTAGGACTTTGACCTCACGACAAGACAAGGAACCTTGAAAGAATTTATAGACTGAAACAACTTGATCCAGCAGTGCCAAGAGAGGAATAAAGACACCAACTCCTCCATCAGGGTTATGGCATGCCTAATGGAATGCAATGAAATGACACTGATGATACACCTACTTATGCAAATGCAAAGAGTTTGGATCGCGGATGGAGGGCTACTAGACCGACTCTAACATTGGCTCCAATGGGGATGGTAGCTCCTTGGAGGTACCAAGAACCTTAGACCTCTGGGAGAGCAGACCAGTGCTTTCAACCATTGGGCGATGGAGTCATTATTTACACATGTGACCCAAATTTGGACAACTTTATTGACTTTGACAATTTGACTGAAAATCGAACTAACTTTGACACAAACTAACTCAACTTTTGGATAGAAAATGGACTGATTAAAGCAACCTGAAAAACTCACACCAACTAATCTCCATCTTCAGAATTATAGCCTTCACCGCGGGCCCCAGACTAAAGATGAAAGATCAGTGCACACTTGCAGTGAAATATAAAGTAAAATGGTAATTACAATGACAATGGCTAGAGCAGAAAATGCTCAGACATGGTACCTTTTAAGAAATCGGCCATTGACCGACCCTCCGAGACAATCATCATCGTTCATTTCTTTGAGAAGAAAGGCATTTGGACCACGGTATGCTGCAATTTTGTAGGGACCTTTCCACAAGTTGTCGAATTTTCCATGTTTCCCTTTGTCTTCATTTCGGGCATCCCACCTCAAAACAACATCATCTATCTGGAAATCATCCGGCTTTGCTTTTCTGTCATAGATTTTCTTTATGCGCTCTTGCAACTTGAGAGTATTGTGAAGAACCTCCTCCCGTGTCTGCTGTAAATGAATCATTTGACTAATCCGCCTTTGCATTGCATCCTCCTCACCACCAATTTCTTGAAGCAACTTCGCTACCAGAATACTAAGTGAAGTAGGAAACACCGCATCTGTCCCGTAAACCAGTTCAAAAGGGGACATGCCAATTGACTTTTTCTGACTTACATGATCAGCCCATAATGCATTTACTAACTTTTTGTGCCAGCTCTTCTTGTTGATTTCCAGTAATTTCTTTATGATGTTTACCAAAGATTTATTTGAAGATTCTGCCAACCCATTTCCTTGCGGATGACAGGCAGACGAATGCCCCAAACTGATATTATATTTGTAGCAAAAATCAATCATCTTCTTCGATTTAAACGCTGCTGCATTATCTGTAATCAACTTATGTGGACAGCCGAAACGTGACAATATGTTATTTTCAAGGAAAGAAATAATTACCAAGTCCGTGGCCTGCCGGGTGGGAATGGCTTCAATCCATTTTGTGAAGTAATCGATGGTTGTCAATATCCATCGATGCTGTCCGGAAGATGATGGATGAATTTCGCCGATGAAGTCCAAGCCCCACTGCTGAAATGGTGCGCTGACTTCAATGGGCTTGAGAGGCAAAGGCTGTAATTTCTGCTTTCCTTGAAAAATTTGACATTCATGACAACTTTTGACTGCTTTATATACATCTGAAAACAATGAAGGCCAATAGAAACCTGCCCTTAGGATCTTGTTTGCCGTAGTCTTCCAAAACAAGTGGCCCCCGTAGTCACCTTTGTGGAAATCCTCAACAGCTCTCTTAGCTTCTTCCTTGACCAAACAATTCAGCAATATGCCACCGGGGTCTTTCCAATATAGTGCAGATTTGATGATGCGGAATTTGGCAGCCTTTAACTTCAATGTCCTAGCTTTGTTTCGAGGCATTCCGGGAGGTGAAGACAAGTTTTGAAGCACATATACAATATCAGCATACCAAGGAGAGGAAACATAGATATCGGATACCTGTAGCGCTGAATTTTCTTCATCTTCGTCGGACAAGGCAGCAATCAAATTAATGTCTAGGACATGGAGATTTGTTTCAGCCATCAATTTAGCGAGACCTTGGCCCTTAACCAGCTTGGTAGGCTTAATTTCCACATCATACTCCAACAGTGCAGCAATCCACTTACCCCGCCTTCCTTCCGGTTCCGTTTGTACCAAAACATCTTTAACAGCCGCATTAGGAACATATGCCAAAATATGAGAATTCAATATGTACACACGGAAATCTTTCAAAGCTTTTACCAACGCTAATGCTTGTTTTTCAATCATATTATACTTCAGCGCTCCATCCCTGATAATACGACTGAAAAAAGCTATGGGCTTCTCAACTCCATCTCTTTTTTGCATGAGCACAGCTGCCAATGTATGCTCAGAAGCAAATGAAAATAAAATAAAATCTTGTGTGTAATCCGGGCTGATTAGAGTTGGTGCTGAAGATAAAATTAATTTTACCAAATTGAAAGATTTTACCGCCTCTTCGGTCCACTTGAGCTGGCTGTCCTTTTTGAGCATGTTAGTGATTTCTCTGAGATGTTCGGCAAGATTGGGAATAAAGCGACGCAGAAAATTCAACTTGCCATTAAAGGATTGAATCCCCTTCTTGTTTCGGGGCTGCTCTAATTGCTGAATTGCTTCCACACGTGCAGGATCTATACGAATGCCATCTTTGGAAATGATGTGGCCCAACAACTTGCCTTCACTCATGGCAAAAAGACTTTTCTTTGGATTCAATGAGATACCATATTTTCTACACTTTTGAAACACCGTGGTTAAATGATACAAATGTTCTTCATCAGATTTAGAAAACACAGTTAAATCATCAAGATAAACGACCAAAAAGACATCTTTCTCATTAGCAAAGGCCATGTCCATCGCTCGCTGAAAGGTGGCACCTGGATTTTTCAATCCAAATGGCATCTTGGCATAATGAAATGTTCCCCATGGAGTAGTGAATGCAGTCTTGTCGCGATCATCCTCATGGACCAAAATCTGATTGTACCCCGAATAACCATCAAGTAGTGACATCCTTGATGCCCCAACTACCCGCTGCAATATATGGTCCATCTTGGGCAGCGGATAATTGTCCTTTAGCGACACCTTGTTCAGATTTCTAAAGTCTATACACAAGCGGATCTCACCAGTCTTCTTTCTCACGGGCACCAAGTTGGAAATCCAATCGGAAAATCTGATTGGCACTATAATTCCAGATTTGTACAACCTGTTGACTTCCTTCTCGATCAATGGCAGCAGCTTAGGATTAATTCTTCTCAACTTTTGTTGGAAAGGCTTTTGATTTGGCTTTATGGGAATGGTATGCTGAATGATACTTGTGTCATAAGTTTTCAAATCTGAATAGTCCCATGCAAAAACATTAGAAAACAAAGACAACAATCTGATATATTCTTTCTTTACCTTGGGCGACAATGCTTTCGATAGTTTCACCATCTTTGGATTTTCAGCTGTTCCAAGATTCACTTCTTCGACACCTTCTTCTGTTGGCCTCAAGGTTGGTTTGTCGGCCACATCATCTTGATTGAACAACTCTTCCAAAGGAATTAAGCCTTTAGGAATGAAATTGTCCTTAAGCTGCAACACATCCATCTGATTTACTCCTTCAGCTTCCGTGTCTATGGAGATGTCTTTGAAATCACCCTCAACTTGCAGAAAATCCTTGATTTCTTCGTCATCTTGGAAAACTTGCCAACATCTTTGATTATCTGGAACTGTAGGACGGTGCTTCACATAAATCTCAAACTTATTACTGGAATTCATGGGTATTTTCAAATTACTCGCTGCCTTAGCCAATGCATCCGCAACACCATTTTGAATACGGGGCACACATGTCAAAGTATGTTCAGAAAACAATTTTAAGATATCTAGGACAGCATTTCGATATGCTCGCATACGAGGATGCTTGGCCTGAAACTCACCTTTCACTTGCTTTATAACCAACTCGGAGTCGCCATAAACTGCTATCTTCTTTGCCTTCAACTTCCGAAGGATCTTCAGACCAGCAATGAGAGCCTCATATTCCGCCTCATTGTTTGAACAATCAAATGCCAATTTGTAAGAGCATACTCGTACCTTGCTTGGGACTTTGTTTCGGACTGAAAATGGGCTTCGAATCCACACACCTATACCAGCACCATCGCTGCCCACAGCGCCATCAAAATCCATGGTCCAAAGGCCATCCTCATCATCCTCTAAGTGTTGAAAATGTGATGTCTCTGCATTTTCTGTTTGCTGCCCATTGATCTCAGCTGTTGGCTTCATGACAGCGGACCTTTCTTCACTTTCCTTTCTCAAAATTTCTCTGGAATTTTCTGAAATGTCTGGTATATCTTCTGCTTGAACTAACTGACTATCTATCTCATTAAAATTCTCCGCAAACAAAACAAATGACTCTAAATCTATATGTACATAATTTACAGGATGATTAACTGGCTTTCCTTTACTAGTGATCATGTATTTCATTTTTTGCTCCCTATATAACTTCCTCATCTGACCAAAAACCGAGATCGTAGCATAAGAAAAATTGAGCTGAAGTGTACCTTTGAGCTTCGCTCCCCAAGATCTAGAAAGTAACATCTCGAATCGCAGAGGAATATCCGCCACCACCACATCCATCAAAACATTCTTTGCTGGGATTTGATCTAAGCTCACCACCAAGTCCTTGATCAAACCAATACATTTTACCCAGCTGGAATCAAATGAATACAAATCATGATATTTCCTTGTGATGTCTAGTCCCAGCTTTTCCATAATTGCTTTCGGCATCAAATTATGCGAAGCTCCCGAGTCAAACATGGCATTATGTAAAACATATTCATGCAATCGCAGACTGATATAGAATGGAGGAACATCACTTTCGGGAGACTCACCATTTAAAGCAGGCCCAAAAATCAATTCTGGCTGATCATCTTCTACATTCACCGTGTCTAGCATTGGATCAAAATTCAGCATCTTGGAAATTTGGCTGTGGTAAGTGCTATTCTTCATGATTTCCGTCAAAGGAATGGACACTTTCAACTTTGAAATTTCATTCTCCAAACTGAAAACTGAAACCTTCTCACCTTCTTTAGCCGGAACCTCTCTTTTGTCAATTTTATCTTTCGGTGTGTTTGATGGCTGATCTATCTTGCTTGCCGATGATGATTGACTTGTTGAAGGATCAATTATGTCTTTTCCTTTTGTGTGTGGGGGAGCCGAATCATTCTTTGCTGAAGTATCTTTCCTTTTCTGAATGGGATTTATGGGAACAGCTCGGTTTCTTAATTGTCTCTGCTGAGAGGATAAAGCATTTAGGTACCCTCTTTGATAATCTTCCGATTCTTCTTCAAGTGCTGCATCATTTGACAAGATATAGTGTTCATCCTGAGGGATGATGGAGTGATTTACCAACTCTTCTTCTTCTGTAACATAAGTGAGCAGATCATCAGGAGTGAAGAAGTGGTTTTCCTCTCCCACCGTATCACCTTCATCCTCTGATTCTTGGCTAACAAAATTCTGCTGAAAAGGAGGTTTAATTTGCTGTTGAACTGCTGCCTCTTGTGCCTTTGTTTCATGCTGCTTGATTCTATATTGTGGCTGCTATGCACCTTGGAAATTAGGATTACGAATCTGCGGTTCCGGCTTGTTGAGATGAGCATTTTCGAGCATCGTTACTACCTTGCGAAGAAGCTGATCGGATGTAGAAGCTTCCTCTTTGATTGTGACTCGCTTTTCTGCCTTCATCCTTGCTCGTTTATCATTCAAATTCGCTTCAACACTAACAGCAATTTTCTGCATATCCTCCAAGGTAGGCGGATCTCTATCTTGCAATGAATAAGCCATCTCCGGATCAAAACCATCTGGGAATTTGAGAAGTGCTGATTTTCTAGATGGCCTCAAATCATCTGGAATAGCATTGTAAACTGTGTTAAACCTGATAATGTAGTCTTGGACCGACTCACCATGATTACGTTTGAGATTGTTGTACTCAGCATTGATCTGAAGTGGATCCTTTCTGATTTCCCATCGATCTAGAAACTGGCTCTGAAGTGCTTCCAAGGTGGGAATGCTTCTAGCTGTCAAGCCTCTGAACCATTTTCTTACTTCGCCATCAAATGTTTGTGCAAACAAATGCATAGTTACATCCTCTTCATCTATCTCATACAGATCAAAGAAAGTCGTCATTTTGTCTATATGTTGCTGAGCAGAGATACTTTGTGGAGTGCCATCAAACATAGGAATTTTACTCTGATAATCGGCTGGCATATCATGCAGGTTTTGGGGAAGAGCAAGACGAGCGAATCGGGCAACCATTGCTTTAGATAGATTGGGTCTAGGAGTAGCAGGTGGAGTGAGTGTAGCTGTAGTATGCGGAGTATGAGGAGGGGAAGTGGTATGGGATGTAGAGGGCGAACCAACTGTAGATTTCGGATAAGTGATTATAGGAGAAACAGAAATAAAAGAAGGATTGGACTGCTCATGCGCCGTGATAGTGGATCCAATATGACCAGATATAGTTTCAACGAACTCGGCAAGATTGGTAGCGTGAATATCCGACTGAAGAGATCTTAGGATGAAATTGTCAACCAATTTATTGTGTCTCTCAATTTCAAGAGCAGCTGCGAAATCAGGGTTAGGAACTAGAGAATCAAGTGCACTTTCAGATTTAGTTTTGAACAAGGACAACTCAAAACTCTCGTCAAAATCAATGTCTTCAAGATACTCAAAAATAGCTGGACATGAATGAGATTTGAATATACGACCAGAATTGGAAGCCAGTGTGGAAATCAAGGAACAAATAACCAATCAGCTTGCGAAAACTCTTAACTAATCATCCAAAAGTTCAGAGTTTACAAATGAATTGGGGTAAAATGCAATTGAAGTGCTGTATTCACAAGCTCACAGAGATTGACTGAAGCAGTGTTTATCTACTTCCGCTTATGCAAATCAAAAGCGTTTCGAAGGCTACCTGGCGTAACTTCAGGCTCCGTCTAAGACTTATGAAGCAAACACATCAATCAACAGACAAGTTGTTCTCCCCAGTATGGTCGCTAATATGTTAGCGCTTGAAATTTCACCTCAGGCTGAGAAAGGCAAACTTCAAGGCAACATCAAACCACTTAGCCTCGTAGCTAGCCCTACGGGGCAGGAGAGGGCTCTCTCCGATCTATCTCGGTAAATATCTTCAAAGGGCGAGATAACCAATAAGGAAACACTGATTTTAGGCTAGTAAACTGATAAAAAGAGTTTGTTTTGAGATTTTTTGGATTTTGGTGGAAAATCGGGGAAAGGCAATTTTGGGTGCGGGGATTGGACACAGTTTTTGCAGGGGATTCTTTGGGGCAAGGTAGGAGACTGTATTGATGCCTTTAAATTAAGTGAAAGGGTAGGAATGACCGGTGAGGAGCTAAGGAGAGCAAGCAATCACCTTGAGTTCTCCTTAAACAGATGAAAACATTGATATTAAGCAAATTTAAAAGCAAAGCATGGAAATCATGAATTATACTTTAACACTTCATTTGCCTAATTTCAGAAGAAAAAGAAAGAGGATGATTTCACATAACACACTTACAAGTACAAAGAGAAGTACACCATCAATACATGTAACCATAGGAATCCCAAAAAGGACTGCAAAACCCTAGTCTTTCTTCCTTTATCAAAATTGCAGAGATACAATGAATAATACAATAGAGCTTTCTCCCTCAAGAGTCCAACCATGAAAATGACCAAGAGAGTACATAATATAGGCAATATAACATCTTTCCTTGCCTCTAGGGGTCGAGCTCATTCTTCTAGGAGCTGTTCCAACCAATTCTAAACTGAGCACTAAAATTTAGGCAGTCAAAACAACTTGCCTCTATAAGCTAGGAAACCAATTCATTCATTAAATGTTTGCTATTTCATGAATGAATCTTCTAGAATAGGTAAATAAGTGTCATATCAACATGAAAATATATTAATTACATCAAAGAGGGTGAAAAATTCCATCCCAAGTCAAAACTAGCCAAAGCTGGGCGAATTCCTAAGCTGTAGGTGAAAAATTGTGAAAATTGCCCAACAGGTCGTGCCCTAATCCTGATAGGTCGCGCTTCTTTGGAGCTGCTTTTGAGGCACTTCCAGGTGTCCAAATGAGGCAAAAGTGGGCTTGTTGGAAAGGTCTGGATGTCTACTTTCCAACCCAAGTGGAATTTCTGAATTTGGTGGCCATTTTCCCCTCCAAAACTGTAATCTCCCAAGCCTGCTTCCTGTTTGTCAAAAAGATGGCAGAAAGTCAATTTTTGCATGTTTTTTGACCTTCTGGAGGCTCAAAACTTGATGAAATCTCTTGGTAATTGCTGAGAAGGTGTATCTTTGCATGAAAAATTCAGAAATGCTGATTTTTTCCAAAATGAAGTTGCCCATCGAATAGGTCGCGCGCGGCGCGCGACCTGTCAGGGAGAAAAACCTGTTTTTTGCCCAAAAATTCATAAGTGACCAAAAATGCTCTAAATTTTTTGAAATTTGTGCTGTAGTGAGGTCATTTAATATCATGCTCCTTCAAGGAAGCCTCAGCCAAGATGAGGAGGGGATCGGGCCTTCTCCGTCGTTTTAGTGCCTTGGCCAACCGCCCTTGAATCACCTTCATTTTCGCCTTGCATACGTGCATTCGGGCCCAATAGTGGTTTTTCATGTTTCAGAGCAGGTCCTTATCTTTGTTGGCCTTAGCCAGCAGCCTCTCCAAATGAGCATTGACCCAGAGAAGAATAGCCTCTCGCTCAACGGGTACCAAATCACCGGGTCTCTTGCGCGCCAAGTTGCGGTCTTCATGGATCCTCCGCAACTCATCAAGAGTGTGCTCCTCCTCAAGTTGTTTGTTGCGCTGCTCTAAATAAGTGATCGTCCATTTTGTTGTTTCCAATCTTTGCTGCAATGAGTCATTTTCAGCCCTTAGGTGCTGAATGATCTCCTTTGACTCTAGGCTAGGAGAACTGATATCAAGGTCAACAACCTCTATGTCTGGAACACCTGATGGCCCCTCATCAATCCTAGGCTGTTTGCCCCTCTCTGATACTTGTGCTGCTGTCGGAGACGAGGCCCCTTCCACCTGGTGTGGAGATAACACTCGTGGCGTTGATGAAGAAGGCGAGACCCCTTCCACCTGGTGTGGAGATAATACTCGCCTAGCTGATGCAAATAAGACCCTGTGGCCTCTCTGATATGTGACCAATGGAGGAGAGCTGACATGTCTAGTCTCAGGACTATCATGCTGCTGTGAAGGCCCTCCCTCCTCATGAACAACCTCAGGGGAAGATGATGCTGATGCTGTGAAAAAATCCCAAGAGATAAAATCCTCCCATGGGATACCCTGCTGAGCCAACTGATGCATGACCACAAGCTGGATCAAACCATAATGATAAATGCTCATGTGTTGCTGTGTTGGGCTCCTTCTCTGCACCAAGGGCACCATCCTCTCAATATCTCGGCACATGAACCATGGTATGTTCATCATTCGTACCCGTGTGAAATGCATCAACAAGCGAATATGGTACGAATACAAATATGCAAACCTGCCCTCATAGGTGAAATAGAGCATGATGAGCCTCATCAAGGGAGCATACTCATCCCTCAAAAATCTGAAAGGAAACATACCAGTTATGGACCTCATGTAGGCAGGTTTAATGAAGGGCTCATACTGAAATCTGTCCAACACTTTGCGTTTGTTCCACTCTTCTCCCACATTTGGTATTCCTGTTGCTTGAGCAATACTTTCAGATGACAATATAAAATCCACCCCTGCAAGATTTACATGCCCATTATGCAAATGCAAAACAAACAAGCGAGCCAATTCCCTATGATGCTGAATTTGAGAAATCCTCTCGCAAAATTCATAACATGAGAGGTAGCGGAAACATGTGACCGCAAGTGGACAAGCCTGCAAATCGGTCAAAGAGGTGGGCTTCTCTCTCTTATGGTGACCACTCTTACCACCCCTGTGAGGCCTCCTTTGTATCTCAATTTCTGGTGTTGACTCACGGTCATCACTTTGCTCATAGTCGGTTTCGGTTTCTGACATGGTTTCAGGAGCAAAGTGGCTGAAATGTACTGCTGCTTCTGCTCAAATGACCTGTTGTTCTTCCCTGTTTGTAATGCTGCTTCAAGGGGACAAATAACACAAGGGAGATGTTAGGGAAGGGAGACTTCTAGGGGAATTAGGGAAAATACATGAAAAAGGGAATTAAGGAAAGGAATCATGACATATACAACATCATACCATTATCATTGCAAAGGTTTTATGGGAGGTAGAGTTTAGGGTTATATTATTGATTTTTTTAGGAATAGGGGTAGGGTTTTAGGGCTTTTGGTATTTTTGGTAGGGAGATTAGGTAGAAATGATATAGGAGGTGGTAAAGGGAAGTGGGAAAAAGTGGGGGTGACAAGGATGACCTTGAAACAGCAAACAAACCATAGTTCTACAAGCATTTTGACATTTTTAAAGCAAATATACATGAACCTCTCATTTCAACTTGATGGCATTAAAACACATTTCCCGTGCTCATTTTCTTGATCAAGCAAAATACTTTGATGATCAGAGGCCTACTTGCAATCTTGAAGAATTTTGGGGTCGTTTGGGAGTTTACTGGCAATTTTTTGTAGATGAATTCCCAACAGGTCACGCGCAGGTGTTGACAGGTCTCGCGTGCCCAACAGGTCACGCCAGTGTATTTTCCTAACTGGATGAACCCCCCTGACAGGTCGCGCCGGCCCAATAGGTCGCGCGCAGGTATTGACAGGTCGCGCGCGGGCTCTGCTTGCAAACTTTGCTCAATTTCTCTCCAAATCGCTCTTCACTATTGCTTTGAGGCAAATGATGATCAAATAGAGGGAGAGAGGGGCTTTATAAGCTTGATTTAAATTAATTTCTCCTCAAACCCTCTTTCTAATGTTTTTAACTTGACACTTTTTCAAAATTTAAATGCTGCTGACTTTATGGTTTCCTTTTGTCCTGAAATTGGTTGAACTGATGCTTTTTCTTGAAAATTTTTGCAGGGATAGCTTCTGAGGAATCTTAGCAAAGGGGACCAGGGCTACATGTTGACTTTCAAAGAATTTTGAATTTTTACAATTTTTTACAAAAATGAGAAAAAAGACCTTGTCTTTAAAAACAGGGTTTTTAAATCCAAGGTTATAATTAGCTGTACAAGATGAAATCTTTTAAAGAAACACTTTGATAGTCCTCCCTCTGGCCTGCTGGGCATTTATTGACTTTTAAAGACATGACCTCAAAGACAAATTGGACCTAAACCCTAAACCTAGGACTTTGACCTCACGACAAGACAAGGAACCTTGAAAGAATTTATAGACTGAAACAACTTGATCCAGCAGTGCCAAGAGGGGAATAAAGACACCAACTCCTCCATCAGGGTTATGGCATGCCTAATGGAATGCAATGAAATGACACTGATGAGACACCTACTTATGCAAATGCAAAGAGTTTTGATCGCTGATGGAGGTCTACTAGACTGACTCTAACATGTTCGACATTGAAACCATTTATTAACATATGCAAGATTTCACACGGGTGTGTAGCGGTTGAAGATTATACGGTTTTGTGATCTCAACACAGATTTGCAGCAGTTTGGTTCTCTGTATCAACATTTCCATTGTCATTTGCAGCAGCAGACACCTTTCCTCAGTGTTTTGGGACATACAACTCCTAAGGCATGGGGGAGAAGGGGACCTTCAATTCATCCTCCTGCTCTTTAGTTCATCCTTCCGCCTTCTTCAGTAGGTCAGATCAGCAATCACATCAGCTCCAACCATTCCATCCTCTACTTCAGTCTGCAACTATCATCACAGTAAAGGTAAAACTTGAGGTAAATTTGGCTTAGGATTCTTTAATTCATTAGAGATTTAAGAAATCTTTTATGATTAACCACTACATATTCCATATATTTTGTTTCCATATACCTTCCATTTTCAAACTCCTCATTCATAATAGAATGCATGATACTCTAATAAGGTTATAATCATGAAAAGAAAAGTATATTGGTTCATGTAAACAAAAGCAGTAACTATAGTGTCTTCCCCTCCTACATTCAAACATATTTTCAGTTGAATGTATCCAATAGAGGATGAATTCATTAATTCCTTTCATAAAGGAACCATCCATAAGAATTGGCCTCACAAAAACAGAGTATGCAAACACTTATTTTACCATCTCCATCACCACCTCCTCTCCTCCACCATTTCCATTGCCACCTATCATCTTATTCATCATTTCCTCCTACCATATCTATTGTTTATCCTCAATTTGTATCTCTTTCAAAATAAAATCTATGGTATTCTATAAGAATGGTGTTGTTCCATAAGAACCAACACCCTCAAATGTTCATGTACTGTTGCTCCACAAAACCAACCCTTCCCAAAGCCACAATGTCATAAAATCTATAAATGAGAAAAGTAATTGTTTGCATGAGGACATGTAAATCCTGAGGAATGGGGGGATGTTGGGCCTTAAAGAATCCCATGTTTTCATCATACAATACCACCATTCATAACCTATATTCATGTACTTTTAACCCATTTCATACCATAATTCCATAACTTGCCGCCAAATACATATCTTACACTCTATGGTTGGTTATCATTAGTTTTCTTGACTCTCCTATGATTAAAAATTATTTTTCCATGATTTACTAATGATATTTTTTCTAATTTCATTTGTCACAAGGTTCCATCGCTGAAATTCTTCACAAGTCAGTTGAACTAGTTGGTACAAGTAGAGTACAGGAATATCTAATTTGGGGTTTCGACATTTCGGCATGTTTCCAGGGAAAAACAAGGGATTTTATTGTCCAACATAATGTTTTAATACCGTTCCATGTGTTGGATTGAAATCAAGTCGCACATGTGGGTCCCTAGGAGCTAATTAACAAATCTGCTCAAAATGTGGACAGTTTCCAAACTGCCAATTTTAACCTCGATTTCCGTGCATATGGAGGTAAATCTGGAAAATATGATAAAATGGGTTTGTTAACCATATAACCAATTATCTATATCCAAAACTATTTCTCCAGATTCGAATTTTTCTAAAATTTATAAGTGGATCTTGGAGGCATTTTTATAAAAAATTATTGTTTTTCCAGAGTTCTAGAATCTTGCAAAAAGAGCGAGACAGCCGACTTTGGGCACGCTTTATGAGGATATGGATTTGAATGAGACAAATCCAAGAGAGGTTTTTGTTTAAAATATAACAAGTTAGGTTTCCTCCAAACATTTTTCTAAAATTCGCCATGGTTAGGAAGATATGCCAATATCTTTGGGGTCAATTTGTTAAAATTGTTCAATTTTCCATAATTGAGGAAAATGTCTAATTCACCTTGTAAATCTTATAACTGGCTCAGCCATGGTTTGTATTGTAAACTTTGGAAGTTTTTAAAAGGAAGAGAAGCAAGGAAGGAATAAAGGATTGATTTAAGCTCTTTTGTAATAATAATTGAATTTTGCTTCATCTCTAAATCCTTTGTAAGTATTATGACTATGTTTTGAATTTCATTTTTATTGAGTTAGTTTAGGCTTGCTCCAGGAGTGGCAAGGGCCCACCACAACTGGAAACAAGTCCTTTAGCTTATCTAGATCATAGGATTTACATTCAAAGTGTGAATTTCATTGAGAAATTTGTTGTGTGAAATCTAGCATCATTCTATACTTAAAACTCTGTCTTGTTTTGAAATTAAAATTCTAGAATTCATTCAATTAGAAGCTTTCTTGTTTTTCATAGCATAATCATTTCTTTGTAAGAGAAAGTCCGATTGTGAATTCGATTGCACAAGTAGAGATATCAGTTTAATGCATATTGATTTGTCTTTCATTTACTTTTGAGTTTCGATTATGAGTTTCCTGATTATGAAGAGTGATATTTCTTTAGAATGATTTATGTAATTTATATTGGCAATCTTGAATTGAAGTTTTTTCATAGATTAAGTTGCAATGAGTTTCTTTTAATAGATCTTTCAAGTTAGAATTTCTATCATAGGTGTTATTTTTGAGAAAGTGTATGGTGTGTTCTTTTAAGAATTTATTTTATAGTAGTAATTGGTGTTCTTTTATAGCAGTAAAACAATAAATTCATTTTTCACTCTAATTTAGGTTAGATTCTCTGATCCTGTGTTACCTACACTTGTGCCTCGAAGCTTACGAGTCCTAGATTGACAATTTAATGTTGGAATTATAACACATATAATTTCCCCAACAAAGAGAAGGGTAATAGAGAGAGGGGGGAACACAAAGATGGAGGGGAGGGAGAGGGGGGAGATGAGGGAGAGAGAAGGAGAGAGGGAGGAAGATAGTGATAGGGTTGGAGGGCAGAGAGAGAGAGAGAAATTGATGGTGGTAGAGAGAGGTAGGTAGGAGATAAAGGGAGAGAGAGAGGAAGGCTGAGAGAGAGGAGGAGAGACGGAGGGACAGAGAGGAGGAGAGAAGGAGGGATAGAGAGATGGAGTTGGAGGGGGAGAGAGCGAGGGAAGAAGAAATACATAGAGAGAAAAAAGTTGAGAGAGAGAGAGAGGGAGTGAAAAGGGAGAGATGGAGAGAGAGTATGTATGTTTGGGGGTCAGATATAGAGACAAAGAAGGAGAGAGGGAGAGAAGGGGGGTGATAATGATAGATGGAGGGATATGGTGATGGATCTAGAGGGAGGAGAGAGAGAGATAGAGAGTGGGGAAAGACAAAGGGAGGTGGGAGATAATGAAAGAGGTAGGGAGATAAATACATGAAGTTGGAGGGGAGGGAGAGAGGGAGGTAAAGATAAATACAATAAGATAGAGAGAGAGAGAGAGATAAGGAATATGGGGAGAGAGGGAGAGAGAAGAGAAGGAGGGAAGAGAGATAGAAGGGGAGAGAGAGAGAGAGAGAGAGAGAGAGAGAGAGACAATTTTGGTGCCTTGCATTGGGAAAATGGCTCCTCAATATAATGTGATACGATCCTCCCTTTCAATAATATCTTCCTCCCTTGCTTCAATACTCATCGATAGTTTGGATCCCATGCCCTCACTCAGGTACTAACATTATTAAAATTTTAAATGCTTGTAATAACGTAATTAATGCTCTCGGTGTTACTCATCACTCCAGTACAAACATTATTAACCATGTTAGTTGCTTTCATTGTGTAAATCCTTAGGTTTATTTGATAATTTTTTCCTCACTCAAGTATTAACATCACTTATAGTTTTAGTACCATTCCTTGATTCCAGTGATAACATAATCCACAAATTTAGTCCCATGATTTTGGTGTCCACTCTCGCCTGTGGACTTATTGATTAATTCCACAAGATGTCATACATGTATAACAATTATGACTCAAGAAAAAAAAATATGAACTGAAATGTTCTTATGATGCATTCTTAAGGTTAATGTGATAACATCCTTCATTATTGAGTATCACTCTAAGTTGTAAATATACTTGACAATTTTTATGCCATACTTTATATGAAAACTCTATATAGTGTCAAGATAAGCTAATCCCATACCTTGTGTGACCACTTTTAATGTGTTATACCATGTGTTCCCACTCTAACATGTAAATAAAAACTAATGCTATACCTCATTCTTCTTTTCACACAAGGAAGAGAGGGAAAAAAACAAAACTAATGCCATGCCTCGTGTGAGATTTATAACCAGTGAATATCCACTATTATTACATTGTGCAAGACAAAGAAAAATAATTTTTTGTTAAGTTATGAATATTGTAAATGGAAACATGCATACATGCACATTCTGCCTCATTTTCACCTCATTTTTAGTGTTTCTTAGGTGTTATTACTAAACTATGTAGTGGAACAAGGTCCCTATACATAGGGGTTGATGCATTAGTGTTCACATGTTTTTATTAGTTAATGTGATAGGTCAATATTATTAGAATGAGTTATGTATTGATTTTACATTAGTATAAATTTTATTCCAATTTTCTAAAATTTAACAATAACAAATTATATTTTGAAATATTTTTTTCTAACTTTTCAAAGTTAATTGAAAATATTTTAAAATAAAAGTAAATAATTTTTCATAAAATTTAATTTCAAACTTTCTAAAATTTAATATTAATCAAATAAAGTTTTTATTTAATAAAATAGAATATTAAAATGACACTTTATCCTTTCAATAAAAATAATTTCCTCAACATAATCATGGCTACATTTCCCAACTCTCACAACATAATTCACTTATCAATTTCCCCAATTTCAACATCATTTAATGATAATGATGATGATGAAGAATATGATGGTGATGTTAATGATGATGTTGATGAAAAAGGTGATGATGATGACAACAATGATGATGTTGATGAAGATGACAAATATGATGGTGATGATGACGATGCGAACTATGATGTTGATGATGACGATGGCGACGATGACATTAATGATGACGACGATGACGATTCAAATGATGATGACATTAATGACAATGATGAAAACAGAGATGATAATAATGAGGGTGATGATAATGATGATTATTATGAAGACAACGACGATAACGACAATGTTGATGATGATGATGATGACGACAACAACGATGATGATGGTGATGTTAATGATGATGTCGATGAAAAAGATGACAATGATGATGATGTTGATGAATATGACAAAGATGATGGTGATGATGACAATGTTAATGATGATGTTGATGATGATGATGAAAAAGATGACAATGATGACATTAATGATGATGATGATGATGACGAAGATGACGATGATGATAATGAAAATGACATGGATGGTGATTGAAATGATGATGGTGATGAATATAAATTTGTGATTATATGGTGGCGATGTGTAGAAATTATTGTGTAGATCTGAAACTGATCATGAAATTTACTAAAACACAAGACTCAAATCTACAGAATTATTCTGCAGAATTCAATGCACGATCAAGAACATGAATCATAGACATGCAAGAATAATTATCACACATGAATGGAGATTTATTTAGGGGAAAGAAATTGTTGAAAACCCCTTTGTATTTGTATTGCATTAATCAAAGAATACAGATGAAATACATATGCTTGCTCAAGCCTGAGAACAACCTGCAAGTGTATAGTCTATCCCTCTCCCTGACTGACTGACTTTGGCCAACACTTAGCTAATTTTGAAACCCTCCAAGCTCCTATTTCCTTGTGTTGTTCCTTGAGGAAATTTTCCCCTATTATTTTGGAAATTCCCTCAATTGGATTGTGCAATTCCTATAGGTTCTTCCTCTAACTACATGCACCACCTGTACACATTGGAATAGTTTACAACTTATAGTACATTGCCTCGAAATCTCCATCTCAACTAGGTAACTCAAATTCTCTACATGTATCATTTATTTTAGGTTGATTGATTAGTTAAATGGTTGATCATTGAGTGTGTTTGAAGTTTCACTTCCACAATTTGGCCTCCACTAGTTCCTCTAACCATTAGAACTAGTTTAACTGACCATAACTCAATTTAACTGAAATAGATTGCTACAAATTAGAAATTTCTCATATTGAAATAAACTCAAGATTCCCCAACTCAAATTAACTAAGTTAACTGAGTGACAAGTGCCATGTCACCTTAGTTAACTACCTCCAAGATTTCTGCTGAAATGAAAATTCAAATTTTCTCTAGTTTGACCAAGGCAAAGTCAAATTGAGATTTTCTTGCTGCATTTTCAACACTCCCTCTCAGCAAGAAAGGGATTATCAACCACCCCTATCTTGCAACTGTGGAAATCAAACTTACCTCTTGACAAGGCTTTTGTCAAAATGTCAGCATGTTGTTCCTCTATAGGAATGTACTACAACAATATTATCTTCCTTTACACACAATCTCATAAATGGTGATACCAGATATATATATGCTTGGATCGATTGTGAAGAATAAGATTTTCAGAGAGCTTAATGCAACTCTGATTATCATAGTAGATCACAATTAGATCCATCATCTGACCAAACAATCCAACAGAGAGCTTGATGCAACTTTCATTATCTTCCTCATCTAGATCGCCTCATATTTTTCTTGACTTGTAGCCATGTATTCTGCTTCTGTCGAACTGAGTGCCACAGATCTTTGCTTCCTGTTGTACCAAGAAACTATTGTGGATCCAAAAGTGAAAATTCCACCTGATGTACTCTTTCAGTCTGATGGACTCCCCATAAAATCTACATCCGTGAAGCCACACAGCTTCACTCTCTTTATTTGTGCCATAGTCCAAACTGGGTAGTGCCTCTGAGGTATGGTAGAACATGCTTAGCTTCCCTCCAAAATAGTTTGTTGGCCTAACCATGGCTTAGATCATTTGGTTGAATGCATAGCACATATTTGGTTGTGTGTTCACAAGATACATTAGTGAACCCACCAACTACCAGTAACAGTAACATCTACTTCCTCACACGAAGCAGCATCCTCTTTCCTCTAGTTTGTCGCTAGAGGTGTCTCCATGGGTTTGCATTTGTCCATGTGGAACCTTTGAAGTATCTCATTTCCATACTTTCCCTGAGAGAAAAATAGTTCCCCATCACCTTTCCATACTTCCAATCCAAGGAAGTAGTACATGAGACCCATGTCCTTCATTTCAACCTCTCTTGCAAGGTCCTCCTTGCAAGATCTGATCAGTTGTTCATCACCAGTTAAAATAAAGTCATCAACATATAATACAATAATCAACAATTCAACTTCTACCAAAATATGATAGAGGTTTGCATCTGCTTTACTTTTGGTGAAGCCCAAACATATGAGATAACTATCGATCATGGTGTACAAAGTACAGGGTGCTTTCTTGAGACCGTACAATGCTTACTTGTGTCTGCACACATGAGACTCTTGATAAAAAGTCTTGAATCCTTCTAGTTTCTTGATATACACCTCCCACTTAATAACTCCATTGAGGAATATTGTTTTCACATCCATCTGATGTATCTTCCACTCCATCTGTGCAGCCAAAGAAAGGATTGATATAATGGATGAGTACCTTGCTATGGGAGCAAAGGTCTCCTCATAGTCAATCCCCTCAACCTAAGAGTACCCCTTGGACACAAATTTGGCCTTGTACTTTTCTATTCTTTTGTCTGTTGCATGATTCACCTTGAATATCCCAAACATTGTTGTTTGCAATGGATTCATACTCCTCCACCATTTCATCAACCCATACATGTTTCTTTATTGCTTCCTGGAAATAGGATGGCTCAGTCTCTATAAGCTCAGTCATTAGATCCATGTAACCAGCGTACCGATTTGGTAACCTTCTTGACCTACACTAATTTAAAGGAGAACTCACATTCTTCCTCCCATCCTGCACAAGTCTCTCAACTTCCCTGATCCTTTTCCTGACTTCTCTGGATGGTTCTACTTGAGTGAATATCTCCACTCTTTTCTCCTCAATTTGTGGCTGCTCCACAACTTCTTGAGGTTCCTCCTTTGGAGCTACAAGTTCCTCTTCTGGTAGGATCTGAAGCTCCCTCTCAAGAGAGCACCGCATGGCTTTATCTTCATCAAATTTTACATCCCTTCGCACAACTGTCATTCTGAGGGATGGAAAGTACACACTGTAGTTGTGGGGATTTTTTGTGTAACCCACAAATACCCTAAATTCTAATGTGAGATCTAGATTCTTCCTTGATTCTTTGGAGACATTGTAATAAACAGAGCCTCCAAAAATCCTAAAGTGCGACACATCCAATTTTCTCCCCAAGAAAGCCTCCTCTAGTGTAATCATTCCCAGAATCTGATGAGGACTCCAGCTCTGCAAATAGATTGTTGTGTTGAATGCCTCAGCCCATAAATGCATAGGTAGGCCCTGATCATGCAAAATTTCCCTTGTTTCTCCCACTATGCTATGGTTCTTCCTCTTAACCACCCCATTTTGTTGTGGGTTATGGGGTTTTGTCAACTCTCATTGAATTCCTTCTTTTGCACAGAAGTTTTTAAATTCATTCAACATGTACTCACCTCCATTATCGCTCCTTAAATCCTTCACCTTATTGCTCGTTTCTTTCCAAACCAGTGTCTTGAATTCTACAAACTTGGAGAATGTCTTGTCCTTCTTCCGCACGAAGAATATCTAGCACTTTCGTGAGAATTCATCAATAAAAATGACAAAATATTTGTGCCTGGAAGTGGAGGTTGTCGAGAAATTTCCACACACATTAGAGTGGATCCATTCAACGATTGCATGTGCCTTTTTTTCCTGATCATGGAAAGTGGCTTTTTTGTACTTCCCTAAGATATACCCTTTTCATGTATCCTACTACTCTAATGCTCCTTTGGGGAGGCCTTGTTGGGTCTTGAAAATGTCATTCATTTCCATTACATATTCACTATTATGTCCATTATATTACCTCCATCTCACCTCCATTTCACTACTATGTCACTACATTCATCCCAATTTCATTATCATTGGGCCACATTTATGTTTTTCCAAACTTTATTAATTCTTAGCCTTTTTAAGTGAATTTGTGGTTAAAATTAGAAAATAATGTGCACATGCTTATACCTAACAAGTGGGTTGAGATTGTTGACATGTGTAGGTCAAAAGGAGGCTTCTAGAAGACCTTTATGTGGCACCCTAAGGCCAAATTCGAATTTGAGTGGAGAGAATCATGGGATCATGAGGATATGTGTCACATCTCCTAATTGTATTGAAACTCTAAGAATACATGTGTCTTATCAGTTCCAATTTTGATGAGGACTCTAGAGGTAGAGGGAGAGATTCATGGACTCTCATTAATGAGATGGCTTCTCATCTTTTTGTATAAATAGGAGATCTCTCTCCTTCATTTGTTAGCTTAGAGTTTAGATTTGGTAGCTTGGAGCTTGTAGTTCTTCTTTGATGGCTTTGGAGAGCTTTGTTGTACTTTGTAATTTTGAAGAATTTGAATAAAGCTTTGATGTTCTCAACATGGAAGGAGATGTGAAGTAGATGTCATGGAGCACATTAGAATGTAAGGTAGAGTAGATTTTATTTTGTAGTTTTTCTTTGATTTCATTCATGTATGTCATTTATTGCTTTCAAGTTTGATATTTTAGATTTTCCATTCATGCAAGTGTGTTCAACAGGTTGATTGTAGATTAGTTTTTCTTTACATGTTCTTGTATTTGCTTATTAATTTTTGCTCAAGCTTTTTAATGTAGTTTTTGCATCAAGTAGTGATCTGAGATTTGCTTCTCTACTGAACTTTTTAGCTTTTAAATTTTAGTTGTTATGCTTTGATTCTAGTGAGATTTGTTTGCTGCTATTAGCTAGTTTAGGCATCAAGTTCTTCATGTTATTTGACATTATCTCTGGTGCCATGGCTTAACCCAAGAAGTTAATTGGCGAGCTATCAAATTATAAGTGAATTAATTTGATTTTGCTTTCATTAATTTGCAAGTAGGTAATTTAGATATCAATTCTTCATGTTATTTGACGTTATCTTCGATGCCATGGCTTAACCCGAGAAGTTAATTGGCGAGCTATCGAATTATAAGTGAAGTAATTTGATTTTGCTTTCATTAATCTGCAAGTAGGTAATTTAGATATCAATTCTTCATGTTATTTGATGTTATCTCCAGTTACATGGCTTAACTCAAGAAGTTAATTGGCGAGCTATCGGATTATAAGTGAAGTAATTTGATTTTGCTTTCATTAATCTGCAAGTAGGTAATTTAGATATCAATTATTCATGTTATTTGACGTTATCTCCGGTGCCATGGCTTAACCCGAGAAGTTAATTGGCGAGCTATCGGATTATAAGTGAAGTAATTTGATTTTGATTTCATTAGTCTGCAATTTTTGGTTTTGTGTGTAGTAGTTTAGATTTTATTTCTGTAATTAGATGGATAGCAGAGACAGTAACCTCATTTTCAGTACTTCATATTTAGTTTGATTTATTAGCTACATGTTTACACTTTTGTTCAAGTTTTGATTTCATAGATATCATGTTTTGAGATCTTTGAAGTGCTAAGTTTGGAAATTACCATAAAAGGCATAAACCTTGTCTTCAATTCTACATCCACACTTGATCTTTAAAAGTATTCTTAAAACCTTAGACTAGGATTTCCATTTGCATTAAACACTTTAGGAGACCAACAAGAACAAAAACCCCAAAACAACATAAACTATAAAACAAGGAAGTAAGAAAAAAGGTTAATTAAGCACATATGGCGCACCACACTTCATCAGTTTACGATACCCAGATTGATAATTTATGTAGAGCAATTTAAGACGTTAAATTGACTAGACAGGCCTATGGTTATCTTTTGCATGATCTTCAAAGTTCCATGATGCAAAGGGCTAAGTCTTTTATGCCAAATTTCACCAACATCGCGGCTCTGCATATTTTCTACCTTTGTGCTCAATGTAGCACAATGCTCCACATCTAGCTTGTACAGGTTCTTCACATGAACTCCAATCTGCTTTACCTATCCCATGGCTATGTTTCTTAAGAATTATTTCTCTTTTATGAAGATCACCTCATAAGCACGGTCTTCCAAAACTGCAACAGAGACAATATTTTTCTTTAGACCCATAACAAACATCACATCCTTGAGTCTGAGAGGGGAGACTAAGTCCCTCTGAAATGTGATTGTACCAATCCCAATCACATTGTACCTTGCATCACCTCCCATCTCGATGTGGATCTGGATATATTTCTCCTCCAAATCATTGAAAATTTATTTATTCCCTATCATGTGGAACAAGGCACCACTTTCCAAGTACCACACACTCCCCATCACTATCTTGTCCATGCATGCAATGAGAGTAAATTCAATCTCAAATTGTGAAGCCAAACATCTGTTTCTCCTCCTGAGGTCTTCTTTCTTATCTTCTTCTATGGACACTTCGAGGCATAATTCTCGAATTCATGAGAGTGAAAGCACTTTATTCTAAATAAGTCTTTCTTCTTGCCCCCTTGATTGGATTCTAGTTTGGATTTGGATTTCTTCCCTTTTCCCTTCTTTTCCTTTCTAGTCAAGGAATAGTTTTTTCATCCTCGCCCTTGGATGAAGTCTCGTCTCTGGTATTCCGCCTTATTTCTTGTTGTACCAAATCATACCATAGGCAATCACAATTTGGTAGTTTTTCTCTCCCATTCACTGAATCTTGGTTGTTGTGCCAAATCTTGGGAAGGCCTAGAAGTGATAGGCTTCCCAAATCATCTTCTGCAATGGTAAAACCAACTTAACCAAGTTTATCATGGCATTGTGTGAACCTAGTCAAGTATTGTGGAATAGTCTCGTTCTTCTGCATCTTGATATTTTGAAGTTTATCATTGAACGCCAACTTCATGTGGTCACTATTCTGGAACAAATTTTTCAGTGCTTTCCACATTGCATATTAAGTCTCTTTTCCATGGATATTTGAGACAATGTGGTCTCGTACTCCCTCCAATATGATTATAATCACCTTGGCCACACACTTCTTCCATTCTGCTAGATCCTAGGCATCAGTTGCTACTGGTTCCAGGATGTCATTATCAATGAATTCCTTCATTCCATTATCTTCCAGCACTGCCTCCATGTGGTTCTTTCATGTAGGTTTTAACCTCATACAGAAATCACCTACATACGAATTCTAAAACTGTTGGAAACTTAATCCTCTAAGGGTTGGTGTAGAAGCCGAATAGACTAAGGAAGTCCAAGAGACCTTGGAATATGAAACCAAAGGTCATATGAATGTACTATAAATGTATATCATTTGTTAATAATATATGTACTCTCATGTTTATCATTCACACTTTGTCTCTGCCAAGTGTGTTTAACATGGTATCAGAGCTACTAGGTTCCTAACCTGCTCAATCTTAAGTGAGCCACTTGTATCTGTAACCTTTATGTCTATTCTACTATCAGACCTACACTGCTCAAAAATTCCATTTTGGTGAGCCTGTCTGCACTGACATATAAATTATGTGGCCATGAGTGTTTGTCAGTCCTTAACGCTCAACACTGCCATATGCTAATTCCTTCCATTTTTCAATTTTTCCATTATTGCATAATGCTCCTCTGGAAATGAAAATGGTTTCAACAGTTTCTCTGCTAAACCATTGTATGTGTAGATGAATTCCATAAGCCTCTCTTCTGCATTACCTAACCTCTGGCACTGTATACGCTGCACCTGACTCTTTGGCTATTTTAATGCCCCCGCTAAATCCTGAACTCTCTATGGTTGTCAGTGATATCTGGTTTTGACTGTCTCAACAACTTGAGTGCGTTCTACCCATCTGTGTGCTAGTCTGTCTAGACCAGTCTCCTATTCTATCATGCGTTACTTATGCCTAGACCAGTACCATGAAAACTTTCACTGCATACCTAACGCTTAGCTCTCTACCATCTCTGTTAATTCTTTGTGGCATCTCAAAATCAAAATTCTGGTGTCCTCGACTTTGAATGTAACGATTTACAGTTTCCCTTATTCTCTGATCTTTTTATTTGAGCCGGGGAAAGATTCAATCGCAGCAAGCCTTGCCACTTTCAAAAGCCATACCATCGTTGTGGAAAATTATTCGTGGGTCAATGGCGTAAATTCCTTAGCTTCCCACTATTATTGTTGACGAATGGTGATGTATTTCAGCCAGCTTGGAGGGATTATGTATTTCTAAAGGCTTCGATAATGCCAAAGTCAGGGCTGAATTTGGGAGCGTGGATTCTCCTTCAACTGGTTTGGATATAGTCATGTCAAAATCTAGAGGTATAAAAAATTTGGTGAGTTTGTTCTTGCTAAGAGACCCATCGTTGAAACCACAGGCCGACAGTTCGAGTCTCCTCATTTGAACTATGCGTAGAGCGTGAAAGCGGGATTGCCCTGGACAGGAGGTGTGTATAATTTCATCCTCTTGGTAGATCTTGAAATCGTTGCGCAGTGGAACAACCCAGTGTAGATATTCTCCAAGTTCTGGGAAGTTGGGAGAGAAACGCTCCTTCACTTAGCGTTATTTGTGCCACTCTTTGTCCACTCCAAGTCTGCCATTTAGACTTGTCCTTGCTAATTTTGGAAGGTTGTATGAGTAACGCTAAGCTTCCCTACGTCCATTGAACCATCCATCCTTGCTGTGAACTGAGGCTTGGATTCCTTAGCGATAATTATATGTTTCCTTTGCTAGCTTTACAGCTATGGAAGGTCATGGTTTTCTTTGTTACTGGTGTGTACAAACTGTGCCACATAACACTTACATCTGAACTGTATATGCGGTGTTGAAAGGTTCAATTAAGATGGTTGTTCCATTGCGATGTTTGCTTAGACTGTGTTGCGCTCTACGTCAAGGTTGACTGGATTGTATTACCACTCGTCCAACATTAAAACCATCACTTGAACTAGAGGTACCCAAGCAATGGATAGTGATGTTGTGGTGTTCAAATGTGTAAAATTCCAATGCCAGAATTGAATGCATTGAATGGTTAAGTGCCTGTTGCATTCCAGAGGCTCCCAGCGTTAAAAGTGCATATGTGTTAGCGTCGTTGATTGAAATGAAATCGAAAATTGAATTATTTAAGTTGATTTTGGTTGTTTTGCATTTGCAATTTTCCGCCATAGTTTTGGTCGCAACAACTAGTAGCCAACTTTATTGTTTCCTGGAGAAGTAACTTCCACAGCTCAAAACTGCTCTTTGCATAGGGGATTTCTAGTTTTCTGAACAAGGATAACCAACCATTGTTTTGTTAATTTCTAGTGCCAGCACTAACATCAACTGAAGACTCTAAATACCTAAGGAAATTTGTTGAAGATGTTTCATTATGCTGATCGATGTGGTTAATTTTTCAAATGGCGAGGCATGAATGAGAAGTCAATCATACAAATATTAGGACATAGAACTGTAACACAACACAAATTTATCTGGCAAAGTTATTTTCGAACTATATGAAGAGGATCTCTTGAAGCGACTAGAATCTAAGCTTCTATTGGTGCAAGTTAAAGTGCTAATATTCTATCCTTTCCACGCTATATTCAAATCTCTTGTGAGAAAGATGTGGATTCTTAAACACAAATGATGTTAACTTGTGTGGAGAAGGTGTGACCATAGTAGCACCGATGTGGCTACATTTGTGGCATTGTATTTAAAACTCATTATGGTTTTTGTGTTTAGTGTTGAAGTTCCCATAGAGTATTAAAGTATATAGAAGTTATCCCCTTATTCCAAACGTTGTATGATTTCACCATTCAGCCAAAACTTGGTGCAAATTGAAATTGGAGCAACTTCTAATATCTTTGAAAATAAGTTAAATAAGTGTATTTTTAATTGAAGCTGACACTCCACATTTACAGAGTTTGATTTGTTGACAAAATGGGAAGACTTTATGGAGTATTAGAGTTACTGAATACACTAATACATTCTAGTGTCGAAAACATAGTTGAAATCAACAAAGACTCTCTCTTTGAAATGCAGACATGTCTACAATATGCACAAGAACAAATTGATTTTTTGCAGCTTGAATCTCAACTACAACAGGAAGAATTACAGCAGTGGACTCATCATTATGAACCTGTTTCTGTTCAGAAGATTGAAACAAACTCTCATAAGTAGGAAGACAATAATGTTATAGTTGATTCAGATCCAGTGCCCAATAAAGTAGCAGAGTTACATGCAGATGCAGAAGTGCAGTTTTCACTTTCCAAGCCCATCATCAGACCTTGGGAAGAACTTGTCCACAACAAGAATAGAACAGGTCTTGGATATGATAAGGAGATGTCCTTTCATACTCCAAACTACTCAAAGCCCATCTAGTTTCAGAGTGATGGATTCCTTCATGACAGTTCACCTCCAGCTACTCCAAATTTTTCCCCTCTTCCATAGCAACAAATTGTGAAATGCCAAAATTGTGACCCAAGTTGGACATCTAAAAGATCATTGTTTTGATCTACATCCATGTAAGCACTGTCATAAAACCACCCATTCTTTACACAGATGCTTCAGAAACAAACATCCTGCAAAAACAATGATTCATCTTGGATGGATTGCTTCTTGGAAATGGGCTTCAACACCCAAGAAGATGTTTTTCTCATACAACAGGATTTGTTCTCAAATATTGAAAAGTCTTGCAGTTGAGATCTCTTCATCTTCTCACCTTGTATATGATAGGGGGGAAATGATGGTCATCTACAAGCTTCAAAGCCACATCAAGCGAGCCTGAGCCACAACCTGCCATACCAGATTCAGAGTTGTAGCCAAAGACAAAGATGCCCCTGAGCATGCCTTTAGTTGGTGATACCTCTTCAAAGAATTGGGGACACTTCCTCTAGCAAAAGACTTTAGCTTCTTGCTATTTTTGGAAGAGTTCAAGGAATTGCATTAAGCATTCCAGAGTTGTTGGTCATCCTTAAACCATCACATGTTGAGACCTCCCTTTTCAGGTTGAGGTTCTCCCTTTCATGTGGGGTGAGACCTCCATTTCATGGTTGAAGGTTTCCCTCTTCAAAACATTAGGAGAACTTCCTCTAGCAGAAGACATGAGCTTCATGCTAGACTTGGAAGAGTTATGGGAACTACACTAAGCATTCCAGTGTTGGTGGTCATCCTTAAACCACCTCCCTTTATACCAACATTTCAGAGAGCACATTCAGCCTAGTGCTGCCATCCATTTTTGCACATTTTATATTACAGCTCTCTTCTTGGACTCATACATAACCCTTCAGATTAAGGGGGGGAATGTTGGACACCTAATCCTCTAAGGGTTGGTGTGGAAGCCAAATAGACTAAGGAAGTCCAAGAGACCTTGGAATACGAAACCAAAGGTCATATGGATGTACTATAAATGTATATCATTTGTTAATAATAGATGTACTCTCATGTTTATCATTCACACTTTGTCTACCAGCTACCGGGACTACCAGCTTGATTTTCCATTATGTTCCTTTCAATGTTACAATACATATTTATACATGTCGAAGCATCCAATACCATGGACCAAAAACCATCGTGTCCAAAACCATGGGCCGAAAACCATCGCGTCGAAAACCATCTGCAAAAAATCATTCACAAAACCATAGGTAGGTCTTCCCAACCTAATAGAGTGGGGTTACCTGCACCCCTCAAACCCCCTCTAACCCCCCCCCCCAACTACGCAATCGGCGCAAAAAAGGGGGAGCTCCACCCCCCTTCTAACCCCCCAGTTAACTACGTGGGCTAGTCGTGGAAAGAATATAACACAACCCAACATTCTCCCACTTGTTGTTTTCTTTCCAGAAGGGGCCACAAGAGAGCTTAGTCATTTATCTAGCCCTGCAATGCCCATTGTTTCTCTACACCAAGAGAACTTCTCAGAGCTCACAGAATTTTTCAATACATTAGCAGTATTCTTCAAAGTGTCCACCTTTACCAGCAACACCTTTTTGTCTTCTATCATATCCCTCAAAAAGTGATACTAAACATCGATTTGCTTTGTCTTTGAATGATATGCAGGGTTCTTTTCCAATAAAATTGCACTTTGGCTATCACAGACTATCCTTATAGCTCCTTGTACTAACCCCATACTTGAACACAATCTTTGTAACCAAACTACTTCCTTGCTTGCATGAGTTACTGCCATGTATTCTGCCTCTGTAGTTGATAGTGCCACTACAGATTGTTTCTTACTCATCCAACTAACTGCACCTCCAAATAGGTTAAACACATACCCACTTGTAGATCTTCTTTGATCCAGATCTCCAGCCCAGTCTGCATCAACAAAGCCACAAATATCCAACACTCTGTCCAATCCTGGTCTTCCTTGGTAGCACAAACCATAATCACTAGTGCCAAGCAAATACCTGAAACCCCGCTTCACTACTGCCCAATGCTCCTTTCCTGGTTTTGACATAAACCTGCTCAATACTCCCACTGCATGTGCAATGTCTGGTCTAATACAGACCATTACATACATCAGGCTACCGACTGCACTTGCATATGGAACACGAGACATGTCCTCTTCCTCTTCTTGTGTCTTGGGACACTGTTCAGCAGATAACTTTACACCTACAGGAATAGGAACCTTCACCGGTTTACTATCTTTCATATTAAATCTCTGCAATATTGTCTCGACATACTTCCTCTGGTTTAACCAGAGCTTCCTCTTTGCCCGATTTCTTTTAATTTCCATGCCCAAAATATAGTTTGCAGCACCAAGATCTTTCATGTTGAATTTGGAGGACAATTGGGTCTTCAAATCCTGGATAATTTCTTTGTCATTTCCAACCAGCAACATATCATCCACATACAAGACCAAATAAATAACACGGTCACCAATTAATTTAAAATACACACAGTGATCTTCTTTGCTTCTGGTGAAGCCATGTCCCCGTATAAATGTATCAAATTTCTGATACCACATCCTTGGTGATTTTTTTAACCCATACAGAGACATCTTTAACTTGCATACCAGTTCTTTCTTACCCTTCACTGCAAAACCTTCATGTTGCTTCATGTAGATCTCCTCTTCCAGATCCCCATGAAGAAATTTTGTCTTCACATCCATATTTTCTACCTCAAAATCAAAAGCAGTAGTAACAAATAAAAGTAATCTAATAGAAGCTACCTTGGCAACAAGAGAAAAAATATCACCAAAATCAATTCCTGGCACCTGGGAATAACCTTTTTCTACCAACCGAGCTTTGTATTTCTCCACCTTTCCTTCTGTATTTGACTTCTTCTTGAACACCTATTTTCTACCAATGGGTTTCCTTCCAGCCGACAACTCCACCAGATCCCAAGCCTCATTTTTGTGCAAAGATTCCATTTCATCAACCATGGCCTCTTTCCATAGTTCTCCATCCTCTGAATCTACTGCTTCCTTCACAGTTCTGGGATCATCATCAGTAATAGATAAAGAAAAATTTGAATAGAAAGCAGATGGACTATACATTTACGGCTGCGTTCTTTCTCGAACTGATCTTCTCACACCCGAAGTTTGTGGCTCTTCATCTTCTGATTCCTCCTCTGCTGTAGAGTCAGATTCTTCCTCCTTAAGCTCAAACTCTATCTTCTCAGGTTCCTTTGGTTGGACTTCATGTTTAATAACATCTTTCACCTCTCTGAACACCACATCTCTGTTGTACGCAACCTTCCTTGTTACTGGGTTCCAAAGCTTATAACCCTTTAAACCATCCTTATACCCAATAAAAATGCACTTTTTAGATTTACTATCCAACTTGGTTCATTTCTCCTTTGGAACATGTACATATGCATCACATCCAAATACCCTTGGATGTGAAAGAGAGGGTTTCTTACCAATCCATACATCTTGTGGAGTCTTATCCTCCAACACTGATGAAGGTGATCTGTTGACCAGGTAACATGTTGTCTCCACCACCTCTGCCCAAAATTCCTGTCCTAACCTGGAACCACTGAGCATGCTTCTTGCCCTTTCCATCAACGTCTTGTTCATTCTTTCTGCAACTCCATTTTGTTGAGGTGTATATGGAGTATTCTTCTGTCGTGCTATACCACACTTCTTACAGAATTCTTCAAATTACTTACTGCAAAACTCTCCACTATTATTTGTCCTTAGCACCTTTATCTTCTTCTCTGTCTGGTTTTCCACCAAAGCATTAAATTCTTTAAACCTGTCAAAGAATTCAGATTTATTCTTAAGGAAATATATCCATGTATTCCTTGAGAAGTCATCTATAAATGATACACAGTACACAGACTTACCCAATGATGGAACCTTCACAGGTCCAAACACATCACTATGCACAAGCTCTAATATTTGTTTCGCCCTCTTACCATCAGAGGGGAAATTCACTCGATTCTGCTTCCCATATACACAATTTTCACAAAAATCAAAATCCAGAGAGCTATTACTCATACCTTCTACCACAGCTTTACCATGAAGTATTCGAAGGCCCTTTTCTCTAATATGTCCAAGCCTTTGATGCCATAGCATGGTCTTCTCTCTAGAGACCACTAGATTTTCTGCTCCACTTTCAGGAACCACGGAACTGTTGCAACCATCAACAACAGTGCTACCTTGCAGTTTGTACAGAGTTCCAATTCTAACTCCCCACAGCAATACCAGTGCCCCTCGAACCATTTTGCAGGTATCCTTCTCGAACACTATTTTTACACCTACATCATCCAGCTTGCTTTCGGAAATCAGATTTCTAGCCAATGCAGGAATATGTAGAACACCCGGAAGTGTTCTAACCCTTCCATCTTGCAACTTCAACTTTCCTTTTCCGCAACCAATGATTCTAGCCTTCCTGTCATCCCCCAAGAAGACATCACCACCATCATATTTCTCATACTCATAGAACCACTCTCCATGGGGAGTTAAGTGAAAGGATGCACCTGAGTCAATCAACCATGCCTCACGATCTACATGTGTACTTGGACAAGCCAAGTACACATCCCCACCTTCATCTGAGGTGGTTTTCACCTCTACAGAAGGAGCATCATCAGATCCCTTTCCTTTGTCAGGAGCTTTAGATTTACAATCCCTTTTGCAGTTCCCTTCCTTTCTGCCTTTCTAGCACACCACCTTTACAGGTTTTCCTGTAGATTTAGATCTCCCTCTAGATTTAGATCTCCCACTCGATGACTTATTTTTGTTTCTGTTTTGGGACCTCCCTCGTACAGACAAGGCATCACCATTCTCTCTCCATATTTTTCGATCTCATCTCCTCCGTTAGCAAGGATGAGACTATTTCATCAAACTGCAAGGCATTTGTATTGCTACCTATTGCAATAACTAGACTATCCCACGAATCTAGTAGAGAAAACAACAAACTGATGCACTTATCTTCATCTGAAATTTTAATATCAACAGATAATAACTGACTTACCACATTATTAAATGCGTTTAGATGCTCTGTTACCGAGTCTCCATCTTTCATCCTCAGGTTATACAGTTTTTTGCGCAGGAACAGTTTATTCACCAGAGACTTAGATTGGTACAAAGTCAATAACTTTTCCCACAAAGCCTTCGTCATAGCTTCCCCTGATACATTCAGCAATACTAAATCTGAGACACACAATCGTATTGTGCTCTTTGCCTTCCGATCCAACTTCTTCCATTCTTCATCGGACACTCTCGTTGGTTTAGTACCCAGATCTACCGCGATCCACTGATCTTTATCCACCAACAGATCCTCCATCTTGAGTTTCCACAACTCAAAACTTTAACCATTAAATTTCTCAATCTCTATCTTTCCACTGCTCACCATCTTCTTTCACCACTAGAATCGATCTCGCAGATCTCCCACTGAACAGGGTCTACCATATGCCCAAGCGAAACCCCTCAACAAAAAAGGCATCCCCTTGAAGCCAAAACGGCTCTGATACCAAATGTAGGGTTTTAACACCATACAGAAATTACCTGCATACGAATTTTAAAACACAGAAAATAAACAATGCGAGAGCATAACACATAAAACACATACACAGAGATTTTCCCCTGGATCCTAAACTAGCTTGATTTTCCATTATGTTCCTTTCAATGTTACAATACATATTTATACATGTCGAAGCATCCAATACCATGGACCGAAAACCATCGCATCCAAAACCATGGACTGAAAACCATCGCGTCCAAAACCATGTGCGAAAAATCATGCACAAAACCATAGGTAGGTCCGCCCAACCTAATATAGGGTCCAAAAATAAAATTTTCTAAGGCGTTGCCCCAGACCCCATAGAGTGGGGTTACTTGCACCCCTCAAACCCCCTGTGAACCCCCCCTGCTATGCAACGAGGGGGGGCTCTACCCCCCTTCTAACCCCCCGTTTAACTATGTGGACTAGTCATGGAAAGAATATAACACAACCCAACATTTCAAGCAACTTAATTTGAGATTCCCTCAAGGGAATACTCAAGTCTTCGTCCATACAAATCCATCCTTCTATCTCTGAAGAATTGATACTACAAATCCGGTCCTCCTGCAATAACAAATTCAAAATTTATGCTCTACTGTGAATCCTGCTCTGATACCATGTAGAACTTATTGTGTAGATTTTAAAATACTCATGAAATTTACTAAAACACAAGACTCAAATCTACTCTACTAATCTGTGGAATTCAATGCATGATCGAGAACACAAATCATAAACATTCAAGACGAAACATGACAAGTAAAACACATGCAGTCAAATATAAGTTGTACAACAAATTATTGAACAAATTACACTTTGCTCATAAATCTCCACTTACCTCATGTATTTTCCAAGATCATATATAACTCATTTGACATTCTTGTCAAAGTTGTTTGGGAAAGATATAGGTAGAACATATTGTAACAAAAATAATGATCGATCATTATTTATTCCAAAATTAGTAGAAAAAAAATGTTGACAAGATGTTTCACTAATGTACAAATATATGCACAAAAATAATTACCTTAATGAACGTATGCCAATCATGAGCTTTTACCCCACCTAATTCACCTTTCGTTGTTAGGATATTCTTTACGTTTGAAGAAAATCCAGTTGGAAAGTTTGTTTTTTCAATAACCTCTTTAACATCCTTTCTTTGTTGCTCTGTCAATAACCATCGAAGGGAACTTATATGTAGGTCGTATCCATTGCTATTTGAATGAATCGCACTTTTCATTGCATGATTGGCCTCCTTAATTTCATTACAAATCTTGAAAATTTATTCTTTATCTCTCCTTCCATCTAAGATTCGCCATAAGGTCTCTGTTCCATTCTTCCTTATGTGCATTGTATCAAACAAATGAACAATTTATAGGTTCTCATAGTAGGGGAGTCTATTGAATTTCTTGTGATAAGTTTTCATTCCTCATGAAAGTTCGCTCTATTAGTGCCTTTTCGAACTACAAGATGAATCATAGTTAAAGATATTTTCAAAAAAATACTTGTCAATTAGTACAGTGAAGAAAATGCAATAAAAATATAAAATAATCCAAACATATCATCTATATTGAAACATAGACGATTTGATCCATATCTTGAGAGACTCTATTATATTGCAATTTCCATGCACAAGGTGTCATTCTCTGTGGTGTTAATCCAAACTCTTCTTTTCCATTGAAAATATGTTTTTTGATACTTCGGTACCTATGGTTCTTAGAAAGGAAGTGCCTATACTCATCAAACACCTCCTTTCCTAAGCTTCTTGAACAACGAGATTTCATCTTAGGACCACAAATTGGACAAGAAAATTTACCCTTTGTTTTAAGACCGATAGGAGATGGAATCATTTTTATATCAATTATCTTAGGTATGTACAATGAAGGGACTATTTTAAAAACATACATGAAATGAACTTCATAAAATTAAACATTGTTAAAGTGTAATGTAACGTTATAACATACCACAGAAATGTGTTAGCCCTGGGGCATCATGAATTTTCCATATAAGCATTACATGGAATTCAAATTCCCTTTTTGCATCTATTGGCATAGATATATCATACATAGTGACATTGTTCCATAATTCCACTAACTCATAGATAAGAGGCTCAATATATAAATTCATATCTTTGACCTGGTACTTACCTAATTGATTGAAAATACAGTACATAAATACTACATATATGAGTAAATAAATAAAAAATATGACATAATTATAAGATATAATTGAACATATATGAGTAACCAAAAAAATATAAGACATAATTATGAAGCAAACAAGACAAATGAGATGTTATTGTGCTAAAAAGAATATTCTAAACAAATTAATACTTGGAACAATCATTGTCAACATTATGTGCTCCCTCTTTATTGACATCCATGAAGGAATGTTATTGTTGATAACAAAAACAGGCCACACCGAGTAAGTAGATCGTTAATTAAAGTCTAAGATTACGAGTTTCTTCTTTAAACTTTGGCCACCTTTCCTCTTATTGACAGTGCTGGAAATTCTTCAACCAATGGGATCTCCCCAATATGAAGTCCCAATTAGACCTCACATCGTTTGGTGTAGGAGTCCCATACGGTATAAAGGCCCAGTTTCCAAATCCTTAAATATTTGCCTTGGCTCTAGCTGTCAGCATAGGAGAGTGATGCAATGATGTCTTCGAAAAATCAAGGGAGGTGTTCCTGGTGAGTGTGCAATTGCAACTGTGTCAAGGTTCTTCTACTGCAAAGGGGAGAGGAAAGTGAGATTCTAAGTGAGATGTAATAGTACCACCCAGGAAGAGACACACATGAACCAAAAGACTTTTTCTAACATCCAACGGAATAGTCCACAGCGAGTGTGATGGTCGTTACAACCAACAAACAAGGAAATATTTGTCTAATATCCCATGAAATATTCCACAAGGATGGGATAGCAATAACAACCATTGCAACACATTCTCAAGAAGATAAGCACTAAAAGAACTGAAATAGTTCAACTATCTTAGTACATGTGAAAGAAAACATGAAATACAAACGTCCATAGAATAGTCTTACAAACATTCATATTCCATGCATGAATAACATGCTTTCCTTAAAAGGCTTCTATTATTAAGCAAAAATTCCAAGACACATGTTTACAATGTACATCACTAGCCCCAATAATGGGACATTGGAGCCACTCCTTTCTCCTCAAAGAGATAGCTGATATCTAGAGTGCCTTGCAGGAGGAGCCAAGGTGAAAATTCCTTTGCTCATACAATGAGGGGGTATACATAACCAAGGGGTGATGCTTCCCCTTTGTGACTCTTTCACTACCCTCATGATTTTTCAAATTCCTATGAATTTTCAATTTACATGACTCTCCATATTCATGTGTGTTCTTTAGACTTCCACTTTACAATACATTTGAATATAAAATACATGGTCCACAATAGTGATGTGGCATATGACCACTCATGACATGACACTGCTGAGATGGACTGCTTGGTGATGTGGCTTGGTGATGCGAAATATCTAATGCCTTGTAGGAGGAGCCAAGTTGAAAAGTCCTTTGCTCATAACCAAGGGGTGATGCTTCCCCTTTGTGACTCTTTAACTACCCTCGTGATTGTTCAACTTCCTGTGACTTTTCAACTTACATGACTCTCCATATTCATGTGTCCTTTGGACTTCCACTTTACAATAAATTTGAATATAAAATACATGGTCCACAATAGTGATATGGCATATGACCACTCATGACATGACACTACTGAGATGGACTACTTAGTGATGTGGCTTGGTGATGCGGAGTCTTCAATGATCTTTAGTCATAGGTGGTAGTTGCAAACTTGTGTCCCGTTTCTTTACTTTGATTTATGAGCTTGCATGTTTCAGCTGCAAAGATGTATTTATACATGCTCCCCTTCTACATCTCCTTATTTATCATCCTATCATGGTGTAAGAGAGTACCTACATCTACAACTCACTCATGACGAGATGACATTAGTCAGAAAACCCCTAGCCTAAGATAGAGCATCTGGATTCATGAATTGAGTCGGGACTAGGTGGCTGGTCAGGAGAGAAGGCCCAGTGACTGCACAATTCAATGGTTAAGCTTGATCATTGAAAATGCGCAGTGCACAGCTCAGGCTAGACTTAAGGAAATTTTTGCACAGTCCTCACTGAGGGAAAAATCAACATAGTGAAAACTGAGTGAGAAATTTGCGGAGTGACCACTAAGGGAAAAAATTGCGCAGTGACCACTAAGGGAAAAATTTGTGCAGTGCTCACTGAGGGAAAATTTACGCAGTGCCCACTGAGGGAAAAATTTGTGCAATGACCACTGATGGAGAAATTTACGCAGTTCCCACTAAGGGAAAAATTTGTGCAGTGACCATTTCAAGGAAAATTTTCGCAGTTACCATTGAGGGAAAAATTTACGCAGTGGAAAAATATGTGCAATGCCCACCGAGGCAGAAATTTTCATGGTGGCCACTAAGGGAAAATATTGTATAGTTCAAGTGGGCAATGGAGGCTACGAGATGGGGCCCTAGGAGGAAAAACAGGGAAATTTTAGGAGGCAAGGTGGATTGGGCACCAAAGAGGCCTGAAGGGAAGATCTGCACAATTTCTGAAGGCAATGAGCTCCGACTGAGGGAAGGGCACTGGAGGAAGAATCTACGTAGTTTTGGAGGCCAAGGGAGGCTAGGATATATGTGCATTGCATAGTTCCAGAAGGAAAGGGAAAATCTTGAGGGTTGAAGGTGAAAAGTGTGCAGTTCAAGGCAGACTAGGAGGCACAATTGTGCAATTATGAAGGTCAAGGGAGGCTACTAGACTTTGGAATTGCGCAAAACAATAGCCCTAGAGGACAGTGATTATGCACTGTACAGTTCTCGGTAGCAGGGTCACATCCAAGAGGGTTGAGACTACGCAGTGTGCAGCTTAGTCAAGGCCTGGTGAAGCTAAGTTTCCTAGTCGGGAATATTTTCCGAAAATCACTAAGTGTGAGAAGGCATATGGACTCGTGATGAACTTGAACTATGATCACTCACTTAGCATAATTTTAAGACACGACAACATAGATCATCGAAACAAACAAATAATGCATTTCCCTATATTTGACTACCTCATGACAAGATGCGACAAGTGCAACACTTAAGATAGACTTTGGGATGACCATGACAACACTTGTGCGACAATGCTCAACACTTTGTGTATCGATGCGACGAATGTTTACATGGTTATGAAAACTCATATACACAAATAAAAACCTTCGAAGCCACAATAAAAATGCTCACAAACATTATACAACAGAAAAACATGCCAAAATACAACAGTTAATCCAACAAAGAAAAGGGGCCAAAGAACTTCAAGAAATCTCATGGAATGAGCTTGAGTGTTTGCAAAAATCAAGGAAAATACCAAGGAAAGCTCTGAAATTTGAGTGCAAGCCAAAATTTTGGAGGGTGTTGCAGCAGCTACAACATTTGGTGACACACTGGTTGAACTATAGCTTCTCTATCTTGGTTAGTTTCTTTTGTGCAGGGCCTTGGTTCCTTAGGGAGTATTGATTCATCATGCAGATCACTTTGGTCTTCCCACTTACCCCATGGGAAGACATGGTCCCCTCTATACCTTCTTAGTTGAACACAACATAAGATTCAACATAATCACAATGTTTCAAGTTGGGAAGGGTAATTTAGCTCACGAGCTTAAGATTTTCAAAGTATAGTTTTTCATCTCGGGTGTTGCTCTACTGCCAACAGGCCTGGACAGTACCCTGACGGAGTCATGCAAGAACATAAACATTTCTCTACTGCCAATGAGGCTGGATAGAACCCCGGTGGAGTTTCTTGCTTCACATCTCTGTGTAGGAATCCTTTCTATTATTTTGCCTTTTATTTATTTATTTAAAGAGAACTGTGCATCAACACTTATTTATTTTGGGGCAGAAGAGGGAGCCCAACTTATTGAGAGCATAAGAGGTTGTTCCTTCAGAGAAGCATATAGAGACCTATGATTTAGGTTTTCTCATTTAGATTTTTCCCCTTCTTTGTTTCTACTAATAGGGTAAGCTTGAGAACACCAACAAAAAAATCGAGTATAGGCATGAGGTTCCCGGACTAGACGTGGGTTCATGGTTGGACCAAAAATCTCCTACTAGATGGATCGTATTTTTTGTCGAAACTTCATCAGCCAAAAGATGTAACCAACACAAGGAAGAAGAATAGAAGGCTAGCCAAATGTTGAAGCGTCACAAGACTCTTTATATTTCAGCCACACACATACTAAGAAACCAAAACAGGTCTAGGCACAACACTTATTCGCATGATGAAAAGGAAAGGATAAACTCAACAAGGAAACAAAACCAGAAGACAAGAAAACAAAATGGCTAAATCAAACATGATGTAGAAATAGAATAAGGAAACGAGGACAGACTACAGGGAATGAGTGCAGAATGAGTGAAAGATAGGGAAAACTAGGATGCAGCTAATACTACTCCTAACCTAACAGCTAGAAGGTTAGGGTCACGTGTAATGAAATTTCCAGTGAAGCCACCGTAGTTGTTCCCGACCTGTATTCACATAAACACAAATAGTTAAAACAAATATAAATAAATGTGCAACAGAAAAGATAAGGACTTGAATAACTTGCACAACAAAAGGAAGGTCTTTCATGTGGGCAAAAATATATGTCACAACCGCTACTTTCATCCAATTTACATTCTTACCTTTCCAATGAATACCATCTTTCAAAAAACCTTGGAAGCTTCTCGCTAATGTGTCCCCATCTACACTTAACTCTTTAGCAAGCGTGAGAGAATATCAAAAATTGTTGTTCATGACATAACTTTCCATTGCTCCAACCATTCAATGATTGGATCATACAATTCGTGAAAACCCTCTTGAAATATTTGAAAATGCAAGTTTTCAATTATAAGCATGGGATTATGTTGAGAATATTTTAGGAGAAAATACATCTTATCATTTAGAACAGTCATGTCGAGACAGTGAGGACCTAACATAACTATCAACGAAGGTTGTAGTGTTTCAACTAAGCGGCGCAAATTTGAACAGTCAAATATTGAACGATGAAGGTCAAGAGATGTAAAACCACTATCCTTGGATGTGCTGATGGGAAAATGATAAGTTGAATAACAATCGTCAAGGACAGAAGAAATATCAGATGTGCTGATTGAAGCATCAGATTCCCAGTTTGCGATCAAAAAAGATAAATCAATTTGAATAGTTTCGTGATTAGAATCATTTTCTTCACTGATTAATGTGACAGTCCATTTCTTCATAATTGGTGACACACTATACTAGTATCAAAATCATCGGGAGAATTGGGAAGGGAGGATAGTACAACAGGCACATGACACTGGTCAATATGGAATGAACAGAAATTATATTGATCTCACAATAACTCATCCATACATTCGCACTCAGGATGGTTTCAGGTGCAATAAAGGGCAAGATTCAAGATATGATATTCACAAGGAAAGTTGGGAGTTTCTCATCATGAAATACATATGATAGATTTGATTCCTTCGACCAAAGATCGTATTTTAAATGATTAGCTTCCACGAGAGGTACACATTCCAAACCTGAGTTTTCTTCAAGATACTTGCATGAAGATGAATGAACCGAGAAAAAAATTCTTGAGTCTAGTAAAAAGTAAAATCTCGAGTGTTTGAAAGATTACATTTGAAATACCAAACATCTTTGAGAAAGAGATTTACATTGAATGAAACCATGAAAAAAGAAGGATTGTGTAAGAGAAACCAGATTTGACTTAGTTCAAGGAGCTTATCAGAGTCCGATATCCTAACATAACCATCAACATAAGTTGAAGTGCCTCGACTTTCTAGCAGGTCCCGAAACTTCCCAAGATTATAGAATTGTGTTTCGAAGCTTGAACCAGATCATGCATGGTTTGAGGATAGTTCTTGTTGTTGGTTTCAATAATGATCACTAGATGGCAACCATCTTTGTCACAGGTTTCACCAATTTTTCAACTTCAACAATCAAATTACTCAAATGGAAAGGCTCTTCTGATAGAAAATTCAAATATAAATGAATTGGGGAAATTTCATGAGAAAGTTGATTTGAAGAGTTGTCTTCATGCAAGAAAAGAGATGATGAGGGATGGGAAGGGTACTCTATGTTTTGATTGTTTTCAATATCATCATGGACAACCTCACCGCCTTGTGATAACTCATTGGATGAAGAAACTGAAGAGCATGGAGTATCTCTATCGTAGGTAGATGCATTGGAAATGGCAGGACACAAGGGATAGTGAGGTGAAGAGGAATTTTTGATATGAACGTCTTCTTTGAACGAATCAGATTTTGGATCAAGGTAATATCTTCATGAGAAACTGAAAGATCAGATGATGCACTTGGGAATTTGTTACCGCGTACACCAGAAAAATTATCTTCATCATAATGATTGTTGCCCAAAGATACAGATTGATTGAAATAATTGATTACATTTGATTCACTACCGAGATAGGTAGATTGACAACCATCCAAGAATGTAAGTGCATCATCTTGACATGAAGGTGTTGGGTTGTGTTATATTCTTTCCACGACTAGCCCACGTAGTTAACTGGGGGGTTAGACGGGGGGCGGAGCCCCCCCTTCGTTGCACCGATTGCGTAGTGGGGGGGTCACAGGCAATTTAAGGGGTGCAGGTAACCCCACTTTATGGAGTCCAGGGAACCTATGTTAAGTTGGGCGGAACCCATGGTATTGGACTTGATGGTTTTCGGTCCATGGTATTGGATGCTTCGGCATGTATAAATATGTATTATAACATTGAAAGGAACATAATGAAAAATCAAGTTGGTAGTCCCGGTTTTTGGATCCAGGGGAAAATCTCTGTGTATATGTGTTTTATGTGTTATGCTCTCTCATTGTTTATTTTCTGTGTTTTAGAATTCGTATGCAGGTAATTTCTGTATAGGGTTAAAACCTACATTTGGTATCAGAGTTGTTTTGGCTTCAAGGGGACGCCTTTTTTGCTGAGGGTTTTCACTCGGGCCTGTGGTAGACTCTGTTCAGTGGGAGATCTGTAAGATCGATTTTGGTGGTGAAAGAAGATGGCGAGCAATGGAAAGATAGAGATTGAGAAATTTAATGGTCAGAGTTTTGAGTTGTGGAAACTCAATATGGAGTATCTGTTGGTGTATAAATATTAGTGGATCGTGGTAGATCCAGGTACTAAACTAATGGGAGTGTCCAATGAAGAATGGAAGAAGTTGGATCGGAAGGCAAAGAGCACAATACGATTATGTGTCTCAGATTCAGTATTGCTGAATGTATCAAGGGAAGCTACGGCGAAGGCTTTGTGGGATAAGTTAGGGACTTTGTGCCAATCTAAGTCTCTCGTGAATAAATTGTTCCTATGGAAAAAGTTGTATAACCTAAGGATGAAAGATGGAGACTCGGTGACAGAGCATCTGAACACATTTAATATTGTCGTAAGTTAGTTAGCATATGTTGATATTAAAATTTCATATGAATATAAGTGCATCAGTTTGTTGGGTTCTCTACCAAATTCGTGGGATAGTCTGGTTATTACAATAGGTAGCAATGCAACTGCCTTGCAGTTTGATGAAATAGTCTCATCCTTGTTGATGGAGGAGATGACACGGAAAAATATGGAGAGACAGAATGGTGATTCCTTGTTTGTACGAGGATAGTCCCATAACAGAAACAAAAATAAGTCATCGAGTGGGAGATCTAAATCTAGAGGTATATCTAAATCTCCAAGAAAACCTATAAAGGTGGTGTGTTGGAAACGCAGAAAGGAAGGGAACTACAAAAGGGATTGTAAATCTAAAGCTCCTGATTGAGGAAAGGGATCCGATGATGCTCCTTCTACAGAGGCAAAAACCACCTCAGATGAAGGTGGGGATGTGTACTTGGCTTCTTCAAGTACACATGTAGATCATGAGGCATGGTTGATTGACTTAGGTGCATCCTTTCACTTTACTCCCCATAGAGAGTGGTTCTACGAGTATGAGAAATACGATGGTGGTGATGTCTTCTTAGGGGATGATAGGAAGTCTAGAATCGTTGGTCGTGGAAAAGTAAAGTTGAAGTTGCAAGGTGGAAGGGTTAGAACACTTCCGGGTGTTCTGCATATTCCTACATTGGCCAGAAATCTGATTTCTGTAAGCAAGTTGGATGATGCAAGTGTAAAAATAGTGTTCAAGAAGGATACCTACAAGATGGTTAGGGAGCACTGGTATTGATGTGGGGAGTTCGAATTGGAACTCTGTACAAGCTGCAAGGTAGCATAGTTGATGATGGGTGCAACAATTCTGTGGTTCTTGAAAGTGGAGCAAAAAATCTAGTGGTCTCTAGAGAGAAGAAAATGTTGTGGCAGCAAAGGCTTGGACATATTGGAGAGAAGGGCCTTCGAATACTTCATGGTAAGGGTATGGTAGAAGGTATGGGTAATATCTCTTTGGTTTTTGATTTTTGTAAAAATTGCGTACATGGGAAGTAGAATCGAGTGAGTTTCCCCTCTGGTGGTAAAAGGGTGAAACATATATTAGAGCTTGTGCATAGTGATATGTTTGGACCTGTGAAGGATCCATCACTGGGTAAGTCTGTGTACTATGTATCATTTATAGGTGACTTCTCAAGGAATACATCGATATATTTCCTTAAGAAGAAATCTGAAGTCTCTGACACATTTAAATAATTCAAAGCTCTGGTGGAAAACCAAACAAAGAAGAAGATAAAGGTGCTGAGGACAGATAATGGTGGAGAGTTTTGCAGTAAGGAATTTGAATAATTCTGTAAGAAGTGTGGTATAGCATGGGAGAAGACTACTCCATATACACCTCAGCAAAATGGAGTTGCAGAAAGAATGAACAAGACGTTCATGGAAAGGGCAAGAAGCATTCTCAGTGGTGTCGGGTTAGGACAGAAATCTAGGCAGAGGCGGTGGAGACAGCATGTTACGTGGTCAAAAAATCACCCTCACTAGCGTTGGAGGATAAAACTGTTGGAAATAATACTGAGAAGGGGGGTGAATCAATATTAGCAAGTCAATAATTTTTTCATTTCCATAATCAGATTCATATACGCTACTTTAGTTAATGGAACTCGTGTGTATACGCAACTGTGTTTAAGGAAACTAGCATATATCCAACAAACTTATGATTCAGTTAATTCATCATATGTTGATCTTTAATTAGTGCATCAAAACCATATAATAGTAACTAGGTGTAGTAAAAACAGAACATTCAATCACACATATGAACAGAAGATATAAGGTGTGTTAGAGCCTAGATTGACCTCAGGCTGAAGGGAGGCAATCCTAGGATAACCACAAACCAAGCTTAACCTGGTAGCTAGCCCTACCAGGTCGAGAGAGGGCTCTCTCCCAACCTCGTAGGGCTAGCTACCAGGTTAAGCTTGGTTTTTGGTTATCCTAGGATTGCCTCCCTTCAACCTGAGGTCAATCTAGGCTCTAACATAGTGGTGACCATACTAGGGAAGAAAGACAAATCACCCCAGTACTATTGAGAAGTTCTGAACTTTTGGATGATAAGTTTAGAATTCATTAGGCTGAAAAGTGGAAAGTTGTAAAGCAATATAAAAAATCTTGAGAATTTTGAACACACTGGCTTCAAGAAGATACACCAGGTCTAATCCCAATCCCGATCCTCCTCCCGTATTTGAAAATCCTAATCTCATTCTGAGGATACTCAGACAAGAAAGTTCACTAAGTCCAAGACCGGTTTTCAGATCTCATTCATGCCCTGTGGAGTGGCTATTCCTTGAAGATCTTCCTTTTGACGAATACTTTGGTCTCTCCCTATTTAGAACCACATCTAATAGCAAGTTGTTGGACATAGTCCCAGATCTGTAATTCACCAAAGAGCTTGAAATCGAAAGGGCCAAATTGCTAAGTAACCGAAATCTTCAAAACTCTCCACAGTCATCCCTCACTACTGATCGAATTCCTGAACTCTCTGATTCGGCTTCAACATCTTTTGCCTCTCCATCATTTCCCCATATTTCAGAGAATCATCCATCATCTCCATTTATACCTTCACTTCCTCATCAGCCTATCATTACCCCTCAAATACCCATCACTTCTACTACATCAACAGCTCTTGTTGTCATAAATCCTCCTCTTTCCCCAAGACCAATTTCAAATCCGCCTCGAGTCATGGCTGCCAGATATGCACCTCTCGTTCTGCCTCATAATTTGGATGATATGCCCACTGATTACCAAAGTAAGATACCTTTGTTCGATGCCACTCAAAGTATCAAAGCACAACAACACATTGATAGGATGAATGACTTCTTTGATCTTCATGAGGTAGATGCCGAAAATGTGTCCATGAGATTATTTGTGCATAGTTTTGGAGGTGAAGTTCGAAAGTGGTTCAGAGCATTACCAGCAAGACCTATCAATACTTTGCCAGTTCTCCATAGACAATTCCTGGACCGATGGGAGGTAAAGAAAAATCCTCTCCAAATTCTATCTGAGTATGAAAATATCAAAAGGAATGTAGGTGAAAGTGTCCAATATTACTGTGTAAGGTCCAATGCAGTTTATAATTCTACTCTGGTTGATATTAAACCACCGATGGGGTTAGCATTGATCAAATTTCCAAACGGTTTTGATGCTGATATGGCATATCAGTTGCAAGAGAGAGATCCTACTACACTTGAGGACATGCAGAAGAACACAGTGAGTGTAGAGGCAAATCTGCTGGCCAAAAGAGCAAGGATGAAAACTGAAAAGAAGGTGACTATAAAGGAAGAAGCATCTTCCTCAGATGTTAAGGCAGATAATATTCTCCAGAAAATTGAGAAGATGTTTGATCAATTGACAATTGCAGACAAGCCTGAAACAATGATCATAAATCCCAACTTTAGAGGACAGCAGCAGCCCCAATTCAGGATTAAACAAAGGGAGCAAAAGGCACAAGATCAGTCATCGCAGCAGCAGGTCAAAACTCCTTTGCAGCAAAACTATGTACATGGAATAGAGGATGAGGATGATGATGATCCGATGGTCAAGGCGAATCATTTCTTTACTGTTGATGGTTTTCCCATTTATCTCACAGAAGATGAATAATATTTGGAGATCCCTGATTCTCAAAAGCATGAAGATTACATACTAGCAAACGAAGCAGTTTTGGAGGATGAGTCGGATGATTATCAACTAGGATATATGAATGCATTGACAGCATAGTAGAAACAATATTCATTGAGAAGCAGAGATGTACCATTCAGTCTAGTTCAAAAAAGAAAGGAAGAGCAACCCAAAAATGACTCTTCGAACATTCAGAAGAAAGGGAAAGAGCCTGCTGACCCAACTTCCAGCAAAGGATCATCTGCAAATGAGAATACTAATCAGCAAAGTGTAGCAAAAGAAAAATTCGAAAAGAATGACCCTCCAGTCAAAGAGGTAGATAAAGTTTCAGCTTTTAGTTTAGAAAATGAGATTGCTAAATTAAAAGTTTCAATTCCTTTGACTGAATTGATGAAGAACAGCAACTATAAACACCAAGTGTCCAAAATTTTGAACATAGATCCTTTATCTGATATGGTTAATGTAGAAGATGATCACCCTGAGCTCATTTTTGGCCCTGCCTTAGAAGGTCAGTCTGAGGATAGTGAAGTTCCTCCATTCTATATAAGCCTTAGATTGCAAAAGTATGTCCTCCATAATGCCATGTTTGATTCCAGAGCTTCCCATAATCTGATGCCAAAATCCATTATGGAGAAATTGGGCCTTGACATTACTCGAAAATATCATGACCTGTATTCTTTTGATTCGGGTAGAGTCCATTGTATTGGTCTTATCAAAGACTTAGTGGTATCTTTAGACCAAATCCCGGCAAATAATGTTCTCATGGATGTGGTTGTTGCAGACATTCCACCACGGTTTGGTATGCTTTTGTCTAGATCATGGGGTGCAAAGCTTAAAGGGACTTTACAACTAGATTTCTCCTATGCTACCATTCCCGTGTTTGGCCAATTGAGAAAACTATACAGGGAGAAGAAAATGAAGTACATGATTACAAGTAAGGATAAATCGCTTAATCATCCAATTAATGTTGTACATATAGATTTAGAGTCATTTGTATTATATTCAAATAGTGGTTTGAATGATGTTGATAGTCAGTTAGTTGAAGTAGAAGATGTGCCAGAGATTTCAGAAAATTTTAGAGCGGTCCTTGACCAAGAAAGACAAAAAATTGCAAGTACCTCTGAGCAGTCCACATACCAGCAGCAAAAAGGTAATGAACAGCAGCAAAATGAAGAGGTTAGTCAAAGTGAAAAAGAGAAGGAAACAGAATTTCAGCATTTAGAAGAAGAAGCAGGTCTATGGAGCATGGATTTTGATGGAGCCATGGGTAAGGATGGTGCCGGCATAGGGATTTGGATACCCAGCCCTGTTTTCCACCCAAATAAGGTCCCTAGTAATGTTAGAATTTGTTCATATAAATTGGCCTTTGACTGTTCTAACAATGAAGCCGAATATGAAGCGTTGATTGCAGGTCTGAAAATTATTAAAAGGCTGAATGCAAAAAGGATATCAGTCTATGGAGATTCGGAGCTAATAATCAAACAAGTCAAGGGTGAATATCAAGCCAAACACCCGTGGATGAGAGGCTACCAAAATGTAGTTTTAGATATCTTAAGGATGTTTCTAGATTATACCTTGACAGCAGTACCTCATGCTCAAAATGTTATTGCATATTCTCTTGCCAACGCTGCAAGTAATTTGAAGATTCCAATGAATTCAAACAACAAATTTGAGATCCATGTCAAGCACCGCCCTGCTGTTTTGGACAATTTAAGGTATTGGCAAGCATTTTGGGATGATAAGGAGATCAATACCTTTTTTCAGAATGAAGGGAACTACAAGGATGCTTCCATAGATGTTGACTATGATACCAATGAACCGGAAATTGAGGTGAATTAGATGGAAATATTCCAGCTGAAGGACAGCATCATCCCTAAAGGTCTTATACCTTTAGAAGAACTTTTCGATCAAGATGATGTGGCTAGAAAGCCAAGCTTGGTGCCTACAGAAAAAGGTGTTGAGGATGTGAATCTTGGAACAGCAGATAAGCCCAAGTTTGTGAAATTGTCAAAAAAAAATTCTCCCGAGGTAAAGTCTAATTATGTTAGATTATTATCTGAATTTGCTGATGTGTTTTCTTGGGATTATTCGGATCTAAAGGTGTATAATAAAGACATAATTCAACACATTATTCCCATCAAGCCAAATCAGAAGCTGTTCTGATAGAAGCTGAGAAGAATCAATCCCAAGTTGTTGTCGTCCATTGAAAAAGAGGTAAACAGATTATACAAGGCTGGAATAATTGTCCCAATCAGATTTTCTGATTGGATTTCGAATCTTGTTCCTGTGAGAAAGAAGACCGGGTAGATCAGATTGTGTATTGATTTCCAGAATCTGAATAAAGTATCATTAAAGGACAAATACCCACTGCTGAAGATGGATCATATCCTCCAAAGAGTGGTTGGAGCATCACGCATGTCACTACTCGATGGATATTTAGGGTATAATCAAATTTTAGTACATGAGGATGACCGAGATAAGACCGCATTTACCACCCCTTGGGGAACTTTTCATTATGCTAAAATTCCATATGGTTTGAAAAATGTTGGAGCCACATTTTAGCGTGTAATTGACATCACTTTTTCCAATGAAAAGGATGTATTTTTGGTTGTATATTTAGATGATTTTACAATGTTTTGAGATTCAGATGATGAGCATCTTCATCATTTGAGGATTGTGTTTCAGCAATGTTTGAAATTTGGGATATCGCTCAATCCGAAGAAAATTCTTTTCGCTATGGATGAAGGGAAGTTGCTTGGCCATATTACCTCAAAGGAAGGAATTTGCATTGATCCTTCAAGGGTAGAAGCAATTCAGCAGATATATTTTCCCAAGAAAAAGAAAGAGATACAAGCTTTTAATGGTAAGATGAATTTCCTACGAAGATTTGTACCAAATCTAGCTGAGCATTTGAGAGAAATTACTAATATGTTAAAGAAGGATAGTGTGGTAAAATGGATGGAAGATGCTATGAAATCATTTAATTTGGTAAAGTATGCTTTATCTACAGCCCCAGTTTTGATTAGTCCTGATTATACACAAGATTTCATTTTATTTTCATTTGCATCTAAGCATACCATGGCAGCAGTTTTAATGCAGAAGAGAGATCAGCTAGAAAAGCCCATTGCATTTTTCAGCAAGACCATTAGAGATGTTGCTTTACGGTACAACATAATTTAGAAACAAGTTCTTGCTCTTGTCAAAGCGTTGAAGGACTTCAGAGTGTATATTTTGCACTCTCACATCATAGCATACGTTCGTAATGCAGCAGTTAAGGATGTGTTGGTACAAACCGATCCGGAAGGAAGGCAAGGAAAATGGAATGCAGCAACGCTAGAATACGATATGGAGATCAAGCCTACAAAGATGATCAAAGGACAAGGCCTGACGAGGATAATGGCGGAATCAAATTTGCATGCTTTAGATATAAATCTTATTGCAGTCATGTACGAAGATGAAGAAGAAAGCTCCATGATTCAAGTGTCTGAAATGTTCCTTCAGTCACCATGGTATTCAGATATTGTGTATGTACTTCAGCACCACTCACCACCTCCGGGGATGAAAAATAACAAAGGTAGATCCCTCAAACTTAAAGCTGCTAAATTCTGTGTTTTGAATAATGCCCTTTATTTGAAGGATCCAGGAGGTGTTTTGCTGAACTGTTTAATTGAAGACGAAGCCCAGCAGGTGATGAGTGACTTTCACAAGGGTGATTGTGGTGGTCACTTGTTCTGGAAGACAAAAGCAAACAAAATATTGAGAGCAGGTTATTACTGGCCAACCTTATTCTCATATGTTTAAAAACCAATCATGAGTTATCATGAATGTCAGGGCTTTCAAGGTAAAAGAAAATAGACAGCCGAATTCTCAAAATTTGAGAGCCGACCTTCCTCTCTTTTCTCTCCTCATTTCTATTTAAACCCTAAAATCTGCTCTTCTTCTATCAAGCATTCAAGTTGTCCTGATGATGGATCCCAGTTGGGGTTTGAAATGTTGGCAGAAAATGGTTCTTACTGTGGATTATCCGGTGACTAATTCGAAAAAAAAAAAAAAAAATAGCTGTATCTCCCTCTAAAACCGGTTGAAGTCAATGCACCCTTTCAGCAGTGGGGACTCGATTTTATTGGGGAAATCCATCCAACATCGTTGGCTCAGCACAAGTGGATCCTAATAGCAACTGACTATTTTACCAAGTGGATTGAAGCAATTCCAACCAGACAGGCAATAGATGCGGTAATCATTCAATTTTTGGAATCAAATATTTTATCTTGTTTTGGTTGTCCTAGTAAAATAATCACAAATAATGCAGCTGCATTCAAATCCAAGAAGATGATCGATTTTTGCAGCAAGTATAAGATTACCTTGGGTCATTCTACAACATATTATCCGCAAGGTAATGGTCTGGCTGAATCATCCAATAAGTCATTGGTGAACATCATCAAGAAGCTGCTGGAAACAAATAAGAAAGGTTGGCATAAAAAGTTAGTTAATGCCTTGTGGGCTGACAGGGTGAGCCAAAAGAAGTCCATAGGTATGTCTCCATTTGAAATAGTTTATGGCATTGACACAATCTTTCTGACATCTCTTACAGTTTCGGTTGTGAAACTTTTACAGGAGGCTGGCAATGAGGAAGATGATTTTCAGCGAAGAATCAATCAGATGATCCATTTACAGTAGACAAGGGAGGAATTTTTCCAAAACACTTTCAGATTGCAGGAGAAGATCAAAAACATCTATGACCAAAAAAAAAAAGAAAATAAATTCCAGCTTGAGGATGTATTGTTGCAGTGGGATGCTAGGAATGAAGATAAGGGCAAGCACGATAAGTTTGAAAACTTATCGAAGGGACCCTACAAGATTGCTACATACAGAGGACAAAATGCATTTCTGCTCAAAGAGATGGATGGACAAGATTGTTCAAGAGGACCAGTCAATGGTAGGCTCCTGAAGCGCTACTTCTTCTAAGGTGATTTCTGAAATCATGAAGTGATCATTGTATATACCATTTTCCTTTTCATTGCAAGTGTTCAAAAGGTACACAGTCATTTCAGCTTGGGGCCCGAGGTGAAGGCTATAAAGTTGAGTGATTTGTATCAGTTTGTGTGTTTGATTCAGTTTTTGAGTCTTGAGTCAGTTTTTATGGTGTCAGTTTCATTTTTTGAATTATCTTGACCATATTGCCCAATGGATGAGGCACTAGTCTACTTGTTCCCAGAGATCTATGGTTCTTGGCACCTCCAAGGAGCTACCATCCCCATTGGAGCCAATGTTAGTGTCAGTGTCTTCACACTGCCATCAGTGATCAAAATTTACTCTTTTGCATTTCATACTAGGAGTCCCATTCTGATGAGTTGCATTCCATTAGGTCATGGATCTACTGATGGTAGGGTTCATTTCAGTTTTTTCCCTCATGACATATATCTGTTGACCTCCTTTCATACTTTTCAGTCAATGATTCATACTTATTTTCAGTTTATTTCATCAATTAGGTCTTAGGTCTTAGGGTTTCAATTTCATTAGGTATTAGGGTTTTACCATGGTCAAATTTCAGTGACTATTGATTAATAATGGTCAGAAAACACATGAGGATGATAATAATGATCAGAAAAGTACTAATTTCTTAATTTGTAAGCCTAATAAAGTTCTCACCTCAAAACTAGTTTGAGGTGAAAACAGAGCATTTGTATTTTATTGTTAAAGTTCATGTGATTTTATTGATTTTATATGTAATAAATGGTTCCATGCTGCTCCTGGTAACCTGGTGATATCGCCAAGTACTTGCCACTACAAAAATTCAAACAAATTGAGCATCAATTCACCTATCCAAGCAAAAGATCAAGCATCCAAAAAACAGAGTATTTGAAAAAGCACATAGACATTACAAAGTGGGTTTGCACCATCAAATATTAAAAAGCGAAAGTCATATAAAGCCATATCTCTTTGGATCATTTCATTATGCCAATGTTGAGATTCAAATGCTAAAGGAGAGCCAAAAACGCGATTTCTAAGTGTCATTGAGCAAAGGTGTGAAATCGTTGCGTTTTTGGAGAAAATCATACCGGCGCTACACACCTGGGAGGCGTTGCGCACCTGGCACTCATTCCCAGTGTAAATTTACATGGGCACTGCACACCTTGGAGGCGCTACGCACCTGGGTGAGGCACTGCACACCTAGCAGCCAAGCCTCAAATCATTTCAAATTGCTCCAATTTGCCTCAAATTTTCCAAGTTACCTCTTTGCAAGTAAGTACCTCAGTGTTTCTTGTTGAAAAATGGTTTTTATAGCAAGTCTTGGTGATTCTCTCACTCATAAATTCAAACCCTAGTGTTTTCACCAAACTGTCTCATAAAATTTAAAAGCTCACTCATTTATTGCTTTCCTATCTCATCCATTTGCTATTGTTCCCTAAACCCCATTCCCTCATATAAATTTCCTAAACACCATTCCCTCATATATTTTCCCCAAATCCCATTCCCACATACAAATTTCCCAAACCCTATACATACACCCCTAAACCTTACACTATCCCCAAACCCTACTCACTCTCTAAATCCCATTCACACTCCCATTCACTCTCACCTACTCATCCATAAAATCTCTTCATACTCATCTTTCATTCATCCACCCTATCTCTTCATTCACCACAAGTGATCACAACAATAAAAACAATGGAAAGAGACAGTGAATATGAGCTTGAAGAAGACACCCTTAGTGATAGTTCCAGGGAGAGAAACATACAGCATAGGAAGCCTCATAAAGGAGGAAGGGTTATCAAAGAGGAGCCCACCAGTTTGAGGGAGTTGCAAGCCTTCCCACTTGCCATTTCTTGTTTTAAACACCAGTCATGTTTTGTTTTTTGTGAAATAGTAGAAAGAGTTAAATTTCATCATGAGTTGGCAAGGTTGTTTGTGACACATTTGCACAATAATGAAGTATCCCTTGCTGGAATTACATTCACCTTATCACCAGCTATCATTTCAGAGGCTACAGGTATTCCAGATGTGGGTGAAAAATGGAACAAAGGTCAGGATATTGACAGGGAGTACTATGAGCCTTACATCAAGGCTAGATACAAAGACAAACTCAAGAGAGTATTCCCCTTCAAGTTTTTGGAAGACAAGTTTTCTCCATTGATGAAGATCATTATCAAGTACTTCACTTGTGAAGGTAGGTTCTCCCAATTGTATGCCTACCACATTAGACTGCTGATGCATTTCACTAGAGTAAGGATGATGAATATCCCTTACTTCATGTTCAGAAACATTGAGAAGATGGCACTTATTGTAAAGAAGAAACCATATCCCCAACAGTTAAATAGCATTTTCCACTACTCTTTGATTAAAATCATTGTCCTACATCAGCTGAACCTTCTTAACATGCCATGGGAGACTTTCATTTCTCACGAGATGTTCAAAGGCCCACAAATCTTTTCATCAGTGCATCATGAAGAAGGTGGACCTTCAGGACATGAAAAGGTCAAAGAGACTGAAACTGTTGGAGTGCCAGTGTTTGTGACATATGAGAGGGGCACTAGGAAACTTTTTGTAGTAGATATGCGAGTATTATCTCCACAGGGAGTGGAAGAGGTCTCGCCTTCATCATCAAGCTACAGGCAAACGTTATCTCCACAAGGAGTGGAAGGGGATTTGCCTTCTTCTTCAGCTAAACAGGTACAAGTTGAGCAGCAAAGCAAGGGTAAAGGTAAAGGAAAGAAAAAGAAGCATAAGAAGGATCTTAGTGATGGGAAAGAAAGAGATTTTGACCTTGTTGTGTTGAGAATGCAACAAGATGATGGAGCTTAGTGGAAAGGAGTTGCCTTCACTAAGTGGGCCCGCAAGCAAATTATGGCGCAAAGTCTATTTTTAGACATATGGATCATGGTCTATGAGTTGCATTATGCTATTTATGGATGATTGGTCATGTTGGGAAAAATATATGGACTTCTATTTTTGGATCATATCAGGAGTGATCAGAGTCTATTTTTAGACTGCTAGTCAAAAATAGAAAATTCAAATATTATTGTCTCATAATAATATTTGGACTATAAACTTTATCTTATTCTCTTGGAGCACTTCAGTTTGAGCTACAAATGTGGCACATGTAGCTGTCAGAAGGAAATCTGCTTTCCTTGTGAGTCAGTTGAGCTATTGCATGCAGGACATCAGTTAGAACTCATGCATGTGAGTTCTGTGGAGTTGGATGTGGAGTTGATGGAGTTGTGTTCAGTTTGACTTAGTTGAACTAGTTGTATTTAGTCTAACTAAATAATACACTAGTGATGAGTTGTGTGAATTGATGTTAATTAATTCACTAATTATTAACTCATAAAGAAACTAAAGAATACATCAGTTAACTTAGTGCATGGACAGTTCAATAGAGACAGGTGTTAGAGGTAAGTGAAAGGGTGAGTTGTGACTATCAGTTGTGCATGAGATTTTGCACATGCATGGGATTGAGTTATGCCAATGAGGACTGCTCAGTGTGGGCCAATACCAAGGAAATTATAGCTTGTGCTCATGTGATTTTGGATCAGCCAAGGTAAATAGGTGTTTGGATCAACCATTCATCATTCATTCTCTTGCAGGATTGTGCAGTGGAGGCAGGCAAAGCAGCGGTGGAGATTTGAACCTGTGACTTGTTCGGAGCTGAGCTAGTTTTGTGTGTAACAGGTGGAGATAGTGTTGGATACTTGTGAGGAGTATTGTACTATGTAATGTTGCATGTTCTCAATCATTAACATACAAATAGTGTGGGGTTTTCAGCTGTAAGCTTTCCCCAGGTTACATATTGTGTTAATGTGCGCATGTGATTGATGTTTCATTTTTTTTTATGCTGCTAAATTGATTATCAACGTAGAGGAGGTTATCTATTACGCATGTATTCCGCAATAGTTTCTAATCAGGATAATCTCTATGAATAAGTGTTTATTATTCAAAATTTCTACATGTTGATCATGAGGAGACACAAGGAGTTGATGTCATTGACTTGGAAACTCAAGATCCAAAGACTGCCAAAGACATGATCATAAAAGAACAAGAGGCTGAGATACAAGCCTTGTCAGACAACTTAGAGAGGGCTAAGTGGGTCATCAAATATCTAGAGCAAGAAAACAAGCAATTGAGCGACAAGCAAGTCCTCATGGAGCTGCAAATGATCAAGGAAAACAGGCAAAAGGCTAAGAAGGCCAAGGTCAAGTTGACTTCAATTGAACAAGAGATCGAGAATGACCGGGAAACTTGGCTTGAGAGGGTTAATATACACCTTGAGGGGCTGATTGAGAAGGCCAACAAAGACAAGAAGATGCTTCGCCACATGGCCTACCACTACATGACTCACAACAAGATCTGCAATATAAGAATGAGGAAGCTTAAGGCTAGGTTGAGGAAGGCCTTAAGGAGAAAAAAGGAGCAAGACAAGTTGAAAATCTTGGCTGAAGCCTCACTAGCCCATCAAAGCAACTAATGGTGGTGCCTTGTGCCAAATCTGGGCAAGTTTTGATAAATTTTTGTCATTTTCAAATTTTGAAATTTTGAACGCAGAAAATTGGAGAAATTTTTGAAGCAATGGCTTGTATAGCTGGATTCATCATGAAGAGAGCATCAAACCCAGAAAATCTCAGCAATTTTGGAGAAAAACTAGGTCACCAAAAGGTCAAAAAACTACCAAAAAATGACCTCTCTGTCTCTTTTTGGACACACAGAAGCAGACTTGGGATATTTCACTTTTGAAGGGGAAAATACCCTCCAAATGAAAAAATTAAAGATATTCCAGAAACTAGACAGGAAGGCCTTTCCAATGAGCTATCTTGGGCTCAATTTGGCCAAGGGGAGGTCCTCCAAAACCGGGTCTGAAGCGGCACTATGCACCTGGCCAGTGGCGCTGCGCATAGAGCCAGTCTGCCCAAAAAATTCAGTTTTCACCTAGTTTCTCTGCAAGTTGACTTTTTCTCTCTTCATGGATGAATTTATGGTTGTAATTAATGCTATGGTATGTAAATGTAATTGTGAAATGATATTAGGGGGTAGTCATCAGTTTGAGTTGGTTTGGGGGTTAATGAATCAGTTTCCATGCTTATAGAGGCAAGTTGTTCCACTGCCTATATTCCTATTCCTTGTTTGGAAATGGTTGTAACAGTTTCTTATCTCTTGGATTTGACCCCTAATGGCTAGCATAGGTGGTATGATGTCTATATTATGTATTTTTTCAGTCATTAGCAAGGGTTGGACTCTCTTGGATTCTCTGAGCTACATTGTACACCTTTGTTAGCAGTTTGGCAAGGAAATAAACCAGGATTTGCAGCTATTTTTATGGGATACTTGTGGTAAAGTGTTTTTGAATAGTTTCTTATTCTGTTATTAGTTTTTCTTGTGTGTTATGTGTGCCACAATCTGATTCATTCTTCAAGCTAAATTATATCAAGATAGATAGGTAGAATACATTGGTTACAGTGCTCTGCCTTGGGAAATTATTTAGTTTTTGATGTTTTCTACTATTTGAGAAGGACACATGATATTTGCATGCCCTCCTCAGCTCCTCACCAGTCTTAGACCTACCATCTTACTCAATTTCCAGTGCTAAAACACCTACCTACCTCGCCCCATAGAACACCCTGCATTCCTGACTTGATTTCCTGGACCCAAAACTGCTTGCTCCATTTGATCCAGCAACAAAACCAACAAAATCAACCAAAAACCTTAGAGCTACTATACCTAGCCTAAAATCCATATTTGATCTAGTCATCTTGACTGAGATTGACAAGGAGAGAGCCCTCCCCCGACCTGGTAGCGCTAGCTACCAGGTTAAGCTTGGTTTGTGGTTATCCTAGGATTGCCTCCCTTCAGCCTGAGGTCAATCTAGGCTCTAACAAGGTGGAAACCCAATGTGGGTGAAAACCACCTGCTACAATCGTCTATGTATTCTTTTTAATCATAAGAAAATTCTGTTTACAATTTTTGTACTGGTGCAGTATTATACCAGTACGCAGGCTTCTACCTGCAGAAGGCTACAACCTTCTCTCATTCTCCAGCTTCTAATGGAAGGGAGCTACAACCCCCTAGCTCTTGTACTAGCTGATATATTTACTAGTACGTAGGTGCCAACCTACAGAAGGCTACAACCTTCTCTTTTCTTCCGGGGACCACGTTTCATAAATTTTCAGACTGGATCCATCAATAACATCATTCAATTATCAAATATATCTACATAAACCAATCTCCTTTGCACCAATCACAACTGAATCAATCAATCACTTTGACAACCCTTCAATCTGATCTTTCAGAATGTTGTAACTAGAATACAATAACCAGAACCCAAGCCAGAACCTAGAATATTGCAACAACAAACAGAAGCAACTAAAACATATTTTCTAAGGTATACGCTACTTCTATGTGTCGAACCTGCGTGCATAGGCGCTTTCCTCAAGGCGAACCTGCGTACAGATCTACAAATCAAATTTATGATGTATACGATGTTTTGATATGCAGAATTAGCATGTATACGCACCTTTTCTAAAGTGAACCTGCGTACAGATCTGTAAATGATGATTTAAACATTACCACAATTCCAGACTTTAGTTATACCCATATCATCATATTTACAGACTACAACATGAGCCAGTTATTCAGATAAACGATCAAACCACATAAAGATAATTCACTTCAAGCCTTAAGATCTTGACCCATCATTAGATCTTATCCTTCATCAAGTGCTAAGTTTCATCCTTGATTTAGATCCAGCTATGCACCATAACCCAATAACCTGTATACTAGATCTTACTCTTCATCAGATATTCAATACTTGAGTGCCTTGGCCTAATGATCTTCTCTTCCTTTTATAGTCTTAGACCTTACTCAATACCATGGACCAAAACCACTTAGGACCAATACCTTGGACCCAATACCTGGGGTCAATACCTCAGACCAGATACCTTGGACCAATACCATGGATAAAAATACCATGGACCAAATACCTTGGACCAACACTTAGTTTTCCAAGATATACGCGTCTTGCATTCTGTGAAAGTGTGTGTGTATGTATACGCGATTTGTATACATAGAACCTGCTTGTATACACGGCTTTGCCAATGGTGAACCTGCATATACCTCTCTTTCTTCATCCTGTGAAGTCTAATTTGAACTCTGTGTTGTTAACCTGCTAAACTGAGATCTACCATCTGAGTTAGTTTCCATCAAGGACAACACCTGTGTCATAAAGCCAACAATCTCCCCCTTTGGACTTGATAGCAACCCCAAGTCACTCTCCCCCTTTTTCATCAAGGGTAAAGGGTCAGGCTCCCCCTGAGTACATACTAAATTCTCTAATATGTTGAAGTGTGCTGATTGAGCTCCATGAATGAGTCCATGCTCCCCTGAATATAAGTAAGGTCTACAAAAATATGTTATAAAAGAAGAACATGACCCTATACATACATCATAAAGGACCTTCCTATCACCAATGACTCATACATACATCCATCTCCCAACCAACTGGGGATATACCAAGTTTGACTTATCCACCCAACCAAGTGGGGATACACCAATTGTTTATACATGTCAAGACAAGAAACATTACATCATCCATCCCATGCATAGTGGGGTAACAAATTAGGTCATTTCATGACATTTACATGAAAAGATATACATGACATATATAACAGAGACCAAATACCTTAAACAAGACCATGATAGTCATCAGCAACATTTGTCAATCAGCATCCAGACCAGCAACCATGTTCTCCCCCTGAACCTGTTCCACCTGAATCAAAAACAACTGTGTGAATTTGTACCAAGATCTTCTAAGATAATGCCAACAATGCATTATTAGAAGCATATGCTCCCCCTGAACCTATGTGTTGGCTTGTATGGGCCTGACCCAGGTTCGGAAAAATTATTTAGCCAAACAAATCCCACAGCTACCGGCCCTTTCAGCAACAGCCCGCGGAGCGCAGACTAAAGTCTCACCCGAGGTAGTAGGGGAGGGCGCTGGAACTAGGTTTCCGCACCCTGGGGATGTCTAGATGTGGTCTGGAGGGTTTGCACGCCATCCTGCAGCCTCGCACTGCTCTACTTCCGTGTAGATCTGGATCCGGGTTAATTCGTGATATTAATTACTTTGTATAATTCAGATCTACTTAGCCAGGTCTTTAAGCAAACATTTAACAGATTTAACCAGTTCGCGCACTTAGAATAAACTCAGATTCACATACATTCATAATATAAGCATATGCGCATAGATCAATAGTATATTAACCATACAAAAAGTCAGATCCGCGATAATTCAGATTTAACACAGAATTTACAGAAGAAACTTATCTTTATTTCCACTTTGTCACCAATACATTCAGATCCACCCTGCGCACTCAACTGCAGCGGTCCGCGCAAACAAATGTGGACACTTCTAGACCTTTGCACACACAGCTGCAGAGCCTCTGTCCACTACCCAAACCCTCAACTCGGACTTACAGACACTTTCAGACTTTTTCTCCTCAAAAACCTATTATATTTCAGATCCAAAATTATACCAAAAAGAATTGCCTTTCCCTCATAGAGCCACGCTCTATTTATACCTTCCTATGGTCCACGAACTGACTTACTTCCTATTATTCTATATTATTTCTTGGGCAGACAACCCTTTGAATTAACCTTTTACATTTTGCACTCTGCATATTTCGGAGGTTTACAATATTTTTATCCTAATTTCTAGGCTATTAAACCCAAAACTGTTACGCGGGACCTCCGCTACCCTACAATCCCCCAACACAATCATCATGACTCGTCCCGAGTCACTCGTTGGTGTAGCGAGACGCGCTGCCTTAGCTTCATGGTTCACCTCCCTCTGAGTGATGCTCGTCATCCTTTTGCTTCTTCGTTTTCTCCTACAACGCTTCGTCTGACTCCCGCTTTGTTGTTTCTAACAATTCTTGGTACCGATAATGCTCATTCTGCTCTGCTCAGTTAACATAGAACACCCCCTCATATGATTTTAGCTCGAGCAGGGGGAGCCGCATACGGGACGTCCTCGTACCACTGCAACCACTTCTGAACTTCGTATCTGCTCTTCGCACTGTCTGCAGCAGCTTGTGTTACAATTTTGCAAGACTTTTGCTGTTGTCCGTGAAATCCCAATCCTCAAGGTACCTCAGAGATGAGGTATTAACTGTATTGCTGCCAGTGGTCTTCATCTTTCCATCCTTTCTCTATTTTGTTGTAGTTTGTCGGCGTACCCTTGGGCGGAGCAATGGCATCCGGACCAATTCTACTTCGTGTCTCCCCTTTTCTGGTACATCCCTTACTGTTGATGCTACACTCTGTTAGCGCTTGAAATTTCACCTCACGCTGAGAAAGGCAAACTCCAAGGCAACATCAAACCACTTAGCCTCGTAGCTAGCCCTACGGGGCAGGAGAGGGCTCTCTCTGGTATATCTCGGTAAAGATCTTCAACGGGCGAGATAACCAATAAGGAAACACTGATTTTAGGCTAGTAAACTGATAAAAAGAGTTTGTTTTGGGATTTTTTTTTTGGATTTTGGTGGAAAATCGGGGAAAGGCAATTTTGGGTGCGGGGATTGGACACAGTTTTTGCAGGGGGTTCTTTGGGGCAAGGTAGGAGACGGTATTGATGCCTTTAAATTAAGTGAATGGGTAGGAATGACCGGTAAGGAGCTAAGGAGAGCAAGCAATCACCTTGAGTTCTCCTTAAACAGATGAAAACATTGATATTAAGCAAACTTAAAAGCAGAGCATGGAAATCATGAATTCTACTTTAACACTTCATTTGCCTAATTTCAGAAGAAAAAGAAAGAGGATGATTTCACATAACACACTTACAAGTACAAAGAGAAGCACACCATCAATACATGTAACCACAGGAATCCCAAAAAGGACTGCAAAACCCTGGTCTTTCTTCCTTTGCCAAAATTGCAGAGATACAATGAATAATACAATAGAGCTTTCTCCCTCAAGAGTCCAACCATGAAAATGACCAAGAGAGTACATAATATAGGCAATCTAACATCTTTCCTTGCCTCTAGGGGTCGAGCTCATTCTTCTAGGAGCTGTTCCAACCAATTCTAAACTGAGCACTAAAATTTAGGCAGTCAAAACAACTTGCCTCTATAAGCTAGGAAACCAATTCATTCATTAAATGTTTGCTATTTCATGAATGAATCTTCTAGAATAGGTAAATAAGTGTCATATCAACATGAAAATACATTAATTACATCAAACAGGGTGAAAAATCCCATCCTAAGTCAAAACTGGCCAAAGCTGGGTGTTATGCTCTTAACCTGCAAAGCAATACCCAAGCGAAGAAAAGATACCGAGAACACAGAATATGCGAAGAAAATATACCCAGAACACAGAATAGCAATGATTTTATTATTCAGAGAGAAATGTTCACAGGCCTCTTCGAGGGGGCAACCTCCAATAGAGCAGAGCTCGATTACAAAACAAGACACGATGCTCCTCGCAGGGAGTCTCTACCCTTTATATATGACTCATACATGCAATACCACGGGCCAATATCGTGGGTTTTATTAATACCATCTATCTAATACTACCGCCCATTTACCATCTATCTAATACTACCGCCCATTTGTAACTAACTATGGTCCCGTCATTAATTGCGAGTTAACCACTTACAAATATTAATATGGGCTTTATTGACTCTTGACTATGACGTGATCCCATGACATAAATAAGGGGGTTAGGGTGGGACCCTAACATGCCCTCCCCCTTAAGACTAACCTTATCCTCAAGGCTGGAGCTGCGGAAACTGCTGAAGAATAGTGGCTGGTTCCCAAGTTGCATCTTCCGAAGAGGTGTCTTTCCATTTGACGAGGACCTCCTTAAGCATGCGGCCGCGCAGGTGCTTGTCTCGTGTGTCTAGAACCTGTTCAGGTTGAAGCCAGATTGACCCTTCTCTGTCCAATTCAGGTAGACTGGTTTGAACTCGGCAATTGTTCCCAATCACTTTCTTGAGGCACGATACATGGAAAACTGGGTGGATTTTTGCTGTAGGTGGCAAAGCCAACTTGTAAGCCACTTCTCCAATGCGCTGAAGTACTTGGTATGGTCCATAGAATTTTGGAGAGAGCTTTTGACAACCCTTGTCTTTGAGTGATGTTTGCTTATATGGTTGCAGCCTCAAAAAGACCTGATCCCCTTCTTGAAATTGGCGCTCTGAGCGATGTTGGTCAGCCTGTTGCTTCATACGGTTCTGAGCTTGATGAAGATTCTCGCGCAGATGGGCAAGCATGGTTGCGCGGTGTTGTAGGAGTTGATCCACGGCTTGTACTTTGGAGCACCCCGTGAGATAAGAAGTAGGGGAAGGCGGAAGTTGTCCATAGACTGCTTCATAGGGAGTCATTTTGGTGGTGGCATGATAGTTGGTGTTATACCACCATTCCGCCAGAGGTAACCACTGTACCCAAAGGTGTTGTTTTTCTGAAGTGAAACACCTAAGGTAGGTTTCTAGACATTTGTTGACGGCTTCGGTTTGACCATCTGTTTACGGATGATATGAAGTACTGAGTTTGAGTTGAGTGCCTTGTATTCTGAAGAGCTCCTGCCAAAAATTACTGGTGAAGATTGGGTCGCGGTGGGACACAATAGAAGTGGGCATGCCATGCAATTTGAAGATCTGATCCATGAAAGTTTGAGCAACCAAAGTGGGTGTGAATGGTTGGGGTAGGGCGCAAAAATGAGCATACTTCGACAGTCGGTCCACAACCACCATGATGACTGACTTGTTCCCAGACTTTGGAAGACCTGTAATGAAATCCATGGAGACCTCCATCCAAATTGACGCCGGAATGGGCAATGGTTGTAATGTGCCTGGTGTGTTGACGGTTTTCCCTTTGTGGCGTTGACAGACGTCACATTCTGCTACGAAAGTAAGGATGTCCTATTTCATGCTGGCCCAAAAAAATGATCTTCTGGTGCGAGCATATGTCTTCTGAAAGCCCGAATGTCCTGCAATGGGAGATGAGTGCAATTCTGCCAAAATGCAATTTTTGAGGGTGGATGTTGGTGATATTACGACTCTGTCCTTGTAGCGAAGAATATCATTCTGCCACGAGTAGCCCTTGCTGGAATTAGGATCTACCTGCAATTGAGAAATGAGTTGGGAGAGCCCGGGATGTGAAAACCATTCCCTGCGAGCCTCTTCAATCCAGTCTAGAATGGGGAGGGAAATTGCGAGCATAGTACTTTCCTCCTCAAATTGGCGCGACAATGCATCTGCTACCCTGTTGTCTTTCCCTTTCTTGTAAATGATCTCATAATCATATCCCAGCATTTTGGCTAACCATTTATTTTGTTGTGGGGAAGATAGGCGTTGCTCCAAAAAATATTTAAGACTGTGATGATCTGTGCGGATTTGGAAACGTCGCCCCAACAAGTAAGGTCGCCAGGTCTCGACTGCATGTAAGATGGCCATCATTTCCTTCTCGTAGGTAGATTGGCCCAGATTCCTCCCACTTAGTTGTTGGCTGGTGAAGGCCAATGGTCGCCCTTCCTGCATTAAGACTGCTCCAATACCTGTTACCGAAGCATCAGATTCAATGACAAATGATTTGGTGAAGTCCGGTAGTGCTAAGACAAGAGTGGAACACATGGCGATTTTGAGAGCTGTAAATGCCTGTTGTGCTTCTTCGTTCCAGAAGAAGGAATTTTTCTTTAGGAGTTGCGTTAGGGGCTTCGCTATGCGGCCATAGTTGCGGACAAATTTACGATAATAGCCTGTGAGACCCAAAAATCCTCTCAAGCTTTTCAAGGTCTTAGGTTGAGGCCATTCTTGCATTGCCTGGATCTTTTTTGGGTCCACCTTGACACCTTCACGCCCCACAATGTGGCCCAAATACTCAACTTCTTCCATGCCAAACGAACACTTAGACATCTTGACAAATAATTTATGCGTGCGAAGCAGTTGCAAGAGTAGATCTACATGCTGAAGATGTGCCGCCCAAGTGCCACTATAGATGAGGATGTCATCAAAGAAGACAAGGACAAATTTTCTGAGATATGGTTTGAGGAGGTGATTCATAAGGCTCTGAAACGTAGAGGGGGCATTACAGAGACCAAATGGCATGACCAGGAACTCATAATGGCCTTCATGAGTTCTGAAAGTTGTCTTGGGAATGTCGACTTCCTTCATGCGAATTTGGTGGTAGCCTGAGCGAAGATCCAACTTAGTGAAGAATTGAGCCCCATTGAGTTCGTCCAGCAAATCGTCAACCACTGGGATGGGAAATTTATCTTTGACTGTTAACTTATTGAGGGCCCTGAAGTCTGGACACATCCGCCACTCCCCATCTTTCTTGAGGACCATGACCACTAGAGATGAATAAGGACTAATGTTGGGACGAATGACACCTGCTTCCAACAATTCCTTGATGATTTTTTCTATTTCATTCTTTTGGGTGAACGGATATCTGTATGGCCACACATTTGGGGGTTGGGCCCCTGGAACCAATGTGATGCTATGATCATGTTCCCCTCGCGAGGGTGGAAGCTCATGAGGCTTGTCAAAGACCGTCCGATGTTTATTTAAAATCTGTTGCATCTCAGGATGAATTGGCTGAGACATGGTGTCTACTACCTGGATGGCATTAAATTGAGCTACCACTCCATGATGGCCCTTTTTTAACAATTTTTCCATCCTATGCGAGCTGATGATAGAGGGGGCTCCCGCCTGTAGTCCACGGAGGGTATGTGTGGAGTTGTTCTGCTTAAAACTCATATATAACTCCTGGAAATCCATTGTGATTGGCCCAAGAGTGCGGAGCCATTCCGCGCCGAGGACAATGTCGCAACCCCCCATGTGTATTGCAAACATGTGGGTTTTCAATTGATAATCCCCCATTTGAATTTTGACATTTTCACAGCAACCTTCACATTTCATTGTGCCCCCATCTGCAATCTGGACTTGGAAGTTAGAAACTGCCCGGACGAAACAATGTGCTGCTTCAGCGATCTTTTGGTGGATGAAATTATGGGTACCTCCACTATCAATCAAGACTACTACTGGGCGATGTTTAAGAAAACCCCTGATTTTGAGAGTTTGAGGGGAAGAAATTCCTGCCAATGCATTTAGCGAAATAATTGGTTCATCAGATACAATCTCCTGTTGGTTATCTTCTTCGATCGCCTCCGGTTCCTCAAGTGGTGGATCTTCCTCGCTGGAGTTGTAGTCAGTGGCATCTATTTGAAAAAACTTGTGCTCTTTGCATTTATGACCTGGGGAATATTTTTCATCACAGTATTAACATAGTCCTTGCTTCCTTCTTTCGGCCATTTCCGTAGGTGACACCTTTTGAATCTTAAGTGTCTGAGTCATATTGGGAGCCTGTGAGGGACGACCTTTAGCGGGGAAGTTGGGGCGGCTGGATTGGGCTGTTAATGCACGTTCCACCTTACGGGCTACCTGGCAAGCCTCTATCCATGTGGGAGGGTGGTGGAGTAGAACCTAAGCTTTGATGGCTTCTTTAAGACCACTGATAAATCATTCCATGTAGAACTCATCTGTGAGACCCTTAGTGCGGAAGGCTAAGGCTTCAAAAGCAGTAATATATTCCTCCACTGTACCCATCTGTCGGAGCTTCGTGAGACGCCCCAAAAAAGAGTCTTCCTGTTCAAAGCGACTGCGAAGAGTTTTGGCAAATTGGGCCCAATTCTGAAAATGTCCATTGCAACGCTGATGCCATTCCTTCCATTGCCATCGTTCATTGTCCAAGTACATGGTGCCCACCATAAGCTTAGTCCCCTCATCTGTGATATGATTCAATTGGAAATACTGCTCCATCTGTGCTAGCCATGCGGACGTGTGAGAACCGTCAAATTTCTGCATATCCAACTTGGGAGGTTGCTGACTGGGTGGTGGATGGGAGTGCCAAACGTGAGGAGAGTGGCTAGACTCACCCTCATGGTATTCATGGCCATTATACTCCTCCTCGTGGGCTGGCTTCTTGCCCTTTGGGAATGCCTCCTGTAACTGGTTACTTATTCCTTTAAGCTCAAGTTCTATGTGGTTACTCATTCCTTGAAGCTCAAGTTCGATCTTGTGCACCGCAGTTTGGAGGGAGTGCACATGGTTTTCAATTTTGTCGATCCTTTCATTGGCCATCGCTTGAGCGCGAGTTTCTACCATACACCAACCTGATGAAAAATTGGGACCGCCTAAAAATTTTTACTAAGAAATTGAATGGTACCACCTTGCTCAGCTCGTCGTCCTGATACTGATGGGCTAGGTCACCAATAAGCGCCCCGGAAGATCTCAGACTCTTTTTTTTTTTTCTTTTTCTTTTTTTTTTTGGAAAACTCCTAACGGAGTTTTACTCCTTCCTGATCAATACTGCAGTCGCCAAATCCTTAAAATGTCAATGCCGCCAAAAGTCCTACGAAAATTATATCCAAGTACAGAAACCCTTCACAACTACTCCGATCTAGTGGATCTGAGAGATCTGAATGGTGGAACAACTGATGATGCTGATCTGGAATATCCAATCTGGTGGATCTGAGAGATCTGAATGGTGGAACAACTTCTGCTGCTGATCTGGAATATCCGATCTGGTGGATCTGAGAGATCTGAATGGATGATGTGTGATCCCCCGATAGAAAGGGAACTATGGTCTTGGGGAGTGTCAGGTGCTACAGATCGCAATATACATAAGGGTCTGACAGTAGTACTCGGCCCAATGTTTCAGGGCTCTAACTAAGGAGGATCGACCGTACCCTTAGCCGTACAACCCGACTACCCTATCGTACGGGCGAGTAATCTCTCCGAGTGCTGTTCTCGGTGTACTGTAGCCACAAGACGGCCGAAGGTTTATCTATTGGCGAGGTTTCAAGGGAGCTAGGGGGCTTCCTATATACCCAGAGGGTACGTGGAAGACAGTCCGTGCGCGGTTCTGTCTAATGCGCTACTACTCGAAGGGGTACCCACAGGGGTTACAAGGGAGTCCAACAGACGTGACCACCTCTTGTATTTCCTGCGTGCATGCCTCCCCAAATCCGCAGGTTTATGCGCTTAACGACAGATCCCGTGGTTTAAAGACGCCGGAACACGTCTCTAGCCAAAAAAAAATTTGCTAAAATTTGGAGATCCCACCGAGCCCTGGAAAGTGCTCTGATACCACTTGTTATGCTCTTAACCTACAAAGCAATACCCAAGCGAAGAAAAGATACTGAGAACACAGAATATGCGAAGAAAATATACCCAGAACACAGAATAGCAATGATTTTATTATTCAGAGAGAAATGTTCACAGGCCTCTTCGAGGGGGCAACCTCCAATAGAGCAGAGCTCGATTACAAAACAAGACACGATGCTCCTCGCAGGGAGTCTCTACCCTTTATATATGACTCATACATGCAATACCACGGGCCAATATCGTGGGTTTTATTAATACCATCTATCTAATACTACCGCCCATTTACCATCTATCTAATACTACCGCCCATTTGTAACTAACTGTGGTCCCGTCATTAATTGCGAGTTAACCAGTTAAAAATATTAATATGGGCTTTATTGACTCTTGACTATGACGTGATCCCATGACATAAATAAGGGGGTTAGGGTGGGACCCTAACACTGGGCGAATTCCTGAGCTGTAGGTGAAAAATTGTGAAAATTGCCCAACAGGTCGCGCCCTAATCCTGATAGGTCGCACTTCTTTGGAGCTGTTTTTGAGGCACTTCCAGGTGTCCAAATGAGGCAAAAGTGGGCTTGTTGGAAAGGTCTGGATGTCTACTTTCCAACCCAAGTGGAATTTCTAAATTTGGTAGCCGTTTGCCCCTCCAAAATTGCAATATCCCAAGGCTGCTTCCTGTTTGTCAAAAAGATGGCAGAAAGTCAATTTTTGCATGTTTTTTGACCTTCTAGAGGCTCAAAACTTGATGAAATCTCTTGGTAATTTCTGAGCACGTGTACCTTTGCATTAAAAATTCAGAAATGCTAAGTTTTCCCAAAATGAAGTTGCCCATTGAATAGGTCGCGCGCAGCGCGTGACCTGTTAGGGAGAAAAACCTGTTTTTTGCCCAAAAATTCATAAGTGACCAAAAATGCTCTAAATTTTTTGAAATTTTTGCTGTAGTGAGGTCATTTAATATCATGCTCCTTCAAGGAAGCCTCAGCCAATATGTGGAGGGGATCGGGCCTTCTCCGTCGTTTTAGTGCCTTGGCCAACCGCCCTTGAATCACCTTCATTTTCGCCTTGCATACGTGCATTCGGGCCCAATAGTGGTTTTTCATGTTTCGGAGCAGGTCCTTATCTTTGTTGGCCTTAGCCAGCAGCCTCTCCAAATGAGCATTGACCCGGAGAAGCATAGCCTCTCGCTCAACGGGTACCAAATCACCGGGTCTCTTGCGCGCCAAGTTGCGGTCTTCATGGATCCTCCGCAACTCATCAAGAGTGTGCTCCTCCTCAAGTTGTTTGTTGCGCTGCTCTAAATAAGTGATCGTCCATTTTGTTGTTTCCAATCTTTGCTGCAATGAGTCATTTTCAACCCTTAGGTGCTGAATGATCTCCTTTGACTCTAGGCTAGGAGAACTTATATCAAGGTCAACAACCTCTATGTCTGGAACACCTGATGGCCCCTCATCAATCCTGGGTTGTTTTCCCCTCTCTGATACCTGTGTTGCTGTCGGAGATGAGGCCCCTTCCACCTGGTGTGGAGATAACACTCGTGGTGTTGATGAAGAAGGCGAGACCCCTTCCACCTGGTGTGGAGATAATACTTGCCTAGCTGATGCAAATAAGGCCCTGTGGCCTCTCTGATATGTGACCAATGGAGGAGAGCTGACATGTCTAGTCTCAGGACTATCATGCTGCTGTGAAGGCCCTCCCTCCTCATGAACAACCTCAGGGGAAGATGATGCTGATGCTGTGAAACAATCCCGAGAGATAAAATCCTCCCATGGGATACCCTGCTGAGCCAACTGATGCATGACCACAAGCTGGATCAAACCATAATGATAAATGCTCCTGTGTTGCTGTATTGGGCTCCTTCTCTGCACCAAGGGCACCATCCTCTCAATATCTCGGCACATGAACCATGGTATGTTCATCATTCGTACCCGTGTGAAATGCATCAACAAGCAAATATGGTACGAATACAAATATGCAAACCTGCCCTCACAGGTGAAATAGAGCATGATGAGCCTCATCAAGGGAGCATACTCATCCCTCAAAAATCTGAAAGGAAACATACCAGTTATGGACCTCATGTAGGCAGGTTTAATGAAGGGCTCATACTGAAATCTGTCCAACACTTTACGTTTGTTCCACTCTTCTCCCACATTTGGTATTCCTGTTGCTTGAGCAATACTTTCAGATGACAATATAAAATCCACCCCTGCAAGATTTACTTGCCCATTATGCAAATGCAAAACAAACAAGCGAGCCAATTCCCTATGATGCTGAATTTGAGAAATCCTCTCGCAAAATTCATAACATGAGAGGTAGCGGAAACATGTGACCGCAAGTGGACAAGCCTGCAAATCGGTCAAAGAGGTGGGCTCCTCTCTCTTATGGTGACTACTCTTACCACCCCTGTGAGGCCTCCTTTGTATCTCAATTTCTGGTGTTGACTCACGGTCATCACTTTGCTCATAGTCGTTTTCGGTTTCTGACATGGTTTCAGGAGCAAAGTGGCTGAAATGTACTGCTGCTTCTGCTCAAATGACCTGCTGTTTTTCCCTATTTGTAATGCTGCTTCAAGGGGACAAATAACACAAGGGAGATGTTAGGGAAGGGATACTTCTAGGGGAATTAGGGAAAATACATGAAAAAGGGAATTAAGGAAAGGAATCATGACATATACAACATCATACCATTATCATTGCAAAGGTTTTATGGGAGGTAGAGTTTAGGGTTATATTATTGATTTTTTTAGGAATAGGGGTAGGGTTTTAGGGCTTTTGGTATTTTTGGTAGGGAGATTAGGTAGAAATGATATAGGAGGTGGTCAAGGGAAGTGGGAAAAAGTTGGGGTGACAAGGATGACCTTGAAACAGCAAAAAAACCATAGTTATACAAGCATTTTGACATTTTTAAAGCAAATATACATGAACCTCTCATTTCAACTTGATGGCATTAAAACACATTTCCCATGCTCATTTTCTTGATCAAGCAAAATACTTTGATGATCAGAGGCCTACCTGCAATCTTGAAGAATTTTGGGGTCGTTTGGGAGTTTACTGGCGATTTTTTGTAGATGAATTCCCAACAGGTCGCGCGCAGGTGCTGACAGGTCGCGCGCGCCCAACAGGTCGCGCCAGTGTATTTTCCTAACTGGATGAACCCCCCTGACAGGTCGCGCCGACCCAACAGGTCACGCGCAGGTATTGACAGGTCGCGCGCAGGCTCTGCTTGCAAACTTTGCTCAATTTCTCTCCAAATCGCTCTTCACTATTGCTTTGAGGCAAATGATGATCAAATAGAGGGAGAGAGGGGCTTTATAGGCTTGATTTAAATTAATTTCTCCTCAAACCCTCTTTCTAATGTTTTTAACTTGACACTTTTTCAAAATTTAAATGCTGCTGACTTTATGGTTTCCTTTTGTCCTGAAATTGGTTGAACTGATGCTTTTTCTTGAAAATTTTTGCATGGATAGCTTCTGAGGAATCTTAGCAAAGGGGACCAGGGCTACATGCTGACTTTCAAAGAATTTTGAATTTTTACAATTTTTTACAAAAATTTGAGAAAATGACCTTGGGCTTTAAAAACAGGGTTTTTAAATCCAAGGTAAAAATTAGCTGTAGAAGATGAAATCTTTTAAAGAAACACTTTGATAGTCCTCCCTCTGGCCTGCTGGGCATTTATTGACTTTTAAAGACATGACCTCAAAGACAAATTGGACCTAAACCCTAAACCTAGGACTTTGACCTCAAGACAAAACAATTAACCTTGAAATAGTTTATTGACTGAAACAACTTGATCCAGCAGTGCCAAGAGGGGAATAAATACACCAGCTCCTCCATCAGGGTTATGGCATGCCTAATGGAATGCAATAAGATGACACTGATGAGACACCTACTTATGCAAATGCAAAGAGTTTTGATCGCTGATGGAGGGCTACTAGACCGACTCTAACACACTCTATGGGACACCCGCAACTGTCACCACCATGTTCCTTAGAGAGTCCTATTTTTCCATCGGCCATATCACCACCCTCGAGCTGACTCCTTGTGCAGAGATAATGAAAAGCTCCATATTGATAACCAGCATATGTTTTCTAGAAGTGTAGGACGCCCCCTGGATGCCCCTCAGTGATTTATAATCAATTCTAATTTCAAATTCACTGGTTCCCGCCTGTTCTAGCATCCTCGTGTGAAATCTGTGGCAGCTCATTCCATATCTGGCTTGTACTCTTAACTTCCCTTCACCCGCTCCCTTTTGCCATAATGCAGACATCTTGTCATGAATAGTGACAGGAATATTCACCTCGCCTCTTAGCAATGCATCAACACACTACTTACCGCGCAACCGCGATGTTGGTGATGGGCCAGATCGACGTGTTTCCTGGTGCTCACGCCTCTTTCCCCTAGATTTCTTTATCATCCCACGCCCTCTTTCAACTGGCTAGAGTGGTGAGACTGTCCCTCAACCAATTAGTCAGGCGATTGGCCCGCCCATGTAGAGCTTTAGGTGACTGCCATTTACTCGGCCTGGGAACGGGTCTCCATTGAGTTTGGCAAGCTGAACCGCGCCTCCATTGGTAACTTCTTTGACGATATAGGGTCCCGACCAATGCATTCAGAGTTTGCCAGGGAATTTCTTGAACTTACTGTCATACAGAAATACTAGATCATTCTCCTTGAAGGTGCACACCTTGATATGGCAATCATGCTACGCTTTCTCACGTTGTTTCTATACTTGCTGATGGAATCCAGCCAAAAACCATTCCTCCTCCAGTTCCTCTAGTTGTGCGAGCCTTTCCTCCAAAGCCCCGCTGTCTGTCATACCTATTATTGTCGCGATCTGTAGACTAGGCACAATATATTCCATAGGCATAACGGCCTCCTTGCCATAGACTAACCGAAAAGGTGTCTGGCCCATCAGCGTCTTGCACGTGGTTTGGTATGTCCATAGCACAGCAGGGATGCGCAAATCCCAGTCATTTCATTGCACATTACAAACCTTGGTCAACGCGGTCTCCAAGATTTTGTTGAATGCCTCAACGATCCCATTCACTTGCGAGTGGTATGGTGTACTCTGTTGGTGATATATCTAGAATTCCTCAGTGAGTGCGTTGATCGTTTCATTTAGAAAATACGTTCCCCAATCGCTCATGAGAATTTTGGGACATCCAAACCTTGTCATTATGTTCTCGAACAAAAACTTCACAGTTGTCGCAGTCGTGAAGTCCTTAACCGGCTGTGCCTCTGCCCATCGAGTCAAATATTCTGTCACAGTGATGATATAGCGCATGCCCATCTTCCCTCGCGGCTCGATAGGTCCGATGAAGTCAATTTCCCACTTCTCGAATGGCTATAGCATCATCTGTGGCTGGAGCAGCATTTCATCTCTCTGCAATGGTTTCCCCGTCCGTTGACATACATCGCAGGCTCGACAGTATGTTTTTGAATCTTGATGGAGAGTGGGCCACCATAATCCTGCACGAAGAATCTTTTGGGCTGTGGCACGACCCACATAATGTCCGCCAGCAACCCCCCCATGTGCTTCGGCCAGGATCTATCCTCACTCGAACTCTGGGACATACCGACATAATGTTTCATCGTTGCCCATTTTATAGAGGTGTCCTGCAATCACGATGAAGTATGTTGCACGTATCACTAATTCCTTCTTCTGCTGAACCGAATATCCCTGCGGCGTGGTTCTTGTAGTTAAGAAATGGATTATATCCTCAAAATGGCCATCCGCTACGCGCACCGCATATAGTTGTGCATCCGAGAGTCCGTCCTCTAAATTTGTGGGCTCTTCGCTAGTCTCAATTCGGGACAGGTGATCTGGATCTGCGTTTAGACGTCCCGAATTTACGATGACCTCAAAGTCATATTCCTGGAATAACAACAACAATCTACAAATGCGCCCCCCTAACAAAGGCTTATTGACTAGGTATTTTAACGTAGAGTGATCGGTATACATCTTAAAGTGGCCCCCAAGCAGATAGTGGCGGAATTCTTGAAGCGGGTATACCATCGCTAATCCCTCCCACTCGGTAGTGGAGTAATTCTTCTCAGCTTTTGACAACCGGTGACTTGTGAATGCAATCAGATGGTCAATTCCTTCCGCTTCTAGTTGAGTAAGTATCGCCCCTAACGCGATACATGACGTGTCGACATGCACATGAAATTCAACGTCCCATTTCGAAAAGACCAATATCGGGGCGGATGCCATATTTTCCTTAAGTGTCTCCAGAATTTTGTTACATTCCTCATTCCAGCAATAAGTAGCATCCTTCTTCAGCAGCTGTTCCATCAGAGTCGTGATCTGGGCATAGCTTTTGATGAACTTTCGATAGTAGCCGGTGTGTCCCAGTGTGGCGCGTAGTTGTTTGACACTTCGCGGCGCTTGCAGATTGAGTATGATAGTGATATTTGCGGAATCCACCATCAGGAATTGCTTACAGACCACATGGCCCAGCAGGTTCCTGAATGGGACAAGGAAAGTACATTTCTTTAGGTTTAGCACAATCTGGTGTCAGCGGCAAGTATCCATCATTAACTGTAAGCTCACTATGTGTTTCTTAACTAGTCCGAACATGGTCCAGTCATCCAGATAGACCTCTAAGAACTTGTGTATAAATTCGTTGAATGTCACTACCACTATTCGTGAAAATATTGTCGGCACGTTATTTAGTCCAAAGGGCATCACTGTGTACTGAAAGCAACCCCATTCGATGGAAAACATTGTTTTACTCCTGTCTTCTGGCACGATCTTGATCTTGTGGTATCCTGAGAACCCATCCGTGAAGGAGTAGGCTTCCTTCCCCCCCACATTTTCCAGTACCTCATCTATAAATGAAGTTGGAAACAAATCGTTGACACAGGCGTCATTGAGCTTCCTAAGATCTACGCAGATGTGAATTTCACCCTTCTATTTCTTCTCCTGCACAACCATCAGACTTACCCAGTCAGACTCCTCGACTGGTTCAATGATTCCTGCTGCCAGCATCTTGTCCAGTTCTTCACAGACCTTTGCTTTATATTTTGGATTCAATCGATAGGGTCACTACTTAACTGGTTTCGCGTCTGGTTTCAATGTTATCTTCATCATTCCTAGGTCTCCTAGGATCCCTTTTAGCTCTGTGATTTTTGTTGGGAATAAATCTCGATATTCCCAAAGTAATTCGATGACCTTCTCCACTGTGGCATTGTCCCAATAGTCCCCAAGCGTTGCATACTTCGGCTCCTCTTCTGTTCCGATATTGACTTGTCTCGTTTTCAATGGTGTCATGATATCTGGATCTTCGATTTTGGGTCCGCGCACCTCACGGCTCCCCTCTGATTCTGGAATATTGACGTTTCTTGAATCGTCCTCATCATCTTCTACCTAGACATTATAGCATTTGAGAGCCTGGCTCAGCTGTCGTGACCAGTCGAGCTGCACAGTTTCTTCTGGTTCCAGTGACGTCTTGAAAATGGCGGACTTTACCAGTCATAACGCGTCGTCCACGGGATCCATCCATTTATCTTCAAAGAGAAATGTCGACAAGAACCCTTCGCGCAAGATATTCCATTTTCCTGTGTCGTGTCAGAGCTCCGCTTTAGTATACCAATTTCTGGGAATGACGTCCAAGGTGTGATAAAATAAGTGCACCCATTCTGGCTAATGTTCCTCTCTGTAGGCTTTGATCCATCTAGTAAGGTGCATGCATGGGTCATCACGTCCATCGTATTTCTCTGTCATGCATAGTTCTAGCTTCCCAAATTTGATCTTCATCATGCGCCTGTAGCCGCACCAATCTTCGAAAGTCCCTTCATGTGTGCCCCACCATCGCGCAGGCGTTGCGCACAATGCCCACTTCAACGCATCAAACCGTTGGTGCTCTAGTACTGCGATTTCAAATTTGGTCAGGAATTCATCTATTATTGTCAGCCCATCATACGTCAGCAATTCGCAATCCTAGGCCCTTACACAGTATAGAGATTTAGTCATCATATTGCAGTGTAGCGTGGTCACTCCATTCAACCTGTTGCGCCACCATTCGTCTTCTTCATCTGAATCGATGGTGCAAGATTCTACATAGCCCCGTGATAGTCTTCTATCCTCCATTGTTTTGACCCATTCTTGCCTTTGTGCAGCTATTCTGTAGATACCATCCAATTCATCGTCGCTTTCTTTGTTGCGCACGGGTTCAATGTAGCGCGGTCTTTTAGTTGGATCTAGCAGAACGACTATGCGTAGTGACTTTGTTTCAAATATCATGGTCTGCTTCTTTAAATTGATAACCCCATTCATGTTGGTAGCCCAATCTATTCCTAACAATGCAGGATAAGGTGTACTTTCATCCATGATTTCAATGACTTCAAAGTCTGTCTGAGTACTTGTGCCGTCAATATCTACTGTAGTTTCTTGCAGCCTTCCCATGGGCAGGACCTTCTGCTGGTTTTCCATTCGCAATTGGATAGGGGGGCATTGTAGTGTAGGCTTACCCATGTGCTCCCAAGTCTGTTTAGGTAGTATGTTGGCATCGGAGCCCAGATCCAAAATGACATGTTCCATCGCATAATCGTCGATCTACACTGTTAATCGCATTTCCCTCCCGGTCTGCAACACATGTCTTCCCAACTTTCAAACTACACAAGGTTCACTCCATCCTGCGCATCTATTTATCAACTCCTGTAAGCCTTTAAATACCATGTTTTCACGAAGCAATTTTATACATGTCTCTAAAAAGGTATTTATTATCAAGGGATCCCTGTCCAGCTCAGGCTAATCCCTACTACCTAGGGTAGAGACCTCCGCGAAACTCTCCTTAGCTTCCAAATATGTCTCCTTACCAACCCCTGCATCTTCCTCACTCGTTCTATCTACTCTTGTGGTCGTGCCACTTCTCAGTACCATGTTTACTTTGGGATCCTCCTCGCGAGGTTTGGACCTCATCATCTACACGTTCTAGATTATTTTTGGTTGCGCTGCCCGTTTTTCATGAATATGTGTTATCAGCGTAGGGTAATCTAACAGCTCATGATCGAATTGCTCATAATAACTGCATGAAATTCTTGTTGGGTTGGTACAATCCCATGCATAATGTCCTAGACCTCCGCAGTTGTAATAGATTAGCTACTCGCAACCCCTTCCTGGCCCCATTCCACCCCGTCCTCGTCCTCGGCCCTAGAACCCACCACGCGCGATCACCATGGCTAGATCCTGACCTCGCACCTCCGTCTGCATTCTGTAAGCATGTGACTGGTCCATTAATAATTGATAGTTATGACAGTCTCTTTCCTCGTGGCCCACCGATCTACAAAAGTTACAAAATCGCTGCTGGGGGGTCTGGTTGTATTTTGGCAGCAGATGACAGTTATTCGTGTTGTCCTTTCCTCCCACTTGATAGATTGCGCACCAGAGTGGGATTTTTGTCCTCGACCCTGCCTGTGCCTCTGGTCAGAATGGTGTTGGTCCCCCCGTTGCCACATAATTCGTTGAGACCGGGCAGTGATCTTTATCATGCCCTTGGCTTCTACACTTTATACACCATAGGTCCTCCTAGACTTCTGGTCGCGGTGCCTGTTCTTGTTTTAACTTCTTCATTCCCAAACACAAATTTTGGATCTACGCTTGGATTCGTTGAACTCCCAACCCTAGGTCTTGTAACGGAGTTTCGTGCAACCTCATTGTTGTTTCAAATGCTTCAGCCTGGGTTGAGATATTCTATTGTGACAAAATCGTCCTCAGATGTGATGTTAAGGATTCCATAAAACAAGTGCAGTGTTGTGCATCCATCAATGTCATGTTAGCCTCGCTAATAATTCTTTTCAGTCTTTGATCCAAATCCCACGAGGTTTCACCAGGCATCATCGTGATCTCTTTGAACCCTATCATCGACTGTGTTTCTGACTTTGGCCACCTAAACTCCTTATTCAGTTCGGTCTAGATTTCTACTATCCCCACAGTTGGGTGACTACTTGAGTACTTTATGTACCATGTCAACGCCCGGTCCTGCAGTGCGATAACTAAGGTAGCCTTTCTGATATTGTCATCTGCAATTCTTTATGCATTCCATACTGAGGTTAGCACGAACCAAAATTGTTCTGGGTCTTCACTTCCCGCTCCTTTGAATACCGGTAGTTGGATTGCGCTCATCATTGTCAACTCTGCCACCATACTCCGAACTAGTACTGTTTCAGGCTCCTTCGATCCTTCAACTATTTTTCTATAGAGTCCCCGCACTCCACATCAGACACCCCTTAGGCAGATCCCAGTCTCAGCAATGGAACCATTTTTTGGCTTGTATGGGCCTAACCCAGGTTCGGAAAAATTATTTAGCCAAACAAATCCCACAGCTACCGGCCCTTTCGGCAATAGCCCGCAGAGCGCGGACTGAAGTCTCACCTGAGGTAGCAGGGGAGGGTGCTGGAACCAGGTTTCCACACCCTGGGGATGTCTAGATGTGGTCTAGATGGTTTGTGCGCCGTCCTGCAACCTTGCGCTACTCTACTTCCGCGTAGATCTGGATCCGGGTTAATTCGTGATATTAATTACTTTGTATAATTCAGATCTACTTAGCCGGGTCTTTATGCAAACATTTAACATATTTAACCAGTTCGCGCACTTATAATAAATTTAGATTCTCACACATTAATAATATAAGCATATACGCATAGATCAAGAGTATATTAACCATACAAAAAGTCAGATCCCCGATAATTCAGATTTCACACAGAATTTACAGAAGAAACTTATCTTTATTTCCACTTTGTCACCAATACATTCATATCTGCCCTGCACACTCAGCTGCAAGGGTTTGCGCACATAGCTGCGGACTCTTCCAGGTCTCTACGCACACAGCTGCAGAGCCTCTATCCACTACCCAAACCCTCGACTCAGACTTACAAATGCTTTCAGAATTTTTCTCCTCAAAAACCCATTACATTTCAGATCCAAAATTATACCAAAAAGAATTGCATTTCCCTCATAGATCCGCGCTCTATTTATACCTTCCTATGGTCCACGGACTAACTTACTTCCTATTATTCTATATTATTTCTTGGGTGGACAACCCTTTGACTCGACCTTTTACATTTCGCGCTCCGCATATTTCGTAGGTTTACAATATTTTATCCTAATTTCTAGGCTATTAGACCCAAAACTGTTACGCGGGACCTCCGCTACCCAACATTGTGCCAGATGATCACTATCAGATCTGATCATTTCATATAATAGAAGATTTATCAAGGCATCATCATCAATCAGATATACATCAAGTTATCAACAACTTATGAGAGCCAACATATTTCCACATGTCATCCACAGATTGTAACCATCATCAAGTAGAGCAGATAATTCACTGAACCATGTCAGACCCCTTTTTTTTCTAAGTCTGGCTCCCTGCTTTTCCTCAAACCAACATATACTCAACTGTATCCACAGAAACCAGCATATGTACGTGACTATGCTTCATGAAACTCGCGTATAACCACCTTTCTCTGAAACAGATAGGTTTTAATAGTAGAATGATGCATCAACTACTCCCAGCTTCTGTCTGAGATATTCAAATGTCTCTCTAGGCAGTGGTTTGGTGAATATATCAGCAACCTATTCTTTGGAGGGAACATACTCCAATTTGACCTTTTGTTCAAGCAGTTGTTCCCGTAGAAAGCGATATTTGATGGGTATGTGCTTGGTCTTGGAATGCATGACTAGATTCTTTGAAATACCGATGGCACTTGTATTATCACATAGAATGGAGATGGGTGGAGTACATGTGATCTGAATGTCTTGCAATGTTTGCATCATCCAAAGGAGTTGTGTGCAGAAAGATGCAGCAGCCACATATTCTACTTCAGCTGTAGATAATGCAATTGAACTTTGTTTCTTGCTGAACCAAGACACTAATCTAGAACCCATATAGAATGCACCACCACTAGTGTTTTTTCTATCATCAACGTTTCCTGCCCAATCTTCATCTGTATATGCATGAAGTGTAAGATCTATATCTCTAAGATACCATAAACCAAAATTTTGTGTTCCTTGAAGATATTTGAAAATCCTTTTGACTACCTGAAGGTGTGATTCCTTTGGATTTGCTTGGAATCTTCCAACTATTCCTACTGCATGCATGATGTCTGGTCGGGTACCTGTTAGATAAAGCAGACTGCCAATCATGGATCTGTAAGTTGGTTGATGTACTACTGTTGATTCATCATTTGAGCTGAGACTGCATCCTGTTACCATTGGGGTACATACTGGTTTAGAATCTTCCATGCCATATTTTTTCAAGATCTGTTTGAGATATTTGGTTTGTGACAGAAAAATACCATCTTTATTTTGTTGAACTTGTAGACCAAGAAAATATGTAAGCTCACCAAGTAGGGACATTTCAAATTCTTGCTACATTACCGAAGAAAAATTTTGACTCATGGCTTCTTCATTGCTACCAAAAATGATATCATCAACATACACAACAAGTATTAGCAATTTATTATTGTCAATCTTTTTATATAGATTGCTATCAGCTGGTCCCTTTGAAAAACCTTGTTGATGGAGATATTTGTCAAGACGGTAATACCAGGCCCTTGGAGCTTGTTTTAGACCATAGAGAGCCTTTCTGAGTCTACATACAATTTTTGCGTCATTTCCAAGAATGAATCCATCTGGTTGCTCAATATAGACTTCTTCTCATAAGTCTCCATTAAGAAAGGCATATTTTACATCCATTTGGTATACTTTGAATTTCTAAAAACTAGAAAGATAAAGGAACATTCTTATGGCTTCAAGTCTAGCAACAGTTGCAAAATTTTCTTCAAAATCTATACCTTCTTGTTGAGCATATCCTTTACAAACAAGTCTGGCCTTGTTTCTAATAACTTCTCCATTTTCAGTCAGCTTGTTTTTGAATATCCATTTAGTTCCTATGATATTCTTATCATGAGGTCTAGGAACTAATTCCCAAGTATTATTCTTTTCAATTTGCTCAAGTTCTTCATTCATGGCCTTGACCCAACATTCATATTTGCATGTTTCATTTACATTTTGAGGTTCAGTGGAGGATAGCAAAGCTAGATAGATTGAAGCTTCTATAATAGTTCTTCTTGTCTGCACACCTACATCTTTCTGTCCCAAAATTTGAGTCTCTAGATGATTTTTCTGAACATACCTGGACGGAGTCTTTTCTTCTACTGTTATCTCTTATTCTGGTGCTTCATTGGTTTCCTCTTCAGAATTAGTGTGATTTGATGTGGGAGGATAATCCTCATCTTCTTCATAATCTTCGTTTTTTATTTGTTTTGGATTTTTGCATGCTTCAATAACCACAACATCAATGCTTTCAATAATTTTCCCAAGTCTTTTATTATAACATTTATATCCTTTACTTCGGGAAGAGTAACCAAGGAGAATACCTTCATCTGCTCTGGGTTCAAACTTACCAAGTTTTTCATCAGTCCTTTTGATGTAACATTTGCTTCCAAAAACTTTGAAGTATTTTACAGTAGGAGTCTTACCATACCAAAGTTCATGTGGATTTTGAGTGTTGTTTACCCGAACATTTGCTTGGTTGAGAATAGTGACGGGAACGAATGCAGCTTCACCCCAGAAGGTTGTGGGAGTTCCAGACTCATCTAGCATATCACGAGCCATTTGTTGAATAGTTATGTTCATCCTTTCTACCACTCCATTTTGCTGAGGAGTACTTGTAGTGGAGAATTTCCTTTTAATTCCATGTTCTTCACAAAAGTCAAAGAAATCATCTGAGGTAAATTCCCCTCCTCGATCAGATCTAAGGCATTTGATTTTGCAATCTGATTCATTTTCAACCAAAGCTTTAAAGGCTTTGAACTTTTCAAATGCTTCATCTTTATGCTTTAGAAGTCCTATACAACACATTCTGGAAAAATCATCAATGAACAATATAAAGTATTCTTCTCCACGAGGTGAATTTTTCCTTGATGGTCCACATAAATCAGTATGAACAAGTTCAAGAGGCTTACTAGCTGATCCTTCCTTTTCAGGGAAGTGTGATCTGGTTTGCTTACCAAATTGACATGATTTGCATATTGTATTTTCTGGAATGTTGATATCAGGAAGATCACGAACAGCTTGGAATCTGCATGCTTTTCTTATTTGAGAAAAGCGTAGATGCCCCAATATTTTGTGCCATAGCCATTTTTCATCATTTTTTCTTAGATAGCATTGTTGTTGTCCTCCCTTGAGTATGTATAAGTTGTTTGGAGTTCTTATACCTTTGATCATGGTTTCTCCTATATCAAGCTCACGAACAACACATCCATTTGATCGAAATACTACTTCATTTCCTTGATCACACATTTGACTGACACTCAACAGGTTATGCTTTAGACCATCAACATACATAACATTCCCAGCTTTAACTTTTTCTTTTAAGAGAACAAAGCCTTTACCTTTTATGACAGCAGGAGTGTCATTTCCAAATGAGACCTTCTTTTCCTTTTCTAAGGCATTATATGAGTGAATTTTTTCTTTGTCACCTGTCATGTGTTTTGAGCATCCACTGTCGATGTACCACTAATTTTCTTGTCCTTCTACATACAAGGTTATACCACATCTTTCTATTTTCGGTTCTTCTTTCTCCATATTTTGGGCCTTAAAGAAATTTGTTCATTTTGAGATACTTGCCGAAATTTACTCCTGCATTCAGATTCTTCATGGCTAAAGTTGTTACAGATTGAGCATTCTGTTTCATTTTCAAGAGGAGAAAAGTTATTATATGAAATTTTCTTGATCCCTATCACATTTCTTTGATTTTGTGCTTCTCTAGTCATGATGGTCTTGTAAGCAACACATTGAACATCTTTATGTCCAAAGTTATGACATGAAAAACATTGACCATTAAAGAAGTTCCTGCGATTATTGAATCTACTGACCTGGTGATTGTAGTTTCTATTGATATTCATCCCTGAAGCAAATTGAGTATGATTTACCTGGGGTTGGTTGTGGCTTTTGATCATCCTTGAAGTAAATTGAGCCTGATTTTCTTGGTGATCTGCTTTATGCCTTTGCTGACCATTGTCAAACTATTCACTGCTCTTTGCTGCATCAAGATAGCTTTTAGTGGAGGTTGACGCCTTCTATGATTGAGATGCTTCTTCAATATATCCAAGACCTATCTTTATCAGAGGAAAATGTTGTACTTTAATAATTTCATTTAAGGTTTCTGATCCTTTAGCAAATCTAAGATTGAGAGCTTTTGTTTTCTCAATATCCTTTCTTAGACCCACAATTTCACATTCTAGTTTTCTCTTTCAGCAAGTTGGAATGTCAAAGTGTCCATAATCATATTCTTTTCTTATAAACAGATTTTGAGTTTAGATATTTCTTCATAAAGGTCATCTTCATCTAAAGCATCCAAGAAATCATCATCTTCATAAGCCATCAGAAGTCTATAGTCATTACTATTTTAATCTTCATCACTAATTGATAAACCATCGTTATCTTCATGAGTATAGTAGCTCTTCTTACTTACACTTTGTTTTCTAATCCATTTTGCAGATTCCTTACCTTTATCACATTTATCTTTATGAGGACATTTGGCAGCATAACGACCGACTCTTCCACAAGCAAAACATTTGAAGGGTAGTTTACCTCTGAATCTTCTGAAACCCCGTTGAAGATTCTTGACAAAGTTTGCTTCTTCTTCTCCTTCTGAAATATTTTTTGATTCGTTGAGTTCTTCTTTTCCTTTTGTTGAAGCTTTAAATGCAGCTTCTCTCATATCTGATGGACCTCCTTTTCTCATCTCAAAGGCAGTTAAGATTTCGTGTAGTTGTGTCATATTAATAGTCTCTAGATCCTGCTTTTCTTCTATGGCAGATACTTTTGATTCAAACATAGTAGACAAGGATCTTAAAACCTTTTCAACTAAAGTAACTTCCTTTATCTCTTCACCCAGATTATTCATGAAATTAACAATCTCATCTATACGTAAGAAGTAACTAGCTATGCTTTCATCATTGTGCATCTTGAGAGTTTCATATTGAATTCTGAGAGTTTGTAGTTTAGCACGTTTTACCTGAGAGTCTCCTTCGTAGCTTAGAACGATTTTGTCCCATATTTCTTTGGCGGATTTGAGCTGCATAACTTTGACAAACTCTGATGGTGACAGACTTCCCAATAATGTATTGACGGCCTTGGCATTGGTTTCATATTTCTTTTTACCTGCCGCATCTGTAGGAATTGCTAATGGAAATTTATATCCTCCTTCCACGATTTCCTAGACATTTGTTCCAAGAGATTGAAGATAGGTTGTGGTTCTTACTTTCCAATAAACAAAGTTGCTCCCATCAAAGATTGGCAGTCTGATGGATCCCTCTCTTTCATGATTACTCATGATGATGGATCTTCCTTCAAGTGATCAAGCTTCTTCTGAAGGACCTACTCTGATACCAACTGTTGGAAATAATACTGAGAGGGGGGGTGAATCAGTATTAGCAAGTCAATAATTTTTTCATTTCCATAATCAGATTCATATACGCTACTTCAGTTAATGGAACTCGCGTGTATACGCAACTATGTTTAAGGCAACTAACGTATATCCAGCAAACTTATGATTCAGTTAATTCATCATATGTTGATCTTTAATCAGTGCATCAGAACCATATAACAGTAACTAGATGTAGTAAAAACAGAACATTCAATCACACATATGAACACAAGATATGAGGTGGAAACACAATGTGGGTGAAAACCACCTACTACAACCGTATCTGTCTTCTTTTTAATAATAATAAAATTATGTTTACAATTTTTGTACTGGTACAGTATTATACCAGTTCGCAGGCTTCTACCTGTAGAAGGATACAACCTTCTCTCATTCTCCAGCTTCTACTGGAAGGGAGCTACAACCCCCTAGCTCTTGTACTAGCTGATATATTTACTAGTATGTAGGTGTCAGCCTATAGAAGGCTACAACCTTCTCTTTTCTTCCAGGGACCACGTTTCATAAATTTTCAGACTGGATCCATCAATAACATCATTCAATCATCAAATATATCTGCATAAACCAATCTCCTTTGCACCAATCACAACTAAATCAATAAATCACTTTGACAACCCTTCAATCTGATCTTTCAGAATGTTGTAACCAGAACACAAGCCAGAACCCAAAATATTGCATCAACAATCAGAAGCAGCTAAAAAATATTTTATAAGGTATACACTACTTCTATGTGTCGAACTTGCATGCATACGCGCTTTCCTCAAGGCGAACCTACGTACAGATTTGCAAATCAAATTTATGATGTATACATTGTTTTGATATGCAGAAACGGCACGTATACGTGCCTTTTCTAAAGTGAACCTACGTACAGATCTGTAAATGATGATTTAAACATTACCACAATTCCAGACTTTAGTTATACCCAGATCATCATATTTACATACTACAACATGCGCCAGTTATTCAAATAAATGATCAAACCACATAAAGATAATTCACTTCAAGCCTTAAGATCTTGACCCATCATTAGATCTTATCCTTCATCAAGCGCTAAGGTTCATCCTCGATTCAGATCCAGCTATGCACCATAACCCAATAACCTGTATACTAGATCTTACTCTTCATCAGATATTCAATACCTGAGTGCCTTGGCCTAATGATATTCCCTTCTTTTTATAGTCTTAGGCCTTAGTCAATACCATGGACCAAAACCACTTAGGACCAATACCTTGGACCCAATACCTGGGGTCAATACCTCAGACCAGATACCTTGGACCAATACCATGGATCAAAATACCTTGGACCAAACACTACAACAAAACCAGCGATTAGCGTCCCTTTTTACTTCTTTTTTTGCATCTAGAACCCATTTTTGGTGCTATTTGCATCCATTTATCAAATATGGTGCAAAACTTGACACAAAATTTGCATCAAGTTTTGCACCAAATCTTACACCAAGTTTAGCACCAGGTATTGCAATAGGTTTTGCACCACGTTTTGCACCAAATTTTATGCCAAGTTTTGTGTCATCCTTTACACCAGGTTTTGTTCCAGGTTTTGCATCAAGTTTGGCACCTAATTTTGTTTGACATACTTTTGCATCCTCATTTGCATCCACTTTTTGCACCTACACTTGCATCAACTTTTGCATCGACTTTCGCATCCTTTTTTGCATCATTTTTTAAATCATTTTTTGCATCCATTTTTTCATCCATTTGTGCATCCCTTTTGCGCCAAGTTTTACATCGTGTTTTGTGTCTAGTTTTGCATAAAATTTTGCATCTACTTTTGTTGCATCCACTTTGCCCTCTTGTTTGGCATCCATATTTACATCCTCTTTTGCATCTATTATTGTACCCACTATTGCATCTAATATTTTTGTGCCACAATTAGCACCTAGTTTGGCACCTCCTTTTGCACCCACTTTTGATTATAATTTTGCATCCACGTTTGCATCCTCATTTGCGTCTAGGTTTTCATCAACTACTACATCTATTTTTGCATCCCTTTTTGTATCCAATTTTGGACCGGGATTTGCATCGGGTTTTGTGTCTCGTTTTGCATCTACTTTTGCATCGACTTCTATTGCATCCACTTTTGCACACAATTTTGCATCCACTGTTGCACCCATTTTAAATTTCACTTTTTGCATCCCTTTTTACATCTTCATTTGCATCATACTTTGATTCTTTTTTTGCATCTATCATTACATCCACTTTTGTTATGCCACAATTTGCACCATGTTTTGCACTCACTGTTGTATCCACATTTGCTTCCAATTTTGCATCCATGTTCACATCCTCTTTTGCATCAAATATTGCATCTATTTTTGCATCCACTTTTATGTCAGGTTTATGCATTGGGTTTTGCATCTCGTTTTGTATCTACTTTTGCATCTACTTACATTATATCCATTTTTTGCATCCAATTTTGTTTTGCCTGTTGCATCAATGTTTGCTTCCACTTTTACATCCATTTTTGCATCTTATTTTGCATATTTTTTGTCTATTGTTACATCCGCTTTTGTTGCACCATATCTTGCGCCTACCATTGCAACCACATTTGCTTCCACGTTTGCATCTCCTATTGCATCCACTTTTGTTTCATCCATTTTTTCATATACTTTTGTTTCCGTTGTTGCATCCACATTTGTTTCACCACAATTTGTGCCAAGTTTTACACCTACCATTGGACCCATGTTTGCTTCCACTTTTGCCTTCATGTTTGCATCCAAGTTTGCATTGACAACTGCATCTACTTTTGCATCCACTTTTGTGTCAGGTTTTTCATGTTGTTGTGCATCTACTTATGTTGTATCCACTTTTCATCCAATTTTACTTCTATTGTTGCCCCCATTTCTATGTTCGCTTTTGCATCCCTTTTCCAACACTCATCATATTTTTTGAATTGATGATATTCCTTATGGCATTGACAATTATGAACAATTGATGACAATGTCAATAATATTGGCAATGATGAAAATGAAGATGATGGCGATGACATGAATTGTGATTATGATGATAAAGACGATAGTGGTTACAATGACAATGATGATGATGGCAATGATTATGATGATGATGATGCTAATGACGTTGGCGAATCTTCCCAATTTTAGATGTTGTCATTGTCATAATCATAAGCATTATCTTTGGTGTCATGATCATCATTTTCATCTAGGTCATCATCAAAAACAATAATGGCATGAATGATGATGATGCATGATTACAACAATGTCGATAGAAATTACATTAATGATGATGATGGGGATGATAAAAATGACAATGCCGATGATAATGGTGGTGATGATGATCATCATCGATCATCTGTCAAAAATAGAGTTGTTATTTCTCTTACGTATATCAATGTGTCCTAAACAACCCTTTTCTAGCACTGATCACATTTTTTGGGTTGATGATATTTCTTACAACATCTACAATTATGAACAATTGCAAACAATGTCCATAATGATGATGATGATGGCATGAATGGTGATTATGATGATAATGTAATGATGGCAATAACAATGACAAGGATGATGGTGATGATGATGACAATGATTATGATAATGAGAATGACCTTACAATCTTATGGATTCGTGAACAATTACTAGTTTCAATACCATCTTCTGGATACGTATTACTATCATACTTTTTAATTTTTCTGTCTCTCTTGAGGTATCTTACTATAATGGTGTTGTCAACACTAGAAAGATATCTTGTTGTAATGGTGGTTCTAATGTTAGCACTAGCAAAGTTTAGTAGGGAGGATGCTATTACAAGAGGAATTCCTTCTAAGTGACTATGGCATTCAAAATGAGGCTTTATGGGCTGCTTGTTAACACATGTTCTCATGCTCATATAAAATTAATGTGAAAAGTTGCTTTAATTGGTTCCCATGCATAATTGATATTGATAATGGGGTGGTATAAAATTGTAATGGGCATATACGTTAGTTAGTTATGATGGGTCAACAACATTGAAACCATCCAAGTGACATTTCACCTTGGAACAATCGTCGCTCGTGCGAAAACACGAAGTTTATGTAAATGAAAGTTGTGATTGTAGTGGAATTAAAACCATCGAGAAATATCAAAGAAGACGCTGCCTACCAGTTTTGAAAGACAACCAAGGCATTGAACAACTATTTGCGTTAGGATGTAGTGAGGGAATCGAAGGAAATTTGGCAGCCCTAAGTTGCCATTACTATTGCCAATCACACATTCAATAGTAACCATAAAAGGTAGCCACATATAAACAGAACCTCGAGGTGTTGATAGTCAGAATCTATTGTAATAGCTTTGACGTATATATAGTTTTGTGTTTAGATGAGAATGAAGTGGGCTTCATCCAGGGTTCGGCTCAATCCTCGTCCATTCCATGCAGTGGTGTTTAATTCGCCAAGCAAGAGAATATTACGTGAGTGTTCAGAGTTAAATCAACAGAAATCAAGGACGTGTGATTGTCAAATTATTGCTCCTCCCTTATGATTGAGCGCTTGATGCGATGGTCATTATCCTTGGGTGATACTTTTATTCCCCATTTTCTATTGAAAAAGTAGCGTTTTTCTGTTCGATTATGATAGGATTGGATGAATGCCGGTTTGGGTGGATGTAGACCCATGTTTTTTTGTGGTGATCTTCAAATGTCTTGAGGATAAGAAAAAAATCCTTGACCAAGGTCCATGGTTTTGGGGATGAGTTGGTCTTCTAGTGAAGCCATGGTTTCCCAACTTCCATCCTCTCACTATGTTGCCGATGACTACTCTAGTATGGGTAAGATTCCCAGTTTTCCCATTCACTTTACCCATCTAGATCTCTTAGAAAAAGTGGGCAATTTTATTGGAAGATTCGTCAAAGTAGACAGGGAAAGACTTTTGAAAGGCATTTTCACCTATGTTTGCATATGTGTTTAGGTAGATCCCAATGAAGTTTTGCGAGATAAAATTGAGCTCAAGTGGATGGGAATTGTGTATTCCCAACCCCTGGACTATGAAAATACAACTTTTCGATATAGGAATTACCAACAAGATAGACACCTTCAAACTGTCTGTCCCTTTCCAATAGGGGCTTCCTCCTTACAGTCATCTAAGAACTCTAGCTGCAGTTGGAGGGATCTTAAGGAAAGAGAGGGATCCAAAATGTAACACCCCTCCCTTGTGTGTCAAACTTTTCAAACCTAAGCTGAGAAAAGCTAGGTATGATGTGTAATATAAAAAGTAAATACATTATTAATAAATTAATCACTTGGAAAAGCGAGACACCAAGAGATGAGATTCTTGCCAAATCACATTGGTGAATGGGAAATGATAATTCTTTCATGGTAAAGCTTCTCGATTTAATTCTAGATAAGTTGGATGGATTGGAGATAAATATCCATTGAGAAAAACATAAAAGTTGTGCGGGAGAGAAAGGCAATCTTCTATGAGGAAAATCCTCATGGGAGAGAAAGGTGAGCTTTTATGAGATAAGCCTACGCAAATGGATAAAAAGATCCATAAAAGCGAGACACCGCTAATGGAAACCATATCATGAAAGAAGGTATTAAATACCCATTGAATAGATCAATTGGAGGCGGTTGATCCATGGCAAGAACCTCGACTCGGTGGTGAACTGAAGAGTCATTTCTAGGTTGGGTAGCGGTGCTCTGTTTTCCAAGTGTCGTTCTCTCTTTTGATCTAGTTTGACTCACTTGCGTGGATTGTTCTGTATGTTGGTTTCTTACCCTCTATGTTATAAATTCCTTAGCATATGAGAGAATTTGCTTGAGTTTTAAATGCACTGCATGTGGCGTTAATGAGATGATTTTATGGATGCACATAAATGAAATTCTAATTACAGTCACAGTATGTGGATCTTATGTAGAATTGGTGTTAACCTGTCTTTTGTTAAGATAGTGAATAGTCGTGCTTGAGCCGCTATGCAAATTTGTTAACTATGGTTAAGGCTCGACTGTATAAACTATGGTACAAGTTATTTGTGCTATGCATCCAATGCTGCGCTTCTGATTAATTGTGCATAATCCCTAAGATACACATGTTAACGTGTCATGCAACTGTGGCAGACGGATTATTGATTATGTATGATAAATGATTTTGTTTTGAAACGGTAGAGCCTATGGTTCGGGTTATCTAATATATGCATTATGCATTATAGGATGAATTGCATCCATTGAGGCGTTCTAATTATTTATTCGTATTGCATAAGATATATGTCGGTGGTACTTTCGGCCATGACAATAGGAATATGAACATGCTATATGGCAAAGCTAGTTATTGTAAATGGATGACCTGATCTCCATAAATGTTGGATTGAATCCTCAAAGGAGGGATACTCGAATGCGGGATATTGAATAATATTGATTGATTCCTCCTCTGTGATGTGATGTAGGCATGGGTAGAAGTGCTTGTGTTAGCTTTGTTATGAGGTAGTTGTATATGAACGCGTGTGACAACCATTACATCTAAATTTATTACAAGCTAAAATTAGTAAAGGAAACCAATATGTTGCCTTTAATACTGTGGCTAGGAGGTGTCTACTGAAAGAGGACCCAAAGTTGATCATAATTCACGGAACAAGGTACCAATCAACCTTAAGCACAATGAAAGAATAGGATGAAAACCTTAAGCATGACCACCAACTCATCGAATGGCCTTGAGGCTGCAATATGCAAGAAGAGGATGAAAAACATTGACTTTGAAAGCTTTTACAACTAGAGAACCTTAAAACCCCAACTCCCTCCTTAGGACAAGTGTATTTGAGTTTACCAAGAGTTGGCTTCCAACACACCCAACGCTCAATGCCAAACATGACATGGTACACTAAAACACAAAGACCGTAAAACCTTTCAACATATCGACAAAGTACACATTCTTCCTTGAAATACACATTCTAAGGAAACCCACAAATGACTTCTCCTCATTTTGAGGATGGTACCTAAGTTAAATTGGATTGCATAGGGATTTCTTAACACAGGGTTCAAAATTATTACAACAATATACTCATTAATCACTAAATATGTCATTTGTAGGAATTGCAGTTAGGTGGGGAGGATAACACTCCTATCCATTTTTAAAGCTACACCCAATTAATAAGTTCTCCATATGCCACAATAAATGCAATTTTTATGACTATAGTGACACATCCCTCGAGATTTCCTTCCACACCAACACTTTTATCCATGAACTAAAGAGTGACTATTTCATTATTATATTATACATACATGTTAATATAAGCATTAAAATTTGTATTCCTTTGTAAATAATGCTAGTCCAAGAGATACATTTGATCACCTTGTCTTGTATCCAATATCCAATGTTGACCCCTATATCCTTAGATCTAGAGTGAAGGTTTCATTTCTAATGTTGTGTTTGAGCTTAAATTCTAATTAAATATTTGGGTTAGCCAAGGTCATTACTTAACTTAATGGATTTGTAATATACAATGTATCATATTTTTTTTAAGTTCAATTGGTGAGATATGTCTGGGGGATTGAACTTTCGATCACTTGGATACACAAGGGCTTGCCAACATGCTTTTTTCCAATTGTGCTACTACCCTCAGAAAATATACAATGTATCATATTAACATCCACTTAAACCAAATTGAATTTTGGGACACATGTCTCTTTGATGATGAAGGGAATCCAATTATGTGATGTCAAACACATTCCCTCACAAACACTCACAAAGACCCTACACTTTTTAGGGTTCGAACCTAGGTTGTCTGTTATGAAACCAACTCACAAAAAGATAGAAAAGATAGATCAACAAATTAGAAATCAGCCTCTTCGAGGGGGCAACCTCCTTTACATTACACAAAAGAACAATTATTGGATGATACAAATGACAAAGCCTCATTTCTATATATAGGAGTCTAAGGGGTCACAATATAATCAAAGTCAACATAACAATAATAATATAAGGGCACAAAAATAACAATAGTGGGCTTCTATGGGGCACAATAATAACAATATGGGGACAATAAGGGCACAACAATAACAGTAAGGGCCACAATGACACTAGTAATGGGGGAATCACTAGTGTTATAGGGACCTAACATTGTCTATATGGAAACACTGTATAATTTTGAATTTATTTATTGTAGATTTGTACATAGATGGATATTCCTTTCTTTGCATTTATCTTTTAGACTTCTTGCTTTCACCAATTGATTTAGAGCTTATGGAGTCTCAAGTAGCACCAATCCCCTTGCTTCTATTGGATTGAATAACATGATTTCTCTTTTGAAATCCATAATATCTCATTCACATGCTTCCTATTTCTCCCATAAGACTTTAGCACAGACTCCATGATCATGTTTGTGTCCCTCTTAATAACGCACTCCTTGGAAGGGGCCATAAAATCTTTTATTAGGACTAAACTTGGATGTCTCTTCTTTCTTGCCCTTTGATTCTTCATTCAATCATACCACCCATCAACTTGTTATTTTTCCATTTTTCTTATAATGACCTTTGTTGTTGGGAAGGTGCCTTTCAAGTATTTTGTCTTTGCATATAGATACACATAAAGTATCATTATTTTAATCTAATGGACGTGGTTGTTAAAATCACCAATATTTAATTAAATATGCATTGTTATACCTTTGCTCAAGTCAACTTCAATTCAAATTCTAACACATGTGTGTATACCCTTCCTTGCTTAGTTTGTATATTGTTGTAAGTCCCCAATATATTTATGTTGGCTTTTGAAAGATCATCTCATCCCAAAATAAGTAGGGGGGATTCAATATTCAAATCCGGCAGAGTGGGGTTGAAGAAATGGATATTGAAGATGGATTCAATTATAGAAACTATCTTTTGAAAAAAGGTTAGTTTTTCCCCAAAAAGAAAGTCCCTCCTTTAAGACCTTGCCACAACTTCCATAGTTGTGAAATTTTACAATAATAGAACCTCTAGAGTAGAGGTTTACCATATACTTAGAACTTAGGTTAGAATTGATTTGATTCTTGAACTCTTTAGATGATGACTAGAGATCATTAAATACATAGTTTGAAGCGTTTGCTTGTAGTTATTAATGAACTTGTTAACCATCCATAGATGAATACTTCCCTTGCACATGTGCTTGATGTTGTCAATAATGAAAGAATCCTACTATGTTTTTGGTATATTCGACAAGACTACATCTTTAAAATAAAGAAGATTCAATTCTTAATGCTTTGCAATCCTGTAAGAGGGAGGGACAATCGAAGTCACGCAGGAGGAGGTATTCCCTTTGTTTAGCGAAACTCTATAGAGATAAAGCACTAAATGCAAGATTAACCCCTTGTTTATGTGATAATTAGGGAATATATATCTATTCTCTCAAAGATTAGTCTTATATATTCAAAAAGAATTTCTCATTTATTCTAAATAACACTTAACACTCTTTATAGAATAATTTCTCACCATTACAATCACAATAATCATTTTTCAAGGCAAAAACTACATCAAAACTTTTTGAATATGCAAGTAGATAATCTCCACAAATGAAGATGAAAACATATTTTGAGCATGTTTAAAGTGGATTAAAATATAATAATAAAAGACACAACAAAAATCTTGATACAATAATAGCTCAAATAATTATCTTTAACAAAAATCTATTAAAAATTACTATAAAATTATAAAATGAAATTAACATTAATAAATAATCAATTAATTTATATAAAATCCCAATTTAATCATGAATAATTACTTAATTCTTTAAGTTCCACTTCAAAGAAAGCATTGACACATCAGCTAGAGAAGGGTGCAATATTGTTTTGGAGTAAGAGAAGGGTGCATTATTGTTTCGGAGTTCTATGTCCGTCGCATCAATATTTTATTTGATGTGCCCAATTATTTTTCCAAAGTAAAACTATTATTCAGGTTAAATAATAGAATGTATAATATTTCACATTCTATAAAATGTATAATATTTCAAATTCTTTGAAAATCCGTTACTGAAACACAAATATATGGCCATCGATGACATGATCGGACGATAGATATTCTATCCCGCCTTTAAATTCAAATCCTCTTGGTAGTTTGGCGCCATTGCGCGCATCCCTCTCAACGAGCTCAGTAGCTCGCATATGAACAATCATGGTTTGCAATCGCATAAACATTGCCCCAGAATCGATCCACGAGCCACCAGATCTCTCTCTGCACGACTTCCAACAGTTCATCTGCGTTTCTTCGTGGTCAAAACGATTTCAGAAAAGGTATTTTTCTGCAAGAGAGTGCTAAAATTGCAAAGCGCCATTATTTTCTTGTCGCCGTCATGAATCCTCTACGCCTTGTCCTAATGAAATTATTTAGAGTTCTTGATTGGAAAAATTTGCCATATTTCAACTTTCTGGAAATATTTCAACTTTTTGCCTTGCAGTTCATTCCCCAATGTCACTTCAGGAGCACGCAGGTAGTGATAAAACTTGGGTCTGGCATGCAACTGATTTCTCAGATGGGGAACTGAAGGAAGAACTCTTTTGCATTCGTCTTGGCTCTGTAGACAGTGAGCACTGTTCTTAGACTCTTCTAATCCTTGTTTGTATCATGTATGCGGATTTTGAACTCTCTGCTATACGGTCTTGTCATTCTCCTGTTGTAAGCAGTACTACCCGAGATAACTCAATTGACAAATGCCATTCCACTCTACTGCCCGAGATAACTCAATTGACGTATGCCTCATGAGCTGCACTGAATTTTTGGATTTCTTACTTGAACTTGCTAGTTTTTAAAGGTCTTCCTTGAACGAGCTCTGCAAAAGGTCTGTTATCCGGGATCTGTACTAATATAGAAGCAGAGTTGAGCAATTAGAGGAGCATCTATGCTTTCAAAATTACCCAAAACTCTCACAAGCCAACTCCGACTGCCACCGACCTAGACTGTTTCATTTATACTGTGATATGCCTCTCCTGTAAACTTTCATATTTCTTTTGAGTACTAAGTAATTATGAAACATCGCGGCAACTGTTGTCAGGAACGGTGGTGGGGAAGCAGTAGAAAAGATGGATTGAAATATTCAACGCCCACTTAGGTCATTACCTTGAGTATTGGGCTCTTTGAGAGCCGAAAACTAAACCAGCCTTAGTTGCTGCTACTAATAGCCGTGTGCAACCTGCCCTTTTATTTTGTCCGAGGCCGATAAGGCAATTTGGTGTGTACTTGATGTATATATACCTCAGCTCAAATATAATTTAGTGGCAACCAGTTCCCTCGTTTGCATAAGTTTGTTAGCGTTCTATAATTGATGTGACAGTCAAATGTTTTTGCGATAATTGGGGTATTGCATTCTTCTTTGATTATTGGTCTGTTTCTTCGCGCTTCCCCTTGGTTTCGTATTTGAGTGGAGGGAATATCGTTTTAGTGTTGCATATATCCACATTAATCACAAATTTATTGACCAGACCTCAAAGTTTTTGATATCAAAGGTTGAGACGAAACCATATTTTACACTCAATTGATCCAGTTGTTAGTAACTTAGTTGTTTGATGGCTTTAATGAAAATTCAATCCACCAGTTTCCCTAATGGCCTTTTCCTGTTCACTAAACTGCTAAACAATCATTCTAACAATCATTCTAGGGAGTGATTAGGAGAGTGCACTTAGACACTTGTTGGGAAATAGTAGCAGTTACACTTAGGAGAGTATCATCATGTGCTGGCAGCCAAACTTATAGCAGTGACTATGCATTAGAGGCCATTGCAAACCTTTCAAGGCATAGTGAGAATGGGTTTTCTGTAAGCATTGAGTTATATTCTCCGATGCTGTCAATTCCCTGAATGACTGGTATCTCTTTTCTCCCTTACAAGCGCTTTCCTTTGACACCTGAGTTTCCCCAGATCAGCATCATAATACGAGATAGATCTCTACACAATTGTTCCGCTGAGAATGTTATTGATGTCCATGTGACATTTTTGTTGTTTTTTAGGGCAGTTTAACTGAGAATTTTGATGTTCACGTGACTTCTTTTTGGGCAGTCTGAAAGGTTCAGTTCAATTCAACGAGTTCATTGCCACCAAAACTTAAACAGTTGAAAGCTCAAAAATATCTGCAAACAAGCTTAAATCCTTTTTGACACGAGTGGATATCTTGTAGGGCTCTGTAATCGTTAGACTGTTTTTGCAAGCTCAGTGTGGTAGAGATGTTGTAATGTAATGTCCTCAAGCACTGTACTATGACTATAAATCAATCTGCAGAGGATGAGCAGTTCTCTGTTCAGTTCCATATGGATCAAGAGGGGTGCTTGAACCTGAAACTTGCATTGCCAAGCGGTCAAAAACAAGTATCTCCTTCTCTTCCTACTAACATCCTGACAGAAAAGGCCAATCTGATGGTGAATCCATGCTCTTATGCTTTGTTAATACCAATACTCTTCAGAGAATGATCCCTTTAATATAGAAATTTGACCTTCTTTCTCCATGACTTCATCTTCTAAAACCTGTACTCTGTGCCACAAGTCAGTTGCCTCATTCCGGATGTTTAGAATAACCTGGTCTTTAGCTTCTGCTGCTTGCTTAAGCAATATATTCTGCTTGATCATATCACTCTTTTCGGCCCTTAGTCTGCACATTTCATCATGCATATGACATATTTTCCCTTTCAAATCATTCATCAGATTTTTGGAATGTATCAATTCAGCCTCAGTTTCAACCTTTTTGTAGTTGGCATTTTGCAATTGTCTATGCACTTGCAGGTGTTCAGTTTCTGCAAAAAGCAAATCTTGGTTTGCAACAATGGCTGTTAACTTTCGGGTTAACTTTCCCATCGACTCTTCACGTTTTGCAATCTCCATCTCAGTATTCAGTACGATGGAAGATTGTAGTAAATGATGCATCATATTGACTAAAAGTTCTAAACGCTCAAATCTTTACATTATTATGGTTTAAATAAATCTAACTTGACATTCTGTGATGGAACGAGCTGCCTATCTTTCGTGGCATTTTTGGGAAATTACATAATTCATGAAAATAGTGTTTTGTAGCATGCATTCCCATGTTCTTTGTTCTTAGATATTCTCTTCTTTCTTTTCCTTTATCTATAATTTGTTCGTAAACCATGATGACCCGAAGTTGGATACAATTGGGAAAAAAACACTGCAGGAGATAATGGTACACAGAGGCCTTTTATGTACCAAATAACCTGTTGCTAAACTGTACATTCCATTGACAAAGAACTGCTACTATACCATCTTCTTTACTTCCTAGTATAATATCCATGTTTTCTTAGACCAGTGTTTTATCCACCTTGTGTTCATTTCAGGGGAACCACTACCAGGACAGTGCCGACTGGTTACAAGCTCAAGGGGAAGAAAAGAGATGAATTTCATAATCACATTCTGCTTTGAGAATGAGTTCTATATCTTGATGACTTTCATATAATCTAAGACCTCGTGGAGATGGTTTTTCTTTTTGGTTTTTTTTTCACACCATTGACAGACCCTATATTTAATTTGCATGTTTGCATTTTGAACTTCTACAGAATCCCAGTGGTATTACTAGCTTTGGGGCCTCGTCTATTTCTTCTCTTGGTTTTTTTCTTTTCAGACCTCTGATTCTAGGAAATCTATTGAGCACTTGTTAAAAGGAGGAAAATGATCTTGAACCAGATTCTCTCTTAAGCAAGAGAACGATACAAGTGCCTTGTGCTTATAAAATTTTCTTTTATTCTAGTTTAACAGATTATCATTAAGGTTGTCAATCCTGCATCCCTGCAGAGTTTCTGCATCAGGGTTGTGGGATTTTGTGGATCATGTGCACCAAATGTTCTCTAGCAAATAGTGCATCAAGAACAAATAATGCCCTGCGAGATTCTGTGTTTGTTGAATTAGATTCCAGGCTTCTAGAGCTTCATCCTATTTCACCCTACCAGTACTTTCATATTGCCTTGAAGCAAGCCCATGGTTTACTATTCACTATTCCTAAGCTTCATTTGAGTAACATCATAATGCTGCCTAAGTATCAGATGTTGCTGTCTGAGATCAGCCATTTCGACTCTAAGAGCTCTCAATGTTCCACCCATAATGATATTATCCTCTGTATTCTTGGAAAGTACCATCTGCAAGCCTTCCACTCTTTCAGCTAAAGAGCTCATCTGCAACGTGTATAAAAGGGCTTAATACATGATGTATTCTACCATTGATGCTAATAAAAATAATCCTTCAAAATAAAACTCTTAAGCTTCAAAATTACCTCCTCCTCTTTCCGCTGGGCAAGTGTTAGAAGATCCTCATTTATATTGAGGTAATCTGTAACATAGCAATTTAGTTGCCGTGTTTCTTTTTTGGCTTCTTCCATAGTTCCTAGGTCTTCTATTAGACCTTCACCTCGGGTTGGAATTTCTGATGCATCTTCAATGTGTTTTAATGGAGAAATCCCAGCCCACAGTTTTAACGATCACTACCCGATATCAGAATCTATTGGAAGCCCAGATATTTTATATGAGGCCGTTGATTTAGAGGAAGATCCGAAGATGTATCAAATTCCACAAACAAAGAGACTCGTGCCTTTGATCCGAAAACAGTAAGAACCAATTACAGTGATAACATAGGTTTGAATTTCTAGGCACTTGAAGCTTCATGAAATGAACAATGGAGATTGACTGCAAATATGAAGAGGCCCACCATGATGTTTAGAAGCCCCTCGAGCTTGAATCTCCCTTTCAAAATGGCCATACATGAAAAATTTCAAGCCCCTTGATGAAGCATCTTGAATCTCCCTTTCAAAATGTCTTACATTAGGCAGTTACAAAAAAAGATATATGCAGCCCATGTTTCCTGCTCCAGACAAGCCAAATCCCAAGAAAGCTTTCCTAACAACTTTTGGAACATTTTTTTTGTATCCTTAGTCATTAATTGATACATTTTTGGAATGTTTTTCTAAATGAGAAATTGTAGCTTGCCATTTCTTTTAATCAGGATATCAATAGTTTCTTGAAATTTTTAGTTTATTTTTGGAAAACAGTGTACAGTAACTTACAACTATACCTTTGACTTAGGTACAGTGCTATGATTGTGATTTTTATTTTTACAATTGTCTACTGGTTCCTATGCCTCACACTTATATCATTGATGGATTTGCCTAGAGAACCAATGAAAGCTTCCATCAGCCCCTGTTGCCTTTAGCTGGTCTCTTGCCTTTTACTAACAGACCTGGAGCCTATTCTAGCTTGAAAGAGCATTACGATGGACATATAACGTACGGAGTTGTCTCCATCTTTTTATAGCCTTTAAACTCTTCTTTACCTGTGAGTTTTCTATTCTTATCTGACATAACTGCTTGTGACCTTTGGGAAACGTTTCAACTTTCTCTTGTTGGCGTAGTAGCTACAGAGAAGGGTATTGTGTTTATGTTTCTCGAAGATACCTCTGCAAAGTCCATGAGTTTGGAAATTTTCATTTTAGTGAACCTATTGGCTTTAAACCTAGCTGCTTTTTTGGCTTGACAAGTCATCTACATGGGTTTTCTTGTAATGTACAAGTTATACATTAATTTGTAGTATGTACATGGGTTTTCTTGTCATGTACAAGTTATCCAATTAATGTATGCAATGGAATACTTTCAAATGTTCTTGGTATTTGCACAGTCATTGTTGAAAGCTTTATGGTTCATCTGCTTGAGTGATAGTAATTATGTGTTCTACTGCGTCATGGGAGTAATGACTGTGCTGAGAAACTTCCAAAATAAAGAAAGAATAACAAAAAAACACATTGTAGAAATATAAATAAGATAATAAGATTATTATAGAAAACTGTTGAAATATTATTATTAAAAGAAGATATGACAAAATGGCAGAGTCAGGAAGACGTCCCCTGAAGAAATTCTTTTTGCTGACCAAACAATAAAAGTCCAAATCATGTATATATCCACTAGGGTACATGTAGCTGTTATATAGCTTCATGTCCAAACATAAGCATAGTTTAATTGTTTTACATTTTAGTTTTTTTTTTGGGTATATTTTCCAGTTAATTTTGCCTAAAATTTGGTAGGTATCTGTTGGAATTATAACTTTATGCACTCTACAATTCTGTGACCAGCTGAATGTCAAGCAATTGAACCGCGATTTAAATCCTATTTTGTCAGCAATAAGTACTATACTTTGTCTTTATTTAGTGTAGAGAACCAAGCACTTATTCACTTATCAGCATAGTTAAGACTTGAGTTTAAGGTGGCTTTAATTATCTCTGGTAATAGCAAATGATACGGAGGATTGTGCATAACCCACCCCCTTTTTGATTCCAATAAGCAGAGGTGGTCACTATGGTAATCCGATTTCAATTTGTAGTTAGAAAATGGGGTCACAACTTTCCATATTTTTTGTTTTGTTTTGTCTTTTTACATCAAACAATAGTATATTTATTAGAACCATAGTCAACTAAACAAACAAGAAACAATTTATTTGACAGGTGGAAGAAGTGATAGGCTTAGAGCAATTGAATTGTAGGCCATGCTTCTTGACAAATTGATGAACAGATGTCTCCTTACTTGAAATTTAGGTTGGCACCAGGGCACCATCCTGTCCATCATTATACACTAATCTTGTCATTATCTTCTTCACTGTGAATGACTGGCCTGTTCCCTGCAAATAGATCTGGGCATAGAGGAGCCAATCCAAGAACAATAATCTCTAGCACAAGACAATATTAATGATCTAAATACCTAATCATGAAGCTTGAGTTTGATTTTTCTCTACTGGTTCTGAATCTCTGATTGAGGATCTCCCACTCGTCATTACCAAACCTTCTCCTTCATCATTGGCATCAGCTGCACTGCTGAGGTACTTTGGTTGGTTGTCATTAGACTTGAGAGCTTGAAGTTTCAAATGATTATAGTAACAGACAGCCAGAAAAGCCAGTCCACACCCACTCAAGTTTATGACTGTAACCTTTTCATTTATTACAGACAAAGATTATGTTATGAGCAGCCAGTCCTTGACAAGACCAGCAACATTCATAGTCAAGGCTGAAGTCTTTCCTATCAGAAGAAACACTGCAAGATTAAGAGCCAAGGCACAAGCAGAAATGTCATGTAATCCAAATCAAAGGAAGAGACCCTGATTATCAGAAATGGGTATTCTACTAAGGCCCAGGGGGTGCTAAGAAAAACAAGGCAACAAGGAGCAACAAAGATGTGATGGGATTCAACTTAATCCCTTTTGATGTTCGTGGAATTTGTATGAGAACCAATTGGGTAGTCTCACATGCAACTGCACTTAACTGAGAGAATCACCTCCCATGCATTCATCTTGGCCTCCCCATAAGCTGAAATAGTAACTCCAATGGATATGGCCAACATATTGGCCTCGGGCTCACCTTTATAAGCTTCTTTCTTCAGGGAAACCACAATCAAATACACAACAATGGGAATTAGAGCTTTCAGCATTTGAAATAATGATACTGAGAGGAAAACATAGGCAGAATTTGAAAACCAGAGACCCAAAGAATACACTTATCAATACTATGGGTTCAACGAGCTTGAAGACTCTTACAATAGCAACAGCCAGTGTTGAGTAGAAGCCCATGTGAATCATGGTGGGACTGATCACACTAAAGTTGTCAAGCAATGGCAACTCTAATGGATATGGCTAACATATTGACCATGGCCTCACCTTTATAAGATTCTTTCTTCAGGGGAACTGCAATCGAATGCATATCAAATGGGCACAAGAGCTTTCAACATTTGAAATATCGATACTTTGAGAGACATGCACCAAGGGCTGCATCATTTAGGATTTGTACTCAGTTTAGGTGTCATATTCAAGGGGAAGTTGTTATGCTTTCCACCACTTCATAGATTGTTAGAGTGATGAAACAAAAGAGGCTCCCTCTTGAGGCTAGATTATGTCATTCATATCAGCTGTGTTGTTGATGTCCTAGCTCAACCAGGTCTTGCCAAAACTCTGTTGAGGTTCAAAATTTATTATAAACTGAAATGTATTCACAAGAATTGACCTCATATAATGCAATAATCACAAGATATGCCATACATGGCTGTGATTATGGCTCGCAAGACCCTTAGACTTTGAGCAATGAGGTTCGCAACATCACTTATGATTATGCACTCTACAATTCTGCGACCAGCTGAATGTCAAGCAATTGAACCGCGATTTAAATCCTATTTTGTCAGCAATAAGTACTATACTTTGTCTTTATTTAGTGTAGAGAACCAAGCACTTATTCTGCTCATCTATAGAAGGGACAATGGTTGTTTGCCTATGAGGTATAAGGAAATCCTATAAGATGTTTTGTATTTTCGTATGGAATTGAATCATACCCCTGCACACTGTAACATTCATATATATCATAACAAGTGAAACAACTCTTTAACAAAATGGAGAGGGGAGGTGCAAGTAAAACAACTCTTTCAAAAAATGGAAGCTCTCTCAAATCGGGCAATGATGACTCCAAGGACTGCCTTTTGAGTTCTTTAATTTCCTTCGAACTCTCCTCTCCTTTTAGCAGACATTTCAAGGGCAAAGATAATTGCATTTCTAGCCTTCCCATTTTTTGTTCCTTTCTTGTGGTGGTTTTCCCAACAATTTCCACCCTAAGTAGCGTTGTTGTGGACGAAGTTTACTATTTTCTTATAAATGACATTTTGCTCCTTCCTTCGAACGTTTCGAATAGCTTTAGGTACCATTGTTTCCTTTAGAAATGACGGTTCCATGTTTAATTCGTTGTTTCGTTATGATGTCCTCTCTTTAACCGTGGTGACCTACGTTTAGGTTGAGATCAGCTCCAATGGTTGATGGAAGAATGATTTGTCTAATTGTAGGATGTTGTCAATAGGTTTGTGCAAGGCTCTGTCTCACTAAGTGCCTTACGGAATAATTTTTACCCTTCACAAGTGGCTCCCACTCTCAACCCCTCTCCATTAAATCGACCCCTCTCCATTAAATTTGAACATGACATTTCATGAGTTAAATCCAACACAAACTACTTGATCCACACTAGATAGGTTTATTCTATTGTTAAATTTGAAAATGACATTTTATGGGCTAAATCCGACACAAACTGCTTGATCCACACTTGATAGGTTTATTATATATATATATATATATATATATATATATATATATTTTTGTTTTGGTTACACTTAAACTACACAATTGTCATTGTTATATTTTTTTAACTTTATTTTTTCTCACTTTAGGAGTTACTTTTAAAACAACGCATTTTATTTATTCTATTGTTGTATATATATTTTTGTTTTGGTTACACTTTAACTACACAATTGTCATTGTTATATTTTTTAACTTTATTTTTCTCACTTTACGAGTTACTTTTAAAAAAACGCATTTTATTTATATTGGATATATTTTTTAATTCCATTGATTTGTTTGTATCATCATTGGTTGAAGATCAGCGAAAGTAATGTGGTGTCCGTGGCAAAAGATGAGCTAATGCGCATTCTCATATTGATGCGAAACTTTGTGCCTGGATATAAGCAAATTGTTGAGGGTGATTGGAAAGTGGCAGCAATTTCTTACAGGTCATATGATCTAGAAGGGAAAACTATTGGTTCTATTGGTGCAGGGCGTATTGGCAAAGAACTACTTAAGCGTTTGAAGGTATTCATTCTTAGGATCTAGTACTACTTCATGATGTTGCAAACTTCTTTTCAAAAATCAGTGCTCCATAATTCTTACGCATGCATGTTGTTTGTTTCAAAATTTCAATCTAATAATAATAAACATTACATGATGTTGAATTGAATTGCTTTCCTTTGTACAACCCTTCAATTGTAAGCTTCTTTACCACGACCGTCTTTCTATTGGACCCGAATTGGAAAAGGAAACTGGAGCAACATTGGAGACAAATCTTGACGAAATGCTACCTAAATGTGATGTACTTGTCATTAATATGCCTCTTTCTGACAAAACTAGGTGCGCCTTATCACAATTTCATAAATATTCTCTCCCATTATTCACTCAAACATCAATAGCACCTATATATTTTGTAGAACTTGTGAACAAAAACCTAATTATTGTTTCTCTTGCCCTTTCCTTTTGGTTACAGTAGGGGAATGTTTAACAAGGAAGGTGTTCTCTACCAAGCCTAGCTTTTCTCTCAGAATCTTAACATCCCCTTTGCAAAGGGTTTCATTAGAATGACAACAACCTGCATTTAAAGCATTTCTCCACCCATCCTAATTAGAAATACAATTTTGGGTTCTCTACTAATTTTCTCCACACCCATTTAATCTAACAATGGACATAGAGCATGTATATTTATACTTGTGTGTTGGAAATACCGTTTTATAATTTAATGTTTATTATTTTTGTTTTATTATTATTACTTGAATTTCTTCTTAACAAGTGGTTGTGTTTCTTTTGGTTTTAGTGAAAGTATGGGCTCCAATGTTGGCTCTCTTATTATGGAGTATAATTCATCTTTGAGAATTTTTCAATTATTAAAGTAGGTTAGTCAATTGCTTAAAATATTAAATTTATTTCAAAAAGTTTTTGTTACTTTATAGGTTAGACACTGGCTTGAAATATTAAACTTATTTCAAAATGTTTTTGTTACTTTATAGATAAGACGTAGATTTCTTGGCTCTATGATGAAAATAATGAAGGGAAAATACATGTTAATATGTTACTTGTGCTCTTTGACTGAAAAATACACGGTGAGAGAAAAATGTATATTATGCTAATTGAGGAATGTTTTTCACTTGTCGAACTTATAGTATTGAATTTAACACACTAACACTTTACAACAATGAACTAACAATATTCATGATGAAAATAGCAATATGGAAGATTTATCTGCATAATGAAAAAGGCAATATGGAAGATTCTGATCACGTTCCAAGGCATTTCTTAAAATGTGGATGTGACAAAAGGTTGTTGTGGAAGTTGTTGTTTGTATATGGAAAATTTCTTGATCATTGTGTATAATCCTAATGTTGATAGATATGTCTACTAGATGCTTCCAGTTAATGGGGCATTGATTTGAGCATTCAATATATTTTTATTCTTTATCAAAGTATTCTTTTGTTGTATTTGTATTTTTCAATTTATGCCTTACGGCGTTTCCTTTGCAACATCTGGTGCAAATGCTAGTATATCTTACCTCATTTTATGGTTAACATTGTATAACAAAAACATGCGTTGTGTTATGTAATTAATACTAACATGTAATATTGATTTTTTTTGTCAGAATGCTATAGGTAATGATTGCCAAGACGATGATCCAAATTATGTTCAACATATATCAGGAGATGATGAGGATGAGGATGAGGATGATGGTGGTGAAGGAGGAGATGATGATGATAGTTGCGGTGTTGGTGATGATGTGGATCAGAGTAATGAGGATGGTCAAGATGATCATGAGGATGATCTTGGTGGTGGTAGCTAGGCATGCACATGCATTGTTTTTTATGAAGAAATTATTGTGTAGAATGACATTGTTATGTTTAGATGGGTGTTGTGAATTTACCCTATATCAATGAGACATTTTGATTTTGTAATCATACGATGAGTTTGATTTATGTATGTTGTTAATTTATCGTAGAATAACGATATTCATGAAATATTTTGATTTGTTAATCATATTTGAATTTTACTTGTTTTGATTAAAAATAATACTGATTTTATTAGTATTATGTTGCTATTTTATACATGTTTTGAAAATTGTTAATGACACATTGTTATTTTTTTGGATGGATGTTGTCAATTTCTCTTAAATTTCTTTACAAATGATTTTGAATTGTGATATCTGCTTTAATGATATTTAGAAACTATCATATATTTCACTATGAATCTATAAATGGGGTCATATATGTAAAGAAAAATATACTCTATATAAGAAGTCAAATGCGGGTGTAACCATGGATGCAAAATTGAAAGTAAAATTGGATGTTAAACTAGGAATTAATACAAAATGCAAACAATTGACATACAAAGTGTTTTAAATTAGAAGTGAAAAATTGTGCAATAGTTGACACAAAGAAGGGAACAAAACATGGCATACAAAAGGATATCAAATTGGGCAAAAACAAGGACACATAAATGGGCACCAAATTAGATGCAAAAAAAGACAACTAGATGTAAAATAAGATGCAAAGTTGAGCGTTAAAAAGAAGCAAAAAACGTTACAAATTAATATGCCAAATGATGATGCAAATAATGGTGTAAATTTGGGATGCAAACTTGGGTGCAAAAAAGGAAAAAAAAAAGATGTAAGAAAAGACATAAAACAAGATGCAAAATGGGGCTGAAAAAAGGTGAAACCAAGGATGCCATATTGGATGTAAAAAATGATTCCTAATCACATGCAAATTTAGGCTCGAACTCAGACACAAAATTATATGCAAATGTGGACACAAAATGAGGCAAAAAAAGATGCAAATTTGGATGGTGAAAACGATGTAAAATTAGACACCAAAAAAATGCAAAATTGGATGAAAAAGTCGGTGTAAATAATGGTGTAACATTGGACACAAGTAGACACAAAAAAATGGTGCAAAAAGGGGCATAAAATAGCTTAAAATTGGATGCAAAACTTGGTGCAAAAACAAATACAAAAGTAGACGTAAAAAATGGCTCTAAATTGAATGTACCATTAGACACAAAATAAGATGCAAAGGTGGACACAACACATGACTCAACATAAGATGCAAATATAAATGCAAATTTGGATGCTCAAAATGATGTAACATTAGATGCAAGAGATGGTGTTAAAAATGATGCAAAATTGGATGAAACAAATGACGCAAAATATGGTGCAAAATGAGATGGGAAAAATGGAGACAAATCAAACGTAAATGTGGATGTAAAAAATGGTCCAAAAAAAGATGCAAAAATGGGCACAAAAATGGATGCAAAATTTGGTGCTAAATCAAATTCAACACATGGTGCAAAGATAGGCACCAAAGCTGGTGCAAAAATAGAAGCAAAAACTAGTGTAAGACTAGATACAAAACCTGGTGTAAGACTAGATGCAAAAACTGACACAAAATGGATGCATAAAAAGACGTTAAATTGGATTCAAAATACAGTGTAAACTTGATGCAAATGATGGTGCAAAAATGGAAGCAAAGAATGACACAAAATAGGAAGCAAAAGAGAATGAAAAATAGATGCAAAAAATGACACAAAACTAGAAGCAAAACCTGTCATAAAATAAGATGCAAATCTTGGTTCAAAATTTGACGCAAAAAATGATGCATAGTTTGGTGTAAAAAATGATGCAAAATCTAGCATGAAAAAGGATGCAAAATCAGGTGCAAAAAAGGACGCTTTAAAAATTGTACAATAGAGCCAGATTTAGCGCCAGGTTGCTCATCACAATTACAAAAAAAATGCACTAAAATCTGGCGCTAAATCTGGCGCAAATCGCTGGTTTTGTTGTAGTGAAAACTTAGTTTTCCAAGATATACGTGCCTTGCATTCTTTGAAAGTATATGTGTATGTATACGCGACTTGTATACATAGAACCCACGTGTATATGCAACTTGGCCAATGGTGAACCTGCATATACCTCTCTTTCTTCATCCTGTGAAGTCTGATCTAAACCCTGTGTTGTTAACCTGCTAAACTAAGATCTACCATCTGAGTTAGTTGCCATCAAAGAAAACACCTGTGTCATAAAGCCAACAAAAACTCCACAAGAGGTATGTACTAGTAAGAAACCCTCTCTTTCACATCTAAGGGTATTTGGATGTGATGCATATGTACATGTTCCAAAGGAGAAATGAACCAAGTTGGATATTAAATCTGAAAAGTGCATCTTTATTGGGTATAAGGATGGTTTAAAGGGTTATAAGATTTGGAACCCAGTAACAAGGAAGGTTGTGTACATCCGAGATGTGGTGTTCAGAGAGGTGAAAGATGTTATTAAAAATGAAGTTCAACCAAAGGAACCTAAGAAGATAGAGTTTCAGCTAAAGGAGGAAGAATCAGACTCTACAGCAGAGGAGGAATTAGAAGATGAAGAGCCACAAACTCTGGGTGTGAGAAGATCAATTCGAGAAAGAAGGCAGCCAGAAAGGTATAGTCCATCTGCTTTCTGTTCAAATTTTTCTTTATCTATTACTAATGATGATCCTAGAACTGTGAAGGAAGCAGTAGATTCAGAGGATGAAAAACTCTGGAAAGGGCCATGGTTGATGAAATGGAATCTTTGCACAAAAACGAGGCTTGGGATCTAGTGGAGTTGCCGGCTGGAAGGAAACCCATTGGCAGCAAATGGGTGTTCAAGAAGAAGACAAATGCAGAAGGAAAGGTGGAGAAATATAAAGCTCGGTTGGTAGCAAAAAGTTATTCCCAAGTGCCGAGAATTGATTTTGGTGATATTTTTTCTCCTGTTTCCAAGGTAACCTCTATTAGATTACTTTTATTTGTTGTTGTTGCTTTTGATTTTGAGGTAGAACAGATGGATGTGAAGATAGAATTTCTTCATAGGGATCTGGAAGAGGAAATCTACATGAAGCAACCTGAAGGCTTTGCGGTGAAGGGTAAGAAAGAACTGGTATGCAAGTTAAAGAAGTTTCTATATGGGTTAAAATAGTCACCAAGGATGTGGTATCAGAAATTTGATACATTTATACGGGGACTTGGTTTCACCAGAAGCAAAGAAGATCACTGTGTGTATTTTAAATTAATTGGTGACCGTGTTATTTATTTGGTCTTGTATGTGGATGATATGTTGCTAGTTGGAATGACAAAGAAATTATCCAGGGTTTGAAGACCCAATTGTCCTCCAAATTTGACATGAAATCTTTTGGTGCTGCAAACTATATTTTGGGCATGGAAATTAAAAGAGATCGGGCAAAGAGGAAGCTCTAGTTAAACCCAAGGAAGTATGTCAAGACAATATTGCAGAGATTTAATATGCAAGGTAGTAAACCAGTGAAGGTTCCTATTCATGTAGGTGTAAAGTTATCTGTTGAATAGTGTCCCAAGACACAAGAAGAGGAAGAGGACATGTCCCGTGTTCCATATGCAAGTGTAGTCAGTAGCCGGATGTATGCAATGGTCTGTACTAGACCAGACATTGCACATGCAGTGGGAGTATTGAGCAGGCTTATGTCAAAACCAGGAAAGGAGCATTGGACAACAGTGAAGCGGGTTTTCAGGTATTTGCGTGGCACTAGTGATTATGGTTTATGCTACCAAGGAAGACCAGGATTAGACAGAGTGTTGGATATTCATGGATTTGTTGATGCAGAATGGTCTGGAGATCTGGATCTGGAGTGGGTATGTGTTTAACCTATTTGTAGGTGCAGTCAGTTGGATGAGTAAGAAGCAATCTGTAGTGGCACTATCAACTACAAAGGTAGAATACATGGCAGCCACTCATGCAAGCAAGGAAGCAGATTGGTTGCAGAGATTGTGTTCAAGTATGTGGTTAATACAGGGAGCTATAAGGATAGACTGTGACAGCCAAAGTGCAATTTTCTTGGCAAAGAACCCTGCATATCATTCAAAGACAAAGCACATTGATGTTCAGTATCACTTTGTGAGGGATATGATAGAAGACAAAAAGGTGTTGCTGGTAAAGGTGGACACTTTGAAGAGTACTACAGATGCATTGACAAAATCCATGAGCTCTAAGAAGTTCTCTTGGTGTAGAGAAAAAATGGGCATTGCAGGGCTGGATAAATGACTAAGCTCTCTTGTGGCCCCCTTGTGGAAAGAAAACAACAAGTGGGAGAATGTTGGGTTGTGTTACATTCTTTCCACGACTAGCCCACGTAGTTAACCAAGGGTTTAGAAGGGGCCGGAGCCCCCCCTTCGTTGCGTAAATTTTGTAGCGGGGGGGTCACAAGGGGTTTGAAGGGTGTAGGTAACCCCACTTCATGGGGTCTGGGCACTGCCCCAGAAAATTTTGGTTTTGGAACCTATATTAGGTTGGGCGGACCCATCTATGGTTTTGTGTATGATTTTTGCACATGTTTTTTGGACACGATGTTTTTCGATCCATGGTATTGGATGCGATGGTTTTTGGTCCATGGTATTGGATGCTTCGGCATGTATAAATATGTATTATAACATTGAAAGGAACATAATGAAAAATCAAGCTGGTAGTCCCAGTTTTGGGATCCAGGGGAAAATCTCTGTGTATATGTGTTTTATGTGTTATGCTCTCGCATTGTTTACTTTCTATGTTTTAGAATTCGTATGCAGGTAATTTCTATATGGGGTTAAAACCTACAGAAGGATCTTGAAAAACATAAGAAAGATTGAAAGCACATTCACCTTCCTACTCCTCTACCTGTGTAGAGTGATTTCCTTGTACCTAATCGTAATTTGAACCAGCAACACGAAAATCAAGAGAGTGTGAAAGACTAGTTGGTGGAACAGATTGCTCAAGTGGATCATGGTACAAAGAGTCATGGCCTATAGATGATAGAGGATGGAATAAATCCATATCAGATTTGAGACTTGAGTTATGAATAGTGACATCATCTTGTAGAGTGGAGGAGTTAGTCTTCGCCATAGGCCTCATAAGCCATTTTGGAATTTCCTCCATTGAATCTGAGTCATGAAAGGTAGGAGAAGAATGAGAAGATGGATTGGGAATTTGATTTGCAGACTTTTCAACTTTGTTACCATCGTAGAGAGGCACCCCTATCAAAACTGGAAAAGGAGGAGGACAAAGAACAAAAGGGACAGTAAATTCCTCCTCTGAAATTAGAGGTGTCTCATGATTCACAAGAGTTGGGGAAGCAGAAAAATTAGGGGGTTTAGGTTCACCGCATGAAGCAATAAGAACCAAGCGCTCAAACTCTTGTTTCAAGAATTCCCAATTCAAATCTTCTTCCAGAATTTCATAGAAAAGGTGAAGGAATTGATCAGAAAAATTCTCAACTGATTCATTAGGCTCCATTCTTAAGAGATTGATTCTTTTAAAGATATTTCAATAATTATACCCACCGAAGGTTTGATGAAGCTCCCTGAGGAAGTAAAGAAGGGAATGAATGGAAGTGGTTGGAAAGGTATGGCAACACTGATTAGCATGACCTTCAAGGGTGAGGAATAAAGCACACAATCCAACTCAAATTTAAGAAAATTACAAATGTGCTCAGTTATGGATGTTCCATCCTCACCATCAAACTTTAATTGGGACAAGTGATTGAGAGGCTCATCAAGGGATTAAAATTGATGAAGGGAAAAATTTGAGAAACACCCCAGGAGTATGATTTTTGTATGAGCCATTTCAGATAAGAGATTCAAACCAGATGAAATGGGTTCAACTTGTCATCTGGCCCTCCTTCTAACGCCATTTTGTTGATGGTGATGGAAATATTTCAACCAAGGGAATCTCCCTAATATGAAGTCTCAATCATACCTCACATTGTTTGGTGTAGGAGTCCCATTTTGTATAAAGGCCTGGTTGCCAAATCCCTAAAGATTTTCCTTGTCTCTAGCTGTCAGCATAGGAGAGTGATACAATGGTGTCTTACAAAAAGAAAGGGTGGTGTGCCTAGTGAGTATGTAGTTGCAACTATGTCAAGGCACTTCTAATTCAAAGGGGAGAGAAAGTGAGCCTCTAAGTGAGAGGTAATAGTACCACCCAGGAAGAGACACACATGAACCAGAAGGCTTCGTCTAACATCCAGCAGAATAGTCCACAGAGAGTGTGATGGTCATTACAACCAACAAACAAGGAAAGATTTGTCTAATATCCCATGGAATAGTCCACAAGGATGGGATAGCAATAACAACCATTGCAACACATTCTCAATAAGATAAGCACTTAAAGAACTGAAATAGTTCAACTATCTTAGTACATGCGAAAGCAAACATGAAATACAAACGTCCACAAAATAGTCTTACAAGCATTCGTATTCCATGCATGAAGAACATGTTGACCTTAAAAGGCTTCTATTATTAAGAAAAAATTCCAAGACACGTGTTTACAATGTACATCACTAGCCCCAATAATGGGACATTGGAGCCACTCCTTGCTCCTCAAAGAGCTAGCTGATATCTCTAATGCCTTGCGGGAGGAGCCAAGGTGAAAATTCCTTTGCTCATACAATGAGGGGGTATATATAACCAAGGGGTGATGCTTCCCCTTTGTGACTCTTTGACTACCCTCGTGATTGTTCAACTTCCTATGACTTTTAAACTTGCAGGACTCTCCATATTCATGTGTGTCCTTTGGACTTCCACTTTACAATACATTTGAATATAATATACATGGTCCAAAATAGTGATATGGCATATGACCACTCATGACATGACATGACATGACACTACTAACATGGATTGCTTGGTCATGTGGCAATGCCAAGTCATTGTTTCTGCCAAGTGTTGGATGTCTTCTTGGATATGCTTTCCCTTCTCCTCAGCATGGCTTAGTGATGTGGAGTCTTCAATGATCTTTAGTCTTAGGTGGTAGTTGCAAAATTGTGTCCCTTTGCTTTGTTTTGTTAGATGAGCTTGCATGTTTCAGCTAGAAAGATGTATTTTTGCATGATCCCCTTATATATATCCTTTTTCATCATCCTTTCATGGTATAAGAGAGTACTTGCATCTACAAATCACTCATGACAAGACGATATCAGTCAAGGCCCCTGACCTAAGATAGAGAATTTGGATTCATGAACTGGGTCGGGACTGGGTGACCGATAAGGAGATAAGGTTGAGTGACTGCACAATTGCGCATTTCAAGCATGTAGGTTTTAACCCTGTACAGAAATTACATGCAAACGAATTCTTAAAAGTAGAAAATAAATAATGGCAAGATCATAAAACATAAAATAGATATACACAAAGATTTTCCCTTAGATTCCAAACTGGGACTACCAAATTGATTTTTCATTATATTCCTTAGAATTTTACAATAGATATATATACATGTCGAGGCATCCATAAACCCTAATCCATTAACCCTGGATTAGAACATAACCGTAGTTCCCTTGACCAGGTATACAAAATACCATGGAAGGAAAACCACCATGCCGAAAACCATGTGTGAAATCCATGCACAAAACCATAGGTAGGTCTTCCAACCTAATATAGCGTCCAAAAAAAAAATTGGGGTAGTCGTGAAAAGAATATAACACACACCCAAAATTCTCCCACTTGTTGTTTTCTTTCCACAGGGGGCCACAGGAGAGCTTATTCATTAATCCAACCCTGCAATGCCCATTGTTTCTCTACACCAAGAGAACTTCTCAATGCTCATTGACTTTGTCAATGCATCTGCAATATTCTTCAAAGTCTTCACCTTTACCAGCAACACCTTTTTGTCCTCAACCATATCCCTCACAAACCGATACTAAACATCAATGTGATTTTCTTTAAATGATAAGCAGGGTTCTTTGCCAAGAAAATTTCACTTTGGCTATCACAAACTGTCCTTATATCTCTTTGTACTAACCCCATACTTGAACACAATATCTACAACCAAACTACTTCCTTGCTTGCATGAGTGATTGCCATGTATTCTACCTCTGTAGTTGAAAGGGCCACTACAGACTGCCTCTTACTCATCCAACTGACTACACCTAAAAATAGGTTAAACATATACCCACTTTTATATATTCTCTAATCCAGATCTTCATCCCAGTCTGAATAAAAAAAACCACGAATGTCCAAAACTCTGTACAATCCTGGTCTTCCTTGGTAGCACAAACCATAATCCCTAGTGCCACGCAAATACCTAAAAACTCACTTCATTATTGTCCAATGCTCCTTCCTTGGTTTTGACATAAACCCGCTCAATCTCCCACTACATGTGCAATGTCTGGTCTAGTATATACCATTGCATACATCAGGCTACCAACTACACTTGCATATGGAACATGGGACATGTCCTCTTCCTCTTCTTTTGTCTTGGAACACTGTTCTACAGATAACTTTAGACCTACATGAATAGGAACCTTCATCGGTTCACTATTTGCTGACGTTGTTGGACCCACCAACATGTCAAGCGGATCTCTCTGGTAAGAAGTCCCAATTAGACCTCAAACCGTTTGGTGTAGGAGTCCCAATAGTGGGTCGTAAGGTAATGCCTTGACCGCGATGTCGCACAAAGGCAAGTAAGATAACTTTGTTAGTAGCAAGGGTGTGACTGATGCAATGAGTCAAGGAATGAGTATGATAGGTTCCAACACTTCAGCAGGAGAGGAAGGTGAATGTGGGTTCTAGGTTGAAAGGGATCAGTCCCAACTTTGCTAGGAACACACAACACAAAGGACGTGCACATCTTCTGGCAGAGTAGTCGACACGGATTTGGTAGTCCCAACATACAAGGTAGGATAACATGAATAGCACTCACGGATCAGTCTGAGATGAGTGTGATGGTTGATATAACAAGGTTCAGAGAAAGGTCTATCTGGTGTCTGGTAGAGCAGTCGACATGGACGGTGACAGCATTAACAACATATGCAACACATTAACAACAAGATTCATATAATTGCATGTGAATCAGTTCATATACAAGTACGTAAGTTAAACAACATATATCCTTAAGGAAACTGGAGAATTCCAACTACAATAACAACATATGCATGAAAATGTGTTGGCTTTATTATATAAAGAATTGCAAGTCACAATCATACAATATACCATGTAAACCTACTAGCCCTATTAGTAGAACGTTACAGCCACATCTGCCTGCTCCTCCAAGGAGATGTATTAGCTCCGTGCAGTGGAGAACCCAAAGGCGCGTTACAATATTGTCCAAGTCTTCTTCAAGATAGTCATAGTAGAAGCTTGGCTGACCAAAAGCTTGTACAATGAGTTATGAGAGACTATTAATGGAAAAGGGTGGGGTGACCCTTGACATTACCCTTTGTGATAGTTCAACTACCCTCATGACTCTTCACCTACTCTATGACTGTTACATCCAACTTTTGACACTCGACTTACACTTGACATGACTCAACATTACAATGCACATGTACTCATGTGAGACAACATGGCTTGAGTAAGCCTTGCAATGCATCACTGACACTCGGTCCACTATGATGATACCAACTCTTTGACATGCTTGTGATGGTGTGTGGTGAAGTAAAATTATAAGTGCGGACACAAACGAATTCCTCTAGCCCGATAATGGGTCCAGCCACAACAGGTACATTCTATGGAAGATTTCCTAGATTAGAATCAATCAAGAGGGCATACCTTTTAGTCGCTTATCTTGCTTGGGATGTCCTCACTTGCTCGCTCCAGCAATCTCTCGCTTCTTTCCTCAAGCTCCTGAAACAAATAAACAACAACAGCACACAAACATAATAATAGATAAATTGAAATTCAACCTACTTAATGAGTCAAGAAGCATCAAGACATGAATATGTAATATTACAAAACATGTAGGAAATCAATCGATAGTTGCATATATTAATATCAAAGAGAGATTACAACCATTCATCTTGACGTCGCAGTCTTCCTCTGACAAGACTAGGTTCCCACACACTTCTGCTAGCACTTCATGATGGCTTCAAACAACAATAGTTTAAAGACTCTTCCCTTTAGGCTTCACTCCAAACCAAACACACTTCTCCCTCACACAACTAGATGGCTACAACTAGTAATATCTTGCTTGTCAAATCAAAATAGTATACTCACACTCAGCCAACACTCTCACTATGACTAGTTTGTGCTTGGGAAGAAGGGAGGTTTATATAGGAAAGGTGGATGGGAGATGGATGCTCTTCTCATGGGAGAAGGACTTATCCCTTGAGGTAGTTCCATCATTATAGGGGAAAGGAGCCCAAACTGCGATTCTCGACCCCATCCGGCAAAACCATTTACCAGACTTCCGTTACGGAGCTTCTAGAGATGGAAGCTTCAGCTCTAATTTAAAAAACTTTCCATAACAGGACCGACGCAACTGGAACATAGCTCAGTTGCATCAATCGCTGCAGGTAATAGTGCCAATCTCTGCACATTGGCACAGGGGAGACAAAGGCCATTAGCACCGGTCTTGTAAATTGGGCAAAACAAAAGTTTCATGGGAAATGGTGCAAAATGGAAATGATCTGCTCATGAAGAGGGACATAATGGGAGTTTCTTCATGAGGTAAAAGCATGTGGGTTTCACTGTAGAGGTCCTACAGGATCAAGGAACAGGTAGTACAAGGACAGTGACAAAATGTTGTGTAACAGATGCCCCTAAAGTGTGAAGGCCAAGTCGGAGCGACAGATGAAATGCCTTATATATTAGTGCGGAGAACCAGCCTGCTCTTAGAAAACCTGCAAGCAAGTATAGATACATATACATAAACTAATACCTTTGTCAAATGATACATGAATCGTGGCATGGATGCAGCCATCCAGAGAATGATCATGTAAATGGATCTAGGTATGGGTGCAGACATCCATCAAAGAGGATCATAATGAAACCAAGGTATGATTGTAGCCATCCAATAATGAGAAGGATCACAAATGATAACTCATGGTCTGGTCGGAGCCAACCATCTAATAGAGACATGCATATCATCATAACCATGTCACACCACTTCGCAACCTGGACTTTTGTGATCTGAGTCTAGGGTCTTGTGCTCCAACATGACCTGATCAAAGTACAAATTATAACATGTGAATAGATGTGTTGATGTTGAACATGCTAGAAAGTCGCTTGATTACCAGTCCATGATGTAATTTGTTAACAAGCGTGAGATAAACCACCAATAATGACAATGGCCCTCAAGGTACTATCAGCACAATTCATGGAATGTGAATACAGGAACTAAAGCTGAACATCCACGAAATAACTTGATCAAAAGCCAATGATGTGAACTTGTCGTCGAGTGCGAAGAACTTGCCATTAAGGCATGCAAGCTCTAAGGTACTGGAAGGTAGTATCTCGGTCAACTTCCTGGATAATGAGTTGATGTTGACAGAAAGTAGTCATGTCGAAGGAGGGCCATAATGAATCCCACATCATCGATGCAAGATGAGAATATGTAAAATGATTTTGGATGATACAGAGAAACAGAGGTAAGTGTAAGTGCAAAAGGGTTAACTCTTGAACATATCGGTAACACAACTTGGATGTTTGTTAGCTTTTGGATCCATAGGATCGGTGGTCATGGTGACATAGCAGAGATCATATGGAAGGCAAAAATGAACAGCCCAAACCCATGAAGGTCCACAATGTAAAGGAGGATGTCCCAACCCGACACGAAGCAAAGAGTGTCATGTTCAAGAGTGAGTTGTTGACACAACTCGATAGATTTCCAAATTTCCCCCCACCATTTCTGGCGAGTACCACAATTATTTTTTATAGCAAGCTTGAAGGGGATAGCATGTGCTTGCACTATAAGTTCATCCTTTGAACGAATCCATCCTAGTAATTTTAACGAGCCTTAGGAAGAAGAAGCTCGTGTTCGTCATGGTGATGAATCCAATGTCGTTTAATAGTTTAACGAGTCCAACAAAGGTGTAACTCAGTATCTTTTTCATGTTTAGATAGTTTGAAAAAGACACATAAAAGAAAACTCTTTGTGGTCCCTTTTCGTACATTTGTGTCTCTCAAGCCCGAAAAGGTAGAAAACACTACTTGAGAGAACCACTTGACCATTTAGTCAAGGAGTACATTTTTCGTAAATAGTGCCTCCCAGCCCGACAACGGGGTAAACTTATACTGGGCACGTGAAGTTTCGCATCCATTAACGAGTTCAAAACGACAAGGGCTCAGCCATATTTGTGCTTTTAAAGGGTCGAAAAAGAGCTAAAAGAGGACCCCCCATTTTTATCCTCTTTAACGAGTCAGAAAGGAAAAGTACTCAGTGATATTTTCATTTTGTACGAGTCAAAAAATAGCTCAAAGGTGACTCGTCATGGAGGAATGAGTGGTATAAAGGGTAGCAACTGGTTCCGATAATGGTAGAACTGATCAAAACATGTAATGGTCAAGAGGTTGACTAACAAAACCACTAATTGTTACAGTCCCTTAGGAAAGTAAAAACAACCAAGTGAAAGCATATGATTGGCCAAAGAGATGGTGGTGATGGAAAACAACCAAGGCTCATCTAGAAAAATTTAGCTGATAAAAATGGCAATCACGAGATGTAAATTGGGCATGGGTTCATTTTTACACGAGCTTGAACAATGGAGAACTCTGCTTGGATTTAGTTTCATGTTTACACAAGCTTGAAATGAAAAACTATGCTTGCTATAAGTTTGCATGCCCCCAGCATAATGACTCAATTGAGGTACATGCCCCCCAAGCTTCATTTCAATCAACTAGATGGATGGAATGAAGGTGCACTTTTGAGATCTTGGAAAGACTCGACTGGGATTTTACGAGATCTTAATTAAAGACTTGATTTGGAAAAGGGAGTTGCTTCATTTTTTACGAGGTTGACAGAGTAAAAGAACTATCCTCGAGACCCTTGTTTCATTTTTTAACGAGCTTGACACAAGACAAAAAGCTATGCTCACACCCTTTGTTTCATTTTTTAATGAGGTTGACACAAGACCAGGAACTATCCTCATACCCTTTGTTTCATTTTTTAATGAGGTTGACACAAGACCAGGAACTATCATCATACACATTTGTTCATGAACTATACGAGAACATGGATCCCAAGAGGTCTTCACTGAACGGAAGAAACACGCTCTGGGAGGAATACATGTCAATTGGTACCATAGACAGATTGGGTTCGAATGCCCCCAATACATAATGTACTATACCATCTGTGTGATCATCAGCAGATGTAGAGACGGAACCGTTAGCCACATAATTGACTTGTGGCGAGGAAGGTATTGCTTTCAAACAAGATCCAATAAGGGATGATGGTTGCAAAGGAGGTGCTTGGTGACCAATGAACGACAATTGATCAATAGTCACAATTCTCCCTTCGTGTAGAAAAGAAACTGTTAACACCCAGGTTGTTCCCTATGACTCCCAAGGGAATACGGCCGGGGTAACCACTAACCAATCTTTGGATCACTGTTTCTAGCCAAACTGTGATCAGAGAGGGCTCTCTCTTTATGATTTGTAACTGTTTATGATAGGGTTTTAGGCTAGCTATTATGCACTGGTTTTGTTTATGTTTTGGTTGATGAAACTCCTTTTAGATTCTAGTGATGTAGTTTTCAGAGAGGTTGAGTACCATTGGGCAATGGAGTCTGTGGCTATATGTGTTTGAAATTTTGAGATGAAAGATGGAACTTACAGGGCCATTTGAGTGTTTAATAGAACAGATTTTTTATTAAATGACTGGAAACAGGTAACACAAACAGTGAAAGCATTTAAGAATTTTCACTTATTGTCTATATATTTCCAACAGACAACTTTAAGAGGAGAAAGACGGAGGTCTCAGGGGCAAAAATTGAATCCCTGAGAATGCCTGTCACAGTAAAAGACACAGTTTTGAAATGCAGCACTTAAGAATTACAATTCTGTCACTGTATCTGAGGAAAACATGTATAATAGCTCAGTTTGAGTCCAGGGTAAACATGGTTAAATCCTGGAACTATCCTTTCACCTTGCTATCAAGTGTAAAACATTTGAACAACAAAAGAGAACAAAAGACTCGAAAACATATAACAAAGAGATTTGAGAATACTTATTGTTTTATGCAACACCCTGGAATCCTGTAACATTCATCTTTCACCACAATACATCAAAGAACACCAAGCCTTGGAAATTCCATTATTCCTTTGTATTACTTCTCTGAAAATATTACAACGAGCGAGAGCTCTTCAAAAGAAAATTGCAACAACCCCTTCAACTGCTATGAAGGGTGAATATATACTTGCGGTGATTTACAAAATATCTGAGTTCTGAGTTATCTCAGATTTTACATTCTTACCAACTACTTAAGATATTATGATCAAAATTTAATGCAGCATTAATTACAGAGTACAGGCATTTTAATGCTCTGTCAGAAGATATTTTAGCCTTTGGAGACAGCTAAGTCGGTCGAGATATTCTGAATAAATGCTGGAAGATCTGTCTTTAAGGCTTTGTACGCTGTATCCTGGACTTGTCACCTGTGATTGTGACTGTTGCTTGTGGTGAGTCAATGGTCCTGCTGAGTTGGCTCAGCCTCTGCCTCTTCTCTGTAGATATCTTTCTTCAAAATTGTGCCTGCGCATGTATGCTCATTTGCCTGGAGAATTGGCGCTACTGATTCTGGCCTGACAAAACTGTCTGTGTCAAATTTCTCCAGGCATCCTGTGTGGGCAGTTGGTGTGCCAAGATTGCCCCTAGAGTTTCATCTGCTTCTGTGAATTTGAAGAAGTTAGGTGGTGTATCAAACAGATGGTCAACTTCATTCATGAGGAAAAACAGGTTCTCCACCCTGTCATACATACTCTGCCCGGTGGCTGGCCCTGGTTCTGCTGAAGTGCTGGGCGGTTGTGCAATCTCTGCTACTGCCTGGGCATCAATTCTCTTATTGTAATTGTCCAGGGTGAGCAGTCTTCCTACACTGCTTAAAATGCTGGGGAGGCCTCTGTTTTGTAGTGCCACGAACTTTTCCAGGAATCTGTTGATTTCAGTTTGCATATCCTGTGTCCTCCTCTCCAGTGTTCCAACCAGGTTCCTCAATGTTATGACTCTCTTGGCTACAGCAATTGTTTCTATCCTGTTGGTGATTCCCATGACAGCTAATTGAGAGCTAGTCTTATAGTTCAGAGTATTGATTATCCTAGTAGCAGCTTCTGGCATGTGTCCAAGGCTTGCCCTGGCCCTCTGTATTTCTCTGTTTGCTTTAGTGATGAGCACCATTTGCTCATCCATGGTCTCAATATATTGCCACTGGTTGGCGATGGACCGCCCAATGTTGCTCCATAGTACTGCTTTCATTTCAGCTGTCACCTTTTCTAGTGCAAGCTCTTTCTCTAGTTCAGCAATTCTCCTCTTAAGAGCTTTTACCTCTCTCTCCTTGGCTGCTTCATTCTGTTTGCTCTTGTCAAACTTTTCATTTACCTTGGTCAAGGTTTTCTTAAGTTCCTCCAGCTCTTTCATTTGAGATTCCATAGCTTGGATCTCAGCTTGCAGCTTTTGCATGTCTAAACTAGTAGCCTGTTCTGATGTTGTAGATGTTGTTGCTGTGGATGGCGCTGTAGTTGGTGCTGTAGCTTCTATTTGCTGAGGAGGAGGAGTGGTCTTTGGAGGGATTTCCTCAAGATTTATTATCACAGGAGGAGGCTGGGAGGGTTGGACCCCTTCTCTTTGCTTCAGTGTTTCTTGTAGTGCTGCCTTTGCAGCTTCAGTTTGTCCTAGCTGGTCTTGAGTCCTAACCAGCTCTTTGTATAGGGATACCAGCAGATCTGTAGCATCCTTCTCTTGCCTTTGCTGGGCAACTTCATCTGTTTGTGGATGGATGGTGGCCGGGAGTTTGATTTTCTTTCTTAGGGCTGCCATGTCTGCATCCCTTATCTTCAGAAGTTCTTGGATGCCTTTGACATCTTTAGGATCATGCCCTATCTCTATAATTACCTCTTCCAAGGACTTGATCCTATTGTCCTTGGCTTGTGATGATGCTCTTTCTAACTCCAGCTGAGAAGCTGTGTTATCCAGGCTGCTCTTTAGTTTATAATTCTCCAATGTCTCATCTGCCAGGGAGGCATACACCATTTCACCAGTTTGTTTATGTAATTCAATCTTGTCCATAGGGTGTATGTCTTTGGCAAGAACCTCCATGTTGGTTCTTAGATAGTCCGAGGTGGACTGAGGCTGCAAAGTTGTGGGCATGAAGTGGCTCATTACCATTTTGCCTTCGCTCACATCGAAAGCAGACATGAGTCTCTGCTGGTTGCTAGGAGCTAGGTTTAACAAGTGATCATACAGCTGCACTTTTATGGGATCACTCCTCCTTTTGATGTCAATGAATTGCTGCTTTATACTTGACTGCCCCTTTCTATGTTGACCGGAGGAGCTGACCTCTCCACCCATAGTCATGTCATGTCCACGCTGAGATGAGCTGGCCGAAAGTTCTCCACTGGGTGGGCCCATGCCCATGGCTTGCCTTACTGCTATGTCCTCCTCTTGGGAGTCATTCAGTCTTTGTCTCTTCTCTCCTCTGATGAAGGATGAGGTGTGGGGGGTCTCTCTCTCCCTTTTCCTGGTCACATCCTCCTTCTGTGGTGTTTGGAGGACTGAGGTGTCTACATTGGTGTCTGTCCTGGGAGGCACCTCTGTTTGGGGCTGCTGCTCAGTGTTACTAGGTTGATCTGTCCCCTTTTCCTGCTGCAAGGGCTGCTGTTCACTGGACTGTGCTTTTTCTTGTTGCTGCCCCAGTTCTTGCTGTTCCATTTCTTCTTGCTGCTGTAGCAAGGTGTCAACTTGTTCCTCTGTCAATACAGGTGGCTGTTCCACCTGTTTACCTTTGTCTTTGCCTGCTGCCTGGGATGTCTTGTCAGTAGTTTGCTGCTGTGCTGCTGAAGATCTAGCAGCTGTTCCAATTTGCTTTCTGTAGGAGAGGGGCACCTGTCCACAAGTTTCCAAGTCAGCTTCTTTTTGCACATTCCTAGCTTCTTTCTCAAGTAATTCTACCTCAGTGACTTGTTCTACTAGTGTACCCTCTTCCCAATCTAGTGCATTGGCATACTGTTCAATTTCAGGTTGTCTTTTATGTGCATAGTTGCCCAATTTGTATCTAATTCTCCTGAGGGAGATAGAATGATTGGGGTCATAGGGAATCCATTCAAAACTGGTCTGCAATCTGAGGCCTTCCAGGATGCTGTGTGCCTCTTTCCACCCTTCCTCTTTCTTGTTATACAGGAAGGAACCTAGCTGACTTCTTACCTTCAATTGTGACTTCTTGTTTCTACTCTGAAAGTGAAGGTAATCTGAGTTCCCAAACTGCCTGAAATACTCTAAGGCAAAAAGCCTCATGGGGACATACCTTGGCAATCTAAATGGGTTCAATTCACAGCCATATATCCTAATGACTGTGTGGTTCTGGTAGAAGTACCAGTTGCCAATATTGTAAGATTTGTTCAAATGTAGAATCCTCTTCATTTCATCGGTTAATCTAGGAGGAGGAGTACCTTGCAGAGCTGTTAGGGCCGGATGAACAAATAAATCAATAAACTCACAGTATGTATAGGGTGATACTGAGGTAAAATGAAAAACAGAGGTCCAGAAAACAACTGATCTTGGGCTTCCTTGGGCATTGAGTGGCCTCAAAGGGACAGAGAAGGTAGCTGGCTGATAGAAAAGGAATAAATGATATATATAGGAGGAGTACCTGAACAGTCTCTCCCTTTTCAAATTCATGAACTGATCATGGATTTTCTCTGCTATGTAAGTTGCATAATCATACTGCACAGCTGGAGGCTTACCAGGGGCAAATATGGACAGCATTGCCATTATGCTTTCATCTACATCTTCCAGCCCCCTGAATCCTAGGACATAGCCAATTAGATCCACCAACATTCTGCCCAACTCATTCAGACAATGGTACCCAATAGGAGGGGTTCTGACTGTTTCAGAGCCTGGTGTGACAAACAGTTGGTTGATTTTGACAATCTGGTCACTGGACAGCTTGATCCCTGTGTTAATCAGATTCTGCATGGACAGAGGGGTCAATTTCTTGGCTGTATTGAAGCACAGCATCTGGTTTATGCTCTCTGGGGTGATCTGGAACAGGACTAGGCCTGTGGGGCTCATGACTGCTCTTTGGCTGGGGTCATAGCATTCCTGACAGCTATAAATAAGCTCTGGCATTGGATTGACTTGGGGAAGGTTGTATATGGGCAAATTTGACTCCCAAATCCCCAAGATATCTGCCCCACTGAGGTGCTGGGCTCTTAATTCATTCAACATTAGCACATTGTACTTGGTTCCCATGGGGAACCAATCCAGCATTTGGTAGTCCATGTCCCCCAGGGCTTTCCATGCTAATTCCTGGTGAGGGGCATTGATGGGCTTAATATTCAGTGCAATAGGGGTCTCCATAGCTCTTCAAGTTGCAATAATTGCAGGTAGACAGGTGGAATGGTAAAACACAGTCTGGAGGCAGTTTTCTGTGGAAACAGTTGAGGTTTTGAGTATTCAAGGGGAATTCTCTCAATAGCAATTGAAATACTACTGGAGTCTAGTGACAGAACTTCTCTGTGGCCTAACTGAACTCTCCAATCGGGTGAATTATGTCTATTAGGAGCTCTGCCGGGAAAACGCAGAATTACAGAGGTTTTATGAGGATTGCAGGTTTCTAAAGCTCTGCAGGTACTTCTTGGCCCTCACAATGACAATGGTGGATGAACAAATGGAAATGAACGGTGCAAATATCGTTTTTATGGTTCTATTATCCCTCTGAGCAATTTTAAGCTTAATGAAGGTCGTATGGAGGGCGAGACGGTCTAAATACCTGTAATTCGACGAGCAGAGGTTGAAACACAGGTGCACAGTTGCTGTTTGAGGAGGTCGCCCGGGCTAATTGACTGGTTGGCAAAAATTTGAGTTCAAACGGTCATGCAGAGCATTCAGCAGAAATCACAGTAAAAATGGTAAAAACACGGGAAAATTGGTAAATATGGGTTATTTTACCAATTTGGCGCTTTTTTCTGCTGACGTCAGCATGACGTCATTGGTGGGTCATGGTGAGGTGACGTCAGTTGATGTCATCGGGCGACGTGGCAGTGGGTGACTGGTCAAAGGGGAGGCGAGGTGGCAATCCAGTCAGCAGTGAGGTGGACCCATACGAGAGGCAGGTACGAGCAGGCAATGACGTGGCGGCGAGTCAGCGGCGGGTAGGTGGCGGTCAAACTGCAGCGGTCACGGTTAAGGCCTTAACCGCCGCGGTTTCTCGGGGCGGTTTAGGTACGGCGCAGAGGCTGTCAGAGCGGGCTCCGAGATGGTCCATCGGTTGACGCGTGGAGGAGGCGTGACAAGGCGCAACGTCACTTTCCCGGAGGTTAACGTGCCGCCACAGGAAGCGCTCCGATATTGATGTGGGCCGTCGGATCTGATGGGCTTGATCCGACGGCTGGCGGAGGAGAAAAAGGCGCGTTTGATAGTGCGGGCGGAAAAATCAAACTTTGTGGGTTTTATGGTTTTTTTTCAAATGTTTTGATTAACCAACCATGCGGTAGGATTGGGAAACGTGCCAGAGGCGGGTATTAGCCTTTGCAAAGGTTTTATATGCCAAAGGGGTTTGGAGAGGGGTTTTATCAGTGCAGAGGTGATTTGAGGGCAAATTGACTTGCAGCAAAGGGGAAATAGGGTGGAATAGGTTCACCAAAGTGGCCAGATGCCATTTTGGTCCCTTTTGAACAATACACGGCTATTATGCCTAGGGGAGGGAATATACATAAGATTTGGGGTTTTATACACCTTAGTGTTAATAATATTAGGGGTGGGGGTAAGATAAGGGAGGTTATATAGTAGAATTAGGAGTTAATATGAATGAAGGAGGGGAATTAGAAAGGGGGTGTTAGTGATAGACTAGAGAGGGAAAGAAAAGAAGTTAGTGATGCTCTTTGCTGTGAGTTCATGGAATTCACCACTTTGTTTGCTGATAGATTTATTGCCTTGGCAAGAGACCTATTGATGCCTGTGTAATGGTGATCATATTCTTTCTGCAACCACAACTGCCTACCCAACTATTTGCCTAGCATTTTTTGTTTCTTCTTGGAGGGGCACTTGGACTTGCAACCCTCAATTGCCTTTTCTTTTCTTTGGCTTTTTCCTTTTCTCTCTATATACTTCTACCCTTATGTCTTCCAAGGTCCCAGATTAAACTTTTGGGAACCTTTGCTTCTCTACCTGAACTACTTGTCTGCCAAGATTAAGCTGTTTGGACAGACCTCTTTCTCTATTCTACAACTCAAAATTGAAACATGGCATGATCCAGATTAGACTGTTGAATCATCCACAAAATTTGAAATAAGGTCCTCAATACTTGAAACACTTTACCCAGCTCTTGCTTTCTAGGAAATATGGGATCTTTGGGATACCAGAGCAGAGCATATTTGGCTTTTCTCTTGCCAATCATGAAATATGAAACCTATTACTATAGGTATCCAACAGTGGCTCCACATGGGGATGGTTTTTCTTTTGAAAGACCAAGAACAGCAGGTCAGATTGCCTTATTCCTTGACTGCCTATCTTAATCTTTGAAATTTGCTGCATATAATCTGTCAAAATTGTGTGCCTTTTCTTGGAGAACCTCTGATTCTATCTGCCTGTTGCTGCTAGGTGCAGCATTTGGGAAAACCTCTTTATACAATTTAAATCAGAAAGGAATATGTACAACTGCATATATACAATGAACCTCTGAATTTCTATCATAGTGAACAGTCAAAATAGTGCTTCAGCATCCTGCCATTGACAGGACCTTCATCCATTTCAGTTACAGTCAAACTTTTTAGGAAGTAGGTGTTATTACCTTGTACTGCTTGGACAGCAAATGGTCCTTTCCATAAAGAATCAAACTTCCCATGTTTTCCTTTCTCTTCTCTTCTTGCATCCCACTCTAAAACTTTGTCCCCTACATTGAAATCTTCTGCTTTAGTTCGTCTATCAAAGGCCTTTTTCAGTTTCTCTTGTAGTATCTGCACTCTGCTGAAAACTTGTTCTCTGGTCTGCTGTAAACAGATTATCTGGTTAATCCTTCTTTGCATGTCATTGGGCTCTGCTTGGCTTTCTTGTAGAAGTTTCATAACCGGCACTCCTAGTGATGAAGGAAATCTGGCCTCTAATCCATAGACTAACTCATATGGGCTGGTCCCAATTGATCTTTTAGTGGTTAATCTGTCTGCCCATAAAGCATTTACTAGTTTCTTATGCCAGTTCTTTTTGTTCTCTTCCAGCACTTTCTTTATGATGTTTATCAGGCTTTTGTTTGATGATTCAGCAAGACCATTTCCTTGAGGATAGTAAGCTGTAGAATGGCCCAGGGTAATGTGAAATTTATGGCAGAAGTTCACCATCTTCTTGGATCTGAAGGCAGCAGCATTGTCTGTTATTATCTTGTCTGGGCAGCCAAATCTAGCCAGTATATTGTTCTCTAAAAATTGAATGATTACTGAATCATTTGCTTGTCTGCATGGGACAGCTTCAATCCACTTGGTGAAGTAGTCTGTTGCTGTCAAGATCCATCTGTGTTGTCCTGAAGATGAGGGATGAATTTCTCCAATGAAATCCAAGCCCCATTGTTGAAAAGGTCTCTCTGTTGCAATGGGCCTCAAAGGAAGTGGCAGCAACTGTCTTTTGCCTTCAAACAGTTGGCACTTGTGGCATGATGTTGTGAATTTCTTCACATCAGAGAACATAGTGGGCCAGTAATAACCAGCCCTTAATATCTTGTCTACAGTGGACTTCCAGTACAAATGTCCACCACAGTCTCCAGCATGGAATTCTTGCATGATATTGTCAGTTTCACTCTCAAGAAGACAGTGCAGCAAAATACCTTCATGGTTTTTCCAGAGTAGATTCTCATCTATCACACAAAATTTAGATGTTTTCATTTTTAGGAACCTAGACTTAGTTCTGGACAGTCCTGGGGGAGCACACAGGTTTTGTAACACATAACAGATATCAGAGTACCATGGAGATTGTTCAAAGGCTACATTGATCTTTGGAGTCGCCAGCTCTGTTTCACTGTCCAGTTGGTTGATATCTAAGGCTTGGAAATTTGCTTCTGTCATTAACTTGGCCAAACCTTGCCCTTTTATCAGCTTTGTAGGCTTTATTTCAATGTCAAATTCAAGTATATTTGCAATCCATTTTCCTCTTCTTCCCTCTAAGTTTTCTTGTGTGAGGATGTCTTTGACAATAGGACTTGGTACATAAGCCACAACATGGGAGTAAAGGATGTAAATCCTAAAGTCTTTGATAGCTTTGATTAAGGCATAGGCTTGTTTCTCCATTATTTGGTACTTTAGGGGGGCATCTCTAAGAGCTCTGCTGAAAAAAGCAATGGGCTTTTCATTCCCTTGATCATCTTTCTGTAATAAAATAGCAGCAATAGTATGTTGGGAGGAAAAGGAGAAAATGATAAAGTCTCTGTCAAACTGAGGATTAGTTAACACTGGGGTTTGAGTCAAAGCCAATTTTATATTTTCAAAAGCTTGTTTTGCTTCAACAGTCCATTTGACCTTTGAATCTTTCTTTAGCATATTGTTTAGTAATCTGATTAACTCTGCTAAATTTGGGATAAACCTTCTCAAAAAGTTGATTTTTCCTAAGAATCCTTGCAGCTCCTTGACATTCCTTGGGTGAGGCATTTGTAGGATAGCTTGTATCCTATCTGGATCAATTCTTATGCCATTTTTCGAAATGATATGCCCTAAAAGTTTCCCTTCTTCCAAGCCAAATAATGACTTCTTGGGGTTTAAGGAAATACCATATTTCCTGCATGTTATGAAGATTTGTCTTAAATGTTTCAAGTGTTCTTGGTCAGATTTTGAAAAGGGTGTAAGATCATCTAAGTAAATGACCAAGAAGTCATGAATTTCCTTTGCAAAAGCAATGTCCATTGCTCTTTGAAACGTTGCCCCTGCATTTTTCAATCCAAAGGGCATCTTCACATACTTGAAAGTGCCCCATGGGGTAGTAAATGCAGTCTTGTCTTGATCATCAGGGTGCACCAGGATTTGATTGAAGCCTGAGAAACCATCCAACAATGATATTCTTGAGGCCCCTACTACTCTTTGAAGGATGTGGTCCATTTTGGGCAAGGGGTAGTTGTCTTTGAGTGACACTAGGTTCAAATTCCTTAAGTCTACACAAAGTCTAATCTCACCAGTTTTCTTTCTTGTAGGGACCAAATTTGAAATCCATTCAGAAAACCTGATTGGTGCTATGATACCAGCTTTGAACATTTTTTGTAATTCCTTTTCAATGGAAGGAAGAAGCACAGGATTTATTCTTCTCAATTTCTGTTTGAATGGTTTTTGATTAGGCTTGAGGGGAATGGTGTGCTGGATAACAGAGGTATCATAAGACTTCAAGTCCTCATAACCCCAGGCAAAGACATCTTGGAACTCTTTAAAAAGATCAATATATTTGGGTTTTTGGTCAGGGGGCAAAGCAGCAGATAGCTTTATTATTTTAGGCTTGTCAGTGGTACCAATGTTACATTCTTCAATTGTTGCATCTAATGGCTGCATCTTTGGTTTCCTGGGGACATCATTTGAGTCAAAAATATCCTCTAGTGGAGTAAGACCTGCTGGAAGAAGATTGTCTTTGAGTTGTATGATTTCATCTTCAGCGTTGCTCAGCTCTTCACAGTCAATTTGGTGAATTTGCTGAATGTTTTCTTTGTTGAAAATGGTTGGACTGAGTAATTGTTTTGCTGTCCTAGGTGACATTGGGTGAGCAGATTGTTGAAACTGTAATTGTGATTGACTTGCTCCATCAACTATTTGAGATTGACTTGCTGTCTCAAGGTCAATATTTAATCCTGTAAACTCTTGTTGCAAGGTTAAAAAGTTGTTTATTTGCCTGTCATTCTCAAATACTTGCCACTCTTTGACATTGTTTGGAATAGAAGGCCTATATTTGACCTCTGCTGTGAAACAATTGTTGGGTTGTAGTGGGAATTTGAAGGTGCTGGCAAATGTTGCCAAGCTGTGAGCATGGAGATTGTGGCCCCTTGGAATCTTTGTGAGAACAAACTCGGAGAAAGTTTCTAGTATTTCAATTACAGCAGACCTATAGGACCTTAATCTTTTGTCATTGGTGACAAAATCCCCTTTTACTTGTTGAATTACTAGATCAGAGTCCCCCATGATTGAGAGGCTATGTGCTTGTAATGATTTTGCAATCTTGAGACCTAGTAGCAGAGCTTCATATTCTGCCATGTTGTTAGTGCATTTAAAGTTCAATCTATAAGCCCGGCCTTCTGCACAGCCTTTCTCTTTGTTATGTATCCATACTCCAGCTCCTGCCCCTAACTTGTTAACTGAGCCATCAAACTCTAGGACCCACAGACTATCTTGCTGGTCAGGAGATTTTAAATTCTTTTCATGGGATGGCAATGTGAGCATGAGTTGAGGTTTCTTTTCCCATTTGTCTCCTAGGATAATTTCATCATTTGTTTGACAATCTTTGACAACTAGAGGAGGGTCAATGGGTATTGTTGGGCTGATTGAAATTTGGCAGGTGCCACTTGTTTGATCAATGTTTTGTTCTTGTATGGGTGTTTCGGTTTTAATGTCATTGTTTGAGAAGCTTGCGCTGTCATTGAAGAGGATGAAGGAGTCTATGTCTGAATGGACAGCATATATTGGGAAATTTTGAGGCTTTTCTTCACTGCTGACCATATATTTCATGAGTGTTTCCCTATAAAGTCTTTTTGGTTGCCCAAATACAGAAATGGTTGCATATGACATGTCCAATTGCAGGGAGCCTTGGAGTTTGGCTCCCCATGATCTTGATAAGAGCATCCCATATTTGGGTGGGATATCCGCAACAACAACATCCATTAAAATGGTTTTGTTGGGAAATTGAACCAAGGACACACATAAATCCTTAATTAGGCCCAAGCATTTGACTTGACTAGAATCAAAAGAAAACAGGTCTTTGTATGGTCTCGTGATGTCTAAGTTTAACCTTTCCATGACCGCTTTTGGCATAAGGTTGTGAGAGGCACCTGAGTCAAACATTGCATTGTGCAGTATTTTGTCATGTATATGCAAGCTGACATAAAACGGTAAAACCCCTGTGACTACTGCTTTTCCATCTACCTCTGGGCCAAACAGTAATTCTGGAGTGTCATCTAGCACATTTACATCATCTTTGCTGTTGGTGAGCTGAAGGGATTTTTTGATCTGTTGCTTATATATGTCATGCTTGGCTAGCTCTGACAGGGGAATTGCTATCTTTAACTTGCCAATCTCTGTTCCTAGGTCAAAGGGTTTATCCACCTGAATTTTAGAGTCACGGATAGCAGTCCTTTCTTTGTTCATTGAATCTTCTTGTTGGATTTCATCTTGATTTTGGAACCTGCCCCTTATGTTGATGTCTTGAGGGGTAATGTTCGGATTTGGGTGGGAGGATGAGGTTGCCGTGGGCTGTTGTGGTGTGGACAGTAGTTCAGTGACCTCCTCAACCACTACTTCCTTTGCAGGCAAGTTTGTTTTGTCATTAGGTTCAGTGACTAAGGTTTCTTTAGATTGCTGTTTCTCCTTTACCTTCTCAGGCTGATTTGCATTTACAGTCTGACTTCTTAGTTTGTATTGTTTATGGACTTCATAGACGGCAGTATCATACCCTTGTTTAAAGTCAAAGGATTCTCCTGATTGTGTTTGGAATGTTTTGCTTTCATCCTCCTCATGGTCTTCTTGTGTTAAGAAAACCTGGCTTTTACCATCCAGACCTATTAAGTTGATCTCAGGATCTTCATTGAGCTGATTAGCTGAGGAAGTTTCTGCATAATTTTCTTGAAAAGGGGGTCTGATATCTTGGTCAGCACCTGTCTTTCCTATATTGGGGTTCTGTGTTCTCCTAAAATTTGGGTTTCTAGGAGGATTGTTTTGTGGTGCCTCCCATGATGACTTTCTTTCAACTGATTCCACTCTTTCACCTAGTCTTTTCATGCTGTTTAGTATTGCATCCAACTTTTGATCAAAGCCTGAGGGCTCTTCTTTGAAACCAACCTTCTTTTCAAGCTTTGCCCTGTTTCTTTTGGCAATTAGGTTGGCCTCTACAGTGACTGCAACTCTTTGGGCTTCTGCGAGGGTTGGAGGGTCTCTTTCTCTCAACTGATAGGCCATATCAGAATCAAAACCATCAGGGAAGTTATAAAGGGCCAAATCAGGAGGGGGCCTTAAGTTCTGGGGGATAGCATTGTATATGTTGTTAAACCTAGCACAATACTCCAAAACCGTTTCTTGGGGACCTCTTTTAATAGTGTTATATTCACCAAGTATATGGTGCGGATCTCTCTTTTTCTCCCATCTGTTGGTAAATTCCTGGTATAGAACTTCAGGGGTTGCAATGGAATTTGCATTTAAGGATCTAAACCAAGTTCTGACATCCCCAGTTAAGCTTTGAACAAAAATTCTCATCCTAACACTGTCATCATCTATTTCATAGGTCTCAAAGTGGTCTTGCATCTTCTTAGCATGCTGGGTAGCTGTCAAAGGGCCCTGGGAGTCAAAAAATGAGAGTCTAGTTTGGTAGTCTTGGGGTAGAGCTGGAGCATTGGCTGGTATCTGCAGAGGTGCATATCTGTTAGCCATATTTATGGGGTTTATAGGGTTAATAGGAACAAATGGGACAGCTGGGATCACAGGTATAACAGGGGTAACAAGGGGGAAACTGGTTGAAAGAGTATGTGCAGATGGTGAAGATGGGAGAGGAGGGCTTTGAGGTGTTGATGATGAGCTAGGGGAATTAGGTGTGGAACGGAAAAGGACTTTACAAGGAGTTGGAATGAGGATAGGTTGGTCTAAACTTATATCCAAATCAGCAGGCTTCTCCTGCTTTTGCTGTCTCCTTATGTTCTTTGGTATGATATTTGGATTATCAACAATGATGGGTTGATCAGGGTCAGGGTTTGCCCTAGTGTGCCTTGGGTTTCTTTTGGGAGCCAGCTTCTAAGTATTCTTTTAGAACTTTATACAGAGGGTTTTGTATGTACAAGGACTAGGTAAGAATTCTGGAATGACTATATATTTTTCAAAGCTAAGATGAAGATTCCCTAGTTAGCTCTTCCCTAAAGCTGTCCCTGTGTTTATAGAAACAGTCCTAAGGCCTCTTGGCTAGTTTCAGGCTTGATAGTAGCTTTTGAAAATAGATAGTAATTGAAAAAATCTTAAGTCCCCAGTGGAGTCGCCAATTATGTTAACACCCAGGTTGTTCCCTATGACTCCCAAGGGAATACGGCCGGGGTAACCACTAACCAATCTTTGGATCACTGTTTCTAGCCAAACTGTGATCAGAGAGGGCTCTCTCTTTATGATTTGTAACTGTTTATGATAGGGTTTTAGGCTAGCTATTATGCACTGGTTTTGTTTATGTTTTGGTTGATGAAACTCCTTTTAGATTCTAGTGATGTAGTTTTCAGAGAGGTTGAGTACCATTGGGCAATGGAGTCTGTGGCTATATGTGTTTGAAATTTTGAGATGAAAGATGGAACTTACAGGGCCATTTGAGTGTTTAATAGAACAGATTTTTTATTAAATGACTGGAAACAGGTAACACAAACAGTGAAAGCATTTAAGAATTTTCACTTATTGTCTATATATTTCCAACAGACAACTTTAAGAGGAGAAAGACGGAGGTCTCAGGGGCAAAAATTGAATCCCTGAGAATGCCTGTCACAGTAAAAGACACAGTTTTGAAATACAGCAATTAAGAATTACAATTCTGTCACTGTATCTGAGGAAAACATGTATAATAGCTCAGTTTGAGTCCAGGGTAAACATGGTTAAATCCTGGAACTATCCTTTCACCTTGCTATCAAGTGTAAAACATTTGAACAACAAAAGAGAACAAAAGACTCGAAAACATATAACAAAGAGATTTGAGAATACTTATTGTTTTATGCAACACCCTGGAATCCTGTAATATTCATCTTTCACCACAATACATCAAAGAACACCAAGCCTTGGAAATTCCATTATTCCTTTGTATTACTTCTCTGAAAATATTACAACGAGCGAGAGCTCTTCAAAAGAAAATTGCAACAACCCCTTCAACTGCTGTGAAGGGTGAATATATACTTGCGGTGATTTACAAAATATCTGAGTTCTGAGTTATCTCAGATTTTACATTCTTACCAACTACTTAAGATATTATGATCAAAATTTAATGCAGCATTAATTACAGAGTACAGGCATTTTAATGCTCTGTCAGAAGATATTTTAGCCTTTGGAGACAGCTAAGTCGGTCGAGATATTCTGAATAAATGCTGGAAGATCTGTCTTTAAGGCTTTGTACGCTGTATCCTGGACTTGTCACCTGTGATTGTGACTGTTGCTTGTGGTGAGTCAATGGTCCTGCTGAGTTGGCTCAGCCTCTGCCTCTTCTCTGTAGATATCTTTCTTCAAAATTGTGCCTGCGCATGTATGCTCATTTGCCTGGAGAATTGGCGCTACTGATTCTGGCCTGACAAAACTGTCTGTGTCAAATTTCTCCAGGCATCCTGTGTGGGCAGTTGGTGTGCCAAGATTGCCCCTAGAGTTTCATCTGCTTCTGTGAATTTGAAGAAGTTAGGTGGTGTATCAAACAGATGGTCAACTTCATTCATGAGGAAAAATAGGTTCTCCACCCTGTCATACATACTCTGCCCGGTGGCTGGCCCTGGTTCTGCTGAAGTGCTGGGCGGTTGTGCAATCTCTGCTACTGCCTGGGCATCAATTCTCTTATTGTAATTGTCCAGGGTGAGCAGTCTTCCTACACTGCTTAAAATGCTGGGGAGGCCTCTGTTTTGTAGTGCCACGAACTTTTCCAGGAATCTGTTGATTTCAGTTTGCATATCCTGTGTCCTCCTCTCCAGTGTTCCAACCAGGTTCCTCAATGTTATGACTCTCTTGGCTACAGCAATTGTTTCTGTCCTGTTGGTGATTCCCATGACAGCTAATTGAGAGCTAGTCTTATAGTTCAGAGTATTGATTATCCTAGTAGCAGCTTCTGGCATGTGTCCAAGGCTTGCCCTGGCCCTCTGTATTTCTCTGTTTGCTTTAGTGATGAGCACCATTTGCTCATCCATGGTCCCAATATATTGCCACTGGTTGGCGATGGACCGCCCAATGTTGCTCCATAGTACTGCTTTCATTTCAGCTGTCACCTTTTCTAGTGCAAGCTCTTTCTCTAGTTCAGCAATTCTCCTCTTAAGAGCTTTTACCTCTCTCTCCTTGGCTACTTCATTCTGTTTGCTCTTGTCAAACTTTTCATTTACCTTGGTCAAGGTTTTCTTAAGTTCCTCCAGCTCTTTCATTTGAGATTCCATAGCTTGGATCTCAGCTTGCAGCTTTTGCATGTCTAAACTAGTAGCCTGTTCTGATGTTGTAGATGTTGTTGCTGTGGATGGCGCTGTAGTTGGTGCTGTAGCTTCTGTTTGCTGAGGAGGAGGAGTGGTCTTTGGAGGGATTTCCTCAAGATTTATTATCACAGGAGGAGGCTGGGAGGGTTGGCCCCCTTTTCTTTGCTTCAGTGTTTCTTGTAGTGCTGCCTTTGCAGCTTCAGTTTGTCCTAGCTGGTCTTGAGTCCTAACCAGCTCTTTGTATAGGGATACCAGCAGATCTGTAGCATCCTTCTCTTGCCTTTGCTGGGCAACTTCATCTATTTGTGGATGGATGGTGGCCGGGAGTTTGATTTTCTTTCTTAGGGCTGCCATGTCTGCATCCCTTATCTTCAGAAGTTCTTGGATGCCTTTGACATCTTTAGGATCATGCCCTATCTCTATAATTACCTCTTCCAAGGACTTGATCCTATTGTCCTTGGCTTGTGATGATGCTCTTTCTAACTCCAGCTGAGAAGCTGTGTTATCCAGGCTGCTCTTTAGTTTATAATTCTCCAATGTCTCATCTGCCAGGGAGGCATACACCATTTCACCAGTTTGTTTATGTAATTCAATCTTGTCCATAGGGTGTATGTCTTTGGCAAGAACCTCCATGTTGGTTCTTAGATAGTCCGAGGTGGACTGAGGCTGCAAAGTTGTGGGCATGAAGTGGCTCATTACCATTTTGCCTTCGCTCACATCGAAAGCAGACATGAGTCTCTGCTGGTTGCTAGGAGCTAGGTTTAACAAGTGATCATACAGCTGCACTTTTATGGGATCACTCCTCCTTTTGATGACAATGAATTGCTGCTTTATACTTGACTGCCCCTTTCTATGTTGACCGGAGGAGCTGACCTCTCCACCCATAGTCATGTCATGTCCACGCTGAGATGAGCTGGCCGAAAGTTCTCCACTGGGTTGGCCCATGCCCATGGCTTGCCTTACTGCTATGTCCTCCTCTTGGGAGTCATTCAGTCTTTGTCTCTTCTCTCCTCTGATGAAGGATGAGGTGTGGGGGGTCTCTCTCTCCCTTTTCCTGGTCACATCCTCCTTCTGTGGTGTTTGGAGGACTGAGGTGTCTACATTGGTGTCTGTCCTGGGAGGCACCTCTGTTTGGGGCTGCTGCTCAGTGTTACTAGGTTGATCTGTCCCCTTTTCCTGCTGCAAGGGCTGCTGTTCACTGGACTGTGCTTTTTCTTGTTGCTGCCCCAGTTCTTGCTGTTCCATTTCTTCTTGCTGCTGTAGCAAGGTGTCAACTTGTTCCTCTGTCAATACAGGTGGCTGTTCCACCTGTTTACCTTTGTCTTTGCCTGCTGCCTGGGATGTCTTGTCAGTAGTTTGCTGCTGTGCTGCTGAAGATCTAGCAGCTGTTCCAATTTGCTTTCTGTAGGAGAGGGGCACCTGTCCACAAGTTTCCAAGTCAGCTTCTTTTTGCACATTCCTAGCTTCTTTCTCAAGTAATTCTACCTCAGTGACTTGTTCTACTAGTGTACCCTCTTCCCAATCTAGTGCATTGGCATACTGTTCAATTTCAGGTTGTCTTTTATGTGCATAGTTGCCCAATTTGTATCTAATTCTCCTGAGGGAGATAGAATGATTGGGGTCATAGGGAATCCATTCAAAACTGGTCTGCAATCTGAGGCCTTCCAGGATGCTGTGTGCCTCTTTCCACCCTTCCTCTTTCTTGTTATACAGGAAGGAACCTAGCTGACTTCTTACCTTCAATTGTGACTTCTTGTTTCTACTCTGAAAGTGAAGGTAATCTGAGTTCCCAAACTGCCTGAAATACTCTAAGGCAAAAAGCCTCATGGGGACATACCTTGGCAATCTAAATGGGTTCAATTCACAGCCATATATCCTAATGACTGTGTGGTTCTGGTAGAAGTACCAGTTGCCAATATTGTAAGATTTGTTCAAATGTAGAATCCTCTTCATTTCATCGGTTAATCTAGGAGGAGGAGTACCTTGCAGAGCTGTTAGGGCCGGATGAACAAATAAATCAATAAACTCACAGTATGTATAGGGTGATACTGAGGTAAAATGAAAAACAGAGGTCCAGAAAACAACTGATCTTGGGCTTCCTTGGGCATTGAGTGGCCTCAAAGGGACAGAGAAGGTAGCTGGCTGATAGAAAAGGAATAAATGATATATATAGGAGGAGTACCTGAACAGTCTCTCCCTTTTCAAATTCATGAACTGATCATGGATTTTCTCTGCTATGTAAGTTGCATAATCATACTGCACAGCTGGAGGCTTACCAGGGGCAAATATGGACAGCATTGCCATTATGCTTTCATCTACATCTTCCAGCCCCCTGAATCCTAGGACATAGCCAATTAGATCCACCAACATTCTGCCCAACTCATTCAGACAATGGTACCCAATAGGAGGGGTTCTGACTGTTTCAGAGCCTGGTGTGACAAACAGTTGGTTGATTTTGACAATCTGGTCACTGGACAGCTTGATCCCTGTGTTAATCAGATTCTGCATGGACAGAGGGGTCAATTTCTTGGCTGTATTGAAGCACAGCATCTGGTTTATGCTCTCTGGGGTGATCTGGAACAGGACTAGGCCTGTGGGGCTCATGACTGCTCTTTGGCTGGGGTCATAGCATTCCTGACAGCTATAAATAAGCTCTGGCATTGGATTGACTTGGGGAAGGTTGTATATGGGCAAATTTGACTCCCAAATCCCCAAGATATCTGCCCCACTGAGGTGCTGGGCTCTTAATTCATTCAACATTAGCACATTGTACTTGGTTCCCATGGGGAACCAATCCAGCATTTGGTAGTCCATGTCCCCCAGGGCTTTCCATGCTAATTCCTGGTGAGGGGCATTGATGGGCTTAATATTCAGTGCAATAGGGGTCTCCATAGCTCTTCAAGTTGCAATAATTGCAGGTAGACAGGTGGAATGGTAAAACACAGTCTGGAGGCAGTTTTCTGTGGAAACAGTTGAGGTTTTGAGTATTCAAGGGGAATTCTCTCAATAGCAATTGAAATACTACTGGAGTCTAGTGACAGAACTTCTCTGTGGCCTAACTGAACTCTCCAATCGGGTGAATTATGTCTATTAGGAGCTCTGCCGGGAAAACGCAGAATTACAGAGGTTTTATGAGGATTGCAGGTTTCTAAAGCTCTGCAGGTACTTCTTGGCCCTCACAATGACAATGGTGGATGAACAAATGGAAATGAACGGTGCAAATATCGTTTTTATGGTTCTATTATCCCTCTGAGCAATTTTAAGCTTAATGAAGGTCGTATGGAGGGCGAGACGGTCTAAATACCTGTAATTCGACGAGCAGAGGTTGAAACACAGGTGCACAGTTGCTGTTTGAGGAGGTCGCCCGGGCTAATTGACTGGTTGGCGAAAATTTGAGTTCAAACGGTCATGCAGAGCATTCAGCAGAAATCACAGTAAAAATGGTAAAAACACGGGAAAATTGGTAAATATGGGTTATTTTACCAATTTGGCGCTTTTTTCTGCTGACGTCAGCATGACGTCATTGGTGGGTCATGGTGAGGTGACGTCAGTTGACGTCATCGGGCGACGTGGCAGTGGGTGACTGGTCAAAGGGGAGGCGAGGTGGCAATCCAGTCAGCAGTGAGGTGGACCCATACGAGAGGCAGGTACGAGCAGGCAATGACGTGGCGGCGAGTCAGCGGCGGGTAGGTGGCGGTCAAACTGCAGCGGTCACGGTTAAGGCCTTAACCGCCGCGGTTTCTCGGGGCGGTTTAGGTACGGCGCAGAGGCTGTCAGAGCGGGCTCCGAGATGGTCCATCGGTTGACGCGTGGAGGAGGCGTGACAAGGCGCAACGTCACTTTCCCGGAGGTTAACGTGCTGCCACAGGAAGCGCTCCGATATTGATGTGGGCCGTCGGATCTGATGGGCTTGATCCGACGGCTGGCGGAGGAGAAAAAGGTGCGTTTGATAGTGCGGGCGGAAAAATCAAACTTTGTGGGTTTTATGGTTTTTTTTCAAATGTTTTGATTAACCAACCATGCGGTAGGATTGGGAAACGTGCCAGAGGCGGGTATTAGCCTTTGCAAAGGTTTTATATGCCAAAGGGGTTTGGAGAGGGGTTTTATCAGTGCAGAGGTGATTTGAGGGCAAATTGACTTGCAGCAAAGGGGAAATAGGGTGGAATAGGTTCACCAAAGTGGCCAGATGCCATTTTGGTCCCTTTTGAACAATACACGGCTATTATGCCTAGGGGAGGGAATATACATAAGATTTGGGGTTTTATACACCTTAGTGTTAATAATATTAGGGGTGGGGGTAAGATAAGGGAGGTTATATAGTAGAATTAGGAGTTAATATGAATGAAGGAGGGGAATTAGAAAGGGGGTGTTAGTGATAGACTAGAGAGGGAAAGAATAGAAGTTAGTGATGCTCTTAGCTGTGAGTTCATGGAATTCACCACTTTGTTTGCTGATAGATTTATTGCCTTGGCAAGATACCTATTGATGCCTGTGTAATGGTGATCATATTCTTTCTGCAACCACAACTGCTTACCCAACTATTTGCCTAGCATTTTTTGTTTCTTCTTGGAGGGGCACTTGGACTTGCAACCCTCAATTGCCTTTTCTTTTCTTTGGCTTTTTCCTTTTCTCTCTATCTACTTCTACCCTTATGTCTTCCAAGGTCCCAGATTAAACTTTTGGGAACCTTTGCTTCTCTACCTGAACTACTTGTCTGCCAAGATTAAGCTGTTTGGACAGACCTCTTTCTCTATTCTACAACTCAAAATTGAAACATGGCATGATCCAGATTAGACTGTTGAATCATCCACAAAATTTGAAATAAGGTCCTCAATACTTGAAACACTTTACCCAGCTCTTGCTTTCTAGGAAATATGGGATCTTTGGGATACCAGAGCAGAGCATATTTGGCTTTTCTCTTGCCAATCATGAAATATGAAACCTATTACTATAGGTATCCAACAGAAACCACGCGGAAAATTGAAGAAACAAGAGCTCCCATGACATAAACATAGTCGCATCCAAGGAGAAGATTGAAATCTAAAGGACCTTGGACTACCATCATGTCTATACAAACGGTCTTTCCTCCCAAAGTAATAGGGAGCTTCGGGAGGATCCCTAAAGGTTGACTGGTTCCTCCATTGAAAGCCAACAGATTTTGTGTGACAAGCACAAGCTGTGGGGAACCCAAAGCTTGCCAAGTAGTAGAGGAAATGATGCTAACAGACACGCCTTCATCTAATATAGTACCAGGTACTACCATATTATAGGCTTGTACTATGATCTAGAAAGGCACATAAGATGGGAGGCGGAAAGCAATCAATGGACCCCAATTGAAAGACACGACAAAACTACTTGGTGGGGCTATCATATGATTGCCCCCATGTTGTACAGGAATAGGAGAAGGACACTCCTTAACAACTAGGATGGGAGGGTCAGAAAAAAGCCTCTGATAACCAACAGGAAGTTGGGGTTGAGGAGTTGTAAGGTTTCTAAAACATTGGAAGCTTTATCCATAAGAGGACAAAGGTGAAGAATATGCTCTCCTTCACATAACCTAAAGGGGAATCTAATCTTTCCCTTCTTCTTACCAGAGCTAACCGAGGGTGTAGCATCGACATGATCTCCAGAGGTCGATGGGGATGGTCGATCCAGGTCTTGAGACCATACCTCTAAGACTCTAGGAGATCCAAGACAGTATCGAAGGAGATGGTCTCCCTTACACAGCCTGCAAGGGAATTTGACCTTCCATGGAGGATCAGAAGGTTTGTCTACAAGAGGTGCATTTGGAGTAATAGCCACATGGTTGGCCTCTCGCTTATCTAACTTCTTCTTCTTCTTCTTCTTCTTAGCCTCATGGTTATTGGATTTTAAACTTTCATCAAGTGAAGTAGAAGAGGAGGGTAAAGAAACAGGGGAAGAAGGGGAGAGGTCAACCTTAGAATCATCGTGACGTGATTCGAATGAAGGAGACATTTGGACAAGAGTCAGGACACTCGGGACCACCGAGGTCGAAAGCAACCAAATAGGTAAACCAATGGTTAACCCAGGGAGGGACAACGTTGCCATATAAGAAGCACCAACATTTCCAAAAGAAGGAAAAGGAATAGAATTCCCATCCGAGGGGAACCCTTGACTGGTGGACTCTGGAAATGTTGTCATTGAAATCGACCCTAAATAAATACTAAGGAAGATAACTTTAACCAGGAATATTTCGTGGGAAGTTAATTTTAAGACACTGAAACAAAACTTTGCCTTTTCGTATTTTAAGGGTCGAGAAAAGGATGAAAGGTGACTCTATCACTTTCGATTGGAAACGAGCTGTTATGAAACCAGCGCAAGAAAAGATAGAAAAGATAGATCAACGCCTTAGAATTCAGCCTCTTCGAGGGGGCAACCTCCTTTACATTACATAAATGAACAATTCTTGGATGATACAAATGAAAAGACCTCCTTTCTATATATAGGAGTCTAAGGGGTCATAACATAATCAGAGCCGACATAACAATAATAATGTAAGGGCACAATAATAACAATAGTGGGCTTCTGTGGGGCACATTATTAACAATATGGGCACTATATGGGTACATCAATATAATAAGTGGGTTGTACTAATAACAATAAGGGGTTACACTAGTAGTATAGGGGCCTAACATGCCCCTCTCCTTCAAAAAGCGTTGTCCTCAACGCTTGAGTAGTTCTTGATGCTTCTGTATAAAATTCTTGTCCTCCCATGGGGAATCTTCAGCGGATAAGTTCTTCCACTTGATGAGATACTCTGAAATTGATCGATTTCGTAGTTGTCGGGTTCTTGTTTCTGTGACTGCTCCAGGTTCCAATATGATTTTTCCTTCCTTTTCAATATCTGGCAATACTGTTTGAATTGGGATCTTTTGCAACTTTTGAATAAGTGGCCATACTTCTTTGTCCTTCTTCCATTCATCCCTTGCTTCATTTATCCAATCTGGTTGGATAATAGAAATAGCACAAAACAATGCTTCCACATCCTCATCCTTGAAGAGTCTTCCCATTCGGTAAGGTCGCCATTTTTTAAGTGCATGTAGCATTGCCAAAATTTCCTTCTCATAAATAGCTTGCTTTAGATGTAGCAGTAAAAATACCCAATCGCCTACATCAAAACATTTTTCACTATGACGTTGATCTACCTGTTGTTTCATTTGATTTTGCACCGAAGTGGCGTTATCCTTTAAAAGTTGGAGAACTTGTTGTTGATGCTCGATGTGATCTTTCATTGCTTGAACCTTTTTCTTCTTGATATGTCCTTCTATCTCTGGAGTTTGAGAAGTGGTAATTTCTTCCAATCCTTTACAAGATATGGTCGGATTCATTTCTTGACGCTCGATGTGATATTTCACTTCTTGAACATTTTTCTTCTTGATATGTCCTTCTATCTTGATAGTTTGAGGAGTGGTAATTCCGACCAGTGAATTACAAGATATGGTTGGATTCATTTCTTCTTTCTTGATGTGATCTTTCACTTCTTGCACCTTTTTCTTCTTGATATGTCCTTCTATCTTGAGAGTTTGAGGAGTGGTAATTCCCGCCAATGCATTACAAGATATGGTTGGATTTATTTGTTCTTCATCTAGGCTTTGTTCCTGGAGTATATCTTCTTCTTTTGACCTTTCTTGCTCCTTTTCTTCTTGCTCTTCACAATCTATGTAGAATAATTTCTTCTCAACACACTTATGACCTTTAGTGTATTTGCTATCACAATTGTAACAAAGTCCTTTTTCTCTTTTTTCTTCCAATTGTTGTGGTGTAACCCTTGTAGGTTGTGGAAGGCTAGGAGAAACAACACGTCCATCTTTAAAGTTGTGAGGGGTAGACTTCCTTGTTGCCATAATTTTACTTTCAAATATGTCACAAAGCCCTTTTACTCTTTCCAATTGTTGTGGTGTTGCTCTAAAGAAGGTGTTTCTCTTTGTATCCTCATAATGTGCTATCATTTCCTCCGTGAGAATTGACCACGTAACAAGTTTTTTACGAGAACAAAGCCCTTTATACCATAAAAATTGATCCAGTTCTAAATATGAAGATGCAATACATACCTTTTGTAACAGTGGTACACCATGTAGATCAAAATATTGCTCCATCTGAAGTATCCAATTTACCGGATCCTTGCCATCAAACTTCCTCATCTTGCTTTTTCTTGATTTTAGGACCTCGATCTTGAAACAACTATAACTCTGTACTTTCAGATATTTAAGTTCTGAAATTGCTACCTGTAGTAGCCCTCTGTGTCCTCTTTCTAATGCCACCAGTCTGATCCAAATTGGATTCTCCAAAAAAGAGTTATGGACAATCTCCCAAGATGACCTGATTATAGACCTTTCCAGAAGAGTGAACTTGTATGAAGTGCCACGTGTCAATTTTTCAACCTTTGGCTCTAAAAAATATATACAAGAAACTACAGTCCGTCCTCTTTCTGTAACTTCTTACAAAATTTCAATCCAATGCTCAGAGAGAAAGTTATGACTATTTTCCCCAGGTCACCTGTTTGGAATGTAATTCAGGAGTCTGCAAAAAGACCAACTTCCTCAAATCATATCTCCACAAATATCGCGCAAAAAGCTCTAAAATTCGGACCCAAGGTTCAGCGTGATTTCTTCTCAAATGGGTTTTTTTTTGCGACTTCTGAAACATCACAGAAAGAAAGTTATAGTGAAAATTCCACGATGACCTATTTGGAGCAGCGAAACCCTAGAATCCAAAGCTCTGATACTAAATGTTATGAAACCAGCTCAAGAAAAGATAGAAAAGATAGATCAACGCCTTATAATTCAGCCTCTTCAGGGGGGCAACCTCCTTTACATTACATAAATGAACAATTCTTGGATGATACAAATGAAAAGACCTCCTTTCTATATATAGGAGTCTAAGGGGTCATAACATAATCAGAGCCGACATAACAATAATAATGTAAGGGCACAATAATAACAATAGTGGGCTTCTGTGGGGCACATTATTAACAATATGTGGTTGAGGGGAAAGTACCCCTAGGGTCCTTTGGGTTAAGACTCTACCAGACTGAAAATTGCTTATTCAAAGAAACACACACACAGCCATTATCTTTACTGTAAGAAAATTCTAATGTTGAGGGTACGTACCTAAGGTCCTACGTTCGAGAAGGCCTTTAGGGTCCAAACCCTTCTTGGAGTTCCCTTCTTCTCCTTTGACCTGTAAAACAAACAAATCAAAGAGCACAGCAGTACATGGACAAATACTTATACATAAACCATCTTCATGCTATAAAGTTAGTTATAAAAATCTTTAAGTAACTACTTGCATAAGAATTCAAAACATGAATCTCATAAGCACAAAGAAAGATTGTTTCGGGAACCAAGACGTGTTTCTTTATATAAAGGCAAGTAAAGTACATATGACGGAAAGATTTCACCTGAAACACCTTCAGCAGGCTCCAAGCAAGCTTCCTCCTGGATTCGTTCCAGCCTCAAGCCTCCAACAAGAGCTCCTTCCAAGTCTTACTCAATGGTGATATAAAGGATAAGTGATCACCAATACACATGGAAACAAGGGTTTCCTATGCAGAATGGGGGAAGTGCAGAATGCACCAAGGACTTCAGACCTGGTCTAAGGGAAAAATCTCAGCATAATAATCTTGCTCTCTTTTCTCTCTCCCTTAGGCCATCCCTTTGATGTCTTTTTATACCATCTCCAAAGTAGTTTTTTAGTTAGGAGTTGGTTGGGAACAGTTGGGCCACGGGCACTAACAGGTGATCAGCAGGTAAAACCCGCGATCTCCGCCCGAAAATAAGGAATTATTTATTTTTTTAAGTGTTTTAATACATACACGCGGGTTGGGTATACACAGACCCGCGTGTACACGCGTTTAACTCAGGGCAATGTCGCGTATAAGGGATAAAACACTGTTTTTTAAATTTTAGGACCAGGTCTGGAAGGAGGGGTTGCCCTAGGCCATGAGTGCAGCATCACAAACCATAAGAGTGAGATTTGGAGCTATAACAGATGCCCCCTAATATATGAGGTCAGAAGGGGAACATGATGGCCGAAATATATTATGTAAGTACACGGAAAGGAAGTCTTGTCGAGAAACCGAGGAGGACTTCACCAGAATTCAGCCTGCCAAGCCACCAAAAGGAGATCAGAAAGAAACACTGTCTGAGGCGGGCATACCCATGCTCAGAAAAAGTAAAGCATGTCTGCATATCAAGTACAAGCGGATCCACTAAGTATACAAGTATAAATGACTGGAAGATACATAATGGATCATCTGATCATAATGAGCAAGTACATGTCTGAATATCACATATAAGACTGTCAATGATGCTGAAAGGTGCAACGGATCACTGATATCAAAGACTGATCCCAAAAGGTACCAACTGAACATGATGGAATAGGATGGTACTACACTGCAAACTCAGGTGCCAGCATATAGAATGTTGCCATGACTGACTGCAACATATAAGGTGGAGTGGTGTCAACTAGCAGCAACAGGAGCAACTGTCAAGTGAACCAATGAATGCTGATACAACCTGAGGTCTTCACCGACCGCCGTGGTACATTTCTACACCATGGGAATAAATGATCTGAAGTCGACCATGTGATAAATCGTTTGATTACCGGTCATTGATGTATACCGTTAACAAACGCGAGACTACTCACCGATAATGATAATGAGCGTCAAGGTACCCAGTACAATCTAACAAGTGTGAATAGATGAGTTGAAGTCGAACACATGTAAGAATCTATCAATCAGGAGACAATGATGGTTTCCCACTGTCGATAGCGAAGGATCTGCCACTAATGATTGTAAACCCCAAGGTACTGCCAAATGGACTCTAGATCTTTGCCCCAGAGCAATGAGTCAGAGTCGATAGGGAAAGATCCGCTAGAAGGAAGGCATTAAGGCATCCTCCATCAATCTAGCGCGAGTGTAACCCGTAGGCCAATAATGTGCAAGGAATCGGACGAAAAAGATGTAGTAACCCAACCGAAGTACGTTTCTGGCGTACACAAGATGTGGCTAGCGCACGGCAGAAACCCTCTGAACCAACCAATAATGAAAGCTGACACAGAGGCAAGGAATCCACCAATAGGGTCAAATGGAAACCAAGGTACTGCACAAATCCCAATGTGTGATAATGTATGCTGATGTCGAACACAAGGGAAACCACTCAATCAAAGACCCATGATACTGATCGATGCTGAGCACAAGGTGACCTATCAATAATGAAAATAGGGCCAAGGTGTGGCTCTAGGCCTGTCCTCAGAGCAAGGTGTGGTCGTCGATAAGGACAAGACCCGCCAGCAAGAGGTCAATGGGGACCTTCTCAAACCGGCACGAGCAAAGGACCAATATAGTTGATGTGATGATAGACATGATACTGACAACCAGGGATGGCCGACTGAAAAATGAGTCAAGAGACACCGCAAAGAGGCCGACTCAAGCTAACTTCCCTTGAACAAAAGCACGACTCAATGTGACTATGTGGCAGCATATGATGACTATGTATAAGTTCGCCATGCAGGACGCACGAACGAACCCTCCATATGATTGGAAGAGATAACCAATCGGGGGAGAACTGACTCAATAACAAGGTTATGGCATACCTAAGTCAAACTAAATCCCACCCATGCGGAGGAGACTTTGTTTTGAGTGCTTTGTTCAAGGGCGACACGACTGACTCTAGCTGCCAACAATAAATGGAAATAATGTCCCTGTTCCCGCTCTTTTTTTGGAATATTTAATTCTTTTGTCTTTTTCTGTTAGGCCGGAAAAAGAATAAAAGAATGCTATGGTACAGTGGAAAGAACGAGTGTCGGTGAAACAGATGATCTAGTTCCTGGGAAAGGAACGTTCCTATGCTCAATGCAGGGAGGTGAAAACTGGTCAGTGACACTCAGAGGTATGTTCCTTCCACGGATCAGGGTATGTCAAGCTGCAGGAGTCAAAGGTATGCAAGGTTGATTTTGCAGACGTCATGGTAAAAAGTTGGCTTAAACACGAGTCCAAGTGAAGCCGGCTCTAGGCCAAAAGGTGCAAATGGTCAACATGCAATGCAGAAGTACAACTCGACACACATAGGAGCCTCTAGGGTATAAGGCCAGAACGAAGCGAAGAAGCAAAGAGGAATGAGTCTTCAACGCATAAGTCATGGCGGGACTACAGAGGACTCCCGAGCCTACTCAAAACGAAGCAACATGGGCAACAAATGTCAGTGAGGTGCTAACTACGATGCCCATGTAAAGGGGTGGCTCTACCATCGTGTCATGATTTAAAGAATCGGCGAGTGAAAATGGCTTACGAACCATAACACGATGGGATGGACCCTACGGCAGATGTATCGGTCAAATGGAGGCTAGTATGCATAATGCAACGGAAAAAATGGTGTCCCTAACCTATATGCCAGTTAAAACACGATACCTGCCATGACGGGTCAGCGGTCATGGAACCGTCTCGAACTGTCGAAAAAAATGTCCAAAATGTCCTGAAAAACAAACCAAACTCGGCATTCCAAGCTCCCAAGTTAAAAGTCACATGAGGCCAAACAAAATAAAATTTTGAAAAAATTTTGCATTTTCAAAACTTATAAAAGGCATTTTTGACTCACCATTTTCACCATTTGACTTGGAGAGCAAAAATTGTGGAGCAAAAGGAGCAAACTTCCCTGTGACCAATTCAACCGTTCAAACTTGCCGAAAACTTCCAAGTAAGCCTTAAACTTGTCTTGCAATTAATTGTGATAGTTTTTAGGAATTTTAGTTGATGTTTTACCGTTGGATTTTTGCAAAAAATTCCTTCGCGGCGTACACGCGGGTTGGCCATATTGAACTCGCGTATACGACGGCCCTACACGCGACTGTGTATATAGGAACCCGCGTGTGCGCAGCGAACTAATTTTATAAACAAAACTAACGGATGAAAATGATTTTTTCTTCCAGGATGACTATCACATGGCGTGAAAGGGAGCATTCAGCCGTGGATAATGAAGTCATGGGCAATGATGAAGCATTAGATGCCCTACGGGGATGCGGGTTGCTAAAATTCTTCAAATTGCCAAATATGAAAGCGAACACGCGTCTGCTCGAGAGGCTCATTGATTATTGGGATGTCGATGAGGAAGCATTTGTAATTGATCAGATGCCACTCAGGATAGAAGTGGAAGACATATATTTTATCACGGGCCTTTCCCGAAGGGGAGAGGTAGTACATTCCCAGGGCAGGACACGGAATAGCCTCAGTGTAGATGACTATGTACAGATTTACTGCCCGGGTCATCGGAAGGTCGGGAGCCAGATCTCTATCCCACATGTGGCAAGTTTGTCACTCAGGATAATCTTGTTCACCATAGCTCGAGTGAACGGATCATCCTCACTACATCAGGCATCACGGGTAACCATGAGCATGGCAGTGGACTGTCTCACTACTGTGTTTGACTGGTGTACTCCTCTTTTGGCCAACATGAAGGAACAACTCACTTCTATCAGGAGGGGACATACCAAGAACTTTGGGTTCGGAACCATCTTGTGCACTTTCTTCTTCGAGAAGGTTCCCGCACTCCGCCCCAGGGTAGCAGTTGCCATCAGTACCCCACGTGATCCACGCATGGGCCGGTGGGCTGACCTGATGAAACGTCTGGGGGGTGGGGAAGTCCCAAGGAATGCATTTGACGATGACTTCTTTACCTGGTGGGAGCAGCAAATCATCGCCATAGATGATTACCCCTATGCTGGGCTGGATTTCCGAGGAGATCCTGATCTAGTGTTACCACCGGATGCAGCATGGGGCGAGATTGGTGAGAATTTTTTATTGATTTTATGATTTTTTGGATTTTTCAAATATAATGATGAATTTTGAAAAATATTTTTTGGTGAGACTCAAATGACTAATATGATGATCATGTTCCAGACATTGGGCCTGTACGACCAGATGGATTCCCGCGGCATGGACGGCGTGGCCGAGGAGCCGAAGAGGCGGCTGCGGATACGGAACGGACCCTAAACAACGTCCAACGACACTTGGCGAGACTGAGCTGCCGAGTACCGATGGCCGAGATAGAGGACCTTCCTCCGGATATGCAGCGTCATGTGGTTGGCATGCCACGTGACTGGGTTCGCGTCTTTCAGCGCGTGGCCAATGCTATAGTGACATACTTAGACTTCCATCCTGAGCCGAGGCGTTAGATATGCCTGACATGATTATGGGCATTTGAGTCCCCATTTTGTATATTTTTGGACACACATATGTACACTCGAGGCGCTTTATGATATATATATATATATATACAGTTTGACTTTTTGATGCATGATTTTATGATGAAGAATGATTGATATGCCAGTCTAATGCTTGATTAGCGATAGAATCATCTAACCAATTTTGAGATCTTGGAATGTGCAAATAATTAATGTAAATAAATGATCTTTGCAACAACCTCACCCTTAAATATTGGCGATATAATAATGGATCCCTAACCCGATAAATGTTATTTAATTGAGACACTATCAATTGAGAATCAAGATATACTACCAACGAGTCGATCCCATAATAGATTGCCTCGGATAATAAATTGATAACAGCTGTATACTCGGACATATTGTTTGAAGCAGGACCGATACACACGCCTCTCGATACCATCAATTGACCAGTTGGATAATAAAGTACCCAAGCTGCGGAAGCAAGATTCCGAGTGTGTCGACTAGCACCATCGGCGAACCCAAAATAGACCAAATCATCCATCAGCACCTGCCACAGCAGACCAAAAAGCACTGATATCAGAAAACGCTCGACGATATATGTATAAATATATACATAAAGTACAAAGAAGTCATTGCCCAGCCTGAACTAAGCAAAGTACTTCTTTAGGTAGAGCCCATTTCGGGGCTCCGCTAGCTTGTTCCCTTCAAATTCGATTAACTCATACGACCCTTTTTCTAAAACTCGTTTAACAATGAAAGGACCATACCACATAGGCCTAAATTTGCCTGCCCCCAAGGTGTCTTTATCTTGGTCGTAGACCAAGACAAGGTCACCTTCAGAAAAGACTCGAGGACGGACAGACTTATCATACTGCGTTTTAACCCTTTTCTTGTGAGCCTCATTCATTGTGGTGGCGTCTCGACGCTGCTCATCGAAATGTTCCAAGTGAACTAGGTGCTCTTCGAGACTGGAAGTCTCTGGAAGGAGTTCAACAGCCAACTTAAGAGATGGAATTTCACATTCGACCGGGAAGATGGATTCCATCCCATAAACCAACTGAAAAGGTGTAAAACTAGTAGCCGTTTTGATGGAGGTTCGATATGCCCATAGAGCCGGATACAACATAATGTGCCAATTGGACCGATTTTTATCAATTGTCCGTTGGAGTATCGTCTTAAGAGTTTTGTTAACTGCCTCGACCTGCCCATTGGCCTGAGGATAATAAGGGGACGAATGCTCCTGACGGAAGCCTAATTTACGAGCCAATTCGGACATTAGTTGATTCTGGAAATGACTGCCATGGTCAGTGACAATCTCCCTTGGGATACCGAATCTTGAGATGATCTGATTGAAAAGAAACAAAGCTACCGTGTCACTATCGTTCTTATAAGTAGGCATGGCCTCAGCCCTCTTCGTGAAGTAGTCTACAGCCACGATAATGTACTTGTGATTCGCCGCTGAAGGCAGATTACAAGTCGTAAAGTCAATGCCCCACTTAATAAAGGGACCGACAGTGACAACGGGAAAAACAGGAGCTGGATGCGCACGCATCTTCTGAGTAAAGATTTGACATGGGTGGCAGCGTTTGACCGCTTCCACACAGTCCTTAAAAAGTGAAGGCCAAAAATAGCCAGCACGTAAGATGCGTTGGGCTGTAGCAAGCCCTGATAAATGACCACCACAAGCTCCGCTGTGGCAATCATTGAGCACGGACTCTGCTTCCTCTAAGGTTAAACAACGCCGGAGGATTGAGTCAACCCCTCGACGATATAATGTGTCACCAACAATAACATAGTTTTTTGCCAGGTGATGTAATTTGCGACGTTCATCCTTGGAGAAAGTAGAGGGGCACTTCGAAGTCTGGAGATAAACAATGATATCTCCATACCAAGGGTCTTGTGCAGAGATGAGGAATATATGTTCGTCAGGTAAACTTTCCTCATAAACAATATCATCTCCACAAGGTAGCTCCGAGATAAGTTCCGCAAAAACCATGGATTTCTTAGATTTGGCAGACAAGAACTCGAGATCGAATTCTTGCAAAATGACTATCCATCTATTATATTTGCCCCCAATCACTCGCCTACTGAGGACAAATTGAAATGGATTGACTGCCGTTAAGACAAAAGTTTTACGTAGAAAAATATAATGACGGAGCCGTTGGACAGCATGGACAGCTGCCAAGGCCAACTTCTCAACCGGAGAATAGCGAAGTTCAGGGCCTATTAAGCCTCGGCTCAAATAATAAATGACGTGCTCGGCGAGAGCATCGTCCTCCTGAACTAGAACCATACCAATGGTTGATTCTGCTGCAGCGAGATATAAAAGGAAGTCTCTACCATAATCCGGTGGACTCAAAAGCGGGGCAGAGACTAATGCTTTTTTCAAAGCATCAAACGACCGCTGCGCAAAGTCATCCCATATAAATGGAACTCCTTTCCGCAGTAGACGCATGAACCCTTTAGTGATCTCGGCATAATTTGCTATAAACCGTCTTAAGAAGTTAGCCTTCCCTTGAAGACTTTGAAGTTGCTGAAGTGAAGACGGGGGAGGCAACTGAATTATTGCCTCAACCTTGAAGGGATCAACCCGAATCCCTTCATTGGACACAATAAACCCTAATAGCCGACCGGACGTAACCGCGAAAACGCACTTGTTAGGATTCAACCGGATTTTATAAAAATGACATCGCTCAAAGACTAATCGAAGATGACTAGGGTGATCTATTCTCTTTCGAGAACGAGCAGCGAGATCATCTAAGTATGCCTCGATGACATGTTTGATGTCGTGGAAAGCGTATGACATGGCCCGCTGAAACGTGGCTCCAGCATTTTTAAGACCAAAAGGCATCTTTCGATATGCAAAGGTACCCCAGGGACATATGAAGGCTGTCTTATGCTGATCTTCAGGACGGATAGAAATTTGATTATAACCTGAAAAACCATCCATGAAGGAAAAAATCTCGTTACCCGCACACTCGTCGATAATTTGATCAATAAATGGCGTGGGGTAATTGTCTTTTGGACAAGCCTTATTTAGATCCCTAAAATCGATGCATACTCGGATTGTTCCTTGCTTTTTATCTACGGGGACTGGATTAGAAACCCAATCGGTAAGAGGAACAGGGTATATAAAACATGCCTTTAGTAGCTTCTGGACTTCAGCTTTGATAGCTGCTGCTTTCCTAGGGTTAACCGGACGAAGTCTTTGACGAACAGGTTTCGCGTTTTCATATGTCTTGATCTCATGTTGAACTATAGAAGGATCAATGCCAGGCATTTCTTCATAAGACCAAGCAAATACGTCACGATATTCCTTAAAGAGGTCGGTGTAGATTTGAATTTCTTCAGGGGAACACTCGATTCCGATGAAGATATTCTCAATGATGTTAGGGTCCCTAGAGATGTTGATGGGTATCATTTTTGAAATTACCGACATATTACCTTCGGCACAAATGTGTGTTGGAGCCAAAGGGTTTGACACCATATCAACATCACTAGTACAGAGCTCGGAAAGCCTAGATTCCACTTCCTGCAAAGGAGGAAGAAAGTACGAACGATGGTGTAAGTCTTCCCAAGGTTGATCTATACCCATCATTACTTCAAGGATTGCTTCTTCAGAAGGTAAAATTGAATCTAAGCAATCCAAGGTAGAGATAGAATCTAAGCTCCAGGCTGGGGCCACATGACCATCCAACTCTTCTTCAGAATAAGGAGTGGAGTGGTTGTCTGCAGCGTCTACGATAGACTGATATCTAAGCTCAGCTGCGGATATAGGAAATGCCATTCCATTTGCTTGTCCTTCAACTAATGTGGTCGTAGGTGAAGGCAAGATCCAAGGGTCGGAAAAATAATGAGTTCGGAAGAACTCTTCTCGAGGAGACTCCTTGGATGATGAAATAGCATTGACTTTTGCAAAAGGGGAGGGAAGATCAAACGTACCCATTAATGAGGAATACATCCCTACTCCTAAATTCTCAGTCGGCGGGCGAGGGTTATCCACCAAAGGAACAGTAGAGTCGGAGGTTGCTTGAGGATCGATTGGGGAGTAGTCCAATTGATCAACCTTAACGATTTTCCCCTCATGAGGAAAGCAAATGATACGAAACAGAGTCGATACGACGGCTTCCATTTCGTATACCCAGTTCCTTCCTAATAGGAGATTATAGTCTAGGTTAGCATCTACGACTTCAACTTCGATATTAACGACCTTCCCTCCAACACATATAGGAAAGGCCGGGATAATCCCATGCGGCTTGTGAGAATGACCATCAAATGCAGTCAAGACGGTTGGTGAAGGAACAGCCGAAGGTGAACCAATAGCCTTCCAACATGACATCGACATGACACATGTGGAAGCTCCTTCATCTATAACGGTGCGAAAAATATTGATTTTCCGGTATGTAGACTTTATCTGAAAAGCCATATGATGAGGGAGTTGCTTTTTGACATTTAACATGTCAAAAGTGAGCACTAAAGAATTAGCCGGATCAACTACTCCAATTGCGGAGAGTAAAGCACTTCTCTGAGCTAGACACGACTGAAGAACCTCTAAAGCGGACATAGCACACGGGCTTTGAGCCAGATCCTCCACAATGGAGTAATTCTGGGCGGCCCTAGCATTAGGGTTAATCGTCGCGCGTTTGGCGGAACCTTTCGGTATCCGAGGTATAGTCTCAACAGGGGGTCGCTCAATATGAAGGTCAGTACCTCCTGGAACAGTTTTATCCTTAGATGTTTCGGCTTCACCGTAATCACGTGACCGAGTAGTCACATGGACATTTGAACCCATCATAAAAACATTTGATGCTTTTTCCCCTTCCTGGTTGCCCCCTGAGGAGGTCCCAGGATTCGAACTCGCGCCAGCAAGAAGTTGTTGCCCTTGGGGAAACGGGTTAGTTAACACAGCTTGCGAACTAGAAGTCCCTTGCTGTCCTAACAAGCGCTGAGCGTCTTCGATCCAAGGGCAGAGATGAGTTAGATGGTCTCCACTGCATAATTTGCAAGGAAACTTAACTTTCTTTCTCGACTCACCTTTACCACCACCAGCGTTGTTACCGGATTTATTTGCATCGGGCTTCCCATCCGAGTTCTTCTTCTTACCACGTCCTTTCTTTTTCCCATTGGAACTTTGATTTCCTTTGGGGTTATCGGATTGGACGGCATTAATTGAAGAAGTTTGGGAAGCGGGAGGATTAGACAATGTGACTTGGTTGTTAGAAGCAGTTTGCAAAGACAACTGCTGCAATTGATTCAACAAGTTCACTGTAGTTGTGTCTACTGACCCGACAATACCATCCGCGTGCGGACCTGGCTTCGGCTTAGCTAAATCAACCTTAGATCCAGGAGCATCTGGCAAGTACTTTTGTAGGATCCCAGACTGAGAGTAGATCAATTCTAATTGCTGGGCCCTAAAAATGGCTTGCTCCTCAGAATAGACCCCAGACATGGAGACATCCTTGGAGATCTCGGGTTGTAAAGACTTCAAAAACCACTCGAGACGGTATTCCGGAGGAATTTCGGCTTTAATGAGCCTCTTTCTCCGTCTCCATTCCTGAATGTGATCGGAAATGTGAGTAGCCTTATCCTGACGAAAGGTGGCTAGAAGTTCAGTTCCGGCGTCATAGCGGACAGGCAACTGAAAGTGATTTAAGAAGATGTTGGCTAAGTCGGCGAAGGATGTGAAGCTGCCCCCTGGCAACTCTATATACCACTTGGCCGCATTTCCAGTCAAGGTGCGCTGAAAGAGTCTCAACCTAACCGAGTCATCGATAAGGGAGTTAGATGAGCACCACAGATGGAATGTGGTTACGTGGTCGCCTGGGTCCTCACCACTCTTCCCTTCGAATTTTGGAATGTCCGAAGGGAGTTTGGTTGGGACCGGAGGGCAGGCCGGATTATACCTGATTGGGTCATTTGTTAACTTAGTGAGATCTGGCAAGTTTAACGTTGCCAGAAATGGAAGCCTAGGAGGACCTTGGGGATTCCACCCAGACTGGGCAGAACTCCCAAAGTTCTGAAAAGATTGTCCTGGAATTTGGAAGGCACCAGGCTGCCCGAAGTGACCAGTAGAACCGGCTGAACCAAAAGGCAAGCCTTGTGGTCCAGCAAAATTCAGAGTTTGACCAACTCCTGCCGTATAACCTCCATAACCAGCAAAGTTTCCTCCTAAAGGATTGTAGGGAGTTGATAACCCCTGATACGGATTCCAAGCCGAAGCAAGGGGAGGAATACTTTGAAACATGCTAACCGTGGTGTACGGCCTATTCCCTTGTTGGCCGATAAACGAATTCCCAGTTCCCGCGCTACTAACGCCGGGGTTATTCCAACCTTGGAAAGGATTGTTGCTTTGTCCTATAGAAGAAAAAGGCATGGATCCTACCATCGGGTTGGAATGTGGTATATGACCACTTCCGAAAGGAAAACCCTGGAATGAAGCCGATCCGCCCATCATGGACGTAGCGGCACTAAACGGAACCGATGGAATACCCTGTGATTGGGTGCCAAAAGGGAAGAGTCCAGTACCAAAAGCATTGGTTTGGGCATTTCCACTCGTGGACAGAATGGAGGTAGACCCCACTAAAGATGTGCTAGTAAAAGATCCAAACAAGGAAGCGGAGGGGATGGAAATGGTTCCTCCCCCTTGCACCGATGTAGGGGTTTGCATAGTCGTAGCACTCGTAGAAGCCATGCTTCCAGTGGTGGTCATGAATGGTAAGCGCGTAGCGTAACCTGGACTTGCTGGTCTATGTGACGGAGTCCCAACGTATTGCAATACGTCTGGATGACTAGATGGTAGTGGAGAATTTGGAGCCCCTAACGACTCTGAGAATTCTTCTACCTCTACGTTATTCTCCGCTTGAAAGCGAACTCGAGAAAGGACTGGAGTGTCCCTCTCTTGCTCAGAAGTGCCAGGCCTTGCTTGGCCGCTAATGTCCCCGAGAGGAGGATCAATCCCCGATGCGTCAACCGGCGTAGGACGAAGCCCGCCGGTGGTATTCCCTCTGCGCCTTCTAGGAGAAGGCTCTAAACTTGGTGGCGAGAGACCACGAAGTCTTCGAGACCGTCTTGGAGATCGGTCAGCCACTTTGAATTTTTTGTTATGATCTAACTAAAGACTCAAAAAATTAAAAGCTAGGCCAACTAAGAGCACAGAGCACACACTATAAAGTCCCTAAAGATACAGCCAGTCAAACAACTTCCACGTATTTCCGCTCCGGGTGATTAGGACCGGACACCAAAATACAAGAAAGTGAATCAAGGGGCCTTCCAAAGATAGTCTGGGATGATGAGGGCCCAGTCCTATCAGCGAAGGTATCAGAGGAAGTTACGCTGACCTCCTAACAACAGCCTACGCCGGTGCAAGCCCCCAAGCTTCGCAAGGGTGCCCTCCAATAGTACTGTCGAGAGTGATACAACGTCAACCTCAGGTGCCACGGGATTCCCCTCCGCAGCCACCTGTGTAGATCCCTAGGAGAGGCAACTATGGGTACCAACTCGTCGCAGAAGCCAGGCGGAACAGTCGTGAGGTAAGTTCGGACAAGTAGGAGAGGGGGTATCTCTCTTCCCTGTCTTCACAGACCCTCGTGCTTAACTCCCAGATCCGGAGCTTTCCTGGTCTTCCTGACGCTATTGGATTTTCTCTCGTTATTCAGACTCTTATGTTTGACGTTTTATGTGGCCTTGGAGAGTTAACTCTCCACTCGCCTAATCCAAGGCCCTAAAATCCTAAACTTGTTGGTGTAACTGACTAAAACAAAAAGTTCTAATGGATTTTAATTAGCGCTTGATTTTATTAGGCTGTTCTTTAAGTCACAAGGTAATGGAGATGAAACTTGTGGTGTTTTTATGGACGCAAAAGAAATTAATAAAACCTAGCTACATGCACATGCACTTTTTGTTTTCGATGAAGAGCAATTTCTATGAGGTTCAGAGGTACTTCTAATATAAACAAATTTTCCTTTTCTTTTCAGACTCCACACTCACAAAAACTAACAAAACTATATATGCCTAAAAAGAGATGCAAATCTATCCTAATGCAAGAACTACATGTGGATGCACGATTTAAAGACTACTCTAAAAACAAAGAAGGAAAGATGTTGCCTTATCAAATTTGTCTTGCCACTAAAATGCTTAGATAGAAGATGATGTGTTACCAATCATTTCGTCCAAACAATAAAAACAAGTTCTAAGATAAACACAAAGCACTTTCACTTCGCAAAAAGGAAATCAAATGAAAAGCAAGTTTAAGAAAGCGAAACTCAAAACTTTCAAAAGATTTTCTTTCAATCAAGTCAAGAAGTCTTTTTTCAAAGAATGCTCTCAAAAATACTGACACCAATGATTGATGAATAGGCAACCAAACACTTTTGTGAATTGACACCTTTCAAATGATGAAAACCCAACAAAAATAAATGTGTTTGAAATCGCTCTTGACAATCAAAAGCAGCAATGAAAGTCCAAAAGATCAAAAGACAAGTTTCAAGAAAATGGTAACAAACAACTTTCCCGAAACGAAGGAGCAAATGGTCACAAAAATGGTTTCGTTAAGCAAACAAAAGGGTCATCAAAACAAAATGAACACAAAGATTGAATCCAATCTTCCTACTCTGCCAAAACAGAGCGGTCAAGATTCTTAACCAGAACTCTTGTGTGTCAAAGAACAATGACGCTTGCAATCAACGAAAACAAGACTAATACTCCTTATAACTAGAGAGAGTTCAGAACAAGATGCCCCCTGTTAAACAGAGGACTGTTACTGGAAAACGACTGCTTCAAACTGACCCAAACTACCAGACAAACATTCAGCAAAAAGAAAATTTATAAATCTTGAAAATTATATAATATACGCGCCTGCAGTGATGTGCAGAATGCGTGTACACGTGACTGTAACTGAGGAAACCTGCGTATACGCGGGTTCACTTAGTTCAACTTGCGTATATACGCTTCTGTAATCCAGAAAAATAGCGTATCTGAAGATTTTCAAGAAAAATAAAAATACAGACTGAAAAAACTAGAAAAGCTTAGAGTTCAAGAACAGATCAGACAGTCAGAGCTAGCAAACAGAGGGGCTGAGCCTTGATTGGCTTGAATGTTGGAAATAATACTGAGAGGGGGGGTGAATCAGTATTATCTGATTAATCAAACTTTTTAAATGCTCAGAAACATATACGCTACTTCAGTTAAGTGAACCAGCGTGTACACGCTACTGTGACGAAGTAAAACAGCGTATAGGAAGAAAACTCACAATTTAGTTAGCTTTTTCTTCAATTAAGTGCATCAGGACATTATTCATCACATTAACAGTAAACATGTGCAGTAAAACAGAACAGATAAAAAGCCACACACATGAACACCAAGATATAAGGTGGAAACCCAATGTGGGTGAAAACCACCTGCTGCAAGTTGTCTCTATCTTTCTTTAATATGAAACTTCAGTTTACAATCTTTTGTACTGGTGCAGCCTTATACCAGTACGCAGGCTACAACCTGCAGAAGGCTTCAACCTTCTCTCGTTCTCCAAACTTCCTTGGAAGGGAGCTCCAACCCCCTTTGCTCTTGTACTAGCCAAGATACTAGTACGTAGGTGCTGACCTACAATCTTCCTTCTTTCAGATATCACTTTTCATACATTTTCAGACTTGGATATTCCTGAAGCACAACATTACAATCTGAAGACCACAAATCATTCAATTTCCACAACAGATCATTGAAGCATAAAACAACCAAACTTTGAATCACTGAACCACTGAACCCTGTCAATCACCAGTTACCAGAACACAGAGCAGACTACAGAATTCTGCAATAACAGTCAGACCCCACTGTAAACCCAAAATCAAGCTTCAAAAGATATACGCTACTTCAATGAGAAAAACCCGCGTATACACGCTCTTTTACCGAAGCCAACCTGCGTACAGATCTAAAACTAAACTTTCTCAATTTGCAGCTGTACCAGACATTAGTTAGATCCAAAACGTAACATTGCGACAATATGCAGATCTAGAAATACGCATAATCAACCATATCATGATAGTGCATTTCAAACCATTAGATCCCGATCTATCCTTAGATCTAGTCTTCCATCAACCGATGTGATCTCTCCTTGGCTTAGATCAAGCAACCCAGAACCTGCATATCAGATCTCTTTCTCTCTTAGATATTCAAGCCTTGTCAAAAGATGATCTTGCCTAATGATCTTCTTCTCCTTATATAGTCTTAGTCCTAACTCAATACCAAGAGCCAAAACCATAGTAACACAATACCATCAACTTCAAAACTAGGGATCGACACGCCCGTCGAGACACAATGGTCCGAAATCATAGGCACAACTTCCAAGGACTAACCACCATGGACCAAAGGAACCTTTCCACATACACGCGCTTTTTATGAATCGAACTTGCGTGTACACGCGACTTGGGCTTAACGAAACGACGTGTATGAGCTTTGTACTGAGATCTGTCTTCTGATTAAGTTGCCATCACCTGTACCAACCTCTGAGCACCTGTACCAACTTCTGAGTGAGTTGCCATCAAGGACAACACTTGAATCATAATGCCAACATTGAAGACTACGCAAACTAGGAACAACAAGAGTGTTGTTCCCCAGCGGAGTCGCCAATTCTGGTTGAGGGGAAAGTACCCCTAGGGTCCTTTGGGTTAAGACTCTACCAGACTGAAAATTGCTTATTCAAAGAAACACACACACAGCCATTATCTTTACTGTAAGCAAATTCTAATGTTGAGGGTACGTACCTAAGGTCCTACGTTCGAGAAGGCCTTTAGGGTCCAAACCCTTCTTGGAGTTCCCTTCTTCTCCTTTGACCTGTAAAACAAACAAATCAAAGAGCACAGCAGTACATGGACAAATACTTATACATAAACCATCTTCATGCTATAAAGTTAGTTATAAAAATCTTTAAGTAACTACTTGCATAAGAATTCAAAACATGAATCTCATAAGCACAAAGAAAGATTTTTTCGGGAACCAAGACGTGTTTCTTTATATAAAGGCAAGTAAAGTACATATGACGGAAAGATTTCACCTGAAACACCTTCAGCAGGCTCCAAGCAAAGCTTCCTCTCGGATTCGTTCCAGCCTCAAGCCTCCAACAAGAGCTCCTTCCAAGTCTTACTCAATGGTGATATAAAGGATAAGTGATCACCAATACACATGGAAACAAGGGTTTCCTATGCAGAATGGGGGAAGTGCAGAATGCACCAAGGACTTCAGACCTGGTCTAAGGGAAAAATCTCAGCATAATAATCTTGCTCTCTTTTCTCTCTCCCTTAGGCCTTCCCTTTGATGTCTTTTTATACCATCTCCAAAGTAGTTTTTTAGTTAGGAGTTGGTTGGGAACAGTTGGGCCACGGGCACTAACAGGTGATCAGCAGGTAAAACCCGCGATCTCCGCCCGAAAATAAGGAATTATTTATTTTTTTAAGTGTTTTAATACATACACGCGGGTTGGGTATACATAGACCCGCGTGTACACGCGTTTAACTCAGGGCAATGTCGCGTATAAGGGATAAAACACTGTTTTTTAAATTTTAGGACCAGGTCTGGAAGGAGGGGTTGCCCTAGGCCATGAGTGCAGCATCACAAACCATAAGAGTGAGATTTGGACCTATAACAATATGGGCACTACATGGGTACATCAATATAATAAGTGGGTTGTCCTAATAACAATAAGGGGTTACACTAGTAGTATAGGGGCCTAACATGAGCTCGAAAGGACAAGCGCTCAAATGACCTTTTAAGTTTAATGAGTCAAAAAAGATCAAATGACTACTCAGGATAATCTAGGCAAAAGGATTACCAAGAAACCATGAACTGCAAAATACCTCTCGGCGAACCGAGAAGTATGGGCAGGCAATCTCCCTGAATGTTGTGTTCGATGTATCATGTTTACAAGGCAGCAAACTTAGCTTCCTATGGATAAAGGATTGCATACCTAGTGGGGTCTCCCGTTATATACTAGACGGCACGGGGAGCACAAATCCATGCTAGCATTGTCTAATGCCGAAGCTAATGACAACTGCTATCTTTAAAGGTGTCGGAACACATCTCTAGCCTAGGCCACTAAATGTGCGTTATGTTTCAATGCTTCCTTAGCTTAATTCGATAAATTTTAACGGTTGATATTGAATTAGGTTTCAATTACCAGGCCCTACCGTTTTCATCTAAAAACCCTTATATGCAACTATATGAGAAAAGAGATATTTGTCTTCGATGAAAATTATCACTAATTGAGAGATAAAGAACACAAAATTAATGCAACAATCAAAGAATGAAATATTTCACTAATAAATCTCCTAAATGCACTTAATCTTCCTTTAACAAAAAAATAAGTTTCATTTCATTTCCAATTCTTATTATAATGCAATTCTAGCTTCTCAATGATGCTACTAATGCAATATTTTCGCTTAAGTAAACTAGAATGATGTTCTTTTTTTCATAAAATGCAAAATGAATGTTTCACATAAAGCACTTTAATGAAAATTTTCACAATTCCAAACAAACAAGCATCAATCAAATCCAAAACATGATAAATGAAACTAAAAGTAACTTCTTCTTTGAATTGAACAAACCAAACACATGAATGCTTCAATCGACAAACCAAGCAATGTAATCTATGCTTGGAAAGAGAAAAGAGACACTTGAAATAAGAGAACAAACGAGACTCTTTCACTCATTCAATTGAAAATGAAGCAAATAAAGCATCCTAGTCACCTTTAGCAGAAGAAGAGAATCTGAGGGTCAAGACACACTGGCACTGGAATGGGATAAATTATGATTTTTTCTTACCCCTGAGACCAGTGTGACTACCTAACTGACAACTAGCGCCAATAGGCACAACTAGCACAACTGACCAGTACTACAACTAGCGTTGATGGCCTGATCGGCGCGACTGCCTAACTGAAAACTAGCGTTGATCGAGGGATTCAAAGAAAAAATAAAAAAGAACTTCACACAGGACAAAACTTAACACATCAGAGGGTGGGATAAACTAAGAAATCACACAAAGAAAGCTAAATGAAGCTTCCAAACAGGGAGAAAATGGTCTAAAAGGCTTACAGGATCAAAATCATAAGAGAAACACACATTGGCCAAGATTGGGGACAAACCCTAATATTCACTTACAGCCATCGGCGCGACTGCCTAACTGACAACAAGCCCCAAAGGCTGGTCAGCGTGACTGCCTAATTGACAACAAGCACCAAAGGCTAGTCAGTGCGACTGCCTAACTGATAACAAGCGCCAGAGGCTGTTCAGCGTGATTATTCCTCCGTAATTCACGCTGGTCGATGCGACTGTCAGCCGATTAAACGTGTTGTCCGAGGGAGCTAAGGAAAAATAAAAATAAAATTCAAAACGGGGACCATATTTGCTACTATGAATTTTATACTTAGGCTAGTAAGCAGGACAAAATAAACATAACCAAAGGGAAAATGTGAAACTAGCAAATTTCTCACGAAACCATGAAATCCAAAACAAACAAAAGATGTGATCTCCCTAGAGGAGTCACCAATTTGTGGTGAATTAAAATTATAAGTGCGGACACGAACGAATTCCTCTAGCCTGATAATGGGTCTAGCCACAACAGGTACATTCTATCAAAGATTTCCTTAGATCAGAATCAATTAAGAGGGCCTACCTCTTGGTCACTTATCCTGCTTTATGATGTCCTCGCTTGCTTGCTCCAGGAATCTCTCGCTTCCTTCTTCAAGCTCTTGAAACAAGTAAACAAAAACAGCACACAAACATAATAACAAACAAATTGCAATTCAACCTACTTAATGAGTCAAGAAGCATCAATACATGAATATGTAATATTACAAAACATGTAGGAAATCAATCGATAGTTGCATATATTAATATCAAAGAGGGATTACAATAATTCGTCTTGACGTCGCAGTCTTCCTCTGACAAGACCAGGTTCCCACACACTTTTGCTAGCACTTCATGATGGCTTCAAAAAATAATAGTTTAAAGACTCTTCCCTTTAGGCTTTACTCCAAACCAAACACACTTCTCCCTCACACAACTAGATGGCTACAACTACTAATAGCTTGCTTGTCAAATCAAAAGAGTATACTCACACTCAGCCAACACTCTCACTATGAGTAGTTTGTGCTTGGGAAGAAGGGAGGTTTATATAGGAAATATGGATGGAAGATGGATAATCTTCTCATGGGAGAAGGACTTATCCCTTGAGGTGGTTCCATCATTATTGGGGAAAGGAGCCCAAACCGCCATCCTCGACCCCATCTGGCCAAACCATTTACCAGACTTCCATTACGAAGCTTCTACAGATGGAAGCTTCAGCTCTAATTTAAAAAACTTTCCATAACAGGACCAGTGCGACTGGAACACAGCGTAGTCACATCGATCGGCGCAGGGAATAGTGATAATATCTGTACATTAGCGCAGGGGAGACAAAGGCCATTAGCATCGGTCTTGTAAATTGGGAAAAACATAAGTTTCAGGGGAAATGGTGCAAAATGGAAATGATATGCTCATGAAGAGGGACATAATGGGAGTTTCTTCATGAGGGAAAAGCATGTGGAGTTCACTGTAGAAGTCCTCCAAGATCAAGGAAAGGGGAATACAGGGACAGTGACAAAATGTTGTGTAACATGGTGAAGGTGGTGAGTTGATGCCAAGCTTGGTCATCTATGATGATGTGCGTGCACCTCATGGTGACATCTTGCTTAAGCGAACTCTTGCCTCTGTTGCAACCAGTGCACTGGTTCAGCCCCTTCATCCAACTTGTTTGCTAACATGCGCATGGTCTTCTTGGGTATGGTTGAATCATAAACACCCCGATGCATAGTGTCTGTGCTGATCTCCAAGTGTGTGCTAGTGTTCATGCGCATCAACTTGCCGAAGTACATGTTTAGCCCCAATTCGACTTGCTTCTTGTCTTCACCTTGGTGAGTGTGTTGAATGGGTTGGATTGCATGCGTGCGCTCAATGACATGCATGCTGTTGGATCCTTTGCATGTGATCAAAAACACTACTCACCATGTTTTCTATGTGTCAGCGGTTGGGATGGATCCCTAACTTGGACTGGCTAAGTTTCATCCATGAGTGCATGTTGCGCCCATTGATGTTCATGTTCCTACTGCAACTCGTTGGTCTGTCTATGCAGTTTCATGTTCTTCCTAAGTTATTTCTTCGGCACATGCAACTCATTATTTGTTTCATATTCTACCTTCACACCATCTTCATGTCACGTCGTCACTTCATAGCTTGAGTCTCCAAAGTTGCTTTCATTATCAGTGGATCTGCTTGATCTTGCAACTTTTCTCTGCCTCTAGGTTGTCAAAAACCTTCCTCTTACATTCGTTGTGTTTGCTGCATTCACTGTGTTCGCTACATTCAGTATGATACCTTCAGCTATTGTTCATGATGTTTCTCACTTTGATGCTACTACTTGATGTCCTTGTCCATGAACAACTTGATGTCTTCGTGAGTAGGTAATCCCATGGACACTTGATCGACTGCATCCCTGAGTGTGTTTTGAACAGTGTCTTCATCTCTACTCTCCTAGAAACCATTGTACATGTACTGCTGAGAGGCAAATGAACACCTGTGATACCTGGAGACATGGGAACACTGATTGCAAGCAATTTGTCAGTCGAAAACCAAAATGAACATGAGAACTGACTTGCAACATACCTGGTTGAATGATCATGAAGGTTGTGAAATTTCGGTCGGGAGGTCTGGAGACTAACTGCCAAGACTACACAAGGCACAGTCTAGGCTGCTAGGAGACTGACTGACTATTGGAACTGTGCAATGCACAGTTCATTTGGACAGTTGGCTACTGGGATTGCACAATGCGCAATTCGAGTTGGGAAAGACTGCTGACCCAGGGACATGTTTGCACAAATTTTTGGGCCAAGTAGCACCGACCTCTAGAAATGCACAATTCAGTCTAGGAGGCTAGTGTTGGTCCAGAATGCATAAATTTGGAGAGGAAGGTGAGCCTTCCTTATCCAGGTTGTGCAATGCAGCCTTGGTGAAGGCAGAGACCGGGCCAAGGTTGGCCTGACTCGCTGATGGGCAACTTAAAGCAAGTAAGTTGATGGAATGCATGGCGACACTAAGTGATAGCTGAATTGATAAACATTGCATGCAAAACATGAACGGAGGATTGAGAAAACAAATCAACATGCATGTGGGTGAGATCATTCGCCGGTTGGGTGAACGTCCGTGAAAAACAGTTTCATGCATGCGACAACAGTGAAATACAAATGAAAATTGAAACAGAGCCATGAAAAACTAGAATATATGTAAACGACAACAAGCATTCAAATAAATCAATAAAACAATACTCATACAAGCGAAAACCCAAAAAGCGACAGAAATGCAGCACAAGGCATGGGAAGCGAGCTTATCCCAAAACAACTAAGTTGAATATGCCGACTACTCCTAGATGTGATGTGGGATGTCAGAGCTGCAAGGTTCATGTGGGGAATGAGCTCTGCAGCATCCGGTTGATGAATTTTGATAACATCGAGGTTATGACACGCATGCCACAAATCTAGGGGAAGCAACACTTGGAGGGAGGTTTCGGAATTACTCCTTGCATGTAACCTCCAACTGCTAAACATAAATCCCTGAAACAAAGGATGCCTTTGCATGTTGCCTTGGGAGGAGGAGCCTAAGCATGCAAGTTAGTTTTTCTCAGTCCCGAAGGGAAACGATCAACTCACCTGCACATGCAAGATAATTCTTGAATGCTAGAGAAAAATGTGCACTCCTGACTGTCAGTTGGGCTGACTGCCCAATGGGATTGCATAATTTCTCAGCCCAACAGCTGCCTGCTGCCTAGATTTGTGTAAATCTTGGGTTGAACTGCCTGTTGATGGGGAAAATTGGGCAATTCCTGCTCAGAGGATTGGCTGGCAAGATTATGCAATCCTGGAACCCAGCAGGCTGTCAGAGGGAATTGCACAATTCCTGGAGGGAAAGGATCGTTTCCCTCCATAAATGTGCAAATTTAACTGGGAAGCTACTCAGCCTGCAGCTGGACCAAGTCTGAGTGAGCAGCCCGTGAAGGAAAAATATCAAACTGTGATCAACAAGCTGCCTTAGAGAAAGAAAGACACTGAAGCTTGAGGACTTGATGAAGCAAGGCAAACTTCTGTGAAGGTTGGTAGGGAGGCTCCAAAATAGGCTAAGGCAAAATTTTGGAGGGTGGTTGTAGCCGCCACAACACTTGGTGACACACTAGTAGAACTCTAGCTCTCTGAATGGACCTTGTTCATGAAAAGCAAGTCTAACACCACCGAAAGTATTGTTCAGTTCTCAGCTCGTCTTGGCTTAACACTAGCTTGATTGTAGGATGTAGCATCTGCCAGACTCTTGTTCGATTAACACACATTCCAAGCCAAGGCAACATAGTTGTTTTGATTGGGGTTGAGGGGTATATAGGTCCACAAGCAATATAGTCGTCAGAGTCTTAGTTTCATCTCTAGTGTTTCTCCACTACCAGTAGGCCTGGACAGTACCCCAGTGGAGTCACATAGGAACACAAGCATGGCTCTGCTTCTAGCGAGCCTAGTCAATACCCCGGCGGAGTTACTTGCATCACCTCCCTGTGTAGGAAGCCTTTCTCTTCTTTCGCTTTATTCATTTTTCATTTTGAATTTTTTGTCTTTTCATCTTTCATGTGCATAGCACTTATTCATTTCAAAGGTGGAAGAGGGATCCTGACTTATTGAGAGAAGAGGAGGTTGTTCTAGCAGAGAAGTAGTTTATTATATCTCTTACGTGCCTGTTAAGATTTTGCCCCTCACCTTACTCTACTTGATTGAGCTGACAAGGGTTAACCCAAAATACAATAGACTAGAGAAGGTGACACTAGTTAGCATGCAAGCATTATGTTTACACCAAGGTTCACTTCTAATAGTACGTATTTTCCTTCAACGTATCATGGACTAAGAGTAACAAGTTCATCATACAGAGGCAAGATGACAAATAACCAAGTAGCAATAGCTGTATAAACCCTCTTGTACTTTACCCAGCTCATTTCATGAGTCACACATGGTTTCTTGCAAACTAACCTACAAACGAATGAAACAAACAACAAATCAAAGCAATAAAAGAAGTAAACTGAAAGCAAAACAAGTAAGCAAACAAGAAAGCACACAAACAAGCAAACAAAGCATGAAAGTAAACAAGCATGCAAGCAAACAACTGAAAGCAAACACTACTCCTACTCCTACACTAATGGTGCATGGGCCTGATCACATGAATTGATACTTCCAATGTAGCCACCGGCACATTGGTAGACCGATGTGAGTGAAGGCTTGGTCCACGAGTAACCTAGTTGTGAGGACCAGCATACAAGAAAGACATGACAGTGAATACAGCCACACTTCGTGTTTCAAAGTGCCCACAGGACATAAGTGAGTGCATGTGCATGATGGAAAATCTGTGGACTTATCATAGTGTTATATGACACTACGTGCAACTTTGAAGCAAAAGCTCACTCTTGACTGAGACATGCAAGCAAACGAATGAAACAAAGATAACTTGCATCGGGCATGAGTGCTTGAAATGTAATACTCCTCCAATGCATGAGCAATGGGATCATGTAGTTCGAGTGGAGGAAGTGTGATCTGTGTGTGATATGGATCTTTAATGCATACGGATGAGTGGTGAGGAGCCTTGGGTGATTGAATAGATTCATGATCGAAAGTGAGACTAACCCCAAGAGAGCGAGGACCTGACATAACCATCAAGTCGGGTTGAAGTGCCTCAACAATCTTGGGTGTCTCAACTTCATCATCAGGTAGATCATCATACACCGATGGCTTTGAAAGATCAATTGCGATAGATTCATGATCGTTATAAAAAATGGAAGCAAATGGATCACGACTACAACAATCAAAAAAATCAATGAATCCTTCAGCATATTCATGATCAAATTATTCAAATAGAGGGGTAGATGAAAATCGAACGAACTCATCCTCTGTGTTTTCGGAAAAGACAAATGAAGGATCAAGTGGATCTTCAACGAATAGCTTATCCTCTCCATTATCGAGTGATGGACTATCATCTGGTGAGTCTTGTGAGTGATCAACAATGGGTGCACCTATAGATGAGGACACACATACAAAATCATGGATGGCAGGTTCACCAAAGAGGCTAGGAAGGAACGGAGGGGGCTTGGACGGAAGGGAGTCATCCTTCGCCGAGTGTTGATGTTCAAGCTCCCACTCATACTCTTCATGAATGGCAGCGCTTCTTGGTTGTGCAACACCAACTCTGTCAGTGGGTTGTTCCTTGTTCACAACAATTGAAGAGTCCAGAATGGACAAACACAAGATAGCATCATCCAGAGGAACACCTGGGTGCGAAGACGGAGGTTGAAGAAAAGAATGCAGATGGGAACTCGAAGGACTAACAACCAATGCTGCGTGAAAATTGAGTGGAGTGATGTTGGGAGGGTGTGAAGAATGAAAAGATGTGCGAACATGATCCTCAGCATCATTGGGCAATGGTGGAACTGTTGAATGAAAGGGAGGCAGACATTCCATTGAGACAGTGTCTTCTCCCACGTGGGATTGTGCAGTTTCATTAACGAAGAAGGTTGAGCGAGGTTTGACATCAAGCTTTCTCTTGCAAGGAGCAGATTTCTTAAGGCAGTACTTGAACCGTTCCCGGATATAAGAGAACTTCATCTAGCTCTTTGGAGCTTGAAACTGTAAGTCACGGAAGCGCTGCCAAAAATCAATAACAGATTCATGCGGGGCCTTTCGTTGATGTAACAGTTTCTGGTCAAGATCGTCTGGATCAAAATGATGGAACATGTCTTCAATAAGATCATAGAAGTTCTTACATGAGTGCTGGTAGGCTGAGCACCCAACGAAATGGGGATTTGTGAAGTGTGAATGCAAGGAGCAGACTGGCCTATTCATCAATAAACTCATCTTCCTCATAAATCATGGAAAGGAAGTTATGTAAGTGCTCAAGACAGGGCACTTCGCCTTCACCATCGTACGTGTGAGTGGACAAGAGATTGAAAAGCTTCCCTGAGATGGAGACAACTTCACGATTCGAAAAACACCTCGGGGAAGAAGAATGCAAGATTCCATGAAATATATGCAAAGGTTCAAAACTGGATGAGAGAACATTGCTTGTCATCAGGCCCTCCTTCTAGCGCCAGAAATGTTGATGGTGTTGGACCCGCCAACATGTCAACGGGATCTCCCTAGTAAGAAGTTCCAATTATACCTCAGACCGTTTGGTTTAGGAGTCCCATCAGTGGGTCGTAAGGTAATGCCTTGACCGCGATGTCGCACAGAGGCAAGTAATATAAATCTGTCAGTAGCAAGGGTGTGACTGATGTAGTGAGTCAAGGAATGAGTATGAGAGGTTCCAACACTTCAGAGGGAGAGGAAGGTGAATGTGGGTTCCAGTTTGAAAGGGGTCAATCCCAACTCTGCTAGGAACACACAACACAAAGGACATCCACAGCTTCCAGCAGAGCAGTCAACATGGATGTGACAGTCCCAACATACAAGGTAGGATAACACAAGCAGCACTCACGGATCAGTCCGAGACGAGTGTGATGGTTAATATAACAAGGTTCAGAGAAAGTTATGTCTGGTGTCCAGTAGAGCAGTCAACACAGACGGTGACAGCATTAACAACATATGCGACACAATAAAAATAAGATTCATATAATTTCATGTGAATCAATTAATACACAAGTACGTAAGTTAAACAACATATGTCATTAAGGCAACCAGAGTAGTCCAACTACAATAACAACATATTCATGAAAATGTGTTGGCTTTATTATATAAAGAAGTGTAAGCCACAATCATACAATACACCATGTAAACCTGCTAGCCCTATCAGTAGAACGTTACAGCCACATCCGCCTGCTCCTCCAAAGAGATGTACTAGCTCCGTGTAGTGGAGAAGCCAAGGCGCGTTACAATATTGTCCAAGTCTTTGTCAAGATAGTCTTAGTACAAGCTTGGCTAACCAAAAGCATGTACAATGAGTTATGAGGGACTATTTATAGCAAAGGGTAGGGTGACCCTTGACATTCCCCTTTGTGACAGTTCAACTACCCTCATGAATCTTCACCTACTCTATGACTGTTACATCCAACTGTTGACACTCAACTTACACTTGACATGACTCACCATTACAATGCACATGTACTCATGTGAGACAACATGGCTTGAGTAAGCCTTGCAAGACATCACTAACACTCGGTTCGCTATGATGAGACCAGCTATTTGACATGCTTGTGATGGTGAAGGTGGTGAGCTGATGCCAATCTTGGCCATCCATGATGATGTGCACACACCTCATGGTGACATATTGCTGAAGCAAACTCTTGCCTCTGTTGCAACCGGTGCATTGGTTCGGCCCCTTCATCCAACTCATCTGCTAACATGTGCATGGTATTCTTGGGTATGGTTGAACTGGAAACACACTAACGTATAGTGTCTGTGCTAATCTCCAAGTGTGTGCTGGTGTTCATGCGCATCAACTTCCGAAGTACATGTTCAACCTCGGTTGGACTTGCCTCTTGTCTTCACCTTGGTGAGTGTGTTGAATGGGCTGGATTGCATGTGTTCACTCAATGACATGCATGCTATTGGATCCTTTGCATGCGATCAAAAACCCTGCTCACCATGTTTGCTCTATGTTAGCTGCTGGGATGGATCCTTAACATGGACTAGCTCAATTTCATCCGTGAGTGCATGTTGTGCCCACTGTTGTTCATGTTCCTACTGCAACTCATTGGTCTGTCTATGCAACTTCATGTTCTTCTTGAGTTGTTTCTTCAGCACATGCAACTCCTTCATTGTTCCATCTTCTACCTTCACGTGATCTTCATGTAGCGTCGTCACTTCATAGCCTAAGTCTCCAAAGTTGCTTCCATTATCAGTGGATCTACTTGATCTTGCAACTTTGCTCCGCCTCTAGGTTGTCAACAACCTTCCTCTTACATTCGTTGTGTTAACTGCATTTGGTATCTTTCCTTTAGTTGCTCTTCATGATGTTGCTCACTGTGATGCTGCTGCTTGATGTCTTTGTCCATGACCAACTTGATGTCTTCATGAGTAGGTAAGCCCATGGACGCTTGATCGACTCCATCCCCAAGCGTGCTCTGAACGGTGTCTTCGTCTCTGCTCTCCTAGAAACCATTGTACCTGTACTGCTGAGAGGCAGATGAAAACCTGTGATACCTAGAGACATGGGAACTCTGATAGCAAGCAATCTATCAGTGAAAAACCAAAATGAACATGAGAACTGACTTGAAACATACCTGGGTGAATGATCATGAAGGCTGTGCAATTTCGACTAGGAGGTTGAGAGACCAACTGCCAAGACTACATAAGGCACAGTCCAGGATGCTGGGATATTGACTGACTACTTGAACTACACAATGCACAGTCCATTTGGGCAGTTGGCTATTGGGATTGCACAATACGTGATTCTAGCTAGGAAACATTGTTGGCCCAGGGACAAATTTGCGCAAATTTTTGGCCCAAGCAGCCACTGACCTCCAGAAATGTACAATTCAGTCCAAGAGGCTAGTGTTGGTCCAGAGTGCACAAATCTAGAGAGGAAGGTAAGCCTTCCTTCTCCAGATTGTGCAATGCAGCCTTGGTGAAGGCAGAGACCAGGCCAAGGTTGGCCCGACTCACCGACAGGAAACTGAAAGCAAGCAAGTCGATGGCATGCATTGCGACACTAAGTGATAATAGAAGTGATAAACAGTGCATGAAAAACATGAATGGTGGATTGAGAAAACAGATCAACATGCATGTGGGTGAGGTCGTTCGTTGGTTGGGCAAACATCCATGAAAAATGGTTTCATGCATGCAACAGCAATGAGATAGCAACGAAAATTGAAACAGAGCTAGGATAAGCTAGAATATATGTAAATGATAGCAGGCATTCAAATAAATCAAGAAAACAATACTCATACAAGCGAAAACCCAAAAAGCGATAGAAATGCAGCACAAGGCATGGGAAGCGAGCTTATCCCAAAACAGTTGAGTTGAATGTGCCGACTACTCCTAGATGTGATGTGGGATGTCAGAGCTACAAGGTTGATGTGAGGAATGAGCTCTGCAATGTCTGGTTGATGAGTTTTGATAACATCGAGGTTATGACGCACATGCCACAAATCTAGGGGAAGCGACACTTGGAGGGAGGTTTTGGAATTACTCCTTGCATGTAACCTCCAACTACTAAACATAGATCCTTGAAACAAGGGATGCCTTTGCATTCTGCCTTGGGAGAAGTAGCCTATGCATGCAAGTCAGTTTTGCTCAGTCCCGAAGGGAACCAGTCAACTCAATTGCACATGCAAGAGATTGCTTGACTGCTGGAGAAAAATGTGCATTCCTGACTCTAAGCTGGGTTGACTGCCCAAGGCGATTGTGCAATTTCTCGGCCCAATAGTTGACTGCTACCCAGATTTGTGCAAATCTTGGGTTGAACTGCTTGTTGATGGGAAAAATTGCACAATTCCTATTGGGAGGGTTGGCTGGCAAGATTGTGCAATCCTGGAACTCAGCGGGATGTTTGAGGGAATTGTGCAATTCCTAGAAGGAAAGGCTGGTTTCCCTCCAGAAATGCACAAATTTCACTCGGAAGTTGCTCAGCCTGCAGCTGGACCAAGTTCAAGTGAATAGCCCATGAAGGAAAAATATCAAGCTGTGATCGATAGGCTACCTTAGAGAAAGAAAGACACTGAAGCTTGAGGACTTGACAAAGCAAGGCAAGTTGTTGTGAAGGTGTGTAGGGAGGCTCCAAAATAGATTAAGGAAAAAATTTGGAGGGTGGTTGTAGCCGCCGCTACAACACTATCCTACATATTAAACCTCTGCAATATTGTCTTGACATACTTCCTATGGGCCAAAGCTTCCTCTTTGCCCAATCTTGTTTATTTCCATGCCAAAAATATATTTTGAAGCACCAAGATCTTTCATGTCGAAATTGGAGGACAATTGGGTCTTCAAATCCTAGATAATTTCTTTGTCACTTCCAACCAGCAACATATCATCCACATACAAGACCAGATAAATAACACAGTCAACAATTAACTTAAAATACACACATTGATCTGCTTTGCTTCTGGTGATGCCAAGTCCCTGTATAAATGTATGAAATTTCTAATACCACATCCTTGGTGATTGTTTTAATCCATACAGATACTTTTTTAACTTGCATACCAATTCTTTATTACCCTTCACCCCAAAGCCTTCAGGTTGATTCATGTAGATATCTTCTTCTAGATACCCATGAAGAAATGTTGTCTTCACATCCATCTGTTCTCCCCAAAAATCAAAATCGACAGCAACAGATAAAAGTAATCTAATAGAAGTTACCTTGGAAACAGGAGAAAATATATCACCAAAATCAATTCCTGACACCTGGGAATAACCTCCTTCTACCAACTGAGCTTTGTATTTCTCCACCTTGCCTTATGCATTCATCTTCTAACACATATTTCAGTAAATTTAGAATAAAGTAGTGGATATAGAATTTCAAAATAACCAAAAACATCAATTCTAGTGGTGTCATTGTAATAAAAAAATTCCAAATTTAATGAAATATGTGTTTTCTTCTTAAACACCCATTTGCTTCCAATGGGTTTCCTTCCAGCCAATAACTCCACCATATCCCAAGCCTCATTTTTGTGCAAAGATACCATTTCATCAACCATGGCCTCTTTCTGGAGTTTTCAATCCTCTGAATCTATTGCTTCCCTCACAGTTTTGGTATCATCATTAGTAATAGATAAAGAAAAATTTGAATAGAAAGAAGATGGATTATACCTTTATGTTTTCCTTCTTTCTCGAACTGATCTTCTCACAGTTAGATTTTGTGGCTCTTCATCTTCTGATTCCTCTTCTATTGTAGAGTCTAATTCTCCCTCCTTTAGCTCAAACTCTATCTTCTCAGGTTACTTTGGTAGGACTTCATGTTTAATAACATATTTCACCTCTATAAACACCACATCTTGGTTGTACACAACCTTCCTTGTTTCTGGGTTCCAAAGCTTATAACCTTTTAAACCATCCTTATACCCAATAAAGATGCACCTTTCAGATTTACTATCCAAATTTGTTCTTTTCTCCTTTGGAACATGTACATATGCATCACAACTAAATACCCTTAGATGTGAAAGAGAAGGTTTCTTACCAATCCATACCACTTGTGGAGTCTTTTTCTCCAAAGCTGATGAAGGTGATATGTTGACTAGGTAACATGCAGACTCCACTGCCTCTAACCAGAATTATTATCCTAACCAGGCACCACTGAGTATGCTTCTTTCATTTTCCATGAACACCCTATTCATCCTTTATGCAACTCCATTTTTTTGAGGTGTGTATGGAGGAGTCTTCTATCATGCTATAGCACGCTTCTTATAGAACTCTTCAAATTCCTTCTTGTAGAACTCTCCACCGTTATTTGTCCTTAGCACCTTTATCTTCTTCTCTATCTGGTTTTCCACCAGAGCCTTAAATTCTTTAAACCTATCAAAGATTTCAGATTTCTTCCTAAGGAAATATAACCATGTATTCCTTGAGAAGTCATCTATAAATGATTCATAGTACACAAACTTATCCAGTGATGGAACTGACATAGGTCCAAACACTGACATAGGTCCAAACACATCACTATGCACAAGATCTAATATATGTTTCTCCCTCTTATCACCAGAGGGGAAACTCATCCGATCATGCTTCCCATATACACAATTTTCACAGAAATCAAAATCCAGAGAGAAATTAGACATACATTCTACCATACCATTACCATGAAGTATTCGAAGGCCCTTCTCTCCAATATGTCCAAGCCTTTGATGCCATAGCATAGCCTTTTCTCAAGAGACCATTAGATTTTTTGCTCCACTTTTAGGAACCATAGAATTATTTCACCCATCAATAACAATGCTACCTTGAAGCTTGTATAGAGTTCCAATCCGAACTCCTTGCATCAATACCAGTGCTCCTCGAACCATCTTGTAGGTATCTTTATCGAACAATGTTTTTACACCTACATCATCCAACCTGCTTACAGAAATCAAATTTTTGACCAATGCAGGAATATGTGGGACACCCAAAAGTGTTCTAATCCTTCCACCTTGCAACTTCAACTTGACTTTTCCACAACCAACATTTATAGCCTTCCTGTCATCCCCTAAGAAGACATCACCACCGTCATATTTCTCATACTCGCAAAACCACTCTCTATGGGGAGTGAAGTGAAAGGATGCACCTGATTCAATCAACCATGCCTCATGATCTACATGTGTACTTGAAGAAGAAGCCAAGTACACATCCCCACCTTCATCTGAGGTGGTTTTTGCCACTGTAAAAGGAGAATCATCAAATCCATTTCCTTTCTCAGGAGCTTTAGATTTACATTCCCTTTTGAAGTGCCCTTCCTTTCCACATTTCCAGCACACCTTTACAGGTTTTCCTATAGATTTAGATCTCCCACTCGAGGGCTTGTTTTTGTTTCTGTTCTGGGACCCTCCTCGTATAGACAAGGAATCACCATTCTGGACCCTCCATATTTTTCCGTCTCATCTCCTTCGACAACAAGGATGAGACTATTTCATCAAACTGAAAGGAATTTGCATTGCTACCTATTAAAGGTGTTCATATGCTCTATCACTGAATCTCCATCCTTCATCCTCGAGTTATACAACTTTTTTCATAGGAACAGTTTATTCACCAGAAACTTAGATTGGTACAAATTCCCTAACTTGTCCCAAAAATCCTTCGTTGAAGCTTCCCCTGATACATTCATCAATAGTGAATCTGAGACACACAATCATATTGTGCTCTTTTCTTGTGATCCAACTTTTCCCAATCTTCATCTGACATTGTTGTTGGTAGTACCCGGATCTACTGCGATCCACTTATCTTTATCCACCAGTAGATCCTTCATCTTGAGTTTCCATAACTCAAAACTATGACCATTAAATTTCTTGATCTCTATCTTTCCACTGCTCACCATCTTCTTTCACCACAAGAATCGATCTCACAGATATCCCACTGAACAAGGTCTACCACAGGCCCAAGAAAAACCCCTCAGTAGCAAAGGCATCCCCTTGAAGCGAAAACAGCTCTGATATCAAATGTAGTTTTTAACCCCGTACAAAAATTATCTGCAAACGAATTCTTGAAAGAAGAAAATAAGCAATGGAAAGAGCATAAAACATAAAACAGATATACACAGAAAGTTTCCCTTGGATCCCAAAATTAGGACTACCAGATTGATTTTTCATTATATTCCTTTCAATGTTACAATAGATATATATACATGTCGAAGCATCCATAAACCCCAATCCATTAAACCTAGATTAGAACATAACCATAGTTCCCTTGACCGGATCTACAAAATACCATGGACAGAAAACCATCATGCCCAAAACCATATAACATGCACCCAACAAAGCCACCAAGGGTCAAGCTTGATCACTGAAATTATGCAGTGCACAGCTCAGGCCAGACTGAGGGAAATTTCTACACAGTCCTCACTGAGGGAAAAATGTGCGCAGTGCCCACTGAATGAAAAATTTGTGTGGTGACCACTAAGGGATAAATTTGTGCAGTGCCCACTAAGGTAAAAAATCTCGGAGTGACTATTGAGGGAAAATTTTATGCAATGACCACTGAGGGAAAAATTTGTGCAATGCCCACTAAGGGAAAAATTTGTGCAATGCCCACTAGGGGAGAAATTTGCACAATGGCCATTAACGGAAAATTTTGTGCAGCAGCCATTAAGGGAAAATATTGTGAAAATCCAGTAGGTAGTGGAGGTTGTGAATGGGGCACCGGGAGGAAAAATTGTGCAGTTTTAGGATGCAAGGAGGACTTGGAAGCATAGAGGCCTGAAGGGTAGATATGCGCAATTTATGAAGGCAGTGAGCTCCGGCTGAGGGAAGGGGACTGGAGGAAGCATCTACGTAGTTTTGGAGGCCAATGGAGGCTGGTCTCTCTGTGAATTGTGTAGTTCCAGTAGGAAATGGAAAGTATTGAGGGTTGAAGGTGCAAAGTGCGCAGTTCAAGGTAGACTGGGAGGCACAGTTGCGCAATTATGGAGGTCAATGGAGGAGGTTGGACTCTGGAATTGCGCAGAAAAGTAGCCCTGGAGGACAGTGACTACACATTTCACAATTCCAGGCAGCAGGATCACATCTAAAAAGGTTGAGACTGCACAGTTCGCAACTCAATCAGGGCCCAGTGAAGCTAAGTTTTCCGGTCGGGAAGATTTTCCAAAAATGGATAAGTAGAGGAAGGGAGATGGACTCGTGATGAACTTGAACTGTGATCACACACTTAGCATACTTGTATGACATGAAAACCTAGATCATATAAACAAACAAGCAAAGAATTCCCCTCTATGTGACTGCCACATGACAAGATGCGACAAGTGTGACATTTAAGATAGACTTTGGGACAACCGTGATGACACTTGTGTGACAGCACTCAAGCCTTTTTGTATGGATGTGATAGATGTTTACATGGTTAGGAAAATGCATATACACAAAGACTGACCTTCGAAACCACCAGAAAAAGGCTCCCAAACATGACAGTTAATCCAATAGGAAAAAGGGGCCAAAGAAATTCAAGAAAGCTCATGGAATGAACTTGAGTGTTTGCAACAATCAAGGAAAAGACCAAGGAAGGCTTCAAAATTTGAGTGCAAGCCAAAATTTTGGAGGGTGTTGCAGCAGCTACAACACCTCTATATTCCTAAATTCAAATCCATTTGTAGGCATTCGAAGAACACCATATTCACTTTTTTTCATTGCATGTTAATCCATAAACTGTGTTATGCTTTTACACCTTAACAATTGTCACAGACTTGGAATTATGGGAATATAACGAAGAACCTTGCAAGACACCTTTTTTGTTACTTTATCGATTTGATGTCTACTCTGATCACATTTTGGGCATTTGTCTTTCGACACGTGTTCTTTATAATAAAGAATATCATCAGTAGTACATGCATGAATAACTTGATACTCCATTCCAATATCTTTCATAACGGCATGTAAATCTCGATACATACGAGGTAAAAAATTTGATGGTGGTAACAGAAATTCACTTTGCAATCTACAACACACAAAAAATCAGTAGTATTGGCTAATGTAAACAATATTAATCATACATATTGAATCCAAATGTTACAAATTAAATGACGATCAACATACTAACATTAAAAACAAAGAAAAAAATACTTTTTTATCATGTTGTACTAAATGTCACAAAATATATTACATACCTTAGGATTTGTGTCACACATATGTTTGACAAACCATTCACCACCTTTAAGTTGACCAACAGCAATACAGCAGAGAGAACAGATGTTTTTGAGCCTTCATAAATAGGTTGACTTTCCCTCTCAAGTATTGGTATATCATAAGCACCATAATACTAGTTGGCATCATCATCCATTTCAACATTATTAAATGTCTCCTAGATCAATCTATTTGTCCCATCTTCTTCAATTGTGGTATCAGCATCATTATATTCTTCCATAGGATCATTATCTTGATCTTCAATATTCACTCCATGTTCTTGAATAGGCACTTGTACTACAACTACCTCTTCCTCATTGAGAAATGACCTGGGGGGGCATACTATACAATTACAATCAATAAAGTAATATTAGTGTACATAGCAAATATTTAAATGATACAAATGTTTATAAATATAATATAGTAAAACAAATACAACAAAGACAACTTAGATGAGCGTGAGAAACAAAGACAACAAATCAATGATGATGATTTCGCAATTTATCAATATATTTAAGAATATGTTGAAAAAATCTAGGAAAGATGTTACTTTTATTGACATGTAGGAAGAGAGATACTTTCTGAGATATATAGTCACAACCATAACAAAAAACATATTGATCTTATTTTGCATTCATCATTATAATGTCATATTCTTTCTTGATTTCACTTGGAGACCAGAAGTTTTAAGAGGATGGCAAAAAATCAATGTGCTTTTAACTCTCTTTTCTTTAAACATTTATTTAGGTATATAATATCAAATATTAAGTAAACACCCTACAGACTTAATTCCTAAATCTCTTACTTGTAATTCATAACACTTAACCAATATTAAAGATAACTCATTGAATTATAAACAAACCATACATTATAACTAAAATTAATTAAATAATTATAATAAAAACTCAAACATTATAATATTAATTATTTTCCAAATATTGAAACTATATTATTTTAAGACAAATTCAAACAACCTTATAAAAAATGGTAAAAGAATTTTAATAATTATCCATTTTCAATATATTTGTTTTCAAATATTTTATAGATTCTATTCACATTCAAGATATCAATGAACTATGGATATCAATGTGAATCTACTTTCATACCAGAAATAATCAAAATGGACAATGCTTCTAATTATCACACATTACTTCAATTTGATTTTAGAAACAAAATTGTAGTTTTATATGTAACGAAATATTTTATAACTTTAATTTTGCATTAAAAATCTAATTTTATAACAAGTAAATAAATTTATAGAAAAATTACTATTTTGTATAATAAAAGATTTATAAATTGAAAATTTTTAATAAATAAAGTATTATGTTTTTTTATATAATATTTTTCATAAAAAAACCATTTTTTTAGTAATTATCATATTACTTAAATAAAATGAATTCTTTTTTTCTTCATCCAAACATCTTTCTTTATAATAATTTTATTTTTAATCAAATTTTTATTTAATTAATTTCTTAATGACATTTATATTTTTATATTTTATTTTATAAAATTTTATTATAATATATTATATAATTATTTTCTTCTTTCCTATAAAATTGTATTCACTGTCCATATTTTAAATGTGCATAATATACTTTAAAAACTTATTAATAATGCTCCCTAAAAACCCATTAACCTCTAAACCCTCTAGGTCCTAATAACCCCCTAAACATGCATTAACCCCCTAACACCTTAACCCCATTCCCCTAACCCCTGACCCCTAAACTCTTAAACAATAACCCCTTATCCCTAAGCCCATAAACTAATTAACCCCTAATTCAACCTAACCCCTTAATCGACCCTAACCATAATAATCAAGATGACAACATAGGTCAAATATCTCCCAAAAGAATATAAAAATTTATAATACAAATACAATACAATTTAGAACGAAAAGACATACAATCTAAAAGACACTATACATATAAACACTTACAAAAACAATCTACAATACAAATACATATAATGAATAACTTACTAATGGATAATACTCATGTCCGCCTTTAATGTGTCCATATTCTCTACAATGTTTTTTAGTTGTTGTTATTAGAAGTCTTTTGATCTTCAAGCCTTTGCATCTTTTACAAGGGCAATAACATTTTCAATCCTTCAAAACCCTTGATGTCGATCCCACGTCTCCTTGACCTCCTTGAGGAATGTAATTTGAAATTTTTCCTCGCCAAACTTTCAATGGTGATTTTCTTCAAAAATTAACCTCAAAATAGGCCTACAACCTTTCAAAATCATCGCAAGTATATATAGCAACTATGTCGAACTTATATGATATTCGGGCCTATATATATATATATATATATATATATATATATATATATATATATATATATATATATATATATTGGTCTAATATTAGATTTTGTCCAATGGAAAAAAGTATTAATGGTGGAATTTGTCGATAAAAGAAATTACACCTGATATCCAATAATCATCGAGGTTAAAAAACAAAAATACATTTAACTTCCAACAGTTTTTTAAATTCTATCCCTTCTGTCAGATTTTGTCATCGACATTTCCCCCCATGTGCATTAGTGTATGGATAGTCAAACAATATTAGAAAACTTTTTTCCTTTACACATAGTTTATGTTTGCATAGACTTTGCCATAAAACATGACTTCTTAAGCAAAGAAAGAAGACAAGTTAACATTAGCATGTAACTTCTCCTAAAGGAAGAAATGATATCCATTTATTTGTAATTGCTAGCATGTAATTTTTCATAAAGGAGAGAACGATATTCTTCTATATGAAATTGTACAATCTTATTAGAAAATGAAAGCAAATACTTCCACACAAAACATTTACATTAGTTTGATGATCCAATTTGGCATAATTTACAAAATTTATGTCCCATGAACATGATCAGAGTATAGGTGATGCAACGTTATTGGACTATTCTACTATATGTTTCAAAAAAGTATTTGTTTTACTACATCCAGAAAATTGTAATAAATAGCCTTTAGCATATACTAAACTTCAAAATTGTTTGAGCAAGTAACAAAATTTGGTAACCATTTTTACTAATCAACTATAGTTCCTGGAGTTTAGTGCTCCTAGTGATTGTGCTATGAGAATGGAGGTATATTTGTTCCATTCATGTTTTGCAAGAGCTCTTCTAATTGCGTTCTTATGGCATGTAATTCATCTTCTAGTTTCCCAAGCCTTTGTTGAAGTTCCAATATTCTATTCATTAGCTTTAAGAAATCTTGGATATGCATTCAGATATCTTGGTTGAGAATTAAGGTATCTTAGCTGACTGCATATAACTCTTCCTGTATTATTTTTCCATTACTGGCTTCAATTGTTTGCTTGTTGTTAGTATTGCAATAATAATAGCTAAACCACAGTATTTTGAGTGATAGAGAGTTACCCCCTCCCCCCCTCCTTGTCCCCCATTCGGCTTTCTTGTTCTCTAGAACTACGATGATAAAGTCTAGTGCAACTCCAAATTAATAATGTCAACAATATCGAAATTGTCTTTCAAAATCCTGGAAGAGTTTCCATTTAAAGTGATTTTGGCTTAAAACAAAAAAACATTTCACTAGAAAAATATTTTTGACAATGATGATACCAACAAGACTTAGAAAATTCAATAATCAATAGACAGATGATAAAACAAATCCTAATAACACTTGTCAGTTTCAAAAGAAATGATGCAAATAGTTTACCTAGAGCTTTTGTAAATGAGTTCATTGTTGCTGATCCTACAACAAGATTTAGGAAATTCATAAAATAATAGACACATGGTAACTAAAACCTCGATAACGCTCATCAATTTTAGAACAACTGAAGAAAATCGCTTTCCTGGAGCTTTTAGAAACAATTCTAGATCCAACAAACCTACATATAGTGCCTCAGGGCCATAAGTCATCTAAATCACGAATTGACATCAAAATTCTAAAAGGACATTTGACTGATATTGACTTTAATGGTATTCATTTATCACTGATCATCATCAATCTAGATAGTATTGATTTTTCTTATCTGAAATCAAAAATGACTATTCTAATATTGGTTACTATAAACCATATATGTTTTTATTAAACTCAAGATAGTCTGATTCATAGGATTGTGTTTCATGATTTCTACGTTTAAAACACTTTAGAAATCGATATCAACATACTATTTTATTAATATCCTAATTACCATTCTATTTTTATTTATATACCGATATAGTGACACAAATAGTAATTTTATTGCATTGGGTTACTTCTTGTTTAGGGAAGTGTTATTTTTTCGTATTAGTTCGAACCCAATGTTTGATCTGGGACACAAATCTCAAGAAATTTATACAAAAACATGAAACAATGTTCTATTACAAAATCAAAAAACATAAGGCTTAATCCTACGATTGATTAAATCTCCCCTGCCAATAAATATAAGTCTTTTCGGCATTTATTTTGTGAATCAATGCATAATCAAGAAATTGTTCGAGTACTTAATAGAATTTATTATGTCAACTTGTTTCGCTACTAACCAATGTTTTACTATAAAAATAGAGTAAGCGAACCTTGTTACTCACATTTCCTTAATACTAAGTGCATTAGGATTTCACATTTGTGAATTGAACACTTCTTATCCAATATTAGAAGAAGTGTGGTTTTATTCCATGTGAGGAAGAAGTGTTGTGTAGGAGAATGGGTATACAGAGCAAGCAACACAAAATTTGTTTTGCAATGTTCCACACTTCCACATACATTCTCCCTCCACAGTTTTTTCGCACACTTCCCTTCTACGTAATACTACACATTAATCAGTTAATTAGCAGTTTTTTCCTTTTAACTTTTGGGGCATGAAAATTTTGGTTTACATGTATATCGAATGCGGAATAATGGTAGAGGATTAACTGTCTATGCAACCCAATTTCGTCACTTGACTTGATATGGTTTCAACTGGTTCACATTAGGCTAAAAACTATCATTTTAAAACTATTCTCAATTTGTATAATTCTTTAATATTTAATATATCTTGTATATTTTTAGTGTGCAAAGGGTGTGCAGAGAAAGTAACAAAAAAATCCCCCCTCTGCACATAAATATTGGAGATTTTGGTGTATCGAGAAAGGGTGTGTGGGGGAGTTTGTGTATTATTCTCTACACACACTTTCTCCTACACTCCCCACACTATTGTTCTTTGCACACCAAAATAGAGATTATTATCCTCATAGCTTAGATTTTCTTTGTACCTTGGTAGGAATTCATATTCCTAAGAATACATCTCTAATAAAAGGTGAACCATTTTACCTTTCTAATGGGGAGGTTGAAGCATTATGTAGGGAAATAGATTCCATCCTAATTCGAGAATGATCAACAAGAGGTTAACTGCAGAATCAATATATACCATTATGGGAAATCAAAATCCTGGTTTGGGCATACTTACTAACTCCATATTATTGATTAATGTAAATATTTGACCTTTGAATCTCTAAAGATTCTATGAAAGGAGGCATGTTGTATTAGTTCGCACATAGGGAGAATTAAACTATTGATCCATCAACGTAATTCCCCTACATAGAAGAATACATTGAACAAACCTTTAGCAAAATGCATTGAGCATTAAAATGAAGTGTTTGAGTTTTAAATGTTTTCTGGAAAACGAATTAATTAATTAATTAGCAGTTTTGGCTTATTAATACGTGTGAGGAAGAAGTGTTGTGCGGAAAAATGGGTGTGCAGAGCAAGGAGCAAAAACGTTCTTCTGCAATATCTTGTTTCTCTGCATACAATTTCACACACTATATATTAATCAATTAATTAGTAGTTTGGGCTTATTAAAGTTTGGGGCACGAAAAGTTTTGTTTTCATGTATACTGGGTGTGAAATAAGGGTCAGCGATTAACTATCCCCATTACTATGTCAGCGTGAGGTCGTTTTATTTGAACTTCCCTAATACTAAGTGCATTTGTGATTTCACATTTTTCAATTAAATAGTTATATTAAATGAAGTTTCTTTTTAATGTGTGTGAGGAAGAAGTGTTGTGCAGGAATGCGGGTGTCAAGAGCAAGGAAAAAAAATTTCTTTGGAAATGTTTTGTGGCTCCACATACATTCCCAAAAACTACATATTAATGAATTAATTAGTGGCTTTGGCATAAACAGGGCATCATTTGAATGCGTAATAATATTTTATCTAAAACATTGTGTAATTTTCACTTGTTCGTAGATCTTTGTAGCTATTATATGTTCTAACAGATTGAAACAATGTGCACAAGAGGGATATGTGTGGGAGAACCTATATTTTCCCACATCCACACCTTCACACAAGCACTCCCTCTATGCATTTGTTATGCACGCTGTAAAACATCAACTTTCATGGTGTTTGACACACATATTTCCCATTTTGTAGCAACGTTTTAACGAAATGTAACATAAGCTCAATCAACTTCCTGTGCTCTACACATATTCCTACTCCATACAATTTCCTGCACACTGAAAATCGTCAATTTTCACATTATTTGATACATATATTTTCTCGTTCCACAGCAACATTTTGGCGAAATGTCGCATAAATTCAATCAACTTCCCACATCATGGATTAGCACATATTAAAAAATTAATTAAGGCTTAATGTTACTATTGGTAAAACAAATTTCGAAATTACTTTATCTTTGCACATATTCAGATGCATTGATTCTTCCTACGCACAAGTAATAAGTTCCTCCAATTATATAGTTATGGTGAGTTACAACTCTATGTTTATGTTGCATGTATGTAACTCATATTATGCATTAATTTTTCTGAGCATATAGAATATTATGATTTTTTTGAGAATCTCACTTTTCCATTTATGCAAAAAATATTACATTGTCAAGAAAAGCTTCACAAAATCTTACTGGCCTCACTTTTACCAGATTTATTGGCCAGTAGCTTATTAACAAAAAAAATTACAAATTGAAACAAATTGCTTCACTGCCCAAAAATGAAAATAAACATAGATCCAGAAAACTTCTAGTATCAATACACAACAAGGAACCATTAACTATGAGGGGTAGTTACCGAACATGATTCTCTGGTCCTAAACCAGGTGAGGGTGGAGGCTAAAACACACTGTGTACATGTTTCTCCATGTCAGTCAATCTGCCTTCAAAGTGATCTAGTTTTTCTTGTAGACGCCTTGACCCTTTGCATATTTTCTAATCTATCTTGCATCTACCATTGGTTGTGTTGGGTATCATTCATGAATGATATGATCGTATTTCGGTCATCAAGTTTTTCTTTTAGGAGATATTCCAAAAGCATCATGAGATATCCAAGTTGATTGCCAAAGTTTTTTTTAACAGATGTTGGGTTGTTAAAATCAGTTCTATTGATAGGGTTGGGATACATAGCCACACCCTGACCAATGATTTCCAAGTGACGTTGGCTTGACTCCCCTCATTCACCAACTTCACGCCTTATTCTGCCTCTATGATGTGGTATCTTCTATTTAACCAGAGAACAAAAAAAGACTTGAATACAAGAACGATATGGATGGGATAAACTAACAAAACTTTTTATGTTAAACAAAACACCAACCCAGCTGAGAACAACAACAACCCACATTAGGGGAATTTTGAGGTCTAAAATGGGCCTCGTAAGAAAAATGTACAACCAAAATAAACTTTATAAGAACCAATAGGATTCAAGATTATGATGCCAACCATGGGGGATGATTCATCATTTTTGGGGTAAAAAGGTAAAAAGATTAAAAAATAATAAAATAATAAAACTACCTTTTCAACTCGTATTTTAAACTTATCTCCCTAAGTTTTTACTCAAATTTCGAGCGGGAGTACTCGTTGGATGAAAAATTTAATTCCTCATCCAAGCAGTACCCATGTTATATACTTTCGATGGACCCTACTACACGAAAAATGAGAAATACATGAAAAAACGTGATTGCAATTATCACGTTTTCATATATTTCTCATTTTTCATGTAGCAGGATCCATCGAAAGTATGCAACATGGTACTCCTTGGACGAGGAACTAAATTTTTCATCCAGCGAGTGTTTCCGCTCGAAATGTGAGTAAACCCATAGGGAGATAAGTTGAAAATAAGAGTTGAAGAAATAGTTGTCTTTTTTCCCTCTGAAATTTGATGATGTAATCTAATATTATTTTATTATTTCCATTATTATTTTATAATTTCCTTAGGAGGTCCATTTTAGACCTCAAAATTCCCCTAATGCCTACTCTTGCATTGCAATGAACTAGGACGTAGTCCCAAAAGAAACTATCTAAATGAATAGTCACAGACTACAAAATAAAAGTTACATAACCCCTAAGAACCCAGTCAGAACGGACATAGACAGTCGTAAATCCAGTATCCTAGAAATGCCTACTCCAGTCAGACCTTCAAAATCTAAACGAAAACAGAAATATGCAAATCGGTATGCCACCCAATAATAACATAAAATAGTCAAAATGATTCAATTAAAAAATGAAATATAGCAACAATGATCAAATGAAACCAGAGCATAGAAGTGTTCCACCTTACCTTGTTATCGAGCTAGGAATCTAGAAGAGGTTTGTTGCGCAGTTATTGACATTCCCTCCAACAAACATTGAAATGACATATTATCATGCTTTCTGAATAAATAACATTTCATTCCCATGAGTAACATGTATATATATACTTTTTTTAAATTCATTGGTTATACCCTATGTTAATGTACATCACCATCGATTTAGTCATTGCTCTATTCTAGATGTAAAAACTTATTTTCCTAATCTTTCCGTAAACCAAAAAAAAATCCCTAATTTAATTTGCATATATCTCAGAGCTTGCAAAAAAAAAAATGAAAAAAAGGAAATACGTAGTAGCTCTAGAGACTCTGGCAATGGCTATGATAATCAACATGATTGATTTACAAATATCTTCAATCTAACTAATGTTTGCAATAACATAACTGTACTTGTTTTATTAGTTTTCTACTTCCAAGACCAAATATGCATGATAAATCTACATGCTCCTCTAGTTGCATTTATTTCAATAGTTATCGAAACAATTGCAACAAAAAAATCACAATTAATTCATAATTATTATATTTCTATAATCATTGAAAATTTTAATATTGACATAAATGCAAATAGAAAAATTAGTAAACAATAACTAGATTATAAAAAATAAAAAATAAAAAATAAAAAAATATATATATAATAATAATAATAATAATAATAATAATTCATGAAATCTGGAAAAATAACAATTGATGTTTTATTGCATTCAATGTGATTCTGTCTAAGTAACTAGTGTAGCAGATAGAAATCTACCCACATGGTTTCTAAGGCAGTTTTTCTGAAGGAAGTGTTCCTGAAGCAATCATCACGATTACATTTCTTTGGAGACCTCTCTTCATATGTGCATAACCTAAGTAAACACAAATATCAGATAGAGTCCTTTATACATATGTATTTTCACCAAGAAATAATGGATTTTTTGTCATCCCATTCTCTAATTTCTTATATTTAATGGTTACTACCTTTGAGCATTGAAAAAATTGTATTCAAAATCGATTTCCTATTTCTGTATTGCACTACAGAGGTCTCTCAGCTTCTTCATCATCCTTGTTCACAACAAGATGATAACTCAACAGATAATACAAACAATGTTATAAATGTTCTTTCCATAAAGACTACACTATAAGCTATGAGTTTCTTAGATATTTAAATTTAACTTGTTGCTCCTTTCCTTCCTATGTACTAAGCTTTTTCCTTTGATGTTGTAAAAATTATGGGTTTGCTCAGTGATGTATATTTTTCCATGCTACTTTCTGCAATGCTGAAACACGAATACTTAAACTTTGTCTTCCATTTCACTCCTGGATTCTGAACAAGGGTCCATATTTAATTGGCATGTTTTCCCTCGTTCATTCTAACCTTGACAAATTTTAGATGAGAGAAACCTGTTACAATTTATTCTTATTGTAAACAATGTAACAATGTGATAATTTTGTAGCACGAATAAACAAGAAACACTAGAAAAAATCAATAGGCTTATATTCTCATAAGCTCTAAATATATGATGAATTTACCATTACTTTGATATGAATGCTTATGATTTCAATAGTACTTACCATTAAGATATGAAAAGATGTATGTTAATCATAGGCCTAAATACTTAATTAAGTTTTTAATATCCTCTAATCCATTTTGCAGGAAGTTTATATGTGCAGAGGGGTAATGTATGCGAAGGTGTAGAAACGAGGGAACAAAAAATCTATCATACAAATCCCTCTTTCTCACATCCTTCTAGTCTACTACAATGGATACTGGTTACGGAGCCATGTAGACCTTCTTATTTGTTTACGACCAGTAAATACTTGTTGACGGTGTTGGACCCGCCAACATTTAGGGGATTACCCCGGTATGAAGTCCCAACTAGACCTCACACCATTTAGTGTGGGAGTCCCATCCGGTATGATGGCCCGGTTTCCATTGTCTTAAGGATTTGCCTCAACTCTTGCTTGTCAGCACAGGAGAGTGGTTCGCTTTGTCTTCAAGAAGTGAGGTTCGCATGCCTGGTGAGTGTAAGTGTACTTGTGCAAATGGTTCTTTCACTGTGAGGGGAAGAAGGTGGAGGTGAGTTGTAGGTTGAAAGGGATCAGTCCCAACTCGGCTAGGAACACACAACACAAAGGACATACACAGCTTTCGGTGGAGCAGTCCACTCAGATGCGGCAGTCACAACATACAAGGTAAGATAACACAAAGCACTCACGGGATAGTCCAAACGAGTGCAATGGTTGTTACAGCAAGGTTCATGTGAAAGGTCTGTCTGATGTCCGGTAGAGCAGTCGACACGGACGGGACAGCATTAGCAGCATATACAACACGTTTCCATTAATAGATTATACATTGCAACAAATGAATCAGTTCAGATGTAGAACACAAGTTAAATCAACATGCATGACAAGTGTTAAAGAGCAGTCTTACAACAAATACAATACAGTGTGAAAATGTGTTGGCATGTTAACAGGCTTCTGAATTAAGCAAAAGTTCCAAGTCACATCGTTACACCATACATCACTAACCCTGTTAGCGGGGCATTGGATCCACTACTTACTCCTAAAAGAAAAAGATTACACACTCTCTTGGCTATGTGGGAGGATCTGATGTGAAAAGTCCTTCCATGTACAAATGAGGGGGGTATTTACAGCCAAGGGTGAAACTGACCCTTATGGTTGTTCGACTACCCTCATGATCATTCGACTTACATGACTCTATGTTTAACAAGTGGGCCTCTTGGACTTCCACTTTACATCACATTGATTGACAACAAGCCCATAATAGAGATGTGGGCGACATGACTCATGACTTGAAATGACAATGTTGGTACATTCGTGTTGCTACTAGAGTGCATGTCGAGCTACAGTGCTGCTAAGTGATGGATGTCTTCATGGTGTATCATAATTTCACCTCCACATGGTGAACTGCACAGATTATTCGATGGTCCTTGGTTCGCTTGATGAAGCTTTAGCATGTTGTTCCTTGCTTTCATTTTGGAAAGCTTGATAGGCTCACTTGTTCGCGAAAGTGCATGTTCGTCGTGTTCGTCTGCTTCACATGCTTCATTCATTGGACCATTGGTGAACCTATCCATCTACATGTGCTCCCTCGGTTCATCTCGTTTGTCGTCTTACCATGTTTGTTGGTGTACCTATACCTTCAGTCACTCATGACGAGACGACATCAAATCCAAAACCTCCTAGTCTACCATGAGACATGATCATTCGGATGCAGGTGACTGGTAGAGGTAGCAAGGTTGTGATGCGGGATGATGGCTCCAAGCAACTGCTAATGAAAATTGTGCAAGAGTCACTAAGAGATGGAGACAGACAATCTGAGTCAACGGTGACTATCTGCAAGGTCTGGCTTAGCTAGGAGGAAAAATTGCGCAAATTTTGGGAGGGACAATCCGAGCTGCAAGAGGGCAAGGCAAGCATGATCTGCGCATTTTCTAGAAGAAATAGTCATCAAGAGTTGGACAGCCAGATTTGTGCCTGAAGGGTCAGCAGGCAAAGATTGCGCAGTTTTTTGGGGAATTGCCTGGGAGACTAGCAGCTAGAACTACGCAATTCCCAGAGGAAACTGCCAGTTGGCTACTAGGGTCACTGGCAGCCAAAACTTCGCAATTCCTAGAGGGAACTACCAGTTGGTTTCTCGGGTCACTGACAGCCAAAACTGTGCAATTCCCAAAGGGAACTGGAAGTTGGATGCTCAGTCACTGGCAGCAGAAACTGCACAATTCCTGGAGGGAACAGGCAGTCTGCTGCTAGGAGCTGCTAGCTGGGAAAACTGCACTGAGGTCGGGAGGCCAGCCTGTTGATCATCTCTGTGCAATTTCTGAGCTGAGCTGACTGATGGGCAGCGGAAGGCCTTCTCATGAGCACTGCACAATTTTTGATATGAATAGTCGGTCAACTGTCTGGATGACTGACTGGAAAAACTGCGCAATTTTCTGAAGGAGACAGGGACAGGCACTTGGTGTCTGTCTTTCCTGTCTGCACAATCTCCTCAATCAGTTGAACAGGTGAGGTCAATGGCGTCTACACAATTTTTTAGGGGATTCAATCCCGAGGTTACTGTCGAGTCTGACTATCCGGGCGGCCAGCATGAGAGTGGATTAAGTTGCTTGCAGGCAACATAGCTTGAAAGGACTAGCTTGGTGCTTCTGCATTGTTCTGGTTGAGAGTCGATCGAGTCGAAATTAGGGTGATGGTTTGGTTATTAGTGAGGAGTCTGGTCATCATAACTTTAGCAAAAATTACTAAGTGTGTGAACAGTCGAAAGAAGCATAGGTGATCATACGAACACACACTCGCATGACTTGACGACACAACGACTAAAACATCTAGACACACATGTTCAACATGACTTACTGACGGTGCAAGCTATAAGCACGAAACTCATGGTTGATCATTCATGATCGAGATGACACTTTCACAATAGTGAATGTGACTCCATGTGTGAGTGCGACATATGCTTTCATGACGAACACAACAAACACATATGAAGCAAAGACTTTGAGCATAACCAGAACACGGTCACAAGCATGACTTAGACATTAGCATGCAGGGACTTGAATGCAATAAACAAGAAAGATGAATGTAAAGACTCACACGAGCTCATGGAGTGAAACCGAGTGTGTGCAACAATCAAGTGAAACTCTTCAAGGGAGGCTCTAAAATTGGTGCAGGCCAAAATTTTGGAGGGTGGTCATAGCTGCTGCAACACTTGGCGACACACTGGTAGAACTCCAACTTCTTTTTTTCAATTCATTGCTAGCACAGGGCCTTGGTCTTTCGAGGAGTATTGAATCGTTGTGCAGGTTACTTTAGTTTTCCCACTTACCCCATGGGCATACATGGTTCACCCTTTGCCAACTCAGTCAAACACAATCAAAATTTCAGGTTAGATCTCAGCGTTTCGAATGCGGGAAGGGTAGTTTAGTTCACAAGTTGAAGATTTTCAGAGTATAAGTTTTCATCTCTGGTGTTGCTCCACTGCCAGTGGGCCTGGACAGTACCTCGGCGGAGTCATACAGGACACACACATTTCTCCACTGCCAGCGAGCCTGGTCAGTACCCCGATGGAGTTGCATGCTTCACCTCTCTGCGTAGGAAGCCTTTCTCTTCTTTTCCTTTGTATTTCTTAAGAGAACTGTGCATAGGCACTTATTTATTTTTGGGGCAGAAGAGGGATCCCGACTTATTGAGAGCAGAAGAGGTTGTTCTTTCAGAGAAGCATGTAAGACCTCTCACATAGGTTTGCTCATTTAGATTTTTCCCCTTCTCCATTTCTACTAGTTGGATTAGCTTAAACTCACAGAGCAGAAGGCTGAGTACAGGCATGGGGCTTCCCAGTATGGACACAGATTCACAGTTGGACTGTAGCTTCCCTTACAGATGGTTCGTATTTTTCGTCAAGACTTCATCGACCGAAGGTTGTAACCAAGCACAAAGAAAATGGACACAAGACTGGCCAAGTGCTGCAGTGTCACAAGTCTCTTCAAATTTCAGCCACATACTCTATTCAAAAGCCAAAACATAGTAGTTGGTAGCACTTATTTCCGGAAACAAAAACAGTTTATATCAAACAAAAGAAATGAACGTTAACAAAAATATTAAGTAGAATAAAACAAAGCGAAAGAAAAGATAATAATAAAAACAAACCAAATGAAACAACGAGCAGCAAGCAAACTATGTACATGGCGCAGGTGCTGCCTAACCTACTGAAACTAGTGTTTGAGGACTTGACCGTTGACAGGAATATTATCAATCCTCCTGTAAAGTGATTGAAAATTATATGTGTGTGAGCCAAGTTTCTCGTGGACCAGTGCCAGTGCACCGGGCTCCGCTACCGGAACCGGGTGGCATTCCAGAAGACCTTCAAGTAAGACAACACCATTGTTTTAGGTACTTTGTGAAACATGGGCTCAGATGATGGCACGAGGTAGTTTTTTTTAATTCTGGGAAGGGTTTACGTTTCTTAAGTCAATGCGTAAGCGGATCTTCCCATATTTCCTATGTGCAGGATTTAAATTAGAAAACCAAGTATGATGACAAACTTAGCAAGTAATCCAAACACTTAAAATGTTAGTCAATCTTTTCAGCGAAAGGAGGAAAAACAACAGTATGTGTTACCTATTCTTTGTTGAAATGCCATGTCTCCTCCTTTACTAGGAATCTCATGTAGGATTTCTCATGTACAAGGGGTACTCAGGTCATCATCTACTCATGCAGATCCATCTCGGTACTATTCAATCAAGTGGTCAACAATTGGTTGTTGTTGTAGTGTATAAATTGTATCAAGATTGGCCATCTTTGGATCATGGTAGATTCCCAGGTTGCTTCATTCGTTCATAGTGTTGGTCCTTCATGTGTTCAGCATGAGTGCTTCAGCATCATTGTTTGTGACTTTGACCTTCAAAAAGCTTGAAATCATGCATTGTCCATTATTTTGGATGACTGAGATACACTTGGTCCTTGAGCCATCATGTGTTCCTAATTTGTCAAGACTCATGGCCCACAGCTTGTCTGTACATGGACCATTTGGCATGCTGGTACTGTTGCTACTACCGTTGTTGCTACTACTGCTACTATCAGAAAAACAAATTGTACAAGTTTCATTATCATCAATTGGGCGAGGAAGGAGTCCCAACTGCTTGTCTGATGAGGTTGGAGTAGGTCGTGCAGGATGACACTCCAATGTCTTTTTCAGGAGACAATTGCCAAACATGAGTTCTGCGAAAGCCAATGGTTCATTCTCACTATTAAGGGGAGTGACATTGTGTTTCATATACCTCTCAGATAACACCCGGATTTGGTTGAATCTTCCCTTGTATGGAAGCCACATGTGAGACCAGTCTGTGGCAAAGTATCCATCTAGCTTGTTGAACTAGTCTCTGCTAAGCAGCAGACCATATGCTTTCGATATGTCCACAACAACTATGTTGATGCACTAGTGGACTCAACTGTCATGGGATAGTTGGATGATCACGTCTCATAGTTCACCAATGGATGGTACTGATTTTCTGTCAAGTTGGATGATTCTCGCAGATGTTTCGCTTCATCGTGCAATGATATTCTTAGCAATGGAGAGTGGCGTGACATTGGCTACCACACCAGAATCAACCAAGCAATTGTGGACATTGTAGTTGAAAACTTCGAATAAAAGTAGGAATGGGGGGCAACCTGAGTTTTCTTCTTCCATCTGGAGTGTATTGAGCACAATGGATAGCAATCCAGTAGGTGTACATGCTCCCTTGCTGGCAGAGGTTGTGTTGTCTGTTGTTTTTTGCCCCAATGTGCGCAGTAGGATATCTCGCTGACTCTAGACTTTGGCTAACTCGGAAAAACTAATGTTCGCTCCATTTTTCTTCATGTCATCGACTATGTTTTAATCCAGAGTTGGTAGACTCACCAAGGTGTCCGGGGTGGAACGGATTTTCGTGTTGTCCGAAAGAGTGTTTTGCAACTTGTTGCCTATGGACGTACTCTTATCCGTCGTTGTCTTCCCAGACTTGCTTTGTGTTTATTTCTTTGAGGCAGCTGGTGGATCGGCCTTCTTTATCAACTGTCTCACTTTCTCTTGCATCTCCTCAAGTGTAGGGGGATCACCTTTACTCCTAATATGGTAATGATCATTTTTCTTTTGGGGCTGCTTCTCGGTGTTCGTCTTCGAGACTACTTGCGAGCACTAGTATGCGTTCACCACATTCCCAGAACTCAGTGATTCATCAGGGGCAACCTCTTCGTTATCATTAGTGTCTTTCAGCTGCTCTTGTATATCACAATGCGCATAGAGTGTATGACTACAGACAGAGGTAACAACTCGCTTCCAATCCAAACAAGAGTTCTCTAGATGAAATTCTTCATGGAAGGAACAAAACTTAGGATCAATGCATTGATCTATTTGGAACATAGGCTTCTATGCAAATTTGGAACTGAATCAGTTGTTGCTTGATGAGTCAGTTGATGAACTGCTTTCTTGTCTCTGTTTGGGCGGATCACTGCTCACAAATGTGTCCGCCTTCTGTTGCTTGAGTTCAAACATTTCGGTGGTCAAGTTCTTAACAAGGCGAGTGAGGGTCTCAATATCAGTTGCTTCCTTGTCTCTTCCCTTGCTCGCCGTTGCTTGGGGCTTTTTGCTCGCATACTTGGAGTCTTTTGTTGATTCATCATCCTTGATGACTCTAATGGCATGCAAGTCTTTCTCAACAGTAATAGGCTCTTCGCAGCTTTCTAAAAGTGTTGGCTTTGCAGCTCGCTTGACGAACTGCGTAACGGTGGTTGGAAGTGTAGACGTGTAATATTCGACAGTGATAGAGTCATGAGGTTTGGTTTCTATTGCAAACTTGTTCAAAATATGCATAAACCTCTGATTGAAATCTTTCACTTTCTCTTTTCCCTCCATCTTTAGTCTTCCCAATTCTTTGAGTAGCATGGCTGGGGTCTTGTCATCAGAAAAATTTTCAAATAACATACGTTTGAACCCCAGTTCTGTATGGAGTTGGGTGGAAGGCTGTGATACCAAGCAGTGGAGCGACCGTCCAAGGTACATGGAAATAATCTATATGCTACGTCGCCATAACGTACCTCAAGGGTCTGTGTTAGGCCCCTATAATACTAGTGATTCCCACATTAATATTGTCATTGTATCCCTTATTGTTATTATTGTGCCCCTATTTTCCCCATATTCTTATTAGTATGCCCCATAGAAACCCACTATTGTTATTTGTGTGCCCTTATGTTATTACTGTTATGTCGGCTTGATTATATTGTGACCCCTTAGACTCCTATATATAGAAGGGAGGTTTAGTCATTTGTATCATCTAAGACTTATTCATTTGTGTAATGTAAAGTAGGTTTCCCCCTCGAAGAGGTTGAATTCTAAGGCATTGATCTATCTTTTCTATCTTTTTGTGAGCTGGTTTCCTAACATTTGGTGTCAAAGCTTTGGATTCTAGGGTTTCGTTGCTCCAAACAAGTCATCGTGGAATTTTCGCTATAACTTTTTTTCTATGATGTTTCAAAAGCTAAAAAAAAACCTATTTGAACCGAAATCGTTCTAAACTTTGGGTCTGAATTCTCGAGCTTGTCGCACTATATTTGCGGAGATATGATCTGAGGAAGTTAGGGTTTTTTCAGACTCCTGAGTTACATTCCAAACAGGTGACCTGGGAAAAATCGTCATAACTTTTGTTTTGAGCATCATATTGAAATTTAGTCAGAAGTTTCAGAAATAGGACAGCCTGTAGTTTTTTATGTATAAATTTCAGGTACTAAGGTCGAAACAGTGACACGTGGCACGCTGTACAAGTTCACTCTATTAAACTAGTTTATAATCAGGTCACCGTGGGAGATTTGGCATAACTCTTCCTTGGAGAATCCAATATTGATCAGACTTGCGAGGTTAGAAAGAGGACTCAAAGGACTACCACAAGATGAGATTTCAGGTATTTGAGATCTGCAATTACAGAGATACAACAGATTCAATATCGAGCTCTTACAAAGTGAAAAAAAAAAGGTGTGTAGTTTTTTTAAAATTTTGCATAAGATTGGTTTGAAGGAATTCAAATGGAATAGTGAAGAATTATTAGCATTAATTAATGCCCCTAAGAAAGAACATGGAAACACCTAGTAAGCAACCTGAAATCTCTAGCATGACTCATGAAGAAGAGGAAGAAATGCAACATGATATATCAAAATTACAAGACCAAGTACAACAAATTTCACTCCAACTAAAGGTAAATGAAGCCAAGATGAATGGCGTGGAATCTAATATGAATGGAATGCAAGTTAAGATGGAAGCTAATATGGATGGCGTGGAAGCTAAGATGGATGGAATGGAAGCTAAGATGAATGGCATGGACGATAAGATGGAAGAATTGAAGATAAATTTGAATAAGTTGCTACAAGAAATGGTCACTAATGGTGAAAGGGTAGTAAAGGAAACTCATGATGAGAACAAAAGAAATGTTAATCATGATTTCATAGACTCTAATGTTGGATTGAAGACCCACCATGTTCCAAAAATCGAGATGAGGAAGTTTGATGGCAAGGATCCCGAAACATGGATACTACAAATGGAGCAATTTTTCAATCTCCATAATGTGCAAAACACACAAAAGGTACATATTGCAGCTTTATATTTGGAACCAAATCAGTTTGTATGGTATCGATGGCTTTGCTCTCGTAAACAAATTGTCAATTGGGCAATTTTTAGGGAAGAAATGATAGCACATTATGAGGATACAAAAAGCAACACCTTTTTTAGCCAATTGATAAATATCAAACAAAAGGGTTCAATGATGGACCACATTGAGGACTTCCAAAAATTGAATATAAAGGTAAAAGGTATTCCAGAGGATCATAGTATTGATGTGTTCATAGGGATTTTAAAGGATAATATCCAACATGAGGTTCGCCTTTGGGAACCTGATTCATTAGAGAAGGCATTCAGGTTAGCAAGAAAAATGGAAAGAAAAATTATGGCAACCAGGAAGTGTTTTTTCCCGTAGCCTTCCACAACCTACAAGGTTGACACCATAACAATTGGAAGAAAAAAGAGAAAAAGGGCTTTGTTACAGTTATGATAGCAAATACACTAAAGGTCGTAAGTGTGCTCAGAAGAAATTATTCTACATAGATTGTGAAGATGAGGAAGAAAAGGAACAAGAAATGTCAAAAGAAGAGGATATACTCCATGAACAAACCCTAGATAAAGAAGAAATGAATCTGACCATATCTTGTAATGCATTGGCTGGAATTACCACTCCTCAAACTATCAAGATAGAAGGACATATTAAGAAGAAAAAGGTAATAGTGTTGATTGATTCGGGAAGTACCCATAATTTTATTCATTGTAAGATAGCAAAGGAATTGAATTGCTTCCTCTATCCAGCACCAAAGTGTCAAGTGATAGTTGCAAGTGGAGGAACCATAAATTGCTCTGGAAAGTGCCATAATATCAGGCTATCCATGGGAGAATATGTATTGAATAGCCCAATGTTTTCCATTCCAATGGGTGGTGTTGATGTTGTACTAGGAGTCCAATGGCTACAATCCTTAGGTACAATAGCTTTAAATTTTCAAGAACTTTTCATGAAAAATAGTGTGGAAGGAAAGGAAGTTGAATTAATGGGTATTGCAAGGAAATCGAGAAAGATAATCAGCTCTAAAGGTATGACAAAGCTTATAAAGAAGGAATAATGAGGTGTAATTTCACAATTATGTTTGCTAGAGGTTCCCACATCGAAATCATCTATTTCTCCAGATCTCCAAAAATTCTTGGACAATCATTCCAAGGTATTTGAGACTCCCAACAGTTTCCCACCTATCCGTGATTATGATCATGCTATTCATTTGATTCTAGGAAGTGTTCCTCCAAACATCAGGTCGTACAGATATCCCTATGCCCAAAAGAGAGAAATTGAGCGTATGGTTGTAGAAATGCTAGAGGCTGGTATAATTCAACCTAGTCAAAGTTCTTTCTCTGCTCCAGTAGTATTGGTGCACAAGAAGGATGGATCATGGCGCATGTGTCCGAATTATAGGGAGCTCAACAAGCTCACTATTAAAGCTAAATTTCCCATTCCTGTCATTGATGAATTATTGGATGAATTGCATGGATCAATTTAATTCACCAAGTTGGATCTTCGTTCAGGATATCATCGAATCAGAATGAAGACTGAAGACATTCCAAAAACAACATTTAGAACTCATGAGGGTCATTATGAATTTTTGGTCATGCATTTTGGCCTTACCAATGCACCTTCTACATTTCAAGGTTTGATGAATTCCATTTTCAAACCCTTCCTTAGAAAATTTGTGTTAGTACTTTTTGATTATATATTAATCTACAGCAAGTCTTGGAAGGATCATGTTGAACATGTTGACAAGGTGCTCAAACTATTGGAGGAGAAACAATTATATGCAAAAGGCTCCAAATGTTTCTTTGGAGTACAAGAGGAGGAATATTTGGGTCATATTGTATGTCATGAAGGTTTTAAGGTAGACCCTAGCAAAATTAAATCCATTAAGGAATGGAAAATCCCCACATCCATAAAGCATCTGCGAGGATTTCTTGGGTTGACAGGGTATTATCGCAAGTTTGTTAAGAATTATGGGAGACTAGCAGCACCTCTAACAACATTATTGAATAAATATGCATTTTCATGGACTCCAAAAGCAACAAAGGCCTTTGAACATATTAAAGAGGCAATGTGCCAAGCACCGGTCTTAGCTACGCTGGACTTCACAAAAACCTTTATTGTGGAATGTGATGCTTCAGGAAATGGAATTGGTGTTGTTTTAATGAAAGATGAAAGACCCATTGCTTTCGAAAGTCGTCCAATCAAGGGAAAGTATTTACACAAAGCTATTTATGAGAAGGAAATGTTGGCAATACTACATGCACTTAAGAAATGGCGGCCCTACCTAATGGGAAGACACTTTAAGGTAAAAACGGATCATGATAGTCATAAATACTTTTTAGAACAAAGATTATCCTCTGAAGAGCAACAAAAATGGGTCAAAAAGATGTTGGGTTATGACTTTGAAATCATCTACAAAAAAGGGAAGCAAAATGTTGTGGCAGATGCACTCTCAAGAAAGGATGAGGATGTGGAAGCATTGTTGTGTGCCATTTCTATTATCCAACCAGATTGGATAAATGAAGCTAGGGAGGAATGGAAGAATGATGAAGAAGTGTGGGCATTCATTTGAAATGTACAAGAAGATCCCGATACATACAATACATTTAGCTAGAAAACTGATTCGTTATGGTACAAAGATTGCTTATACCTATGTAAGAATTCCCAACTCAAACAAAAGATTCTTATGGAATTTCACACTTCTCCCTTAGGAGGGCACTCGGGATTTTTAAAAACTTACCACATGGTTAAGAAGGAATTTTTTTGGGATGGCCTTAAATCGGATATTCAAAAGTTTGTGGTGGAATGTTTGGTTTGCCAACAAAATAAAGTTGAAACAATTAAGACCCCAGGTCTATTGCAACCTTTATCCATTCCAAACCAACATTGGGAGGAGGTTTCAATGGATTTTATCACAGGTTTACCCAAGTCCGAGGGAAAGAGTGTCATCATGGTGGTAGTTGACAGACTTACCAAGTATGCACACTTTTGTGCATTATCATATCCATTTAAAGACAGTACAGTTTCTACTGCATTTATGGAAACAATTCAAAAGCTACATGGAAACCCAAAGATTATTGTAATCCACAGAGATCCCATTTTCACTGGAAATTTTTGGACAAAATTGTTTTCTTGTCTCAGTACTCATTTAGCTCATAGCTCATCTTATCATCCTCAATCTAATGGGAAAACTGAGATAGTAAACAAATGTTTGGAAGGATATCTTTGTTGCTTTGTATCTGATAAACAGACATAATGGGTCAAATGGTTGCCTCTGGCTGAATGGTGGTATAACACTTCCTTCCATACTACAGAAAAAATGACCCCATTTATGGCATTTTATGGATATCATCCACCATCAATCACATCATATTTAAGAGAGAATTCTAAGGTTCAAGTAGTGGAACATCACATCGAGCATCAACAAAAAGTTCTCCAACTCTTAAAGGATAACCTCACATTGGCACAGAATAGAATGAAACAACAGGCAAATCAACATCGTAGCGAAAGAAGTTTTGATGTAGGTGACTAGGCATTCCTACGGCTACAACCATATAAACAAATGTCCCTCAAGCAAGCTAAGAAGGATAATAAATTATCACCAAATTATTATGGTCCGTACAAGGTGTTGCAAAATATTAGTACAATGGCATACAAATTGGAGCTTCCTGCAACTTCCCGAGTGCACCCAGTCTTCCATGTTTCATGTTTAAAGAAGGTTATAGGTGATAAGCTCCCAATTCAAACAATATTGCCAGAACTTGACGAGGAAGGAAAAATCATATTGGAACCGAAAGCAGTCACAGAAACAAGAACTCGACAGCTACGAAATCGATTAATTTCGGAGTATCTCATCAAGTGGAAGAACTTATCCGCTGAAGGTTCCACGTGGGGGGATGAGAATTTTATACAGAAGCATCCAGAACTACTCAAGCATTGAGGACAACGCTTTTCGGAAGGAGAGGGGCATGTTAGGCCCCTATAATACTAATGATTCCCCCATTACTATTGTCATTGTATCCCTTATTGTCATTATTGTGCCCCTATTTTCCCCATATTGTTATTAGTATGCCCCATAGAAACCCACTATTGTTATTTTTGTGCCCTTATGTTATCACTGTTATGTCGGCTTGATTATATTGTGACCCCTTAGACTCCTATATATAGAAGGGAGGTTTAGTCATTTGTATCATCCAAGAATTATTCATTTGTGTAATGTAAAGGAGGTTGCCCCCTCGAAGAGGTGATCTATCTTTTTGTGAGCTAGTTTCCTAACAGTCTGCAGCTGTAGGTAGAAGTTGTCTAAGTGGTCTTCTGCCTTCACCACGCTGTCAGGGTTGAACTTGATGTTCATTCTTTCTGCTTGCTTCGGCATCTTGTGCAGAAAAACTAGGAGATCCAATGTTCCTTGAGTCATCCATTCAAGATTTGGGTCAGCCATCTCTTCGTCCTCTTCATCCTCTTCATCTTCTTCCTCTCCTTTGGAATCTGATGATTCCAGATCTTAGTTTGTCAATTCGTCTCCACCTCCACCTCCTTTGTTGCCTTCCCCTCCACCTCCTATATTGGAGTTCAATCCCAAGACCACAAGAGTGCCTTGTTCATCTTCAAAGAAGATTGGAGGTTCCTCGTCGTCTTCAATATCTTCTTCCACCAATGATACAACAACCCCTGTGGGAGTGGATTTTGGCTTCTTAGATGTTTTTGGAAGATATTGTACACCTAGGATCAGTCAACTACTTTCGCAAACTGGCGAGTGATGGGGCGGACGGAGCGAAGGTGTTGATATGAAACATTGTGTTCAATTTTGGGAGGTGAGGAGTAACCAACTGCTAAGTCATGAGAGAGGGAGTGCGAGTTACTACCTTGACCAGATGGTTGATGAGTGAGCGTGAGGGGAAGTTTATCCATGTACAACTGGCTGCCCTGCTTCTAGCGCCATAAATGTTGACGGTGATGGACCCGCCAACATTCAGGGGATCACCCCAGTATGAAGTCCCAACTAGACCTCACACCATTTGGTATGGGAGTCCCATCCAGTATGATGGTTTGATTGCCATTGTCTTAAGTATTTTCCTCAATTCTTGCTTGTCAGCACAGGAGAGTGGTTCGCTTTGTCTTAGAAAAGTGAGGTTCGCATGCCTGGTGAGTGTAAGTGTACTTGTGTCAATGGTTCTTTCATTGTGAGGGGAAGAAGGTGGAGGTGAGTTCCAGGTTGAAAGGGATCAATCACAACTCGGCTAGGAACATGCAACATAAATGACATATATAGCTTCCGACAGAGCAATCCACTCAAATGCGGCAGTCACAACATACAAGGTAAGATAACACATACAGCACTCATGGGATAGTCCGAAAGAGTGCAACAGTTGTTATAACAAGGTTCATGTGAAAGGTTTGTCTGATGTTCGGTAGAGAATTCGACACGGATGGGACAACATTAACAGCATATACAACACGTTTCCATTAATATATTATACATTACAACAAAAGAATTAGTTCAGATGTAGAACATAGGTTAAAGCAACATGCATTACAAGTGTTAAAGATCAGTCTTACAAAAAATACAATACATGTGTGAAAATGTGTTGGCCTGTTAACAGGCTTCTAAATTAAGCAAAAGTTCCAAGACACATCATTTCACCATACATCACTAACCCCATCAGCGGGGCGTTGGAGCCACCGCTTACTCCTCAAAGAAAAGATTACAGACTCTCTTGGCTATGTGGGAGGAGTTGAGGTGAAAAGTCCTTTCATGTACAAATGAGGGTGGTATTTATAGCCAAGGGTGAAACTGACCCTTGTGGTTGTTTGACTGCCCTCATGACCATTATACTTCCATTAAGTTTCAACTTACATGACTTTATGTTCAACAAGTGGGTCTCTTGGACTTCCGTGTTACATCACATTGATTGACAACAATCCCATAATAGATATGTAGGCAACATGACTCATGACTTGACTTGACATGACAATGCTAGTACATTCGTGTTGCTGTTGGAGTGCATGTCGAGCTACAGCGCTGCTGAGTGATGGATGTCTTCATGGTGTATCATAGCTTCACCTCCGCGTGGCAAAGTGCGCAGAGTTTTCGATGGTCCTTAGTTCACTTGATAAATCTTTAGCATGTTGTTCCATGCTTTCATGTTGGAAGGCTTGACAGACTCACTTGTTCGCGAAGGTGCATGTTCATCGTGTTTGTTCGCTTTCCATGCTTTGTTCGTTCATCCATTGGTGAACCTGTCCATCTAAATGTGCTCCCTCCATTCATCCCGTTCATCGTCTTGACATGTATGTTGGTGTACTTGTACCTGTTGTCACTCATGACGAGATGACATCAAATCCAAAACCTCCTAGTCTACCATGACACATGATCATTCGGATGCAGGTGAGGGCAGCAGGGCTGTGATGCGGGATGATGGCTCCAGGCAACTGTTGATGAAAACTGCGCAAGAGTCACTGAGGGATGGAGACAGACAATCTAAGTTGACAGTGGCTGTCTGCAAGGTCTGGCTCAACTGGGAGGCAAAATTGCGCAAATTTTGGGAGGGAAAATCCGTGCTGCAGGAGTGCAAGTCAAGCATGCTCTGCACATTTTCTAGACCAAACAGTCAACAGGAGTTGGACAGCCATATTTGCACAATTTTCAAGAAGAATGGGTCGAGCTGCATGAAGGGTCAGCAGGCAAGGATTGCGTAGTTTTTCTGGGGAACTGCCCAGGAGACTAGCAGCTAGAACTGTGCAATTCCCAGAGGGAACTACCAGTTGGTTGTTGGGGTCACTGGCAGCCAAAACTGTGCAATTCCTAGAGGTAAATGGCAGTTGGATGCTCAGTCACTAGCAGCAGAAATTGTACAATTCCTGGAGGGAATAGGTAGTCTGCTGCTAGGAGCTGCTGGCTGGGAAAATTGCACTGACGCCGGGAAGCCGGCCTGCTGATCATCTCTATGCAATTTTTGAGTTGAGCTTACTGATGGGCAGTGGAAGACGTGCTCACGAGCACTGCGCAATTTCTAATATGAACAGTCGGTCGAATGTCCGGATGACTTACAGGGAAAACTACGCAATCTTTTGAAGGAGACAAGGACGGGCACTTGGTGTCTGTCTGACCTGTCTTCACAATATCTTCAGTCAGTTGAATGTGTGAGGTCAATTGCCTCTGCACAATTTTTGAGGAGAGTCATTCCCGGGGTGACTGTCGAGTCTGACTGTCAGGGTGGCCAGCGTGAGAGTTGATTGAGTTGCTGGCGGGCAGCGTTGCTTGAAAGGACTAGATTGGTGCTTTTGCGCTGTTCTGGTTGAAATTCGATCGAGTCTAAATTGGGGCGATGGTCCGACTGTCAGTGAGGAGTCTAGTCATCAAAACTTCAACAAAAATGACTAAGTGTGTGAACAGTTGAAATATGCATAGGTGATCATACGAACACACACTCGCATGACTTGACGACGAAACAACCAAACCATCCAGACACACATGTTCAACATGACTGACCGACGGTGCAAGCGACAAGCACGACACTCGTGGTTGATCGTTCATGATCGAGACAACGCTTGCGTGACAATGAATGTGACTCTGTGTGTGAGTGCGACAGATGCTTTCATGGCGAACACAACAAACACATACGAAGCAAATACTTTGAGCATAACCATAACATGGCCGCAAGCATTACTTAGACATCAACATGCAAGGACTTGAATGAAATAAACAAGAAAGGTGAATGTAAAGACTCACACGAGCTCACGGAGTGAACCCGAGTGTGTGCAGTCATCAAGTGAAACTCTTCAAGGGAGGCTCCGAAATTGGTGCGAGCCAAAATTTTGGAGGGTGGTTGTAACCGATACAACAATACTATTAAGCATTCAAACGATGTCTTGATTATGTGTCAATTCACTGAATAAATGTAGAAATGACTATTTTATAGTATCAATAGATATGATCTTCTTAATTTGTTAACAAGCAATAATCATTACATAATGCATTAGAGTAAATAATATTAAGCATTGGAACAATGTCCTGATTGTGTTTTGGTTCATTGAATAATGCTTATGTTTACTAGGAAGGGACTTTTTGTTAATCTTAGGATTAAGCCTTAATTATTTTTTTAATATGCTATTAAGTACTTGAATGATGTCTTGATTACGTGTCGATTTTCTTAATAAATGTCGAGCATATTTGCATTTACTGGCAATGAATCTTATGTTAATCATAAAATTGAGTCTTAATTAATTTCTTTTATATGCGCTAATCCATCTCACGGGAGGTTGATTGAATATATGTAACATTTCGCCAAACATTGTCTGTGAATGAGGAAAAGTGTGAAAGAGGTGTGTGAAGGGGGTCTACACATCATTTCAATCTGTTATAATGTATACTAGTTGTGGAGCCCTATGCATCTTCTGGACTTGTTTACAAGCAGTAAATGATACTAAGCACTTGAATTATGTGTTGATTAAACATTGATTCCCCGAATAAATGTCGAAAACACTATTTTATAATATCGATAAATACAATCTTCTTGATATGTTTACAACTAGTAATCATTAAACAATGCATCAGAGTAAATTCTATTAAGCACTTGAACGATGTAATATTCTATCGTTGTAATGTAATAACTATAACAATCTAGTTCTATGTGTGAAGTGCAAAGGTGCAGAGGAAGCTTCCATTATGCTTCCTCCGCACCTCCGCACTCAATAATTATTTAAAAAACCTATAACCATTAAACTTTAGAAAATTAATTAATACAAGTAAAATTGTGGGGAAAAGAACATAATATGTGGACAAGTCATTGATTCCAGAACACCATAACATTATTTTATTTGTGATTGCATATTTTCTTCCTTGTGTGTGGCAGGCAAACTATAGCACGAACAAACAAGAACCAGTAGCAAAATTCAATAAGCTTTTATTCACACAAGCTCTAAAAATATGATGGTTTTACCATTACTCTAGTACAAACGCTTATGATTTCGATAGTACTTTCCATTAAGTTCTGAAAAGATATTTGTTAATCATATGATTAAGCTTTAATTAATTTTGTTTAATCTACTAATCCGCATTGTGGATGGGTGATGTATGCGGAGGTGTAGAAATGAGAGAACAAAGGTTTTGTCGCACATATCCCTCTTCCACACATCCTTCCAATTTTCTAGAACATATATTGGTTACGAAGCCATGTAGACCTTCTTGATTTGTTTATGACCAATAAATACTATTAAGAACTCAAACAATGTCCTGATTACGCGTCCACTCGCCGAATAAACGCAAAAAAAGAACTATTTATAATATCAATTGATGTGATCTTCTTTATTTTTTAACAACAAGTAGTCATTACACAATGGGTTAGAGTAAATGTTATTAAGCATTGGAATAATGTCCTAATTGCACGTAGATTCACCAAATAAAAGCTTATGTTTAACGAGAAGGAATCTTTTGTTAATCATAGCATTAAGCCTTAATTATTATTTTAATATGTTGTTAATCACTTGAAATATGTCTTGATTACATGTTGATTCATAATTTATCAACAACAAAGGTTCTCTTAATTGTAAAATTGAATATTAATTATTTTTTTTTTATATCCATTAATTTGTGTCACAGAAGGTTGATTAAATCTATGTAAAATTTCGCCAAAACATTTCCGCCATATGATTCAAAGTGCGGAAGAAGTATAAGGATGGGGTCCTCACATGTCCATCTTCTTGATGTTTTTACAAGCAGTAAATGCTATTAAGCACTTGAACAATGTGTTGATTACGCATCAATTCACTAAATAAATGTCGAAAAGACTATTTTAGAATATCGATATATATGATTTTATTGATATGTTTACAACCAGTAACCATTACACAATGCGTAAAAGTAAATTTTATTAAGCATTCGAGTGATGACTTCAATGCACGTCAATTCGATGAATAGATGTTAATAGTACGAGTAACCCTTAATTTTTTTTTAATGTTGAGTGTGTAATCATCTGCACCGCAATTAGTATCTATTATTGTAGATTCCCACATATTTTCAAAGATTTCCATCTTGATACAGCTTCCCATATATGGTTCTTACTGACACTTCTCCTTTCTCGCATGTTTTGGTACTAAATGATTTCGACAATTTGCATTACACCCATTGTCATTACAATATTTTTTGATATAATATTTAGTTAACATAAGATTAAGCTCTAATTGCAATAATTTACACTAATGTTTCTTTATGGAAAGAAAAATGTTTACTTTTCTTGGTAATCCTTGATTTTATCAGTATATGGTGAGATGTTTTAGTTATTGACGTGTACAAATGATATGGATAACATGCTTGCATTTATCCCCTGTAACAGTGACATGTGTTAATCGAATAAACCCTCACACTAATTCTTCTGACAAATGACATAAAGTTTGTCATCTTACAGATTGTTTTAGGCCGTACACTCCTCCAGCTCTAATCGATACACTATGAATTCGCAATGAAAATGAATAACTAAGTATCATGCAAGCATCTTGTTGAGTTTGATATATTTGGGAAATATTTCATTGTGTGGAGTGCAGAAGTGAAGAGGAAGCTTTCATTATGCTTCTTCTACACTCTGCACAATGAAAGCTTCCTCTACACCTCCACACTCCGCACAACAAAAGCTTTATCTGCACCTTCGAGTGAAATTGATATATTAATTTTGTGCCACTTAAATTTATGGGTATGCACTTGCTTCATATATAATATTGTTAAGTGTTTACCTCACCTCCACTTATCCAGCTACTTAATTTTCTATATCTTTAGTGGTTTGGGGAAACTATTATAACGTCAGAGTGTGTAGGTGCAGAAAAATTTTCATTGTAAGTAGTATGGAGGTGTGGCTTGTAGAAATGATTAGAGAAACAAAACGCGAACCCTGCACAAAGAAGTAGGGACTATGCAGCTATCACCCTTGTTATTTTAGTAGTCTTTTAATGCAAAGTAGTGGGATTTCCATACTATAATTAAATTGTATTCATTAAATTTTTCTTTCTTAAGAAAGAAAAGGTTATTAAATTGAACATGACTTGAGCTAGATACTATGGCCACAAAAATTAAGATCTTAATTATTATTACAATTTGGTATAAAGTAATGAGTTCCAAGGTAATTCCTTAAGTTTATTTCAGACTCAAAAGAATGAATGAATAATATTACTCCAAGCGTGGGAGAGATTTTAGGATTTTGATCTAGGTGCATATTGGTGGCCGCCCACCTCTTCTAATGACTTAATGGCTTTATATCTTCTTAGCAATTTTTCTATGATTTTTTTAGTCCCAAAATTCTTGGGTTGTTTTGAGGCCCTAAATGATGTTTTTTGATGAATTGAGGGGATAGGGGTTGCCATGGCATACCCTGGCACCAGCCAAAAGTTGTAATTATTGGGTAGATCTTTCTAATGGGTTACTATGTGCCCCAAATGGACATTGTATGCAAAATTTGCACCACCAAGAAGTTGATGTACCAACTAACCACCTCGAAGCTTGTAAACCTTTTGGCACTTCATATTCTATGGTTATGGTTTTGGACCTCTAAGGTTATTTATTTATGTTAAAAGGCCAATTTTTTTACCTCTTGTAATAACTTTTGCAAATTCATGTGGTCACCATTATCTCTCTTAAGAGATAGTTACCATCATTCTTAGCTATTTTGTGTTCTACAGTAATATTTTATTTTATTTATCAATAGAATTTAGGATTTCACCATATTATTGTGCTATCTACTATATTTCCTTATGTGAGTTCCATATATTTTTCTATCTTCCATTTTATTCCTTGTATAATGGTATCATAGCAATCTACTCCTTGTTGTTTCTTAGTGCATGACCTCAATGAGGCTAGGGTACATAGAGTTGAGTGGGCATGATTATTCTCACAAAATCATGTAGCCTCATGCCCAAGTGAGCATTGATACCTATGGGCATGAGACCTTTGGGTGGCCACAACCATGCAATAGTGACTCAGATTTTATGATACATACCAAATTCTTATCATATGTAAACAAGTTCCAAACTTCCACCTCTAGGATGCACCCTTTTGCTACTTAGGCCACCTTTGTGTTCCTTCAAGCCAATGTGCCAAGCTAATTTTGGAGGCACATTACAGTCAAGTGGCAGGGCATTTCAATGTGGAGAAGGAAATAGTAATAATTACGAAGCATTTCTACTGGCTAAATATTCGATGGGATGTCCACAAGTAAATCAAATTGTGCATTGTTTGTGCCATTTCTAACCCAGCGATGAAGAAGCATGGTTTGTACAATCCTATACCTACCCAAGAAAACCCCTAGGAGTAAATACACATGGATTACATGTTAGTTTTACCCTCCACTAGGCATGGTAATGATTGTGTGTTTATGGTTGTCAATCGATTCTCTAATATGGACATTCTGGCACCATGCAAGATGAGTATCACAATCGAAGCCCCTACTAAACTCTTCTTTGAGAATGTTTGGGTTCATTTTGGGATACCTCAAACCATTATTCCAAACAAAGATAGTAGATTCTTTAGTACCTTTTCATCCAACCTATGTTCTCTAATGGATCCCAAGTTGACCAAATCAATTGAATTTTATCCCCAAACAGATGCACAAATATAATTGGTCAACAGGATGATTATGCATACATTGTGCATGTACAACTCCAATAATCCACATACATGGGATGAAAGCCTTCAATATGTTCAACATAGCCATCCACAACTCTATTGGTCACATTCCTTTCTAGGTGTGCATAGAGTTCCAACTATTGGCCCTGATTGATGTAGTGCTTCCCATTGCATATTCACTAATACAGGAGTCATCCCATGTTCAAGCCAAGGAAAATAGAGAAGCCAAATTTGTGGAATGGATCCAACACCTCCAACAACAAGTTCATGATATCCTATAAAAATCTAGTGCCAAGTATGAAGCAGCAACATGACCAACATCGGGTTCCACACAAGTTTCAAGTTGGTTATAGGGTGTGGTTACGTCTACAAAAAGAGTACCCCATAGGAAGATCATACAACTCTAATATGGGCCTTACACAATCATAAAGGCTATGGGTGAAAATAATTTTGAACTGAGTATTCCCCCTTTCCTTGGCATGCACTTAGTATTTAATGTCAAGTTGCTTCAACCATATTTTTCACCTCTATTGGAGATGCATTCATGGGATTTGTCGGTCTTTAGTATCAATTTAACGGCATTTTGACATGTTGTTAATTAGCATTTTATGGAGAGATAATAGGCAAAAGCATGTCATTAAATCAATGTCCATATATGTGGATAAACTGATGTTCTTAATTTGAAACATTATTATAAAATGTTTCAATTAGGGGAAAATTGAGGTCTAAAATGGACCTCATAAGGAAAATAATAAAATAAGAGTTATAAATTTTCAAAGGGAAAGGAAGAAAACTACTTTTCTAATCCTATTTTTGACTTTTCTATTTATAGGTTTTCTCAAATTTCAACTGCAAGCACTCCTTGGAAGTTGAATTAAATTCCACATCCAACGAGTGCTCATTGTGCATAATTTTGATAGGCCCATGGTGAGATAAATTAGAAATACATGAAAAAACATGTTTCTTTGGCCTATCAAAATAATGCATATTGAGAACTTGTTTGATGTGGAATTTAATTCAACATCTAATGAGTACATATGCTTGAAATTTGTGTAAACCTATAAGGAGATATGTTGAAAATAGGATTAAAAAAAAGTAATTTTCTTCCTTTCCCTGCAAAAACATTTACCCTCATGGTTGATATCATCATATTGAATCCTATTAGTCCTTTTAAATTTGATTTTGATAATATATTTTTTTGTTTTGATGCCAATTTTTACCTCGAAATTCCCCTAATTACAAAGCAGTGTCAAAAACAAAGCAAATTAAAGTAGCTTAATTTTCTTGAAAAGCTTGATATCGACATGTAAATGTCAAAACAATGTCGTATTAACATTGTTTTTGACCTCAAATATAGTGTGTTGACTCACAACTGATGAAACATGAATGGTTGAAAGTGGTGTTCAAAATGCTCGCCATGTTCATGTAGATCCAAAGTTATAGGGCCTTCCATAGCAAAATTGTTGTTTATGTTTCCATAAAAAGGTGGCTCTAGAAGGAACATTACCGCTATAGAATAAGCATTCTAGACATTGTTAGCTACCACTTCTTATGTCTTTCCTCAACCATTTTCTCTTCATATAAAAGGGTATGTGCATCAAATAGAATCTAGAAGTAGGTGTCTTTCGATAAATGAAAATTATTTGTATAACCTTCCTACAAGCCTCCTCTAAATCGCAACTTTTCAAATGTACCAACCTTTAGATTTTTTTTATATGCTTTCTTTAGTTTTTGTACTAAATACTCCATGCTAAGTAGCTATTTATGAACTACTTTAAGGTTTGAACATCATTTTACTTTGAGTAGCCACTATTTGATATGCTCTTCATAGTCCATAACAAATTCAAGAAAACTTATAGGGGGGACTTCTACCACATATTTTGCATATAGCCATATGCATATGCCTTAATGATGAGGGCAAATATATCCATGTTAAATTCAATATTCCATTGTAAGTATAAAAGATGAGGTTTTAAAACGAAAATTAAGGCTTACATTAATTGATCTTTGTGTGTAGCTAGGGTTTTAAGGTGACAATTTGAAATGGCCATAATTCCTTAGTACAACTCAACAATGTCATATAATATGTTGATTTGAAGGTATTGAAATGATCTTTTACGTATATTTGGTCTAGCGTTTATCCAAGTAACCTATCAAAAGTTATCTACTTTACAATTCTTGGAATAAAGTCATGGTTGTAACAAAAAACATTATAAAATAGTTTATTTTAAATCAACAATAATGCAATGAATCATGTATTTTTTCTAGAGGAACTCAAATTTGCAATTTTTTTCTTTAAAATCTACATGAAAATCTTCAATAATATTAGATATCATTTTTGGGATTCAACTGCGTTAAGTAAGTCATTCAAACGTATGACCATTTCCATGAGAGGTAGTCGTAACTGACTAATTTCTCATGATTTTTGAATAGTTCACTTAGCACTCATTGCATCGGGTGATGCTCACAGGGGTGAAGAAGTGGGATTGAAACTAGTGAAATGTGGAGAACGAATCACATAGCATCAATAATGTTTGGGTGTCTTGGCATTATTTTCCCTTTGAAAATATACCAAAAAAAAAAAACAATTTTGTCCCCAGAAAGAGATATGATACTAATTGAAGTGTTCCTTGATGTTACTTGTAGATGAATCGCAAGTAGTATACCAACAATTATAGGAAATATCATTTTCTTCATTGATCAATTTAGGTCCCTTGATGTAGGGAAACAACTTACCATGATCCTTTTCTGGAATGATCGACTCCTATTTACTTTCATCTTCAATGGGGTAACCTCCCACTGAGCTATGCCCCATTATTCCAATGCTTAATCACATACCAGGGACTACATCCTTATTTATAGCTACCAAATGTTAATGGCCTAGTGGATCTTTTTTAATGAGGCCACATATATTTATTCAGTGGTAACTATCTAATGACTAACATTGTGGATCTAGTCCACATTACATTAAAACAACTACCATACTTATTCTATTGTTAACTGTAATGAGCCACTATACACTCCTAGAAAGGATCCAAATACGAAATGTGGTCATTGGTTGGAATGATATTAACAATGTCAATTGGGATGCAAGAGCATCCAATTTTAAGTGGTAATAGGGAAATTAATCTACTTGAGCTGAGAGGCGCTCTACAGCCCAATATAGGGTAGATGTGTAGAGATGTGTAGGTGTAATGTAAGAAAGTTTGTCAACATTTTTACATGTCAGCTCAATGTGTTGAATTTATATTAATATGTTCAATTTATAAAAGGTAAAGAAAGTTTGTCAACGTTTTTACATGTCGGCTCAATATGTTCAATTTATATTAATATGTTCAATTTATAAAAGATAAAAGATTTGTAAACATTACTCAATTAAGTAATGATAAAATGTTAAAACTAATATAGAATCCAGTATGGGGTAGATGTTTCAGTGTCTATAAAATGTTTAAAGTAATAAAAATAATAAAATTCAAATTTTTATGTTGTAATTTTGTTTTTATTCATAAAATTATGAATAACTTTTTAAAATCATAATATACATATCACATTAAAATATATAACATATAAATAGTAGCTATAAGTTAAGATCCATTTACCTTATAAATTAAAATAATGATTATCTAACCATATGTAAATTTAATTAATAAGCACATAAAAACATTAATACTTACAATATAATAATATTTTTAACCATGGATATTCATGTCCACTTTACCATATATATTATTAACTTGTAAATAGGCTTTGTTACAATACCATGGGCCAATACCATAGCTCACCAATACCACATGCCCAAAAATCATCTCTCATTTCACAATCAAAATATTTTATAATTACTTTCGAGATATATCTAAACCCTCTATCACATTAAATTATATAAGATATAAATAATAGCTATAAATTAAGATCCATTTCACCATATAAATTAAAATAATAATTTTGTAACCATATTTAACTTTCATTAATAAGCACATAAAAACTTAATACTTACAATATAATAAGATTTTTAATCATGGATATTCACCCTCATTTTCCCATGGATTTTATTAACTTGTAAATAGGCTTTGTTATAATACCATGGGCTAATACCATGACTCATCAATACCATATGCCCAAAAACCATCTTTCATTTCTCAATCAAAATATATTATATATTTTTTATTTTATTTTATTACATTTTTGCATGAAGAGGCACTCTCGAGACTAGTTTGGAAGACCATGTCTCATCAATACCATATGCCCAAAAACCATCTTTCATTTCTCAATCAAAATATATTATATATTTTTAATTTCAGTTTGGAAGAGATGTTGCAATGTCCTGTTATGTTATGTTATCAAAACATTTTGACTTGATTAAATTACATAAAAATAAAAATAAAAGTACAAGTAAAATATATATATATATAGAGAGAGAGAGAGATATATATATATATATATATATTACAATTATTAAGTAAAACATTAACCGAAATTATACAAAAATAAATAAATTTAAAAAATAATAATAATAATAAATTAATAAAATTATTAATTATAAATTTAATTATTAATAGTTAAACCAACTTAGATCCATCTTAACTACGGATCTATCAAGCTCTAAGAGGGATCGAATCTCTCGAGGTGCAAACATTTCCTCAAGTTTTGCACTCAAAAAAGAGGCTTGCACCTTGGGAGATTTGATCCCTCTAAGGCGAAGTTAAGATGGATCTAGGATGGTCATAGTTATGGTGCAGCAACATTCAAAATAGTAATTAATAGTTTCATAGAGATAATTTCATCAAGCCATTAAAGGATAATTATATTTTAGACATTTTTAGGTGGTAAAATACCCAAAATCTTATAGCAAATGAATCAATTATCACAAACATCTTTCCAAGCAATTCCAACCAAAAATAGTGGTATAATGTAGTGTTCTCATAATGAATTATAGGATGTCAAATTGATCTCAAAAGGAGGAAGACCTATAATTTCCTCAAAAACATTAAAGCAAAAGGTTGTTAGTTGTAGCACATGGAAGAAAAAAAATGTTTACTTGATTAAGGTAAAAATATACCAAGAGAAATTTGCTTAGAACTAGTAGACAATTTAACAATAGGTTTGTTTGATACTTGAAAAAATAATTGATAGCATTAGCCATACTTGTGTAATTGATATGGCTAGTTATATGCATCATAGTTTGCATGATGGTCATATAGTCTTCCCTATAAAAGATTGCAAAAGTTGTTGGAAGTGGCAATATACTCAACAGTGTGAATAAAAGAAACAACAACAAAAGAAACCCTACAAAGTTTATCAACTTGCATCCATTTTGCATTTGTTTTCATCAAATTAAAACATTAAAGTGAATGATGTGACTTATTGGGAAAGTTAAGAGAAGCCACAATATTTTGTGAAATAGGACTTTTTGTGTCATCGTTGAAGCATTGAGCTATAGTATCTTTAATTTTGTAGTTTTACCTATGTAGGTGCAAAATTAATGATCATTAGGATTGTGTGTGGGTTTGAATACTAAGATTGTTTGGTATAATCAATGTATCTCTCCCTTAATAAAAAAGATATGCTCCTAATGTATGTGCATTAATAGAGTTTTACCTAAAGTGTTCTTCATTAGAATAACCACAAAACTTGATATCATCAATATTTTCTAGACATTTAGTTACCATTTTATTTATTATTACACTGAAATTGTGCTTAGAATAAGTATTTTTTTATTGTTGTCTCAAAAAAGAATAATAAGATGAAGAGGAAGTAGAAAAAGGATCAAAAGCCTTCCCCTAAGAATGTTCGAATTGTTTGGTTTTAAGAAATTATTCTCATATTTTCAGTTGATGATCATTTAAGATGTCACATTCTTTTAACTTCATTTTTATTAAGAGACCTCCGTTTGTAACTTTCTTTCAATAATTTTTTAATGAACTAAATTTTAATGTGAAAGATCATATAAAGCTTATATTTCAAATTTAATTCGAATAGCATAGAATAGTTCAATGCATTGTTGAATAATTTAATCCAACATTTGGCCAAGATGCAATACCTTTTAAATTCCCCCTTTGTTAAATTGTTGTCTTACCATTGATTCAAAATGATCAATGATTTTAAAAAGGCATGATCATCAATCTCTAAATGCAGAACATGTGTTACCTACCCTATCAACACTTGAGTGTCCATGAGTCATTTGGATTGTTGTTGTAAACTTTGGTTTTGTAATAATTTTACATATTAGTATACTTCAAGACTTTCAAGTCAAACATCCACTTTGTCAACTTCCAAATAAACAATTAGCAAAGCAATAAAAATCTCAATTTTAATCCGTCTTTTTTTGTTAGATTTTGGTGATTATCGAATAGCAAAGAGGACTCTCCTCATTTTATTGAACCTTTATGGCCATTGAATCCCTTATTTCTTAAGAACCTACCTTATTCCCTTTCATCTTAAGATCCTACCATAACAAGATACAGACATGAAAGATTGAGGAATGCCTTTATCTTTTACTTTAGGTGTTTAGCTCTAGTGTATAGAGTTCTTGGCCATGCAATTAATCATGTGCAAAAAATTATATCATACTTAAGTGCTAAGGTTATAAGACCTAAGGCACTTCCCTCAATAGTTACTACATTGGAATTATATTAGTTATCTCATTATTAAATGATGTTTCATGGATCGTTGTTCTATTATAATAAATATAACATTTTCTGACTAAAGGGTATGTTACCAAGTGTTCATGATATCTATTTATTTTACAGTGTTTCAAAAAAAATATATTAAATTTATGAAGGGCTCTTCTTTAGCATGGCAATGGAAAAATCACCCTACTATGTCCATAGGCACTGCCTTGCTAAGTCAACAAGATCACATATTCTGCAACAATGACCAAGTCAAGTGAACAATTGTTATATTTATTTAAATTTAGAAATTGTTTCAATATTGAAATATCTTTGGTTTGCTCCAATTGCACCCTACATCTATGTAATAACTTGTTCTTTTTCTACTACTAGAATTTGTTGTTTTTCCCTGCATCTATGTAACAACTTGTTCTTTTTCTACTACTAGAATTTGTTGTTTTGCCCTACATTTATGTAATAACTTGGTTCTTTTTCCACTACTAGAATTTTTTGTTTTGCATCATATTTTGGAATGTTGTCTTTAAAAATGGGTGCACCTATTTGTCCTTGCAAATAAGTTGAATTAACTATTGTGGAAGCCAACTAAGATATTACATAGTAGAATCTAAAGCGAAGTCTTAACTAGAGGGGTCAATTTTTCTCCTAGTAGGCATAGGTAGACTCAACTTCTAGCTGTAAAAACAAACTTTATTCTTTTGCACAATTTGTGTTTTTCCCCATTAAACAAACTCTCTCCCTACATTTTTGAAAACATACAATTTGAGCAGGGAGAGTTAAATGTGCCTCTATTGCACTCACATAAATAAAAGTTGTAGTAGTGCAAAATGAAACATATCCCAATTGCAAAGTTTTTTTTTGACAAACTTACAAAAAGACAAAGCACAAAATTTACAAATTTAATATGAACAATGTTCTAAGAAAGTGTATGCTCTCACTTAAAAGGATGAGGCTTAGATTTAAAATAGAAAAAAAATAACTTTTATTGAACTCGCGAATATTTAGAGAATATGTGATCGACACTTATGGGTTAGGCCTTCACATATCAGAGTCAATACTAACAAATTTTTTGCGCTTGGGAACATTTATATCAACTAATAATTTTAGACAGTGTTTAATGCTACATTTAATCTAAGGCACTCTTATTTATATAATAAATTTTCTTAGCTCTACTAAGGAAAGCCTTCAGTTTTTATTGTAATCAAGCATCAAAGTGTATCAGGGTATAGAACAAGAAGAAATCACCAAGATTAAATGACAATGTAAATGAGTAAATCGTTCTTCACAAAGACATGCCTTTTGCATTCCCAAGCATGCCAAGTCAACCCAATTCATCAGGGCACGTTAGAGAATCATTATTTGGCATTGGGGAATTATTGCATAATAAATATGCCCCATATATATATATATATATATACTCAAATAGATGCCCTTTTGACATTGTGAATATTTGGGCATCAAAAGTTTTTTGTCCACTTTTTCAATTAAATGTGGAAATAAAAATAAATAAAATTATACTAAAAAAAAAAAAAAAAACTACTTACCATCATTTCAAAATATCTATCCCGGATCTGGATGTTTGATTGCGGTATCGGTACGTGGATAGCAGCTGGGGTGGGCGCGTGGCTCATCTCCACCGCCTCTCGGCCTTTCACGGTACCAGACTTTATTTCCCCTGCGCTCAATCTTAATGTTGCTTTATTGCAGCCTGTACCTCCTCTCCGGCCTGTTTATTTCTTAATCATGGTGCCCTCAGCCCGTCTCTTTGTCGTTCCTCCTCTGCGCTCAAGTCCCTCCGTCACAACTGCAAATACTCGTTCTCGGACCATCCCGGGGATATGTTAGGCTCTGGTTCGACGGGAGGATTGCTGGCTAGTGCCTCAGATTTCTCACTACCACACCTGCAATTTCGCCAGCTACTGTTCCTCTGCTCTCCCTTCCACCCATCTGGGTGCTAATACCAAGCTTGTTCTGATCCTTCTCTGCTTCCTCAGTCTGGCAGGTCGCCCGGCTCTTCCTATTCTTCCGGTTATGTCGAAACTTCGCCAGAGGATGAGCTGCAGGAGAGGCAGCTCCCGGGGGCAAACGGGCCGCCAGGCCTCTTCCTCCACGACGGATTCCTCGACATTCTTTTCGGACTTCCGCATGGACCGGTATCCGACTACAAGGAGCGGTCGAGGAAGGGGTAGAGGACTGCACAATTTGGCAGCGAGCTCCTTTAACTCTGCTACTAATTCCGCTCGGCTTCAGTTCCCCTGCACTCATGGCAATTTCACCTTCATGGCCTCTGTTACCATAGAGCTTAGCAAGATCAACGCTGGTCAGGACGCTGCTTCCCTCGAGGTGACTAAGGAACTGCAGGCAAAGGCCTCATGCTCAGGCAAAGGCATGGCATCCCAGATCATGAATGACCAGGCAGGCCCAAGTGTCCCTATCGGTGGAGGCTCTACAAGCAAAGAGGGCCACCCCTCTAAGGACGATGATGACTACAAATATGGATGCCACATCATCGAAGAGCAGCCCTCCACATCTCACGATGTTTAAACAAGTTTGCGCTCTACGGTTTTTTGGAATTCAGCATGCTCAAGGATATTCAATTATCTTCTACTTGTCTGTCATGATAAGCGCTCCAGCTCAAAATGTCGGTTTCCCCTGCGAGAGGAGCACTCCGCTAGCTTATGGTTTTTGGTCTCGGATGCAGTCCCAGGTGCTTCTGAAGTTTATTCTCAGCTCCAGAGCCAGGCAGTGCTTCTCGGTTCACTTGCCTTGGTCTAATCATCCTGTCACGGATGTTGTTTGGTCTCTATTTGGTCTCTGTTTAAATTGTTGTATTGAGCTTTTTGTTTTTTTTGTAATAGTCATAGTCAGGTTCCCTGCAATCCTTCAAGGCAAAAATCAGCAGGGTAATTTTTGGTTTTTGATCAGCTATGACATGTAATCATGCCGCTTCTTTGGGCTAGCTTCGCGAGGCCATGGCCTCGATGTAAAAATATTTTGTATCAATAATAGACGTAGACATATTCAGAAAGGAAAAAAAATAATAATAATAATAAAAAATAATAATATATATATATATATATATAGTTAGTAACCATACTAACAAATTATTTAATCCCGAAACAAAATTTAAACTTGACAAAGCATGTAAACATATTTATGTAATTCACCTAATAGTTACAGTGATAACAGATGGAAACAACCCATATTATGTGGGTACAAAACTACCCTGTTTCTAATTCGACAAGTCACAAAATAAATAAATAATAATCATAAAAAATAACACATTTTTCATACATCATGATTTCATTTGAATACAATAATAGCTCCAATGTTAGGTACTCCATATATAGCCATGTTATAATTAAAAAATATGAAACCTATAATAAAAAAAATGTTAGACAATATCTCAAAGATGAACTTACAGCGTCACTCTCAAACATTAAATATTATTAAATTTTTCACTCGTGTTTATATACCTTACTTTTCATTTTTACAATCCAATTTGACATGTTATTAATAATCCAATTCGAATTGTAATTCATATTTTTTTATGTCTTTAAAAAACGGCATTCAACATACCAGACTTTCAGCAATCACTCGGCCAACCCACAAGGAAAGATGGCAAATTCGAGAATCCGAGGATAGATTTCAGCAGTGGTGGAAATCCCAGGGCAAGTGCACTATCTTCTTTGACGGTGCCTCAAAAGGCAATCCAGGTATATCAGGAGCAGTAGGGGTAATCTTCTATCCGAACGGGGAAAAAGAAGATTTCAGTTGGGGACTAGGAACGAAAACCAACAACCAGGCTGAAGTTCTCAGTCTCTTAAAAGCTTTCCAATTATCCAGAAAAGAAAGCCAAAGAGAAATTCTTATTTTTGGGGATTCAGAATTGTTGATAAAGTCATTAATAAGCAAGAAACGGTTTAAGGATCTAGCATTAAACAAACAGCTCTCAAGAGTGAGCAGAATCCTGAAGGACTTCTCCTTGGTGCAAACATTTCACATACTCAGAGATCTAAACAAGGAAGCGGACAGATTGGCAAACACAGGATGCACTCAACAAAGTGGAATGATCAGCATAAACGCATGTGCTTTGAAAACGGCAATCATCCCTTAATCGGGAGAGGAGCTCATGTAAAATCCATGAATTGTAATTTGGTTGATTAGGCTTTGCCCAACCTGAAATTTTCAATAAAACACAACCGTTTCAGTTAAAAAAAAAACAACCAAAAAAAAACAAAAAAAAAAAAAAAACATCATTCAACATTGTGATTTGTAGTTCATTTTTTTTTATTTAATTCATATATGGTTCTAAAACAGTGATCTCTTTAAGATTATACAATAAATTCATCTACTTTACTTTTGATTTTTACAATCCAATTTGACATGTTATTAGTAATCCAATTCGATTTGTAATTCATATTTTTTTTTGTCTCTAAAAAAACAACATTCAACCTTGTGATTTGTAATTTATTTTTTTTTAATTCATATATGGTTTTTGTGATTTGTAATTCATTTTTTTTAATTTATATATAGTTCTAAAATAGTGATCTTTGGCATAGAATGGCGGAATTTGGTGTTCCTAAACATTTGAGAGTAGCTGTGCATAGGCTGTATGAAGAGGTGAAAGTCAAAATTAAAACTTCAGCAGGCATTTCTGAAAGTTTTAGAAGCGATATCGAGGTCAAGCAAAGTTGCCCAATGTCTCCTATCATTTTTGGTTTATATATCGACAAGCTTGAGAAGTGGTTAAATTCACAAGGTGGTGATGGTATCTATTTGGGCAAGTTTGTTATAAAGCTTCTTTTGTACGCAAATGCCCTTACTCTAATTGCTAAATCGGCTCTTGCATCCCTTGAGCATTTTTGTTTTAGTGTGGGGATGCAAGTCAATATCAGCGAAACGAAAGTAGTGGTTTTCTCTAAGAAAAAAAAACATAACCAACATAAGTTCTACTTTGAAGGCAACATTCTTGAAGAAGTTGCGGATTACAAATACCTTGGAATTGACTTCAACAAAACTCTAAGTTGGAATGGTTGTAGAAAGAACTTTGGGGGGTTGGAAAGCATTTTATGCTTTGCAAAATAGGTGTAAAGAAACAAAGTTACGTGACTGGAAAACCACTCAAACTCTTTTTGGGCTTCTAGTGATTCCGGTGATTCTCTATGGTTGTGAACTATGGGCCAACAATACATCCGACATGCGGTGGAGACAAATTGAGAAAATTCAGAAGAGTTTGATTACAAACAAATTTAAGATTAAAAGTGCAGTTCCTTATGCTATCTTGTTAAGTGAAACAAGGACTGCTCCTATTGAAGCAATTGCTATGGTGCGAGTCATAAGCTATTTAAAAAAATTGAGCAAATGGAAGAGGGTATATGGCCTAAGGTTGTCTTTAATGATAGATTGTGCAAGAGCAAAAAAACTTGGATGCAGCAAAATAACAAATGGTTTAGTAAATGAGGTATTTGCTTGAACGCGTGTCCCATAAACAGGGAAGAGATAAAAGTTTTTGTTCTAGAAAAATTCAACAAGCATACTTGGGATAAAGAGCAAGGCAGAAAGAAAAATTACTATATTGAAGTGTTTGATCTCACTCATAGTCATCAACCAAAAAGCATACATAGAGGCCAATATCTCTTGGACAACCAAAATTCTTATCGCTCAATTAAGGACTAATTCTCATCAACTCGATTGTGAAACAAGGCACTGGAAAAGGCCAAAGGAAGTGTGGGAGGAAAGAGTGTATTTTTTGTTCTTCCGGAAAAGTGGAAACAAAAAAAACATTTCATTTTAGAATGTGAGGCCTTCAAAGACAACTGAGAAAGTTATGCAGATAAGCTGGCAGCGAGCTCTTGGGATAATTTATTTAGCGAGGAGTTTGTCGAGAAGTTGGAAGCATTTATTTTGAAGCTTCACATAAAAAGGGCCAAATACATCAAGCAGATGAAGAAGCAATCTGTCCCATAGGCTATCTTTAGTCTCATGGACCTTAAAATAATTTCCTCCTTTCTTACAATAAATCCATTTGTATTCATTTAACTAAAGTCACCTTTTTCCCTTGAAATAAGAGAATAATATGCTTTTGGGCTGCTGACCATGGCAGGCCTTCCTCAAAAGAGTTTTTTTTCCCTGGGGGATGGAGGGCTACTCCCTTGAATTGTAAAAAAATCTTTTTTGTTTTCAAAATCTATAAAAAAAATCTATATATTTAATTAAGTATGAATCTTGTTTGGACCTCTTTTTCCTGATTATATTTAATTAATGAACTGACCTTCAAAGGACCAGGCTAGATAAATTCAATTTAAAATAATATGAAACAAATAATATTTTCACATAGTTTTTATGTCAATTTCATATACCAAGGCAATCTATATATCAACACATACATAGTTGTCAATCAACTTCCCCTTGATTGCTCTAATTTCCAGACGTATTTACCAATCAATTATGATTTTTTTTCCCAAATAATTTTAAAAATTATATTTTTAATAGAATATTAGTAAAAGTTCTGATTTTCAAATTTAAAAATAATAATTAGTATAACATTAGTAAAAAGTTATAATTTTCGAATAAAAAGTATTGCTTTTACTGTAGTAAAAGCAAAAAGTAATTAAGTAAAGCTCGCGATCTTGAAGTAAAGCAGGCTCTTGATTTTCAAATAAAAAATATTGCTTTTACTGTAGCAAATAAAAAGGGTAATTAAGTAAAGCACACGGTCTCGAAGTAAATCAGGCTCAAACATTGATCTCCGTGGCCTTGAGATTTGACATCTGGAGTTTTTCCTTCTACGCGGACACAGCAGATTAGAGAGTTTAAAAAGCCTTCAAATAAATATAGAGTACAAACATCACATTGCAAAATCCTTCGTTTAAAAGAGTTCCAAAAAAGCTTATGAATTGACACAGCAAATTTAGTACTCTAACCTAGAAACTGGTAATTTCTACACGGTAAAATTCAAACGTGATACTTGGGCAAATTCATACTGCAAGAATTTCATGTATTGAAAACCAAAGCCAAGAAAGCAGGCTTATCATTTTAAAAAATAAATGAGCACGTAATTATCATGTAGGAAGCAGTGACTCGAGAAAACAATTCCAAGTGTGCAGCTTGGAGTTAGTTTTCTCACATTAATTTGTTTCGTAATTTCCATGGTTTTCATAATACATCATTTATTTGTGTAAAACAAAGAAAGGTGCCTATAATAATAAATTAGTGAACCATCCTCACTAATCTGCTTCATAATTTCTACTGTTTTCATAGTACATCGTTTATTTATTTGTGTAAAACAAACAGGAAAGGTGCCCATAATAATGAAGTTTGGTGCCCATAATAATGAATTAGTGAACTATGACTTCAAGTTTAACTTAGAATTGAGCCAAAATTGCTGATATAATTTTTTTGAAATGAATTTTGAGATTAAACACAAGTCTTGGAACAGAAAAATTAAGCTTCTGCTAGAAGCAAACGTGTCAGATAGATCGAATTTATTTTACATGACATCATATGCTGTCAATTATACTGCACATCTGAATCTCTGCATCATGCTGAGGATTAAAATTTTAAGAAAATGTGGTTTGCCCTGATAAAAGTATACACCAGAAAAAATCAAAGGCAATTTTTTTACTGAACCTATTCTTTTGCCGTCAGTCGTGGGCTGTGCGGCTAAATGGAACTCGCACGCTCCATGAAAAAACAAGGATTTTGTACAACTGTCATTCATCAAAACGATGGTTGTGCTGAGGTTTAGGATACACCCATACACCGTCAGTAGATCTGGCTAAATCTATCACTAACATTGGTCAAACACTTCAATTATGTTCTTACCCCAGAGATGGATTTCTAATATATAAATTGCTAGTCCAATTCCTCAATTCGTGCCCTTTTTTTCTCTGCTGCAATCTTCCTGATAAAAATACCCCAGCGTAAAGCTGCTTTGAGCTTCAGCCATCCAACGATAGCTTTTCCAGAGCTACGAGTTTTTTCTTCGCTATAACTAGGATAAGTTTGAGCAGGAGTAAAAGGAGGAGGATAGGAAAAACCATCCTCTGCAATACCGACACCTCCTCCATTCATGCTGAACATGCGTAGTAATTGTTGCATGTCTTCATTTTCAAGCATTTCCATACTCCTTGAACGTATATCTTCCACAGAGAAGAAGTCATCCACCTGAACCCTGGTATCTCTGGGACGTGACCAATCTTCCACTCCATTGGTAGTTCCCGACTGCATTGCCGTCCCCGGAGCCTGATAAGGAATAAGTGTTGTTACCGTTGACTGCGGAGGCCCCAGCGCAAGACCAACAATGGAATCTGTTCCAGGAACTGCACTCTGGTGTGATGATCCCACTAATACCTGGTTTGATGCATTATTGTAAGGCAGATTGCTATAAGATAATTGATTGTTAGTCATCAATTGCTGAGGTTGTCCTGCAAATCTGTTGACTGATCTCTCACCGTAAACTGAACTTGAAGAACTACCTGCAAATTTTCAAGGCCAATTAGCAAGGTTGTACAATTGTAAAATGAAGCCACCGATGCTTTGGATTTCTGAATAGAATCCATTCTAGATATTAAATATCAAAATGAAATAAAAAGAATCTCATAATACATATTGTGAAAGCAACTGACTTACCACCTACAGCTAACCCAGAATTTCCTGGTGCTTGTTCAAGATGCATGGCAACTGGTTCAGAAGTTAAGGGAGCTTGCTGGCTATAAGCAGTAGAATATGGCATGGTGGAGATTGAAGCTTCTGGACGAGAACTATTTCCCTTCTTATTTGACCTTGCACTAACTAATGCCTTACCATCATATTCAATAACAGACATCCAATTATCATATGCCTTCTTTACCAGTGAATCAACGAACACCTGTGGCAACAGTGTTTCAAGATAACATAAATCCATTGCCACATTTAATTTAATGTTGTTAATGTCCACAGCAAAATTACTATCTCCATGCTGTTAAAAAAAGATACCTTGTCATTGTCAGAAAGCGATTCAGCGGGCATATATTGCCCTTCCGCAATAAAGCCCGCAAGTTCATAAACATTATTGAAGATAACACCAACATTCCGTGTCTCGTCAGTGTAGTAAACATAGAGCTTCCCACTGAGGACACAAGTTTTCGCGTGCTCTACTGTACTCTCCCACATCTTGTTCGACATACCACTTCCAAGGATCTACATTCAAATTAAGAGAATGTAGGTTGAGCTAAGAGCAAAGTTCAAATGGCCCTCACCACAAACATGATAAACAATAGTGCTTACACTTCGTAATTTTTGAGGGTCTCGAACCACAAGCCTCAGAAAATCCTGAACCGTAAAAACCCCAGCTTTATTAAGTTTCTTGTGAAACGCTCCATCTTTGCCAATTTTATCTAATCTCCAAACGTCATCATGTAATGCTGGTGGATAATGTTTCTTGTACACTGAAAAGCATAAAAACGATCCCAGATTATTCCATGGACAAAAACAATCATACTTTTGCAATCTAACTGTTTCAGAAAATTATATCTTTGCAAGCAACAACAATTCAGAGTAATATCAAGCAAATGCCCCTCTTCATAATGTAAGGAAAAAAACAAATTTATTTTTGCTATCTGGCTGCTTCAGAAAATTATAATCTTTGAAGCAAAATAAATTCGAAGTAATATGAAGCAAATACTACTCTTCATGATCCACTAGATTGGCTCAGAAATATAAATTTGATATCAGTCTGATATCAGAGCCAAGATACTGAACTCACGTTCCCCTCTATGATCTTTCACGGTGAAGGCTTCTGTCTTAGCCTCACGAATACGCATGCCTTCACAGTAACCTGATGTAACCTTTACTCCAAGCCTAAACTTCCTGCTCCTTATCCAGCTTGAATTGTCTGTAAACATTAACTCCCCAACTGTACCAACACCTTCCTTCAATGTAACTTGCAACTCTCCTGTCAATAGAGGCCTCTTCCCCTCACGTTCACGCACTTCGTGACTTTCAAAGTCTTCCTGTGTCCAATCCTCGTCATCTTCATTGTTGAAGTCTCCTTCCAATACCGTAATATCTAATTTTGCAGATGCCTCAGGTCCTGACGTAACAACCACCCCTGTGTCTGCATCCAGGAGCACAACAAGAATAGCAGCACCCTGTTCTCCTTCAACCTTCCCACCTGTGAAGAGTGGAAGTGATAATCTTGTTCTGAAATGTAGTCGCAAGTTTCTCCCATCTCGTCCTTCTATACGTTTTGGAGAAGACCTGTATTTTATAGCAGTTATGTTCAATTCCAACCCAAAAAAGACTATATCAATGACCATGAATATACTGCTTTTACAATAAAAAGGAAAGCAGAAGTCAAATAGTAACTACGGAATCAGAACTAGATGATATAACCTAAATCAAGTATCTATTATTTTAAGCCCCAAATTTAATATTTTTATTTTTGACTTTTCCAACCCTTGATGTGGAAGAGCACTAGGTCCAGCATCATAAGGGTCTTCAGCACCTACAGAAGTCTTTATGGAAAACAGAATACCATTAGCAACCACAGAATCAGAGATAAATGATAAAACATAAAACACGTATTTATTATTTTATGTACCAATTTTATGCTGTATTCTAATTTTCTATCCATTAATAACATGGAAAAGCAGTGGACCTGGAATCATTAGTTTTTTAGCACCTATACTTGAGATTGATAACAAGCTACAGGACTGGTTAATGTTCTGCTTTCTAGGCCTGATATTTCAACCCCAACCTGGAATGAGCTGAATGAGGAAAATTCCAAAGAATTGCCCCATTAAATTCCAGACCAATGTTCGTCTTCCATTCAATTCTTTCTATGCATTTATGCCCAGCTCATCCAATTCCATTCAGCTTTATTTAAACATTTAGAATGGATGAATCTCTCGTTTGTACCTTGCAACGACTTGAAAGAAGAATTGTTTCCTTTTAAATATTGGAAGCTTACTGGTTAATAATAATGGACAATTTATTGTGCATGCTTTCACGGTACTATTATTACAAACCTTTAAGGGTTTGGCTTTATAATTGGTATCGGAATATTGGACTGTAAGAATGGCAAGTATTGCTGAAAATTTGATGCATCATAGGAATAAAATCCAAGCAGAGCATTGTTTAGCCTGTGAAGGGTATCTTTTCACTGTTGATGATGCTGTCGATGGTAAATGGAAAAAACGATCAACTTCCACTGTCCAGTGCACAGATGGTGTTTTCAAGGCAATATAAAATTCTAAATGCTGTAACATGTCCTCCAACGTTTGCATACCTAAGTCGAAACTTGTTACCCGAGACATGCTTTCTGTATTTCAACAGCTTGTTTCATGTGACAATGAAGAAATAACAATCCAAACCATATCAGTACAGGATTTCAAAATAAAACATCATTTTCATCAAAATTGCTATCAAACGGATGGAAATATAACCAAAAATGGTATACAGATGTTAAAACCATAATGAATCGAACTATGTATAATTAAATTTATGTTCTACCTAAGAATAAAACCCCTCTAACTGGCATATAAATTATTCACTGCACCAAGAGAAGAAAGGTGCAGTCTATAACCTAGTATAGTTAAGATGTTTAATATTATGTTGGTGATGTTAATAAACTAAAATGAAACAACCATCGAAAACTGTTAATTTATGCTTAGAGCAATTTACTTCAATTTTTCATATTAGCCCAATGTCAATATTCAGATTAGCAATCACACCAGCATGATAGTAAAGTGCAGATAGAACATATACATAAACAGTAGAAGACAAGCTAAGACAAAAGGACACAAGAAGTGGCACCAGCCAGGGACAAACCCCAATGTGGGGAAACCCTTGATCAATTCTTCTTATATTCTTCAATAGTTCAGCAGAGAGAAAGAGATATAGTACAATGATTTGAAGTCAATACTTGACTTGCCAAATAGGAGATCAAAGATCTTCTCTGTGACAATGACATAATGAGGTTGCAATTCTGATACCAAGGACTGAAGGTATGCAGTAGATGATAGGCCTAGAACAGCTCAACCAATTATCTAGATTCTAGAATACTGAGGCTTTCCTTCAATAAGACTCTCCTTCCTTCGCTGCTTCACTAATCATGACAAGGCTGCTAATCTGGCACACATTTCATATGCTGCAAGGACTGGTGCATTTCATGGCAGACCTGGTCACTGGTTAGGGCACAAGCTCTGAGTGTCACACACAGCGCCTTAAACCAGTGTTTTCAAAACCGTTTTTAAAAACCAGTTACCGGTCTAACCAGCCGGTTAGCAAGGCCGCCGGTCTAAACCGGCCAAAAAACCTGGTTGGAAAGGCCATTTCGCCATTTTTTTGCCCTAACCGGTGAAAACCGGCCGGTTCTGTCCTAAACCGGCCGGTTTTAGGCACCCCCACTGTAAAGTTAAAAAAGCATATTTTTTACTGTGTTTTAGGGGGAAACTAAGGGTGTTTCAACCCTAAGAATGTTGGAAATTAATGGTAATGTTAAATTCTTAAAGTAAAAGTGACATTTCCTTTAATTTTCATTTTCATCCTTTTACTTAAATTTTTAACATTACCATGAAATGACTTAGGATGTTTGAGAGTGGTTTCGACCTCATTGGATTTCATATGGAGAAACTAGAATTTTAGATTTCACTCAAAATTTAGCAGACTTAATGGTTTTCAGGATTTCATGGTTTGGGGGTAAACGATAAATGCAATCGGAGCTCCAAATGATGAGCAAAACTCCTGATCTAGATCCCATTGTGTTGGACGATATTGATCCAACATCAGAATGGGTGGAGGAGACTGAAGAACCTGTGCTTGAGGCTGATTTTGATATTGACATGGCTTTAGCAGGGGATGAAGCAGATTATGTGGTGGCATCAAAACCAGGATCAGTAGCGGCATCAAGGAAAGGCAAAGAACCAATGGAAGGCACTAGTCATGCAGGTCGACAAACTCGTGCTTCCATTAGGTCCACTTCTATTGTCATTGGTGGCATTGATACTGAGGTTGCAGATCAGGCTGAGGCATGCTCAGCCTCTGAACCAGATGATGTCTATGTAGCTCCTGATGATGATCCTGTGTCTAGTAGTGGTGATGAACTTGATGATTGATCATGTGTACACCGTAGACTTGTAGTAGGCCAATTGCCCCATAGCTTACAGCATTGTTTTTGGACTTTATAGGCCATTTAGAGCCTAATTTCTTATGTATTTTGCTATTTTGTCGATGATATGTATTGCACTCAGTGCCATTTTGATATATTCACCTTTACATGGTATATAAATGAGCAAACTTTGCATATTTTGTCTCTATTGGCTTGGAATCATGGTTTTACATCTTAAAAATAGTTTTGTTTCATTAAAAATTAAATATTTAATGTATTTTTTAAAACCGGTTCGTTTAGACCAAACCAATCTCGGTTAGACCGGTTCCGGTCGGTAAACCGGTTCATTAGGTGGACCGGTCCGGTCACCGGTTCCGGTTTTAAAAACATTGCCTTAAACACACCCCACAGTCCACCTATTGACTGCAGCTAGCCTTTCATACAGTCCCTCCAACCATATGCTGCCTTATAGGGCTGCTTACCTTCTGAACACAGCTCCTAAAAGGCCTCCAACTGCTGGCTATGGCCTGCGGCCTAGCCCAGCAGTGGACTGTAGCTCTGGTCCCTTCAAACAGTGATCCAAACAGCCCTTAAACAGCAGTTCCTAGCTCCTCCTTTCTGCGGATTCTTCTGCCCAACAAACTGAGTTCAAGAACAGCTCGATCATGCCCAAACAGTTCACTGTGCCTATTGCGATTAGTGTATATGCCAATTTGAGACCAGCTAGGGCATATTCCATGATGCACGTTCTGGCTGAGATAGTATGGATTACTTGGAGACTAGTCCTTATTCCTTCTAGACAGACATAGGCGCTGCAATTGGAGTCTTTTTATGATGTATGGTGAGTTATTTATCAGTGTTTCATGGAAACACGTCCCTGAGGGTGTGGTGCACACACCTCACGTTTTCCATGAACATGTGATGAGGGGACACCTGCAGAAAGGTTTCCCCACATCTCCCTTTTGGGGAGACATAGGGGAAAACATTTCCTGTGTGGGGGACAAGTTTCCACAAAAGCAGGGCCTGTGGCCGTGCTTGTGGATGTCCTCCCTTAATTTTGCTTGAAAACAATAAGTTATGAGTGTGGAAGCTTAATATTCAAGACTAGGCTCTACTTGCTATGTAATTAATGGTAATGTCAAATTCTTAAAGTAAAAGTGATTTTTACTTTAATTTTTAACATTACCATTAATTGACTCCAGATGTTTGAGAGTGGTTCTGACCTCGTTGGATTTCATATGGAGAAAGTAGAATTGCAATGTTTCCAATGGATTCTATCATGTGAGCGTCTGGAACTAGCATTTAATCAAGAGCCTCACACACCTCACGCTTTCCACGAACATGGGATGAGGGGACACCTATGGAGACTTTTCCCCATGTCCCCCTTTTGGGGAGACACGGGGAGACATAGGGGGGAAACATTTCCCTAGTGTGGGGGACACATTTCCACAAAAGCAGTCCCTATGGGCGTGCTTGTGGGTGTCCTGCCTTAATTTTGCTTGAAAACAATAATTTATGAGTGGGAAAGCTAAATATTCAAGCCTAGGGCCCTACTTGCTATGTAATTAATGGTAATGTCAAATTCTTAAAGTAAAAGTAACTTTTACTTCCATTAATTGACTCGGGATGTTTGAAAGTGGTTTTGACTTCATTGGATTTCATATGGAGAAAGTAGAATTGCAATGTTTCCAGTGGATTCTATCATGTGAGGGTCCGGAACTAGCATTTAATCAAGAGCCTCAAGCCCAGAATCACCCTTTTGAGTGGGAACGCATCCCACTCAATTTTGTCTAATAACATATGTTGCATGGGGACCCATCCCCACCAAAAAATCCCACGTGCCCTATGTTCCAACCTACCGGGGACTTTTACAAGTGTTGGGAACGTCCCCAATTTTTGGGGGACTTCCAAGCCGTTCCCAATCCATCCTAGGCAGATTTTGGGGACTTTTCAGATACTGTTCCGCCATCCCCAAGGAAAAAACAGTATATCTGACCCAACTGTGACTGGGCTTACTTTGCTGTTTGGATGGCTTTTACTGTTGTTTTGGATGCGCTTTTAGTGTGAAAAAATAGTTTTTTATACTAACTTACAAAGATAACTGCTAAACATACTTGTTCGGTGTTGGCATTTATTTTTTCCTCTCTTCATCACTTAACTGTCTAAAGCAATAACCCTTGGTGTTGGACTTCAGCATATAATTATTGTTGCTTAAAAACATCCGTTTACAAATAATTAATTAAGAAGTCCTTCAACCTTTGCTTCCTGTGGCATGAATCAGGGACACAGTTATTGTTGATGAAAACCTTCTAGTTCTGTCCTAAAGGTGAAGTAGACCGTCTTTGAGACTATTCTTATGTGGCACATTTAACAAGTTTCTAAACCCACTCCTATCCTACAAGAAAATTGTTGAACTGTGTTTAGCACTGTTTGCAAGGAATTATTGGGTTGTTGCTTTGCTATGTGCTGTCCTAGCAGCCACATATTTTTTCCCTCAAACAGTGAAGGTTGTATGGATGTTTATTTGTGAATACAACCTCTTGTGTGAAGTAAAGGTTGCCAGCAATGACTCATTTCAGCACATTTCCTCTTAAGACTGATGTTTCCAAAATTGTTCTTTGCACTTACTTTGTCCAAGAATAATAAACCAGGATTCAAGATTGATTTACATGTCAGACTGATGTAAAGAAACCACACTATGTTTAAGGCTCTAACACACTTTGCAACTTTGCTAACTATGCCAAGGAAGTTGAATTTGTTTAACTTGGCCATATTAGTAGCAATGATTGTAAGAAGGTCCTTTTTGCTTTCATAGGATTAGGAAAATATCTAGTGTGGTTGACCAGTCAAACTTAGCTTTTATTTGTAAAAACCTAACAACAGAGGATCAATTTAGGTATTGAAATTGGCAATATTAGAATTTAGAAATTTGAGCCAAGGTTTGATTTTGACAAAATTAGCATGCTCTTGACTCATCAACATTCAACTAAAAACTTCAACTTGAATTTTAGATTTGAGATTATGTATTTGGTTTTGTAATTATTAATATTTATTTCGGATTTATTAGATAGCTCAATGTTTATAATTTTATTGCAATGATTTATTTATTATTTATGATTTATCTGTATGCACATGGTGAATTTAAAATAATATTATTATTAATAATAATAATATTTATTATTTTAAAATATATATATTATTTCCATCCCCAACTTGCCATCCCTTGAAAAATTTGGGGGTGCGCTCTAGCCGTACCGGAAACTCATCCCTGTCATCCCCAAATGCAGTGCAACATAAGCTAATAACCCTTCAAATTTAAAAAATTAAAATTAAAAATTAAGAAAAATTACAAAAAAACTGAAATTTCAAAAATTACAATTAAAACTAAAACTAAAAATAAAAATACGTAACAAATAACAAAACCTAAACTAGGCGAACCTCTGATATCTGAGACACAGAAACTCTCGCTGGATATCTGTAGCACTCTAACCATGGAAGTCGACTCAAAGATTCACCCGTTTCTTTCTTACGTTCTATCTCGGAGGCCCCTGCGGCAGCCATTAAAGCTGAGCTCCAAACCCTCGTTTTCGAGCGCCATTAAAGTGGATTTTGAAGCGAATGAACCTCATGGCGAGGATCTGCTTAAAGAGATGCCTATGCTCCGGGAGCCGAAGCTCGTGGCTAAAATGAAGGCCGTGGTTTCCGACGTCGTTCAGACAAGATCCGTGCTGCAGTCCCTGGGAGAGCGTCCGGATTACGAGGCCGTCGATAAAGCCCGTTTCCGCGTGGCAGAGATCGAGCGCGAACTTTCCAGGCGATTGGAAGAAATTTTTGCTGTGAAAACCCCGGAAGGATCCGAATGGAGGTCTCTGCAGGTTACGGACAGCAAGAGAGCCGGGAAGACAATGATGAGGATTGCCTGTATCAATCTTTCTGAAAACCTGCCTGACCATCCGAGCTGCGCGCCAGGGTTCAGTCAGCACGTTGCTGTGGCTCTGCGGTTCAGTGCGAGGAAAGATGGGAATCTGGTGACGTCCGAGATGTGCCGAGGCATCTTGAACACGCTCACATGGAGACTCGATGTTAAATGGGGGAAAATGGAGTTTGCAGACAAAGTGTTTGAGAAAAGTCCTGAACGAGACGCTATTGATTGGAATGCATCGCTTTCTGGTTTTGTGAAGAATGAGAGAGTGGACGATGCACTGGAGTTGTTTTGGGCAAAGACTGAGAGAAATGTGGTCTCATGGACTACCATGAATACAGGACATGCGCAGAAGGACTGTATGGACAAGGCACTTCTGGCCGGAAGCAAGCAGCGAATCTGCTCCTCATTCTCGCCAGACTTGCTTGCAGAGGTTCCTCTTTTGATTCAGCCAGATCTGTTGGAAGAATCTCAGGAATTTCAAATCCAAGTCAAACTACTAGGAAAGACAAGGATGCATTGGGTTCGAGTAACAGATCTAGTCCAGGATCTACTGCAAAAACTGGAATGCCAGCTGGGGATCCCCTCCTCCCTCATCAGATTGTTATATAAGGGTAAGCAATTATTGAATCCCCTACCTCTCTCTTTTTACAGCATTCATAAGGACGCCTCCATCGAGGCTTCTTTTCGTTTAAGAGGTGGTTCCTTTGGGCAGACCTCCTCTGCCCCTTTTTTCTCTTACAAAGATGCAGCTAGCAAAGACGCTGCCCAACCTCAGTCTTCTTCGAAAACAGCCCATCCAAACGAGGCTCCAAAGCCTTTTTTGGTAGATAAATCAGAGGAAATTCCCTCCCTCAATTTCACTCATCCTGAGATTGAAAATCGTTTACAGATTTTCGAAGAATCGGCACTCATCTGCAGATTTAATGGGCTTTGGCCTCGCACAGCAGATCTTTACCAATGGATCCACTCCACTTGGACCAAAAAAAGCAAGATTTACTTATGTTCAAAAGGATTCTTCATTGTGGTTTTTGACTCAAATGAAGATTACCAGAAGGCCTTAATGGAAGGCCCTTGGTTCTGGGGTGCGGCTGGGCTCTTTCTCACCCCCTGGTTTCCAGATTTTGACCCTTCTACAGCAGTCATCACCAAGCTTCCCATTTGGGTCAGGCTCCCGAATCTTCCAGCTCATCTATGGCATGCATCTGTTTTCATAGCCATTGGAGAATCTTTGGGACGGTTCCTAGCTGTAGACAGCTCAAGAAAGGAAAATGGTCTTTACACCTACGGCAGACTTTGTGCAGAAATAGACATCAGTAAAGGACTACCGGATCAGATTAATCTCAAGATTGGAGATTTCCATTGGACTCAGACCTTGGATTACGAGAACACAGCCTTCAGATGCCGCCATTGCCATCAAACGGGGCACCTCCAAAGTACATGTTCTCAGTTCCTCCAAAAAAAGAAGAATCTAAATCGCAAACCCAAATCTAAGCGCTGGAATCCTTGTGAGCCTCCCCGCTCAATGTACGATCTAGATTTCTCTAGCTCGGATGAGGAGGAAACTGAAGATGTTTTGCAGAATGATGAGGCTACAGTAGCAGATGTGAAGAATGATGTGACTCCGATGGACACTCCCTCGGGTGCTCCAGCAGTATCCTCTGACCCACAGCTTTCTCAGAAACGTACTCATTTGTCTTCTTCCTCAGATTCTGACAAGGAGATTCTGCCGCCATTGCAGAATAGTCTTCAGATTGTCATGGCTCAGCCAAACTCCACTGGGTGGGTCAAAGTAAACAAGAAAAAAGGCAAAAAATGTCGTGTGGCTGGAAATGACTCCTCGGGGTAGTTCTCTGAGCCGAGTTCTTTCTTTTTGTTCTCCTTTGTCTACTTAGTCCTTTCATGGAATGTCTCTTAGCGCGAGGTGGTTAGCCTTTCACCGGTGGCTCCCTTGCTTTTCTGCTTCGCTTGCTTGCAAGCTTGATTGTACTATACTTTTCTTATCTTAATAGAATTAGTCTTTATTCAGAAAAAAAAAACAAAACCTAAACTAATTTGCAATAACTAACTCACTCATTCGACTTAACAAGCTTACATCTACTCGGCTTAACCGGTCGCGCTACTTGACATACCAGTGAATTGTTGTCTCTCCTCCCAAGCAAACTCTCCTTCAATGCTCATTATCCATTTTTAATTTTCAGTTTTAACTTTAGAGTCTTGACACTAGATATTGATGGCCTTGGACTGATTCTTTAACTCGTCACTCTTTACTATTTTTGAGTTTGAGTTATATCCTAAGTCACCTGACACGGGGATTCGAGTGTCAGATACGGACACGTTGACCCCCCAGAACATGACACGTTCAGATGCATTATATATTATTTTATATATATATATATATATATATATATATTAAAAATTAGATATTTCTTACACATTCTCATTCATGATACAAATTCATTGATTCAAACATAGATCTTCATCTAACTATAAGTTTTACAAAGTAACATTATGCATGCAAAATTACAAATACAATTTTGACATAAATAATAAATGATAAATTATAAATTTATAATACATATTCAATTCATCAACGATCCAATAGGAGAAAGACAAGATAGTAGGATAAAGATATTGTAGTTTTCTCATTAAGTCATCAAAATCAAAATGTGTCACTGTCTACATAGGTAGGGCAATGCCAATGACAAATAGAAATAGCAAATACAAAACAACTACAACTACAAGCCTCAAGGCAGTAGGTAGCTCATAACTCATGAGTCATCAATCCTCATAGTCATCATCAAAATCAGCGTCACTGTCATCATCATCATGGTCACCACTGCTCTCCTCTGATGCATCCTCCTCCTTTGTATCCAAAGTCATCTCTGCATCTGTTGGTGTGGAGGATGACCCCTCTATAGTATCACCACCATCAAATTTGACAGGGTCAAGCACTTACCTGTTGCTTGAATCTCCTTGAAAATGCTCCCACACCCTTTGCTCCTTGCTCCCAAACACCCACAACAAACTAAACAAGTGAATGTGCAAATAAATTGGGGAAATACTCCTTTATAACTCCACGCGGATTCTTGATTTCCGGATTTGTGTCAGAAAATCGGGACACATTCCAAATTCGAAGTGTCCTAATCGAGACACATTTTGGAGTTGAAGTGTCCAATCGAACACGACGTGATGCAATTTCCGGACACAAATCCGCCTAAATCGTGTCTAATTCGCCAGATTCGGGACACGTAGGGCCCAGGGGACGAATCCGTTTCATAGGTTATATCAATTCACTATTCCAATCTTCAGACTTCAGTGTCTACTATAGCCTATTTTGCTTAGTACTAATTAGATTCTAGAATGATGAATGATGAATTTAAATTTTAAATCAATTTAGAATCTAGAATGATGAATTTAATTTTTAAATCAATGTAGAATCTAGAATGATGAATGATGAATTTAATTTTTAAATCAATGTAGATTCTAGAATGATGAATATGGATCAATGTATTTCATTATTGAATCTTATGGTGTATGAATGAAAGATGTATGTATTAGTATGAATGATGAGTATGGATCAGTGTATTTCATTTTTTAATTCAATTATGTATGGATGAATGTATTTATGCTTTCATTATTGAATATGAGTTTCAAAATATATATACCCAGACATCCCTGCTGAATTTCCCTGAAATTTGAGGGTACTCCCACAAGTGTGTGTGTGTGTGTGTACACCCGGACGACCCCACTGAATTTCCCTAAAAATTGAGGGTACTCCCACACATCCCCCTTGTGTGTCTCCCCGCACCCATGACTCCCCATCTGGAGTCTTGGTGGAACATAGTTATTTATCATAGGGAGAAAGCACCTTTCTTGAGGACTTATCTCCTGCTATTTTGGACTTTAGATAAAGCACTTTTCCTAGACATTTTTGGATCATTTTGCGCTCATATAGGTATCTGAAGACTATACATGCCTTCCTTTAGATATATTTTTGGGCCAAGTCAATATGCTTTTCTTGGGGATCTTCTGCTATAAGTTTGATGATTTGAACCTAAACCTATCTCAAGTGTTTGCCTTACTTATTTATCTCTGCTTCAGAAGCATAAAACAGCCATCCTAAAATACTTTATCTCTTGTTTGCGATCTACTATTAATGGCATAGATTGAGCGCTTTTTGAAGGGCTTTCCATGAGCTTTATTAGGCCAATATTTCCCATTTTTGGATCTGTTGGTGATGTGTGGAATTTTCTGGCACATTTCAAGTTAATTGAGGTGCCTTCATTGAGACATCATCATCCCACTTGGATGTGTTATTATTGATCTATCTAAAAGTAACTTTTGAGGCATTTCTGATGAGATATTTCTGGAAACTTTAGCAAGCCATGCTTAGAGACATGTATCGGGCCTTTCCTAGGTTTTAGACAAAGCATAGATTTAAGCTATTTTAGAGTGTCGCAAGAGGGTTTGTGGGCCTGCTTCTGGGCTTGCTTTTTGTTTATTAGGGATCACATTTAGCATATAAAAAGCACTCCAATCAAGGTAATTTTCACGGGTTCTTATTTCACATGCTTCTTCCTTAATTCACCATCTCCTCTCTTTTGGAATTCTTTCTTACAGCAGTGTTCAGAGTCCAGATCATGTCTAAATTAAGTTTCTAGCACTGTCATTGTAGAATCTTGTCTCTGTATATTGTGTTGAGCAAGGCTCATAAGATAGGATTGTATCTCTTAGTCTTTTATGGCTTTTGGGTTGTAGCTGATCCTTCTCTGAAATTCTTTCAGACTTTGTACTTGCAACTTTGATTCAATGAAGACAAATATTGGCTCTCTCATAACATGTATTTGATGAATACTTCTTATGGTTTCAACTTATTGCTTAAGCTTAACAATCTGAATTCTCATGTTTGTAGGATTCAATCTTCTACTTGCCCTAGAAATATTCTTCATTCTTCTTTTTTGATTGTCCTCTGCCCATTGTGAAAATTACACCTATCATTAATCACAATCCAATTTAACTTCTTCATTCATCTTTTCTGATTGTCTTCTACCCATTGTGAAAATTACACCTATCATTAATCACAATCCATTTTAAAAACAATGTTCAAAAATGGCAGCTTAAGGATGAATTTTCTTAAATAAAAACTCATTTCTAACAATTCTGGAGTGACTTTCTAAAAATAGAAAGTCATGTCTAGCATCTCAAGTATGACTTTCCAAAAAAAGTAAATCACCTTGCATCAATTGGTAATCAAGTATAGTTGATGAAAAATCACTTAACTTATCATTAATCAATCTTAATAGTTCAATCTCGACTTAATAATCAATATTATTAATATTATTACCCTTTAGGATATTATGATATTATTATTAAAAGGAATTACAAGTCACCTTACCTTCATCACCTCAATCACTTCGCACTTGTCTCATTGATGTCTCACGTAGCACTATGTAACTCTCTCGTTGAAGAATCTAGGGCATGGAGTTAATGAAATTCTTCTTAACATGATAATTATTTGTGAGGAATTTAACATTTAGCTTATTAGCATTTTTCTTAACATTAGTGTGACTTCTTTAGTTCATCACATAGCTATCATAACAAATAGACAAGGAAACAAAATTTTGGCTTTCTACCAAGGCCAAAACCTCTCCCTCTTGGAGAGGAAAACCCACACAAAATTCTTCTTATAGAGATTCCAATTGACGAACATCAAAACCATGACCCTTGACTGACTAAGCCACTCCAAGACCAAGGCACCAATCCCCTTCGTTGTATCGTTGAGATCATCATCATCACTGCATTGTGAAGACATTCATTAATGTTGCAACATTATTGTGCTTCCACTAAGAGACTCGTCATAACTATGAGCATCATTGCTACTACATCACATAGAGATCACAGAGATCCTCTTTACCATGTATATTCCGAGACAGTGAGACAATGATCATCAAAATCGTGACTGTGCTTATGATATATGAAGGTCGAGACAGAGTTTGATAGGGATCCTTCTTGTCGAGGGTGTATACTTGTGACTGCACTTATTATGACACTAAAATTCATATCATCTCTTTTTCACTGAGGAGTATACTACATCAATAAGGAACCGAGGCCTGTAACAAGGAGGAGACTGAGACTTCTTAGCGAGATTTTAGGTGAGTCCGAGATGGTATCTCTACTGTGCTTATCCGAGAGAGTGCTCCTTAAAAATATGTGAAGTCCAGACCTATACCCATTCGAGTTTCTTCAAAGAGATGCGAGATACTTCTCTATTCTTTTGCGGTGACTCCAGCTGCCTATTTATAGGTGTATGTCCATGCATGCAAGCTGACATGAATTAATGAATTGTTGTGTCACTTCATTTGAGCCAACTTGTCTATTCTTTATGTCAATTTTGTTGGTCAACTTGATTGTTCTTTTCATCGTTTTGCTTGCTTGTCTTCAAGAGTATTGCGCTGGTCTTGGGCGGTTGTTTGACTTTCCTAGACCTATGGAATGAGCAAGGAATTCATTCTTATAATTCTCAAAAAGAATATTTCTTTTCTTTACAAGTACAAAGATCAAAATTACATGTATAAATACCAAACCTAGTTACATTTTCTTCAACACTCCCTCTTAACTAGGGAGGTATTTATAATGGTACTTGGTTATTCTCAATCTGAGGAATTTCTCATAAGAAGAATCAGATTGGCAACCCATCTGTATAGCATCATATCATCCAACATTGTCACGGTACAAGGCCTTGACTAACAATTCCATCTCTTCACGACACCATGAGCTACAATGTTGGCGAGACCAATGACTATAGACACCTTCATCACTATCTCTCAAGTTACATACCCACCCAAGTGTTCACTGAGTATGACCTTCTAGGCTATTCTTATCTTGGGTTCCCAGCCCTTAAAGAATATCACTCCCTTGCCCACTCTTATCTTGGATGCCCTACACATCCTCAAAGAGCATTGGATGCTAGATGATTACCCAATCCTCAATTCTTTCTTCCCAGGTGAAGACAAGAATGTTGTATCTATCATGTGTCTACATTTACATTCATGGCCTTCACCTAGACTTACAGTTGTTAGTTCTGGTCTAGTGCATGACACATGAAATAGAAAAACACAATTATCACTCCTTTGTAATCAGGGGTGATCTAATCCAAGCTCCCTCTTGATCAGGGACCAGTCAGAGCTCCCTTTTAGCTAAGGACTCTTCCATACATCAGCAACTTCTTCTTTGTACGTCCTTCAACTACTTGATCAACTTTTCTCCTTGATGTCATGAAAGTTAGTTGAGCTTCTTCCTTGTAGGGCAACAGCCATCAATCACTTTCCTCCTTAGTTCGTCATGTCATTCCTTTCTTCATGGAAAGTGGCCTTCTTCATATCTAGAACCTTCGTTGTATGACTACTTCTTTCTCATCATGCTTCTTCCATCCATCACATGAATATTAGTTGTACTTGTATTTACAATGCTTGTTCGAATAGCCCTGCATTATCCAAATATTATTCAAGAAATCAAAACATCATATTACATCAAATCATACATTACGAGAGGGCTCTTCACCATGACATCTTTCTGTAGGTATCAACATCCTGCACACATGTTGACACATCTCCCAAAGATATCCATTGTCAAGGATCTTCATCTTTTCCATCAAAGTCTTCATATCTTTCTAGGAGATGTTCTAGTCAAGTCTTCTTGATCTTTTGGATGTTGATCGCCTTCATCAGGGTTGCATATCTCAGGATCTCTTCCTTCCTCACACATTCCATTCTTAGTAGATTTTAATCAGAGTTTCTTCATTGTAGTCAACCACCTCATACTTCAAATGAGGACATATTATGTTGATTTCATCTAGTGTGACTTATGCCTTCCTGCATCCTTTCAAAGGAGGAGATCTTCTTTCTCTTGATCATGCTTCTTAAGATAGAAGCAATGATCCATGTTACCTGCAACCATATGACATGTCATTATAATATTAAACACAAGCATACATACCTTATTTTACCTTCAGGTCATCGAGGCTTCTTCCAGCAGCTTCCTTGATTGAAGAGATCTTCAATCCCTTAATCTGCTTTAAGTCATCACATCATCATCTCATGGATTTCATAAGTTGGAGTTATTGTTCAAAACACTTGCTTCCTTTCTAGATTAGTGAACCCTTCGATAAGGATTCCATGAGAGAATTTTGAGATTTCGTATCTCCCAAACTGGCTGATGTTTCCTTCTTTACTTGATGTATGATGAGCCTTGTCTTAGATGACTTCTTCCCTTCCTTCAATGTCCACTGAGGTTCCCAAGAGCTATATCCTACATGTTTGTCTGCCATGGATTTTGTCTTTCATGATTCCCATGGTGATATCACGAGCTCTTGTTTCTAATGCTTCCATGATGCCATGATGCATCTTATTATCATTGTCATATCTTATAGCACAAGATTTAGGAGCTTATGATAGGACCCTTTTGTGAGGGATATTATCTTACTCACAGGAGAGATTTGTTACTCCCTCTTTCCTTGGCCCTTTTCTTCAGCTTCCTCCATCTTTCAGTGATATGAGCTTCCAAAATATTTCTATAGCATTGAATCTTAGCTATACTTATTCTTTCTTGCTTTGCTTGAGGACTAAGCTTTTGTGTTGGTCTAAGTGATGTGACCTTCTTTACTATAATTTCAGAGAATATATCTTCTAGAATTTCATATATCTCTCTTTATGTCTCCTCTTTTAGCATGTGAGGACCTTTGAGTGATTTCATATGATTCCTATGAGTCTCTTGATACATTCAAGCATTGTTTGACCTTCAGAGACCTTTCCATAGACATCAATGATTTCTCTTTTCTATGAGGATTATGACAATCCTCCTTATTTTATGCAAGGACCTTTTTCATGAGGACTATGACTATCCTTCAATATTTCTATTTCCTTGCAAAACAAAGTTATTAAACCAAAAACATGAAAGATACTTACTTGGCATGTGAAGAGGAGATCTTCACCTTGATGCTTCTTTTGCTTGAGCTTCCCATCATGAACCACTAGTATCCTTTTACCAAAACTTCTTTGGAGACCTTCTAGCATCATGACTGTTAAGATCTTGTCATCACCAAAACTGATTTATGATCTTAAAATCATCTTGATTCCTAATTCATCTTCTTGGTTCTTTTGACTCCTATATTGAACACATTGTTGACATGCTCGTGATACTTCCATCCCACAAGTGGACCTTATTATACTTCAGCATCAGCAAATTCATGCTCTGATCCGAGCATCATGCTACAAGATTCAGAACTGTGACAAGTATATCACTGTAACACTGCACCGAGACAGTGATGTCTTATGAGTGTTGTTCATTCGAATTGTGCACTGTGTTGTGAGCCTGAACTTGTCACTGAATTCATCACTGTGACTTTATTGAGATGTGTATTGGAGATCTGCCTTTTGATCTATCGAGATCATGATTGTCTCTTCATAGTTTTTACTGAGATCATAACCTATGTTAGGATCATGACTGCTCCTTGACCGAGAATGTAATTGTGTTTATCATCGAGATCTTACTTGTCATGGTTGTGCAGAGAATATATATATTACTGTAGTATTGCTAAGTTTCTTATTCGAGACTGTGTATGAGACTGTTCACTACTGTGGGATTACCATGATTCTTTCCATCGAAACTGAGTGGTGCTATAGGATCTTTGAAACCATCATTCGTATGCCGAGAGATTACCGAGACAAAGATACCAAGACTTGTTAGTATCTCTCCATCAGGAGCATGCTAATAATATATTACACGGTGGCATCATTTCGTATGTTGAATATATATATATATTACTGTAGTATTGCTAAGTTTCTTATTCGAGACTGTGTATGAGACTGTTCACTACTGTGGGATTACCATGATTCTTTCCATCGAAACTGAGTGGTGCTATAGGATCTTTGAAACCATCATTCTTATGCCAAGAGATTACCGAGACAAAGATACCAAGACTTGTTAGTATCTCTCCATCATGAGCATGCTAATAATATATTACGCGGTGACATCATTTCATATGTTGAGGACTGCGATTATGAGGAGGTCGAGACAGTGATTGTATTGTAATCACAAGAATGCTGAGATATCATACTTCGTTGTGCTCATTGAGACTGATAGAGGAGAACTTCATCACCGAGGTCCTGTACCTGTTTGTACCATCTGAAGATTCAGAGTGATCCAACTTCTGAGTACTAGCATTGAGACTTCACTTTAACTGAGATTGATCTTGAATTGTCTTGTTGTTGTATACTGCTTGTTGAAGATTGATCTTTCAATTCCTTCAACTTGTTCTGATGTCCTTCTTGAAGTTGATCCTTAAGTGTCTCTTTTATGCCCTTCCTTAGACTGCAACCATAGCTCTAAAACCATGTTGAAGAATCTAGGGCATGGAGTTAATGAGATTCTTCTTAACATGATAACTATTTGTGAGGAATTTAACATTTAGCTTATTAGCATTTTTCTTAACATTAGTGTGTCTTCTTTAGTTCATCAAATAGCTATCATAACAAAGAGACAAGGACACAAAATTTTGGCTTTCTTCCAAGGCCAAAACCTCTCCCTCTTGGAGAGGAAAACCCGCACAAAATTCTTCTTATAGAGATTCCAATTGACGAACACCAAGACCATGACCCTTGACTGACTGAGCCACTCCAAGACCAAGGCACCAATCCTCTTCGTTGTATCGCTGAGATCATCATCATCACTGCATTGTGAAGACATTCATTAATGTTGCAATATTACTGTGCTTCCACTAAGAGACTCGTCATAACTATGAGCATCATTGCTGCTACATCACACAGAGATCACAGAGATCCTCTTTACCATGTATATTCCAAGACAGTGAGACAATGATCATCAAAATCGTGATTGTGCTTATGATATATTAAGGTTGAGACAAAGTTTGATAGGGATCCTTCTTGACTGCACTTATTATGACACCGAAATTCATATCATCTCTTTTTCACTGAGTATACTACATCAGTAATGCAACAAGGCATGTAACAAGGAGGAGACTAAGACTTTTTAGCGAGATTTCAGGTAAGTCTGAGATGGTATCTCTATTGTGCTTATCTGAGAGAGTGCTCCTTAAAAATATGCGAAGTCCAGACCTGTACCCATCAGAGTTTCTTCAGAGAGATGCGAGATACTTCTCTATTCTTTTGCGGTGACTCCAACTGCCTATTTATAGGTGTATGTCCATGCATGCAAGCCGACATGAATTAATGAATTGTTGTGTCACTTCATTTGAGCCGACGTGTCTACTCTTTATGTCAATTTTGTTGGCCGACTTAACGGTTCTTTTCATCGTTTTAATTTCTCGTCTTCAAGAGTATTGTGATGGTCTTGGATGGTTGTTCTTGACTTTAGGTTGACTAATATACATTTCATAAATGCTCAAGAAGAGCTCTTTGACTCTTCGACTTTCCTAGACCTATGGAATGAGCAAGAAACTCATTCTTATAATTCTCAAAAATAATATTTCTTTTCTTTACAAGTACAAAGATCAAAATTACATGTATAAATACCAAACCTAGTTACATTTTCTTCAACATCTCTCTCTTAATGATATGTTACACTCTCTCTTACGCACCCATTAAAGACATGGCATATTCCTAAAAGATTCCTCTTACGCGCTCTTTAATGCATATGTGACACTCTCCTTAACTAAGGCATGTGTACCTCTCCTTAATGTCCTAAGTTACTAAGGCATGTGTTTCTCTCCTTGACGGCATGAGTTACACTCCCCTAAATGGCATATGTTACTCATCCTCAAGGCATGTGTGTTGTTCCACCTTTATGACAAGAATTTGTTGCTCCTCCTATATATGTATCTCATATCATCTCTTCTCCTCACCTACTTGTGCATTGTGAATTTATGTTTATTGGTGTTGATTTTCCAATGACCCATGCAACCGATGCCATAGAATATTTTCATTCGTGTAGGATTTCTGTTAGTGCTTTTATGTTTCTTGCCCTTGTGTTCCAAAGGGCAATGTTTGGTCTAAAGCATTCACCCTTTCTTTAGAAAGGTTTACTGCTTTGATGTATTAATTTCCTATTGACATTGTTTCCGCATCTGTTACACTGATACATAGCTGCATGAAAGTTTACTAGTTCAGTAGGGTTACAAGTTACAACCATATTCACCAGATTCAACTCAGGATTCTGCAAAGACCCATGAATCAACCAAGCAAAAACTCAGCACAATGAAACATACAAGGGTTTTAAGAAAACTTATTGTTCATAGATTATACATGAGAGATAACCAAGTATATCACGCAGCATACATAATACAATCACTAATGATCATCATATCTATTACCATAATTCATAGTTCTCTTGTGCCTGCCCCAGCCACTACCCCTGCAGTTTCAGCATTGGCTGAATTCTCACGAGCAAGTGAAAAACTTACCTGTTGTGCTTCAAGTTCAATGCCCTAGTCAGAAACCCTTCCCAAAAAACTCGAGGGTAAACAAGCACTAAAATGACAAAAATACAAATTAAAAAATTGAATTTTATACTCTGACTAGGCAAATTCTTTCTTTGGCTCAGCTTCATTGGTGGGTTAATCCACTTCATGGGTTGACTCTCCAGTTTTTACTATTTTCTCTCAGGTCAGACCCACAGTCCCACCAGATCATAGTCAAACCAACCTATTTCAGCTGCAGGTCGCCTAGACTCACTGAGTCCTGTTAATATGCCAACAACCATTTGAGCACTTCCTCCTTGTGTTTTTGGCATGCCTATAGTTGATAAAAACTGCTTCTGAAATGTCAGGGGCCTATGGTTAATTCCAATTTGAGATACAAAAGTTATCTTGTTCATTTTTCTGGAGGAAAGCATAGAGAAATGTCAGAGATCACAAATACAATAGAAAAATAAAAAGGTACATATAAAGTGCTGCCAAGGATACCACGAAAAAAAATACTGCAGAAATTGAAACTGAACAGGTTTATAGATTTGGGGCTGCATCACCAGTCTTCAGGCACAGCATTCATGTAGTAACACTATACTTGGGGAAAATTAAGCGACATACTCTTCAACAATGAAAATTTTCCACAAGATGAAAAAAACACATGCAAGGGTCAATGTCATACGATTCCACACATTTATAGGGCAGAGAATTTGCCATAGATATGTAACTAATCCATTCCTCTAAGATGAAATGACACAAGTGGAGAGACAGTAAAACAGTTTGTGTTCCGATGGCCTTTGCTACCTTCGCATGGATACATGTAAAGCCATGGCATATTGAGGTTAGCTTAAACATCTAATTAACTTCAAAGTGTGGGAATATGAACTATCACTTGATATGATCGAAGAATTAGCACTTATATGGTCATTGTTGAGAACCATTTTCAGAATTCAAGCAATAGTCATGAGGACTGATTGTTGGTCAAAAAGAAATAAAGCTATAACAGTGGCATCCAAAATATCCACAAAGCAGTCAGTGGAAATTTCAAATTCCTATAAACTGCCAAATGATATCTCTCCAAAGGAGTTTCCAGGCACACACAGTATTCTATGTACTTCACATATGTTCTTTGGTTGATAATGTCCCTCTTGCCATACTAGGTTGATAACCTCACTCAAGTGGTGATGGAACTTACTGAAGGAACTATATCCATAGCTCTCATGTCGCATTGGATAGCCAAAGCCTGTCTTAGCTAGTTGTGTAGGAGGCCCACTGCATATTAATAGCCCAAACCAATGCCCAATGACCCTAAGAATCCTTAATGCTCGCCAACACTTTTCATCAAATCAAACAGTTCACAGTATAGAAGATGAATGTGATCAATTATTGCTTACATTTCCCAACTGTTACTCAACATAGTACTTCCCACTTGCAAAAAGAAAGCATTCCCAAAGGCAAATGGTACCATATTGTTGATTGGGAATGCAAAATCTCAGTACGATGTCATAGATATGTTAAAACAACTGTTGATTGTTGTGGCAAGTCCCTAACCTCAACAGATTAACCCATCCTTTGATAAATCTGTTTCCTACAAGCTTACTACATGAAACTCTTATAGGCTGCATTTTTTTTAAACACATAAATTTACTGTCCAAAACTTGCATAACATGATACTGAGTTTCTTATTGAATTGAACTTTACTTGATTACCGTGTTTTCTTCATTTCCAAAACCAAAGAAATGTGCTATTAATTTACAATAAAGCCTATTTAAAGTGGATGTTTCATCACCCTGGGGTTTACCACTATAAATCTAATCTCTCTAATCTTTTATTAATTTGTTGATGATTTTCTGTAGGAGTTAGTATGTTAGATCTTTTAAATTCATGTTTTATGCTTTGCATGTTTATGTTAAATTTCTTCAGTACCAAGACATGCATAGCAGACTAGTTTTAGCATGGGCATATGAAAAGAGATAAGCAGGCTGCAGGATACATTTTTTTATTATTTATATTTTTAAAAGGGAAACACATATCAAAAGAGCTTAAGTGAAAACTTAGGAAAAGAGAACGACTAAAATTTCATTGAGGAAGTAGTCCATTGGGTAGTAGAGGTATATATAGTCTAGAACATCATTGCAACATGCCTCGAATAGTGTAAGATAGTGGTGGTCCCAGAGGTTATAACACTCAGAATAGGTGCAACATATAACAATGGTAGTGCATGTGTAAGAGCGGAAGTTGAGACTGGAGAGTGAGACAGATTGGGACAATCTTGAATTATGAACTGACCAAAATAGTTGTGCATGAAAGTTAAAAATAGAAATGCACAACTGGATTGACTCGCTCACAGATAACAACACGCTAGAGCAGTCGCCATTGTGTTTAAACTTTAATCATAATGGCTCTTGTTTAATAAGTAACTCATAACATGCGTCTCCTCTGGTGGCACAAGGAAGTGCGCAGGTTCCCTTCTGTTGATGAATAGATCTATCACTCTTTGTGGTTTGTGCTATATGCTCAAGAAAGAAAATAAAAATTGGGCTGATGTTAACATTGTTTAGAACTAACATGTAGCTCCTATAGACTTGTTAACACCTAGGGCTGGACTTGGTGGTACCTTGGTGTAAACCTTGAGATCAAAACTGCATCTTCATCAACTTGGTATACACATGGTGACACATTGGAGGTTTCTCAAGTTCTTTTAGTTCAAGACAATCTACTTTGATCAAAATCAGTTTCAATCATTATTATCCTTGGGTGGCACAAGGCGGGCACGAGGCAGGCAGTGTGCAGGTTCCCTTCTGTTGACGGATAGATCTATCCCTCTTTGTGGTTTGCGTTATATGCTCAAGAAAGAAAATAAAATTGGGCTGATGTTAACATTGTTGAGAACTAACAAGTAGCTCCTATAGACTTGTTAACACCTAGGGCTGGACTTGGTGGTACCTTGGTGTAAACCTTGAGATCAACACTGCACCTTCATCAACTTGGTATCAACATGGTGACACAATGGAGGTTTCTCAAGTTCTTTTAGTTCAAGACAATCTACTTTGATTGAAATCAGTTCCAATCATTATTATCCTTGGGTCATTTTAGGTTACATGCATGTGATTTAAATTTTGAGCAGACTGCTAATAGCTATTTTTAGAACAGGTACATGTACTCCATGCATGCGATAAGAAACACTTTATTGAGATACCTGTGGCATGCTAGGAACTTAATGGATATTTTAGACCTTAACCACTGACTTTTTACAACCACTCATGTATGGCATTTATATGGGAACCATAGACAATTTCAAATCACATTAGGGACTCCAACATCATGTTCAAATAGGTCTGCATCCTAACACATAAGTAGTGATAATACGATCCTATTAGTGAGGTATTTGGAAACCTCACATAGTCTAAACATTCTTCATATATATACCACATGCCCAATCAACAATTCTCCTAAGGTCATCATACTAACATCGTACACCCACAAATGTAGCCACTGAAGATCATTACATCACACACTCTAACAGGTGTCTTTCTCTACATTCTTGCTATGCCTTTCTTTTCCCTTCAAGTCTACTCCAATGTGTGCCATTGCCTTGTCCTCACTCATGTTGATGTGTTACACTACATACAAGAGTGCTTCAATATCTTCTTCTCCAACCTTCACCATGTCCTAGATGAAAATCCCCTACCATGGCTTTTAAGTTTGAAACCATGTTCGGCAATGCACATAACAACAGTAGAAATGACAAAATTGTAAGGGAGAACCATATGGATCGCATTCTTCATGTAAACACATATTTTATGTGGTCAAATGGGTTTATCTCGGGTGGTTGGGAGGAATGATTGTTAACCTCCCCACCCAAGTTCACTTCCCACAAGTGAGATGATGACCTTTGTTGTAATGGCTTCAAGCCTTGTTGTTGGGTCTAAGTAGTCCCTTGAGGACTGAAACATGTATATTCCTCGTATCGAATACAAAAATATTTCTCATGGCGAAAAAACACATATTTTATGTGGACACATTAAGTACGTGATAGTTTGTATTCCCACACTTTGATGCTAACTAAATGCTTAAGAGCTAACCTCAATATGACACAGCTTTTTTTAACATTGGTCACTATATTAACGTAAAGTTCAACTTAACTATAATTAACATACAATCATTTGTATAACCCAACTCCAATATGGTTTTGTGCAATATTGAGATTTCCATGTTCAGTTTGAGAATGACAAGTTCTCAGAAGAGTACACGATATACATGCCTTTGATCTAGAGTTTAACAGATTTTGTAACATTTAAATAAACAATTAAGAGTTTATCAAGCAAAGGAACCTTTGACAAAATCTCAGAAAAGAAAACCAATGAACTTAATCTACACACCTTGCACCAAATTTAGAAGGCCCCAACTTGGCTAAAGCACGTTCAACCTCTTCACTAACCTGTTAGATACAAAATAAAAATAAAATAAGAAAAAATAAACTATGCCTATCAAAGTAAAAGTGCAAATTGATTTTAAACATCAATCAAAAGAGATCAAGCAATATTTGTGACACTTGAATATGTGAAAATAAATAAAAATGAGGCCCAATACCAGTCCATCTAAACTAAGCAATTTTCACATTTAGGTGTCATATTTGTCACCATTAACTTATGTACAACGCTACTATACCGCATATAAAAACAGAAAAAAAACAATTTAACAAATGCTACAATACTATGACATATTAGCTTAAATGCTAGATGAATCTCAATATTAGTCCCATCTAAAGTAGTTAATTCTGAAACATATTTATCACTATAAACTTATGGTTCATAAATTTACGACATGACATGTACAACACTGCCATATTACTCACCTAGCAACAAACTTTAAATTTTAGTTTAATGAACTCTACAAACTTTAAATTTTGAAATTCAACCGTTTTAGGTCTCTATTCATAAACATTGACAAAATGCCTCTAGTTTGTACCCATAGTTTAAAAAACCGGCTGGTCAGCTCACTTGCCACTTCAAACCAGTAGAAAAATCTGGTTCATGGTCCAGTTGGTACCAGTTAGGTACCAAACTGGTTCCAACCAGCATGAACCAGCCAGTTCCAACATAAACTGGACCAGTCAGCTCTGAGACATGTGTGTCATATTGTGGAACCCGCATTGTGTGGTTTTGAGTTGTTTCTAAGGAAACAAGGGGCTGTTTCCCTCCAAAAACAACCCCTTTTAACCTATAAAAGCAACCCTCCCCTCCCATTTGCCTCACACCTCTCCTTTGGAGCTTTTGTGAGCATTATTGTGAGCTTGAAAAGTTCTGAGCTTTGCAGGAGCAGTCTAACAGCATCAAGTTTGGAGGTTGTTTGTCATCTTGGAGCTGTCCAGTGGAGTTGGCATCTTTAGGAGGTGGCTTTGGCAGCTAGTTTTCATTCCCACAAATGGTTTCTCTCCAAAAAATTCCAGATTTGATTGTTGTCCCTGTTTTTACTTATTATTTTCCCTCTTTCAAGCTTCACGTAAAAAACAGCCCCTCTTTGTAGGCTAAATCTGACCTTTCATTTCTAAATTTATCATAGGTTTTGCATTTGCTTAGTTGCATTTTTTTTCTATTTACAGGTTTCTTTCCCTTCCAATTTGAAATTTCAACATACAACATGTCCCCAAGAGAAAAGATCTTGCATGGGCCTGTTGAATTTTCGTTATACCCCAGATCTGGTCTATGTCTAGACTTGATCATAAACACACTAAAAGTACTCAACTAAAAGCACTTTGCACAGCATAAATATAACAGCAGTGAAATCAATTAAGTACACAGATTTAAAAGGCCCAAATCTCGACCTTTATTAGTCCATTAATAAAGAATCATTAGGGCTCCCGTACCAGGGATCATGGCCCTTTACAACCCCTGATAAAACTAGTATACATAGTATAAAGTAAAATACAGAGTCTGTCCTTTGACTGATCTAGGGCTTGAGATCTGATCCTTTGGATCTTCAATCTGCCCAATGAGACAAATGCATACCTGAGCTAGTCCTTCAGTTTGCGGTCCTTGGATTGTTTGCAATCCTTTACACTCAGTCCCTCTGCAATCATGCTACAGCTTCTCGATCTGCTAGATCTACTCCTTCAGATCACAGATCTGACTTTATTCTTGCAGATCTGACTTTATTCTTGCAGATCTGACCTTCCAGCACTCAGATCTAAATTTATTCTTGCAGATCTGACCTTCCAGCACTCAGATCTGACTTTCTTCTTGCAGATCTAACCTTCCAGCACTTGGCCTTCTTGGACAGTTGTGGCTTCACCCTAAAGCAAATATGCGGCTAGGTCCTTTAGCCTCCCTCTCTCCACAAGTGAAAGTCCTTCTCCACTTGTGTTTTGCCTCTCCATAGGTTCTCTATTTATACTTTTGCGTGAGTGATCTTAGGGGTTTTCCTCATCCATCAAGAAACCCTCATTTAACAACTCAAACGCAAATGAGAATAAACAGTTGATTAACTTGGGTCTCAAGCCCACAATTTTGGGTCAAAACCTCAACCACTTGGGTAACTTGCCCAACCAACTCCCTTTTAGTAGGTTTTCACCACTCTGAAATACCTTCTGAGCTACCCAATTTTCAACACTTTATCTTAGTGAGGAAGGTATTTCCATCACACCTTGAAATCTTCAGCTCCATGACTTTCCTTGCATACCCATGATTGTCCTCACATGAGTCATGACATTTCCTTGCATAGCCATATATGTCCTCGCATGTGCCATGTCTTCTTTTGTCCTTGACCAAGCTTTATCTTGCATGGTGCGTGATTGTCCTCGCATGTGCCATGTCTTCTTTTGTCCTTGACCAAGCTTTATCTTGCACGGTGCATGATTGTCCTCGCATGCAGCATGTCTTTTCCTTGCACCACCATGAGTGTTCTCACATGGTCCATGGTTGTCTTTGCATGGCCTGAAAACTCCACTCTCTCGCTTGAACCTAAAGATTCAGACTTCCATTGCGTGGTTGACTTTCCTTTGCAGTGTCCCTCTAAAGCTAGACTCCCTCTAAGCCTACACAACCTCCAAAGTCAGTCCCAAGTTGCAATCCAACATTGGGTCTAATCAACTATAGACCACCGCAACTCAATTTTGCATGAGTCCTCATCCTCCTGAGTCCTAGGTCAAATACATGATGTGCACATGGCTCCACTGTCGAATGTGCAACTCCACAACCCAATGAAGATACTATCTCACGATCAATCTGTCATCCACACAAAGCTATCTCGTCTATGCCAAAGCACCTTCTTTGTTGAAACTCCTACTCCATGTCTAGCAATTTCATAGCTCCCTCTTAAGCTACTTCCTGTGCACACTCTGATCCAACTTCTCTTCAAAGTAGCTTTGATACCATGTTGAATTTTCCTTATACCCCAGATCTGGTCTATGTCTAGACTTGATCATAAACACACTGAAGGTACTCAACTAAAAGCACTTTGCACAACAAAAATATAACAACTGTCAACAGTGAAATCAATTAAGTACACAGATTTATATGGCCCAAATCTCGACCTTTATTAGTCCATTAATAAAGAATCATTAGGGCTCTCATACCAAGGATCATGGCCCTTTACAACCCCTGATACAACTATTGTACATAATATACAGTAAAATACACAGTTTCTCCTTTGACAGATCTAGGGATTGAGATCCAATCCTTTAGATCTTCAATCTGCCCAATGAGACAAATGCATATTGGAGCTAGTCCTTTAGCTCAAGGTCCTTGGATTGTTTGCTGTCCTTTGCAACCAGTCCCTAAGCAATCACGCTACAGCTTCTCGATCTGCTAGATCTGCTTCTTCAAATCACAAATATGACTTTCTTCTTGCAGATTTGACCTTCCAGCACTTAGACCTTACTTTCATCTTGCAGATCTGACCTTCCAGCACTCGGATCTGACTTTCTTCTCGCAGATTTGACCTTCCAACACTCAGATCTGATTTTCTTCTTGCAAATCTGACCTTCCAGCACTTGGCCTTCTTGGACAACTACGACTTCACCCTAAAGTAGATCCACAGCTATGTCCTTTAGCCTCCCTTCTCGACAAGTAAAAGTCCTTCTCCACTTGTGTGTTTTGCCTCTCCATAGGCTCTCTATTTATACTTTTATGAGTGATCTTGGGGCTTTCCTCGTCCATCAAGAAACCCTCATTTAACAACTCAAACACAAATTGGAATAAACAATTAATTAACTTGGGTCTAAATCCCACAACTGTGGGTCAAAACCCCAACCACTTGGGTAACTTGCCCAACCAACTCCCCTTTTTGTTGGGTTTTCACCACTCGGAAATACCTTGTAAGCTACCCAATTATCAACAGGGCTCATTTTGATGTTGTTAATGGCAAATGTTGTGCAAATATTGCAAGAAACTAGTTTTTTTAGGGGTGGCGTATTTACAAGTTGAAAACAACACTTGGCTGGTATAAAAGGCCAAGCATCCCCATGTGAAGCACCAAATGCAGTGATAGCTCCTATTAGGGCACAATACCTTACAAAGTTTGAGAAGTTTGAGGAGGTGAAGGCTAGGGAAAGGGCTATACAAGCAAAAATTGCAAGGAAAGAGGAATTTGTAGAAGCTATAAGAGCAAGTGGGTGTGACGATTTTGACCTTTAAGACACTACTCTATCCCTTCCACCAATGTCCATGACCCCTTCTATTATGTTCCTCCCCTCAAAACTATCAAGCTAAAGGTAAAAAAAAAGATTAACATTAAGAGCTATTTCACACTTTGTGCCACCTCTGCCTCTACTAATGCCACTGCCTCCCAACCAAGACTATCTCAACCCACTTTGGATGCCCATTGGAAAAAGAAATGCAAAGAAGTTGTTTTTCAATACATTGTTGGATGGTTGTATGATGCAAATATTCTCTTTAATGTTTCGCAGTCACCTTATTACCAAGCTATGTGGGACTCTGTTATATTTATAGGAAAGGGCTTCAAAGGCACTAGTATGATTGACTTGAGGGATCTCTTTTGCAAAACGAGATTTTGTCCATTGAATAATATTTGAGTGAATATAGAGGGTCATGGACCAAAACAAATTGCTCCATCATGCCATATCATTGAAATGATGGAAAGAACCACAATATCATAAATTTCCTTGTGTCTTGCCCTCAAGGAACCATGTTTTTGATATCAAAAGATGCATTTGATAGAATGAAAGAAGCAAACCTTCTATTTGAGCTTTTGTATGAGATGGTTAGGAGTAGGACAGTGGGGAGGCAGAATGTTAATAAAATCATCACAAATAATGCCTCAAACTATGTTCTTGTTGAAAAAATGCTAGAGTCCAAATATAGTAACATATTTTGGACCCTATGTGTTGCACATCGGATAGACCTCATGCTTGAGGACATAGGCAAAGTGAAGTGGGTAAAGAACACTATAGAAAATGCCAATTTTATCACAAAATACATCTACAACCACTAATGGGTATTGATCCTAATGAGGAGAAACACTAAGGGCGAGGAGCATGTTAAGCCTGCCATTATGAGATTTGCAACTCACTTCCTCACGTTGCCATCTCTCAATCCCAGCAATAAAACTTGCAGAAAATGTTTTCCTATGATGAATGGAATTCATCTTGGGGGGGCTTGTAAACAAGATGGCAAAGACGCAAAAAATAAAGTTTTTGAAAACACCTTTTGAAAAAAGAAACAAAGGTTGTGAAAATTGGCGAGCCCCTTGTTAAGGTGTTGTGACTGGTGGATGGGGAAAATTAGCCATGGGTTACATCTATGAGGCTCCAGATCAAGCAAAGGATAGATATGGGCAGCCTACAAGGATGAAAATCTTCTATTTGAGCTTTTGGATGAGATTGTTAACACAGTGTGGAGGGAAAAATGTTGTGCAAGGAATCATAGATAATGCGTCAAAGTACATTTTGGACCCCATGTGTTGCACATCGCAATCTCATGCCTGAGGACATAGGCAAAGTGGAGTGGGTAAAGAATTTTGTAAAAAAATGTCAAGTGTATTACAAAATACATATACAATCGCTCATGGGTATTGAGTATAATGAGGAGAAGCACTGAAGGCAAGGAGCTTGTTAGGCCTATTGCTCACATTGCAATTTTTAAATTCCCAACAACAAAACTTGCAGAAAATGTTTTCCTGTGATAAATGGAATTCATCTCAATGGGCTCATAAACAAGATGGCAAAGACAAAAAAAAATTGTTGACAACATTTTTGAAAAAAGCAACAGAGGTTGCGAAAATTGGCAAGCCCCTTGTTAAGGTGTTGCAATTGGTGGATGGGTTAATTGGCCATGGGCTACATCTACAAGGCTATGGATAAGGCAATAGAATAGATATGTCCAGCCTACAAGATAAAGTAGGTAAATATAGGCCAATACGGGAGATTATTGACAACAAATGAAATAATCAACTCCATCGTCTGATACATGCAGCTCGGTATTTGTTGAACCCAAAGTTTCATTATAGAGCTCAACTAGGAGAAGATCAAACTAGGGAGGTCAAAGATGGGTTGTATGAGTGCTTGGAGCGCATGGTCTCTAGGGAGTTTGAGCAATTGGAAATACATCAACAAACCATTCCTTTCACTAGGGCCTCAAGTACCTTAGGCAAAAACCCAACAAAAATTGCAAGGGATGTGGGATGTGGATCAACGAGGTAAGCAGTTCCAAATTTCTTTTGAAGTTCAATTGTTTACAATTCAAATTGTAAATACTTGAATTTTAAGCCAAATTTACAATCTAAATTGTTGAACAATGAACTAACTTTAGGCTTTGTCTCTGCAACACAATGGTGAGAGTCATTTGACAGCTAGTGTCCTCAATTGCAAAAGTTTGCAATTAGAATCCTTAGCCAAACTTGCAAAATGCTTCTTAGTGTGAATGCAATTGGTATGTGTTTGAGCGGATTCACAGAAAGAAGAGAAATTCGTTAGTAAAACGGTTAAATGATGTCGTCTTCATGCAATACAACCTTCGACTAAAGTGCAACCACTTGATGAACAAAAGACCTTAAGGCTTATACAAATCCCATTGTGTTGAAGAATATTAGTCAAACTTCAACAAGTGTGGAGGCAACTCAACCATGTGAGTTTGATCCTAATTTTGACATTGATGACATGCAGATTTGGAATTGAAACTAGAAGCTAAAGGAAGCAAGCCACCAAGCATGGCACATGGAAGCACTAGTCATGCAACTTAGGTTGCTCGACCTCATGTTTATGCTAGGAGGCCTAATTTTGTTGCTACTACTACTCTAATCCAAATGATGTTTAATGTAGCTCTTGGTGATGATCCCATGTCTAGTAGTGGTGATGAATAATCATGTTGATCAATGATTTGTAGTAGAATATCGGCCTAATAGCTTGTAGCATTGTTTTTGGACTCTAGAGGCCATTTAAAGCCTCGTTGATTGTGTATTTTGTTGATGATACGTATCGCACAGGGTGCCATTTTGATATATGAATCCTTACATGGTATATAAATGAGCATACTTTGAATACTTTGTCTCTAATGGATTGGAATAATGGTTTGAAATCTTAAAACTAAATTTTTTATTAAAAAATATTTTACGTATTTTTTGAAGACCGGTTCATTGGATCCTATGCAATCCAGTTTGATCTGATTCCAGTTCAAAACCTAGTTTGATAAGTGCACGGGTTCAATACCAATTCCAAATTTTAAAATTGTGCTTCTACCATAAATGCTTGTCAAATGCTTTTATATTTCCATTATCTAATAAAGCTCAACCCTTGAATTAAAGTTATGATATTGTAAAATTCATTAATGCTCTTTGATGTAGACCAGCATAGATCCATCTTTACTCTGGATCTACCAAGCGCCGAGAGGGATCAAATATTTTTTCACTCTATGCTAGTTTGCATATCAAGATATTTGATCCCTCTCCGCGCTTATTAGATCCAAAGTAAAGATGGATCTATGCTGGTTTAATTTCCCCCTTTAAATAGGCTACATTCCACGTGAATACCATGGGTCACTACCATTAGTTCTCAATAATGTGGGTCAATACCATGTGTCATCTTTATTTTATTAATATGAATATTAGGGTTCATAATGTTTTTCTTTGCATGGTATTAATAATAATTTGGCTCATGGTATTTGGCCCATAGGCTTTCACCTAAATAAGCCTTATTTTTTGAGTGTTCGTATATATAAAGTGAATTATGGAATAAAAATAAAAAATGTTTTATTTATTTACCATGCCTCTGGTTTATTTATATTTTTATTAATTTACCATAGTTGTTTTATAAATATGGTATTTGGCCCATGGTATTAAAATGGTATTTGGCCCATAGGTTCACCTAAATAAAACCTATTTTTTGAGTCTCCTTAAATATAAAGAGGTTTATGGACTAAATATAAAAAGAGGTTTTATTTATTCACCCTACCTCTAGTTTATTTATATTTTTATTTATTTACCATAACTTCCGAGTAAGTATAAATAGATGTTTTATTTATTTACCATATCTCTAGTTTATTTATATTTTTATTTATTTACCATACCTATTTTTTGAGTGTTCACAAACCTCTTTATAGTTTAAATTTATATTGTGCTTATACATAATAAAAATTCGATTGATTTAGGGCTGACATTAGATTAAAAATGTTAAATGTTTACGTTTTCATTTACTTTTACGTTTACATTTAAGTTTACGCTTACGTTTACATGTTTACATGAGATCTACCCCATACTGCGTTGTAGAGCGCCTCTTGGCACAAAAATTAAAAACCTCTTTATATTTTAAATTTATATGTTGTTTATACATAATAATAATTAGATTGATTTAGGGCCGACATTAGATTAAAACTGATAAATGTTAAACATTACATGTTAAATGTTTACGTTTACATTTACTTTTACGTTCACATTTATGTTTACGTTTACATTTACTTTTACATTTACGTTTACATGTTTACATGAGTTCTACCCCCACACTGCACTGTACAGCGCCTCTCAGCACAAAAATTAAACTTTGGTGTAGCCCAACCTAGTTTCAAATTTTTGCATGGTTTAACGCCAAAAAACCCATCATAAACATCTAACTAATATATACATTAATTTTGCATTTTAACTTGAAACAAGGACCACTGTACTTCTATCATTTTTTCACAACTAATACAAGAATAAAATGCACATACACAAACACACACTCATATAAATGAGACACTTGCTTTTGGTCTAAGAACCTGGAAAAACCCACAAGGGGAAAACTAGTTCTAATGGAGGATTTGATTTACTTATTTAGAAATTTCTTACAACAATTATTACAACAAGAAATCTCAACTTATCTCTTCCCTTAAAGAAGTGCATCAGAGGTGTTCATTCAACTGTGTTTTGAATTGATATTTTTAACTCACTGTTTGCTTTCCTCTAGCTGAAATTTTGACCTCTTATATGCTCCTTCAATGCTGGAAATGGACCACTGAACAGTAAACACTTTGCTCTGAAACTCAAGTCTGCTCAGCTGGGAATACTCACACCTGTAACAGGCTTCCACTCCCTTAACCACACGCTGAACCACACTCAAAAACTAGCCCAAGAAACTCACTGAAAGGCACTAAGAACTGGCCCAAAAAATGTGTTGAACAAACCCGAGAAACTCTGAGTTTGTGTAGTTCACTGAAGGATATTTTTTTACTACTGGTACGCTGGTTCTACAAGTTTCAAAACTAAAGATAACCACAACTTGTGTGCAGAAGTTTACAATGGCTTCTCCCTTGAGATTCAAGACCTCCTAAAGACTTTAACTCAGCCTCCAAGAAACTTCGAACTGTTGGTGGTCTTGGCCCTTGTTCTTTGTTGCAGAATAAGTTCACAAAGCTCTCTTCCTCTGTTCTCTCATTGCTCTCTTCTCAATGGCTCTCATGAGAGTGAATGAGAGAATATATTCATTTTCCCTTTTTGTCTTCCTTCGGTGAAGAGAACCCTAACCCTTAGATCTAATGGTTGAGATTAAATCTCAGCTCATCAGATCAAGGGTGGAGATCATTCTCTCTCTTGACCCCCTCCCTCATGTGGTCCCCCTCTTTTAGTGAGCCTCCTAGTACTTTTTAATATTTTGTACCATGATCACTTTTTCTCTCATAAAGTCACTTTAAGAATATAAAAATCACTTTAATAAAATAAAAGTGTACTTTGTACTTTTCACATTAAGTCACTTTTAGAAACACATGTGGCTTTAATAAATAAAAGTGCATGGAACATCTCACATAAAAAATACTTTAGCTCCTTGACATTAATAAAACAAATAATGTCACTAGACAAAAGGGTCATTAACGTGTCTACCTAGGCCAAAAGGATAAATGTCTAGGAAACACCTCCTTGGTACCCTTATTTTCAATACTCCCTCTTACTGAGGAACTGTTTTTCACCGCTCCCATCCTGTCTCTGAAGAATACAGGCTTGCCCCTTGGCAATGACTTGGTGAGAATGTCGGATACCAATTCATCAATGGATATATACTCAAGCTTCACAGCTCCCCTCTAAAGCCAATCTCTGATGAAGTGGTATCGGAACTCAATATGCTTTGACCGATCATGAAATACAGGATTCTCAGAGACTTTAATACGACTCTGATTATCACAGTGTATCAAAGTTGGTCTCAGCCTCTAACCAAACAAACCAAATAACATCTTGTGAAGCCAAAGTGCCACGTAGCTTGCTTGACTAACTGCCATATACTTTGCCTCTACACTACCCAACGCCACTAACCTTTGTTTCATGTTGAGCCATGACAAAATTGTTGAGCCCAACGAGAAACAACACCTGGAAGTACTCTTCATGTCACTAGCACTGCGAGCCCAATCTAAGTTCGTGCAACCAATCAATCTAAATCCATCTCCCCTGACATAGTCCAGACCATAATCCACTATGCCTTGTAGGTACCTCAACACATGTTTCGCAACCACCCAGTGCACTCTCCTACGCTCCATCATAAACTGACTCAACGTGTCGACTGCGAAACAGATATCCAATCTAGTGTTGACCAGATACATCAAAGAACCGATCAGCGGACAATACAAGGTGGTTTTCACCAACTCGAAATCTAAAGCATGCAGCTTCTTCTAATTGGTGATCATAGGAGTAGCCATAGGCCTGCAACCTTCCATACTATTAAATTTGGCAACTAGGGCCAAACTCCACGTTGGACAGCTCATATGATGCAGCTGATATTTTTATTGGATTCCTCTTTCAGAGAGATGTAGGATTGATCTAAAGATCATCTCATTCTAACATGTACAAATGGAAATATGAATTTATTTCGTTTATGGACAAATTGTCAAGGTCAGCCAGCAATCTAATGTAGGCTCAAAAACCCAAAAGACATGTCTTTTCATCTTCAACGTTGCATATAAATAGAAGGTGCATTTACCTCATTTGGACATCATTCATCTCACACATATTTCTCTCTCCTCATCTAATTAGGTCGTACTAAGTTCAGGTTGTCTTCTTCTCCTCCACACTTGCGAAGGTTGACTGTGATTTTTTGTTTCCAGTGTTGACCAAGTTGCAGGAAGTTTGACCAACATTGACCACAAGTTTGACTATATGTTGACCGAGTTTGACTGATATTTTCGAGACTATTTTGGGCTGATTCAGACTATCCTTGGAGGCCAAGTTGAGTGGGTTTGACCGAGCTAATTTGGAGGAAGATTTATGCTAAGTTGACCAACATTGACTTTCTGGTTTGGGCATCCTATTGACTATTGTTTGACTGGACAAATTTGACTGTGATTGGGCAAGTGAATTTTGTATAGTGTACTCTCTCTCTCTGTGCTGAACTTTTGAAGAATAATAAGAAGACTTGATCAAAGGGTTTCCCCACATTGGGGTTTTTCCCTGGCATCCACCAAATATGTGTCCTCTTGTCTTGACTTATCTTCTGCTTTTTATTTATGTTCTATCTACATTTATTGTCATGTTAATGTGATTGCTAATCTGCAAATTGATATTAGGCTAATAAAGAAAATTGAAGTAAATTGCTCTTAAGCAAAGAACATACCATTGTTATCTAAAATTCACATGGAATCAGAGTTGAGGTGAAGACAAAGCCCAAGCAAGAGTGAAAAGAGCAATCACTGAGATTTGTTGGACAAGGACAAGAGTCAATGGCCTCCGCATCTTACTTCAAGCCTGATGACAAGCTCAATGATAAGTTTGATTATCATGCATGGAAGATGTCTCTTGATTTGACTTTGGAAGAGCAGGATGTTATGGACTATGTGCAGGGAAAGATCATTGAACCTCCTTCAAATGCACTGGTTGTCACTAAGACAAAGTACAAGAAAGGTGAAGTCAAAGCAAAGAAGATCATCAGGGATTCTATTAACAAGCATTTGGTTGCATACATCTCCGATTTGAACACATCTAAGGAGATGTATGACAGGTTGGTTGGCATGTTCAAAGTTAGCAATGCAAACCAAGTTCTCTTCCTCAAGAACAAGTTGAAGGACATAAAGAAGGGAAGAGGTGAAGATATCCAATCCTACTTCATGAGGATTACCGAGATCAAAAATGATCTTCTTTCAATTGGAGAAGTAATTGCTAATAGAGAGCTCGCTCTCATTGCCCTTGGAGGTCTCCCTTGTGAATGGCATGTATTCAACACTATTATCCTCAACAATGACAAGATTCCCGGTTTTGATGAATTGTTGACTAGATGTACTCAAGAAGATACAAGGATGATGGAGACAGACATGCCTTCAAATAGGAATGAACCTACTACTTTCTCCGCTCATGCTAAAAAGAAAAACAATGCAGGCTCAAAGAAGCAATGTCAAGGAAGACCAGGATTCAAAGATGAAAGGAAGGGAAGATGCTTCATTTGTAACAGGTTTGGCCACAATGTTAAGGAGTGTCCTAAGAAGGGATACACCTCATGATGATGACAACCACAACCACAACAATTTCAGGGGCAACAACAATCAAAGGAATGGTAGATTCAACAACAAAGGAAAAAGGAATGCTCCCGCTAGTCAACACGGAAATGGTCAACCTCCCAAAAGATCAAGAAACTACAGGTATGATGAATCTAATGTTGTAGATAACAAGAAAAAAAAGAATTTTATCTTATATCTGCCCTCTCCATTGCCTCTCCACCGGATACCTTGGGAAATTGGTTGATTGATAGTGGTGCCTCAAGGCACTTCACTGGGTATAAGGAAGCTCTTTCAAGTCTAATAGAAAAGGATACAAATTTGGAGATCATTCTTGGGGACAATGCCACCTATCCCATGAAGGGAGTTGGGAATGTTACTCTTCAATTGAATCAAGGCAACACCATTCATCTACAAAAAGTACTATATGTACTTGATTTAAAGAAGAACCTGATATCTATCTTGGCGATGGAGGACAAAGGATTCAAGGTGGGATTCACTGATGTAAAGGTACGTGTTTGGAATAGAAATTTCAAAGAAGCATTTACTCTTGGATTCAGGATTGATAGCCTATATCAAGTTGGAGGAAGCCCATTGGGAGCTATGTCTTGCGACACATCTCTTCAATGCAAATTATGGCATCGGAGGTTTGCTCATCTACATTATAAAGCTCTACCCGATGCAAGGAAGATGATGACAAGCATGCCTGAATTTAAAGTGGAACATGAAGGTGTTTGTCAGGGATGTACCTAAGGAAAACATACAAGGGCACCATTCCCCTCAAGTGATAGCAAGACTACTGACATTTTGCTATTGGTTCATTCTGATCTATCTGGTATGATGCCTGTGACACCTTTGGGAGGATATTTATATTATGTTATCTTTGTGGATGATTTCTCTCGCAAAACTTGGATATATTTCTTGAAGAAGAAGGACGAAGTATTCTCATTGTTCCGTTCTTTCAAAGCCTTGGTCGAAAATCAAAAAGGGAAGAAGAACAAAATATTGATGATCGATAATGGAACCGAATATGGATCGAATGAGTTCAATGACTATTGTAGATAACTTGGCATTAAGAGGGAGACTATTACCACATATACTCATGAGCAAAATGTTGTTGCTGAAAGGAAGAATCGTTCTATTATAGAAGCCACTCGTGCCATGCTTCATGATCAAAGCCTTCTGAAATTCTTATGGGCAGAAGCTGCCAACACTACTGTGTACATTCAAAATAGATGCCCTCATCAAGCATTGGACTCCATAACTCCCGAAGAAGTTTTCATTGGTAAGAAACCTGATGTTTCTCACTTAAGAATTTTTGGTAGTCCCGTGTATTTTCATGTGCCGAAAGAAAAGAGAAGCAAATTGGATGCATCAAAGAAGGAAGGAACATTTGTGGGCTACAGTGAAACTTCTAAGACATATAGAATCTAAGTGCCTGGTCAAAGAGAAACGGAGATAAGTCGTGGTGACACCTTTGATGAAGATGCTGCCCTTGGGAAGCTTAGTAACCTTCCTATTCCAAGGAAGGACAAAGGCAAATACAAGAAAGCAGGGAGAACCCTAGGATGAGCCAATGCCCGACGTTGAAGGACCAATGGATCCCATTGATCCACCTCCTCATGAGCGCCTCTCCTCAAAAAGAAGACCCTCATGGCTTAGGGAAACTGTCGAAGATGTTGAAAGACATATTGCACCAAGGGAGACTTTTCATGAAAGTAAGAAGCCGAATAGGTACCAAGAGTACTTCACTGCCATGAGCACCATTGTTCAAACTGAGCCTTGCACATTTGAAGAAGCTGTGAAGCACCAAGTTTGGAAGGATGCTATGAACGAAGAGTATGAGTCGATTATGAAGAATGATGTATGGGATGTGGTCCATAGACCCAAGGACAAATCCGTTGTCACCTCGAAATAGCTCTACAAGATCAAACATGGAGTTGATGGAAGTGCTGAAAATTTCAAGGCCAGATTTGTTGCTTGAGGCTTCTCTCAAAAAAAAGGTGTTGACTACGATGAGACATTTGCACTCGTTGCCTGATATACCACCATCCATTCAATTATAGCCCTTATTGCCTCGCAAGGATGTAACCTACACCAGATGGCTGTCAAAACCGCCTTCTTGCATGGTTCAATTGAGGAGGGTGTCTATGTAGAACAACCCGAGGGGTTCGAAGTTCAATATTGTCAAACACATGTATTCAGGTTGAAGAAAGCCCTTTATGGGTTGAAGCAAGCGCCCCAAGCTTGGTATGAGAGGATCGACAACTATCTGATGAAGTTGGGTTTTACAAGAAGTGAAGTTGATCTGGACCTTTACTTTAAGGTTGAGCATCACAGACCTCTCATCTTGGTACTTTATGTGGACGATCTCTTTCTAACAAGTGCAGACGAGTTTGAAATGAAGGACCTAGGACTGATGCATTATTTCTTAGGCTTGGAGGTCTGGCAAAAGCCAAGTGAGATTTTCCTTTCTCAAGGAAAATAAATTGTGTGTTGCTGGGCCCGATTTGGGAAACCCTTTTGAGTATCGTCAACTCGTGGGGGCGTTGATGTTTTTAGTGAACTCCCGTCCGGACATATGTTTTCTAGTGAATACATTGAGTTAGTTTATGGTCGAGCCTCATCACATACATTGGATTGCTAACAGGAGTCTTTTGAGATACCTCCAGGGCACAATCACCTATGGACTGAGATACACTGCTAGGTATGTGAGGCTCCATGGTTATTTTGATGTTGATTGGGCTGGCAGTGTGGTGGATCATAAGAGCACATCTAGATGTTGCTTCTCTTTAGGTTCTGCTTCGATATCCTGGATTAGCAAGAAGTAGAAGTCGGTTGCTTTGAGCACTTTTGAGGCTGAATATATTGCTGCTAGTATGGCCTCCTATGAAGTTGTTTGGTTGAGGAAGCTCTTTAGTGATTTGTTTGGACATGTGTTGGATACCATCGTGATCTATTGCGACAACCAAAGTGGGGTTCGTCTTTCGGAGAATCTTGTGTTTCATGACCACTCCAAGCATATTGATATTAGGAACCACTTTATCTGAAATATGGTACAACGAGGAGCAATAAGGCTTCGTCATATTGGCACTGATGATCAAAGTCGCAAATATTCTTACAAAGCACCTGGGGAAGGTCAAATTCTTAACCTTCCGTGAACGACTTGGAGTCGTGGAGAGACCCTCTTATGAGGGTCTCGTTTGATTTGGATATTGAGCTCTGCGAGCTCCGGGGGGCTTGGGGTACTTCTTGGAGTGATGAGCAACCATAGGGTGAGTGGTTCACCTTCTCTTGTCGATACATACTACCCATGCAGTCTAGGACTCATGAGAAGTACCTCTCATTTGGCCAATGAGTAGGAAAATGAGATATAGGGACCATAGTACTACCGATGGACACATCATGTACTACCATACTCCCTATGCTAGGATGTTTGATATTGACATGGGATCAATGGAGACTGACTTCAAGTCAATAGAGAGTGGTATGATACACTCACGATTATTGGAAAATGACTTCGAGTCAGTGGAGAATGGTATGACACATTCTCGATCATTTCTTCTTCATTATTTCTTCATGGTTCGGCAAAGCAGAGTAGAGTATAACAAGAATGTCAGAGATGATACAGATTGACAAATGATTTGGCAGGTGGAGTTCTTCCTAGTTGAGAGGCAATGTTAAAGTTGGCAACTAGGGCCAAACTCCACCTTGGACTGCTCATATGATGCAACTGATATTCTTATTGGATTCCTATTTTCGAGAGGTGTAGGATTGATCTAAAGATCATCTCATTCTAACATGTACAAATGAAAATATGAATTTATTTCGTTTATGGACCAATTGCCAAGGTCGGCCTGCAATCTAATGTAGGTTGAAAAGCCCAAAAGACATGTATTTTCATCTTCGAAGTTGCATATAAATAGAAGGTGCATCTACCTCATTTGGACATCATTCATCTGACACATATTTCTCTCTCCTCATCTGATTGGGTCATACAAACTTTAGGCCGCCTTCTTCTCCTCCACATGTGCGAAGGTTGATTGTGATTTTTTGTTTCCAGTGTTAACCAAGGTGCAGGAAGTTTGACCAGTGTTGACCTTGTTTCACTGCACTTTTTGTGGGATTATTTTTGTTTGGGCAGGCCACATTCTTTGGCACAGAAACTGAGATTTTCTAGGTTGTTTGACATAGCGTTGACCGCAACAGGTTTGACTCTGAGTTGACCAAGTTTGACTAATATTTTCGGGACTGTTTTGGGCTGATTCAGACTATCCTTAGAGGCCGAGTTGACTAGGTTTAACCGAGCTAATTTGGAGGAAGATTTCTGCTAAGTTGACCAGCGTTGATTTTCTAGTTAAGGCATCTTGTTGACTGTTGTTTGACTGGACAAATTTGATTGTGATTGGGCAAGTGAATTTGTATATTGTACTCTCTCTCTACTGAACTTTTGAAGAATAATAAGAAGACTTGATGAAAGGGTTTTTCCCCACATTGGGGTTTTTCCCTGGCATCCGCCAAATATTGTGTCCTCTTGTCTTCGCTTGTCTTCTACTTTTTATTTATGTTCTATCTGCATTTACTGTCATGTTAATGTGATTACTAATCTGGGAATTGATATTGGGCTAATAAAAAAAATTGAAGTAAATTTCTCTTAAGCATAGAGCATACCATTGTTATCTAAAATTAACACATACAGAATCTCCTCAAGATATCACTTGCATACTTGCCCTGGCCAATGAAGGTATGCCCATCCTCCTACCAAACCACCAACCCTAAAAAATAATGCATCAATCCCATATCAGTCATATCAAACTCTGAAGCATAATCTCCCTTGCAGTGTTGGTTGAGTCTATCATGTCCTGTAATAAACAAGTCATCCACATACAGAACCAGAATGACAAGTCATCCACATACAGAACCAGAATGATTGGATAGTCACAAACCATAATGAAATAGAGGTTCAAATCAGCATCACTCTTTTGGAAGCCCATCTGCTACAAGAAAGTATCTATCCTCTCGTACCATGCCCTCGGCACCTGCTTCAGTCCATACAAGAGTTTCTTAAGCCTACACACACGCTACTCCCTCCCATGCACCTCAATGCCCTGTGGTTGCTCAATGTGCACCTCCACCTGAATAACACCATTGAGAAAGGTGGTCTTCATATGCATCTAATGAATCCTCCAACCCATCTCAGCTGCTACTATAGATATGACTACTCTAATGGAAGTGTAATGAGCAACTGGAGCGAAGGTCTCCTCATAGTCAACTCCCTTTACTTGTGAGAACCCCCATGCCACAAAACGAGCTTTGAACTTCTCCAAATTGTCCTCTATCACATGTTTAATCTTGTAGAGCCACCTAGAAGTCACCACTCAGAAATTAAATTAATTATTCTCGATATGATAACAATTTGTGAAGTATTTATACAATTTATCTTATAGCTTGATCTTCCATTCATTATTAGTGTGTGCATGTACTTCATCAAACTGCTACCAAAAACAAAAGAGGCAAGAACACAAGTGTTTGGTTTTCTACCAGGGCCAAAACCTCTCCCTCTTGGAGAGAAAAACCCACACAAAATTCTTCTTATAGAGCTTCCAATTGACAAAGACCAAGACCAAGACCATGACCCTTGATACATTCTGCCTCTCCAAGATAAAGACATCAATCACTTACTCTGCCACTGCTGAGATCATCATCTTCGTTGCACCACTGCATCACTGAGATCTTCATTACTGCTTCTTCATTAGTGATGACATCTACACCATGACTACTCTTTGAGATTGCTACTGAGGTGATCTCTACATATTCTTTGAGCTCATGATCTTTAAGGACAAGATCAAGCCTTGTAACTGCACCTTACTATAGGTTGTGTAACATCATGATCTGAGACTATTCATCCTTATCATTCTCATTATGTTGAGACTGTAACTATCATAAACATTATTGCTTATGATCCTTGTCATTGTGACTGCATCTTAATATGCTGAGGAAGTGTATTGTATTGATATACATATTCAGATTGAGATCACAGATTTGAATACTGTGCTATTCAAGTATGAGAATCATTGTCATCATGGAAACTCATTCCATCAACATGGTTCTGCAGAGATAGTATGCTGAGAGTGTAGATCCATTTCTTGCAACCCTAACCACTGTAGTTCATTATGTCAAGGCTACTACAAGGATACCATCTTTAGGATCAACGTGATCTTCATTAAGCCGAGACTAAGATTGTACATGTACGATGTCAATATTGTACATCCAAAAAAGATCAAAGACATCTTTATGCCAAGACTATCCATCCATCCGAGGTTCTTTCTATTCCATTCATCTGAGGTTCTGGCTTGACTGCACCTTATACCCATCCGAGGTGTAGTCAAGCCCTTAGACAAAAAGGTGCCCTAATATAATGCGGATCTGCTTCTTATACATGCGAAATTTCAGAGAGACAATGTGAGATCTGTCCCTTCTTGATTGCGGATCCCAGCACCCATCTTCACACGAAAAATTCAGAGATAAAACCCAAGTTTTGTTCCTCCCTTTATGCGAGATATGCCCCTCTTGTATAGCATATACCTGTACCCAATATTCACGCGGAATTTCAGAGAGGAATGCGAAGTTTTGTAGCACGTATTTGCGGATACCTTGACAGGGTATTTATAGTGGTGAGTGCTCCATATTTGAGCCAACATGATCCCATGAACCGACATGTCATTTCCTAAAGCCGACATGACTTCTATTTATGTATTTAATTCCCTTTTAATTCATTTTGGATTCGACATGACTTTCATTTATGTATTTAATTCCTTTTTAATTCATTTTGGAGCTCACATAAGATTTCTTTGTTGTTTTGCTTGCAGACTTCAGTGGGCTTGCTTTTGAGGTATTGATCTTGGTCTTGGAGGGTTGTTACACAACTTTGAGGACTTGTATATATTTACATAGGCTCAAGAAGAGCTTTTATTACATGACATGACTCTTTGACAAATAAATAAAATCCTAAAGACATCAAGAAGAAGTCTTTTGACCTAATGACACTTCTTGCTCATGAAACCCATGTAGCAAGATTACAAAAATAATTTATTACATCATTTTCAATGATCATGTCATTATGAAGACCAAACCTAGTTATACTTTCTTCAACACCCTCATGTTTTGGCACTACAGCCCAAAAATCATTCTTCCTGATGGAGGCATACTCCTCCACCATGGCATCCCTCCAGATCTGCTAACTGGCGACCTCCTCATAACCAGTTGGCTTTGTCTCCACAACATCTGCCACAAATCCACCCAACCTCTTTGGTGATTCACTCTCCCTCACTAACCACTTGTGTTTCCCCACTGCCTCCTGGGTTTCCTTCAGGGTGTCGCGAAGCCATCTTGACTTCCTCTTCCCTATAGTAGCCTCCTCTGTTGGTATGGGAAAATCCTCAACTGGAGCATCTCCTCCTGATGAAGAAGGCTCTACTATGGTCAAAGGTGATCCTAGACTCTAAGATCCTGCACCTGATGATCATGGACCAGGTTATCTTGCACTCTGTAAACTTGTCAACCCAGAAGAAGGTGATCCTCCTAATGTTGGTGTACCACCTAAAGACCCTAAAACCTGTGGTGTGGCCCCCTGTTGAGGAGCTTGTTGCCATACCTTATCAACCTCTCGAGGCCTCCTCAAGGCCCTCTCCTCAAATATCACATCCTGCCTCTGGACAACTTTCCTTTGTGCAGGAATATATATGCAATAAGCCATGTTGGTCTCACTGTAACACCACAAGAATGCCCTTCTCTGCAGTGGGCTCCAACTTTGTCCTCTTCTCCCCAAAGACGTATGAATATGGAAAGCACCCAAAGATCCTAATGTGCCCAACCTCCATAAACACCTCCTCAAGAGTCTTACTCCCCAAGACTCTATGTGGGCTCCTGTTCTGCAAATACACTACAGTGTTACACGCCTCGACCCACAAGAGGAAAGGTAATCTGTAGTCATGCAAAATCACTCCAACTACACCCATTATGGCCCTATTCTTCCTCTCCACCAACCCATTTTGTTGGGGGTTATAAGGCATTACATACTCCCTCTTCATGCCCACACTCCTACAAAACTCCATCTCTATGGAGCTATACTCACCCCCATTATCTGATCTCAACACCTTCAACTTCTACCCTTTGGTTCTCCACAAGAGCCTTAAACTCTTGGAGCCTCTTGAAGACCTCATCCTTGGTCTTCAAAAAGAAAATCCAAGTCTTCCTGGAGTGGTCATCAATGAAGGTCACATAGTACTCACATCCACTCAATGATACATGAGACGTAGGACCACAAACATCAAAGTATACCACGTCAAGGATCCATGCAACTCCATTGTCACTGTTCGGGAAAGATGACTTGGTGTACTTTCCCAAAGCACACCTCCTGCACACATCATCATGATCAATGTTGAACTCTGCTAAACCTGTCACCATCTCCCTCAACATCCTGAAATCTCCATGATGCAAGTGGCCCAGCCACCATCCTCCTGTGTCATAACTTGCACAACTCATTGTTGTTGCTCTATCCCACCAAAGCTCTAATAGTGTAAAACATAACCTTGTAAAGCCTCCCACTATGGTCGCCAATAGGTCTAGCATGCACAACACTAAATCCCTTGGGATATATCAGCATTGTCCCTTTCAGAACACCACCTCATACCCCCTGTCCTCCAAGCGAGAGACTGATATCAAGTTCTTCTTTAGCCCTAGAACATAAAGAACGTCTCCCACCTTCAAAGGAGGTAATGACTCCCTCTGAAATGATATTGTCCCCACCCTTGTTGCTCTGACCTTGGAGTTATCTCCAACCACAACCTCCAAGTCAATATCATCCTTTGAGAGACTTGTGAAGTGCCTCTCACTCCAATTATATGGCAATATGCTCCACTATCAACAAACCACACACGAGGAGATGTAACAAGAGTGGCTAAACTCATCCACCTCTATTGATAAGGCAAACTCAGTGTCAAATTTGGAAGTGAACTCGTCCATATTTGCTGAAGTTGCAACTCCTTGCTTCTTATTCTTCTTGTTGGGACACGAACCAACATAGTGACCCATCTTCCCACAAGCAAAGCATTTCATTTAGCTCACTTCCTTCTCCTTCACCTTTTGCTTCCCCTTCTCCTGTTTTGCTCCACTAGAAGACCCCTTATTGGCCTCCTTCTTCTTGCCCTTCACTGCAAGAGCAACATTCTCCTCCTCACCTCTCCCACCACTCTAGTTACCCGCCTTGGCACTCCTCTTGGTCTACTCCTAGATGAAATCGCCCTACATCCTCCTCCAATCTGGAAAGTGCTCTCTAGCCACAATGCCATGTATGAATCCATCTCATTTCTGGGTGAGCCCATCTAATGCAATCTTGACCAATTGTTCCTCTGGGGCAGCCTCTCCCACAACAGCCAACTCATCCTTCACCTGGGAGATCCTAGTGAGGTATGAGGTCACACTATCGGTCTTGGTCATCTTGGTGTTTCTTAGCTTCTACCTCGACACCATCTTCTTGTTCTCGTTAGAACTCTGGTGTAGTGTGACTAGAGACTCCCACATCTTGTAGGCAAAACTCTTCCTGGTCACAAATCGTCCTACGTCCTCCTCCAATCTGGAAAGTGCTCTATGGCCACAATGTCATGTATGAATGCATCCCATTTCTGGGTGAACACATCTAATGCAATCCTGACCAGTTGTTCCTCTGGGTCAGCCTCTCCCACAACAGTCAACTCATCATTCACCTGAGAGATCCCGATGAAGTATGAGGTCACATTGTCGGTCTTGGTCATCTTGGTGTTTCTTAGCTTTTGCCTTAACACCATCTTCATGTTCTCGTTAGAACACTGGTATAGTGTGACTAGAGACTCCCACATCTTGTAGGCAAACCTCTTCCTGGTCACATAAGGGAATAAGTGATCTTTGATGGCATCAAGGATGATTCTCCTTACCTTCACATTCCTCTTATTGAAGTCCACTAACTAAGCGAGATAACTAGGTGGTTGCACAAGAGCCTCCACTAGAGCGTACACTTCAACTTCCTGAAGTATAAGCATCATCCACTCCTTCCAAGGGCCAAAATTATCAGCCCCACTCAATTTGTCCTCCACCCTCAAACGAGTCGTCATGACCCTCACAACCAGCAAAATGGAGCAAATTTGTTACTAGGCAATCTCCTACCTCAACCAACACATCTTGGGGTTTCTGACTAAGGGTTAGTGATTGTTGTTCACTGAGATGGCAGAATCTTTCCCTACTGGTTTTTGTATCAACTAATGCAAAACTCATATCTGACTGTGCTCAAGCTTTGGTACCATGTAGAAAATTAAACTCTGGTATAGCCCAACCCAGTTTCAAGTTTCTGCATGGTTTAATTCCCAAAACCCATCATAAGCATGTGACTAATATATACATTAATTTTTCATTTTAAATTGAAGCAAGGCCTACTCTACTTCTATCTTCTTTTCACAGCTAATACAAGAATAAAATGCAAGCACACACACATAATAATGAGAGACTTGTTTGTGGTCTAAGACCCTAGAAAATCCCTCAAGGGGAAAACAAGATCTAATGGAGGATTTGATTTGCTTCTTTAGAAATTTCTTACAACAATTATTACAACAAGAAATTTCAACTTATCTCTTCCCTTGAAGAAGTGCCTCAGAGGTCCCCATTCAACTGAGTTCTAAACTAATATTTTTGACTCACGGTTTGCTCTCCTCTAGCTGAAATATCAACCTCTTATCTGCCCCTTCAGTGTTGGAAATGGACCACTAAAACACTTATGCTCTGAAACTCGAGTCTGCTAAGTTGGGAATACTCACCCTTGTAGCAAGCTTCTCCTCCTTTAACCACATGCTAAACCACACACCACACTCAAATGTTGGGAAAAATATTGAGAAGGGGGGGCAAATCGGTATTTTAAACTCACTTCAACTTTCCAATTTCTTATTTTGATTTATGTACACTGTTGTCATTCAAGAAACCAGTGTATGTACACCACTGTGGTAAATGCAAACTGCTTATATCCAAATAACTAATTTATCATTTATTTCATTAATTGTTCATCGTTAACCAGAGCATCATTACTTCATTATGCATTCATTAAGCAAAAACCATGAGCAGTAAAGAGCAGATAGATCATTAACACACAAGAAGCATATCAACAAACATGAACACCAGGATTTTAAATGGAAACCCAATGTGGGAAAAAACCATTGTTGTCATCGTCTTTGTCTTCTTCTTTTATTATTAAGAAAACTTCTTACAATCTTGTACTGGCGTAGACTCTTACCAGTAGGCAGGCACCCACCTCCAAAAGGCTACAATCTTCTCTCATTCTCTAGCACCCACTGGAAGGGAGCTCCAACCCCCTGATCTCGTTTATCGGCTCCTACTAAAAGGGAGCTCCTACTCCCTGCACAACTTTACCAGCGACCACTGGAAGGACAGTGTGACTCCCTTACCAAAGGCTCCAACCCTCAGCTCCTTTTGTGGACCACTTTTCATAATATTTCATACTAGATCCACCTGACTCGAAGCATCAAATCCTGTAGGCCACTTTTCATCGTATTTCCAAACTAGACCCACTTCCAACATTAAGCCAAATACCAAGTAATAATTCTGAAATCAAACACTAAACCATCTGAATCACTATATTACCATCAAACCAATCACTGAATCTCAATCAACCATTGCAACAAGATCAAACCAATCCATAACAAATATAAACCATGCACAATCATATACCAAACCATACATTGTTCATCATCACAGAAACACAGTGTTGTTCCTGCAAACCCTGATCAGACATACATCAAAATGTATACACTACTGTTATGAAGCATATCTACATATATACATGCTTCCCTTGTATAAGACCACGGAAAATTTTAGGGGCTAATATTCGCCCATGGGCTAATTTTCTATACTTTAAAAAAACACAGATTCGCTAATTTCCATTTTTTGTAAAAATGGTTTGCCCAAATTTTATAGAATGAAATTATTTTACTCTAAAAATCGCCAAAAAATTATACATAGACTATATAAAAATATTATAAATTTGAATATTTTTACAAAAATATCTCCAAACATTTTATAGATTTCATATTATGGACTAGTGGGATTCGCGTAGGTTTCTAAACTTTAAGATAAATTTCCATCTTTAAAATTTTCCCTGTATAAGGCCTACGTACAAATCTCAAATCACTGAATCTCAATCAACCATTGCAATAAGATCAAACCAATCCATAACAAATATAAACCATGCACAATCATATACCAAACCATAAATTGTTCATCATCACAAAAACATAGTGTTGTTCGTACAAACCTTGATCAGACATACATTAAAATGTATACACTACTATTCTGAAGCATCCCTGCGTATATACGCGCTTCCCTTGTATAAGACCTACGTACAAATCTCAAATCACTGACAACTGAATCTAAATCACTGCATTATTGAAACAACCATTGAATCATGTACTAAATCAATTACAAATCACTGAGTCAATTACAGATCACCACACTGTAGCATCATCATTAATCAACATTCCATTCCATAGCCAACTTAACTCAATCAATATTGTCAAAGACGTCATCCACAGACAGCAGCAAACAGAACAACACTGATCAAATGTCATCAACAAGCCATATTACAAAACCCTTGTATATATACGCAACTTCCATAAGGAATATATGTGTATGTATGCGCTTACCATACACAACACCTGCGTATAGATCTCAACATATTGCAGCCTTCATCTCTGAATATATACGCGACCCTACAAAGATGGATCCATGTATGTATGCGACTCTTTCCAAACACACCTGTGTACAGATCTGAAAACTTTCGCTGCAAACACAATTTTACTCTTCACAAACCTTATTGTCAGGATTACAGACTATTGAATACTTCATTCAGATCACAGCATCATTATAACCACAAATCTATCATTGTTAGTTACTTAGACATTTTCAATAAATAAATCAAACAACAATATATGTCGACATACTTCAAATCTAAAAGTCTTCTCCTTGCTCCCTGGTGCACACCTGTTTCAAATCAGATCACACATGTATAAATCATTACTTGCACCCAACACCTTGATCTCCATCTCATTATATAGCTTTAGCCTTAGCCAATACCTTAGGCAAATACCTTGGTAATGTCATTACTATTCTTTGACGAGATCAAATAATTGTTGGCGCTCCCATTACTATGGGCCAATACCATGGTAAAGACCCTAGGTATTCACATTACCATGGTGCGGATTTTGTACGTGAATTTCTCTCATAGGACCTACGTATATATGCAACCTTTCTTCTTAGCACCCGCTTTTACTTTCTCAAACATCACCTTTATCATTCATTTGTCTCTAGACTGACATTCCTTTATCCATATCACTTGTAACATTTGTACCAGTCTGCATAATCATCTTGTTATCACAATGTTGGCATCTTTATCAAGTAGGTTGCCATCAAAGACAACACATTAGCCACAATGCCAACATCAAAAACTTGCTCGAGAAACTCACTAAAAGGCATGCAGAACAGGCCCACAAAAAGCGCTAAACAAGCCCGAGAACTCGAGCTTCATGTAGTTGACTAAAGGATAATTTTTACTGTTGGTACGCTGGTTCTACAAGTTTCAGACATGAAGATAACTTCAACCTATGTGCAGAAGTTTACAATGGTTGCACCCTTGAGATTCGAGCCCTCCTAAGGACTTTAACTTGGCCTCCAAGAAAGTTGGAATCGCTAGTGGTCTTGGTTCTTGTTCTCTGCTATAAAATAATTTTACAAAGCTCTCTTCCCCCTTTCTCTCCTTGCTCTCTTTTCAATGGCTCTCATGAGAATGAATGAGAGAATTGCTTCCTTTTCCCTTTTTGTCTTCCTTTAGTGTAGAGAACCCTAACCCTTAGATCTAATGGCTAAGATTAAATCTCAGCTCATTAGATCAAGGGTGGAGATCATTCCCTCTCTTGACCACCTCCCTCATGTGTCCCCTTCATTTAATGAGCCTCCTAATACTTTTTTATATGTTGTACCATGGTCATTTTTTTTTGTCATAAAGTCACTGTTAGAATATAAAAGTCACTTTTAGAATATAAAAGTCACTTTAATCAAATAAAGTGTACTTAATTATGGGCATACAAGTTCTTAAGGGTGAGCCTTAGTGCAATTACAAGATTTTTAAGGTTCAATCCTGCAACTATAAGGAGAAAACAATAAACAAAATATTGAGAATACACAGCAACAGAAGAAGGTGACAACAAAAAAACAAAGATAAACTTTAGGTTATTACCAATGTTGCACTTATCATGACAATATCGCCAAAACCAACCTTGGCGATAATATGGACAATAATTATAGCAATAATTTTCCCTTATAAATTATTGCAATAATTTCAATTTATTGCGATAATTTAGATAATTATCGCAATAATTACAATTTATTGTGATAATTTTGGTAATTATCACAACAATTTAGGTTGTTATCATGATAATTTCAAAATTATTGCCCCATCTCTGTCAATTTCAACTTATCATCAATTTTTTTCTTTTCACCCTATTTTTTTAAAAGGTAGTAAGGAGATTGAGATATGAGTATATACTCTGACTATTTCCATCAAGCAAACAAGGGGAAATCTATTGTTTTGATCTCCCATGATTCATCTCATCAAATACATACTCTAGTAGTTAATGGGAATATTAAATTCTTAAAGTGAAAGTGACATTTTCCTTTATTTTTCATTTTCATTCTTTTACTTAAATGTTTAACATTACCATTATTTGACTCGGGATATTTGAGAGTGGTTCCAACCTCATTGGATTTCATATGGAGAAAGAAGAATTTTAGATCCCACTCAAAATCCGGCAAACTTAACATCTTTTAGTATTTCAAGGTGGGTGAGAATGCAACATTTCTACTAGATTTTGTGATGTACAAGGGTATGGAACTAACATTTAATCAAGATCACCAAGCCCTCTATGTACCTCGATGTTGGTGGCATTCATTATTGAGCTCCTCCTTCATGACCCTAGTAAAAATGTACACTTCACTCAAGCAAAATCATTGATTAGGATGTTAAGCTTTTTTATCTTATTTTAATGCTTAGAGGGTGATCTTGATGAGGAGGATCCCAATATAGGCAATGATTTTGATGTTATGTAGCTATTCGTTGTAGCATGGCTTTCTTTGGATTTTGAAGGCCATTTAGAGCCTCTCTATTGATCTATTTTGATTCAAAGATGGATTGCACTCGGTGATATTTTGGTTATATGCGTCATTGCTATATACACGAGAAATGTTGCATATTTATGTATAATAATTTGGATTCATATGGATGCACATGAATTTTATGTTCTTTTGAATATTTTATATATATTTTTTGTTGACCAATCTTTTAGTCCAATTCTAATAACGTTGTTGAGGACATTGTGATCATTTTCCATCAAGCAAACAGTGGGAAATTCAGTGTTTTCATTGCCATGATTCATCTCATGAGATACATTTATTTTTGTTTTGATTTGACTTTGTATAATTCTATTCGACCTTATGAGTCAGGACAAATATCATATTTCAAGATCGATATATGATGTATCACTTAACATCTTATACATCTTACATATTGATTTTATTTTCATATTTATGTAGCAATGTGTTTGTTTGATGTTAATGTTGTTTTAGAAGTTTATAATTGAGACAAAAATTATTATTTTTGTATTTTTTTTAAATACCCAATAATTTCCCCTATTTTCCCCGGTATTATCGATAATTTAAATTTCGAACCCCTGGCAATAAATTATCGATAGCAATAAATGTAACATTGGTTATTAGTAATTACATAGGCAGCGTAAAAAAGTCCTAGAAAATGTGCCTCCTTGTGAGCAGAACCTGGGAATCCAAGCTCCACTCTTTTAATTCACTTGAAACAACCAAGATCAACAAATACACCCTCTACAACACTGACGAGCAAGTTAGCTCCACCTGCCACAAGTTGAAATCATGAGCAAGATCTCATTATTAATGGTTTAGAAACATGTTAGTATTAAAATCTAGCGCATATGTGTTTGTATCCATACATCAGTGTAACTAACTAACTGCATTAACTGTTTCAAGTTATATAATTTGATTAAGGAAGCGCTTCATCTGGGCCCTGGTCAGTTAATAAGTGACTAACAACCATATCCATATTCGAAGCAATTTTTGCAAATATAAAGGGGAACCCTAAAATGTCATGATTGTAACCAATGCAGATAGCACAAATGCACAATCAGTGTCTGTCTGTGATCTTATTAGTCACAACTTAATAGTTGTGCACTCAAAAACACAACTTTCAAGAGAAAGAAGCAAGCTTGTTGAAAGATTCATCCACTGTTCAAAATAGAAGATCAAAAGTTTTGAGATAGCCCAAGCATGGAGACTTGCAGACAGCAGCGATTCGGAAGGGAATACTTGTATATTTCTTGAGAGAACATCCCCTACCGTATTTATCTATTCGAGAAGTCCCAGCATTTCACTATCCTCCCACACTGGTGAAACAAACTCTACAATTCAAGTTTTGATTTCTGGTACCATGTCAGCTCTTAGCATTTTACCATAATTAAAAAATAGAATGAGGATTTTATCTTTCATGATTGGCTTGTAATATACTTTCTTGCATAGGCAATATTCCATGTCAGCCTCACATATAGACTAAGTTTACCAGGATTCCAATCCAGATATGGAAAAAGATCCACCAGTTTTTTGAAAACACAGAATCTGGATACTGCAGGGGAAGGGAAAGTACAAACGATATATAAATATATTTTTATAATTAATAAAATTAATTTATAAAAAAAAGTAAAATATATAAATTTTATATATTTATCGAATGTACTATGTAATACTAATAATTATATAAAATATTTTTTTAAACCATGGTGAATCAGTAACACATTGGAGTAATCTAGGCAAGGACCATGATCAAATCTTCTGGCTGCCACTATAACATCAAGAGCATATCCCTGCAAGCCAGATATACCAATAACTTATGATTTAGAAGAGTCGAGACGTCACATGGGTGGGGGCGCCTACTTACATACAATAATTAATATATTAAATTAATACACTTACAGATAATATATTATAATGCATGGTTATCAGTATTTTACATTAATTATTTTATAATTGCAATAGGTGTAATTATTATCATTAATTATTATTAGGTAAAATAAGTTGTATCTTTATAATTACACGTGTTATTGTTAAGGTGTGAACACGGTGTATTTAAGGTGTAAATTGTTATTACCCCTATCCTTGGGTAAATAATTATAGCTACATCTACACCTATTTCACCTATTATCTACAAGTGTTTGACATTAACAATTTTACCGGTATGGCATAAGTTACACACTAAAGTTATAACCTAGGGAGACCCACATCCGTATCAGGCAGCAGCACAAATCCCCCTTCTTATACAGTGCCAGGGCCACTTGTTATATAGTGCCAGGGAAGTGTCGGAATATTCAAATGAATTCAATGAGGCCACATGCACCTTAAATATATGAATAATAGGAAAGTGCCGGAGGAAATGGAATAGGGCATTATTAGTATTATTTGTGGGAGATGAGGCATCCTTCTATGGATCAAGTGGGTTTCCATCCCCAGCTCACTAAAACTCACCCAATCCATACTTTTTCAGGGGGCAAACTTAACAATATTGTAATAGCAGGTTATAAAGTTTACTTTTAATATATTCCAGAACTGATACATTAAAGTTTCCCAGGGCTGTGAACTACTCTTTATGTTTCGAAATACACAGTATCAACTATTGTTCCCATTCTAAATGTTTCTGATTACACGGCACCACATTCCTCTGGAAAAAAGGCACCACATTTCATGTACCAAACTACATGGCACTGCCATTGCGTGACTCCTGGGCAGATTCCAACAGATTGGGATCTGAATTCATATCCGATGCTGATCTACAGATCCAGCCCTCAAGCCTGACAGATCCAGACCTTCAGTTTATTTGACAACAAGCTGAAGCTAGCTTCACTATGTGCCTCTCAAGGGTTGTCATACTAGGCAATTTTAAACAAACAAAAAAGAAAAGACCTACTAGAATCACTAAGAAAAAGGTCAATAAATCCCGGACATTGGCATATTTTGATGGGGCATCCCAAAATGACCCACAGGTGAGTGATGCAGGGCGTATTATTCACCTGAGAGAATCTCTTTAAAATTCAAAGCAAGATTAGGAAGAGGCACAAATAATTACGCTGAGCTCATGGAGTTGAAGCTTTTGCTTCATCTTGTGGTTGAAAGAGGAATACAAAAGATTCAGATATTTAGGGACTCTCTTGTGGTTCTAAAGTGGACGAAAGGTTCAAGAACATGCAATAATGCTTTCTTAAGACCTGATTAGAGTAGATCTGCAGATTTATTCTTCAGGATATTATTCGTCAAGCATATTAAGAATGTAATTTCGTTTTTATCAATTAAATGAAATCATGATTTTTTCTATGAAAAAAAAAATATTGACCAGATCTATTTTGTGAACATTTTAGTAGCAAGATATCAAACACAAGTGGGAAGACCTTTCCTGAATCCTGACACAAACTCTACAAGTTTTAAAGTTGTTTTTCCTACACATTTAGCATTTTTGGAAGAGTTGATTTTGTGTCTCAGAGACTGAAATCTTTGGCACATAAAATTATCTTTGAAGTCCTAAGGAACGGACAAATTGTAGCAAACTAAATTTTCATCAGTTTCTCTTCTAAAAACAAGACGCAGACTACTTACCACCCTCCGAAGAATTGGCTCCAAAGATGAGCAAAGCCTCTGCAAACTGTCCACCTTTAGAGCTTCCACTATCACACTGCCACAGATATTCCATATGAGATACACAAAGGCACAACCCAGAGAGACTTTGAAGTTTGAACTCACAATTTATAACTTTTAAAAACAATTCAAGAACAAAATCTACAAATCATCTGTCAACAAGCAATCCAAATGTTATAGTCATCAACATTGAATCCATTTCCATTGCACATGCATAGAGTTCAACACTTCAAACTATGTCATAAGACGAGAAAAAAAATTTACTGGACAAGAAACGTGAAAACAAACTTTAGAGAGGGAGATCTTCGTGATTGATCATAGATAGATAGTAGGTAAAAACAATTGTGATCATAGTCCTTTAACAGGAAATGATCATCCCAACAAATCATATTTCTGACCACAACAATAATTCAGCAGATATAACATCTCTCACCAAATCCCTGTTTTATGATTTTATGCCTGTAAGCTATGCCATTGCTTGTTTGACACAAAAAGCAATGCCTGGCATGACTAACTAAAATGCCATAAACTTTCAAAGTTGGAATCTCACATGTAGGTCAAAATCATTTATTTGTTTCAAACTTCCATGTGATCCCTACCGTATAAAGTCATTCACTGTTGTTACTGTCAAAATGACCTACAATTTCTTCTAGATGCCCTTTTTGTAGTTTGTGTCCAAATATTTCCAAAACTCTACAGTCTCAGAAACTACACTGAAAGATGCTGGGGGCAATGAGAAGACTTTAACAAACCCAAAAAAACAATAATCCTTTGGTAGCAAAAACATTCATAAATAGCCTAAGCCCTTCAGCACTTACCAATACAAGAAAATCATAACTTAGCGAAGCAATTTAATATTGAACCAGCCTAGACCCATCTTAACTCCAGATCTACCAAGCGCTGAGACGGATCAAATCTCTTTTTACTTTAAAAGAGGTTTGCATCTCAGGAGGTTTAATCCGGAGATAAGATGGATCTAGGATTGTTTAATTTCCCCCTTTAAGTAGGCTCTATTCCACATGAATACCATGTGTGAATACCATGAAGTTATTCTTATTTTAATGTTTTTTATTATTTTTATTTTATTTTGAACGAGTAAAAATGTTTTACATTATTAATTTTATTTTTATTTTTACTTTAATTTTTATGTAATTTGACTGAGTCAAAATGTTTGTAGGACAGGACATTACAACATCTCTTCCATATTGAACTGGAGAGTGCCTCTCAGCGCAAAAAATTAGAAAACCAACCCAAGCATTCTTAAACTAGTAAGAATAACTCCAAATAGCATCCATGGTTTTCAGAAACAACAATAAAAGAAAGAAAGAAAGAACAAAAACAAACAAACAAAAAAACAACAACAACAACAACTTTTTGGTACGAACTGTTACACCTGAAGATCACCACAGATTTGTAGCAGAAATTTATTTACACGAAAAGAAAAAAAAAAACATATATATATATATATATATATATCTAAGGACTTTCAAGCCATTTTTAGTTATTTCTCGAGAAATTGACTAAATGCCTCAAAACACATGAGAAGAGTATAAGAAATAACCAGAAAGACCTTAAAATGTTAGAAATATTTAAAAGGAAGCAACTAAAATCAGATACACAACACTTTATTAGATTAATTTCCAAATGACCTGGACATTTTGAGCCAAAAAGGTAAACCAAAACAATATATTCCAGAATCATATTTCTGAAGGATTTGCATTCCATTTGCATCTAATACAAGTAATAGCAATGGTCAACCAACTTTCAAGGATGCTCGATGAGGGAAACACATATGGGGCATGTGTGGAAGCACCCCCCAAAGTCTTGAGAAATTTCATAGGGGGGTATTGGGGTCCTTGACACAGGGGACCCCACCCAAAATGCTAAAAAAAATTAAAATTAAAATATATGAACATAAATCATTGAAAACTTATACATAACAATGCAACAATAACCTACATCATTACATGTAACATAATAAATCACAATGATATATGTGGTGGTGTAATAACATAATAATCATGATTCAAAAATCATCTACACAACAATGTGCCAATAACATCCATCATTACATGTAACATAATAAATGACTTCCTCATGTATCTAAAGATACCCCCAATCTAATGTACAGGTAATTAAGGAATTACTCTAGGACGATAGAGAATCTGCGGTTAAGTTTTCGCGAGGGTTTTGGACGAGGGTCTGGACACTGCATGACACTGCAGACTTCCCATAGACCTGGTTTCGTTTTAATCCTTGAAGGCATCTAGCCGCTCATTTAGCACATCTACGGTTCTGCCTTACCATATCAGCTGGCAACCTGTTGGGGGTTCAAGGGTTTATCTGTTGTTTATGTTTTTACCTTACTATTATATTACCGTCGCCCGACTGTCACCCCTGTCATTATCCCAGGCCGTCTGTTACCATATTTGCAATCTTTGTTACCAGCATTTTCGAGGTTTCCTCCTTTTCTAGGTGCAGTTGTCAACATGGATGACCTCAATGTCGTTGATTATTCAAAAGATCCATTGGAAGCAGTCTCCATCTGGCAGTCCACGTACTTCACATCTGTAGGTATGTATAGCTCTGGCTTCTCCATAAATTTTTCAACATTTTCTTATGCGGAACCGTCCCATCCTCACGTTGTTATTCTCCCGGTTGAGCCGCCCACATGGCCGTCACTCTCAACACCTCCGTCTTCCCCGGCTACCCTTGGTTTCGTTTCAGACTGTTTAAACCCTAACCCTGGTTTGGACCTCCCTGTTTCTGAGGTACCGCCCAGACAGGTTGACCCACAGGCTACGCCCACCGGTTATTTTCCCTCAATTGCCAACTTACCTCACCCGACCACCTACGCTCCACCCTCAAGCAGTTTCACCTCCGTTCTGCCGCTCACTAGTTCCATACCTTTCGCCGCAGGGAACCCTAACCCCTCCTCGTCAAACCCTAACCCTACCCATGTATCCTCGGGCCCTGATTCGAAACAAGTACCGTTTCAGTCTCATTATCAGGGGTCAAAAAAGAAATACAGGTGCCACAAGTCCAAGGCGAACGATATTATTCTCAGGCTGGACAAAGACATACAGTGGGGAGAAACAATGGACTTTGCTAGCAGGGTTCTGGTAGGGCGCATCAGAGGCCGGAATTACACAGTTGCTGAAGACATGGGCATCTGAGGTTTGGGGACACCATCTGGTGGACATCCCATTTGTACAGACTTTCGTGCGGGGATGGTTTGCACTGAGATTTGCTCGAGCCGACCACACAAACTGGGTTTTGTCCTCCTATTGGCATTTTGAACATGCCCCTGTACTTTTGAAACACTGGACGCCTCTTTTCGATCTGGAGACTGAGCAAATTGGCATTGGACCGGTATGGATTTGGCTCCCGGGTCTTCCCCTACAATATTGGTCTGAGGATATTTTCAAGCGGATTGGAAACGCTATCAGCACCTATATGGAATTTGACAAATCCTACCAAACCACGGGTATGATGGCATATGCCAGGATTCTCATCAATTTGGATACTCGAGGCCTACAGGAGCACATTACTATTCAGTGGAGGAATACCTCCCCAAAAAAAATGATTGACTATGAGGGCATACCATATCGATGCCGGAGATTCCACAAGGTTGGGCATTTATTCAAGGACTGTCCTCTCAATCACAAGAACAAGAGTACAGCACAGGACATGGAAACGGAGCAGACCAGAGACATTCCTAATCAACCTGAAAAGGAAGTCAATTTGGCGAAGAACAACAGGACCACAGAGGACATTCGAGGGGCATCTAACGAAGCAGACATTGACAAGGGAACCAAAGCTACAAACCCTCCATCCTCTCCTCCACCAACGAGCACCAGTCCGGCCAAGGAGGACATCACTCCACCAGGTATGTCATCTACATCCTCCTCTCTCTTTACTCCTCCATCTAGTATTACTGCTACTATTGCATCCCATTTTAACTATATTGCATCCCCTCCCCTCATATCTCCATCTTTATCCTCCACTTCCCCTCTGGAGCAATCATCTTTAGGTATCCAGGGACGGGCTCCCCTCACCTCCCTTCATTGCACTCTTCCCCTCCCACCCCCTATCATTGCCCCCTTTCATCCATCTCTTTCTTCTTCCTCCCTCCCCACTATACCCCTCCCCTCTCCCTCAATATCCCCCAGATACTCTCTACGATCCAGATCAAGGGATAGAAGTTGTGATGCGATTGGATTGGATATGGAAGTTGCCCTTGCCTCACATAAACCCTCCAGGGGGAGCCCATCTCACCTCACTAGAGCCAAGCACACGGCGGAAGAGGAGGTCGCCCTCGGGCGACAACAAACTATTGATAGGGCCCTTAGAGCAAGGAATGGCCCTCTCCCACACCCTCCATGAAGATTCTTTCTTTCAATTGTAGAGGGATTGCTAGCCCTCCCAAAAAACTAGCACTCAAGGGGCTCCTTACCTCAAATCTGGTGGATATCATATTTTTACAAGAAACCCTTCGTTCAATCAAAGCCCTTATTACCATTCTTAATTCATGGATGCCGAATTGGACTTTCCATGCCCTGGATGCGACTGGGAGATCAAGGGGCATTGCTATTGGTCTTTGTAACAAATTTGTAGTTCTCAGAAATATTTGGGGAGGTAGGGGATATATTGGTGCGAACATATATGCCTCCTCTTTGGAAACAAAAGTCCGTATTATGAATGCATATGGACCTTGTTTGGGTAGGGCAAATTTCTGGAGAAGATTACTAGACTCAGATTTTCTGCAGGTTGACAACATCATACTTGGTGGGGATTTAAGTTTCTCTTTGGGGTTTAGTGAATCTTGGGGTCACCTTGCTCAAGTTGATGGTTTATCTGATATGATCTCAACCTTGCTGGAGGAACATCAATGGGTGGACATCCCATATGCCAAGATATAGCATACATGGACAAATAATTGAAGTGGAGATTATAGTTTGGCTAGGAGGCTGGATCGATATCTCATTAAAGAAGCATTTTTAAATACCCATCCTCGTATCAGACAATGGGTTGGAACCGGAGGTATATCTGATCATCGCCCTATATATATGCAGCTGGAAGACATAAATCAAAGAACAAAAGGCCCATTTAAATTCAATGCCTCTTGGCTAAAGGACTCTTCATACATTCAGATGGTAGGTACTTCTGGCAATCCAATCCTATACCGAAACACGAGGACCACACTGAAGGATTCATCCACAAACTGAAAGAACTGAAAGGGATCTCTAAAGCTTGGGCACATCAAAAGCGGAAGAATGATGACAACACCCTACAAGAAGCAGAGCTGGCCATTGCCACACATGAAGACTCCTCGAATGGCACTTTCATATCACAAGAAAGCAAAGAACACTACACTTCCCTCATCATGAAGCGATCCCAAATACTGAAGGAAAGAGAGGAGAGCTGGAGACTCAGGAGCAGGGCTATCTAGCTCACTGAAGGTGATGATAATACCAAGTTCTACCATAAATTTGCCAATGGTAGGAAAGCCATAAACACCATTTAAGACTTCAAAATGATCAGGGACAATCAGTTACAACACAAAGGGATCTGGCTAGTCTAGCCACTGCGCACTTTAAAAGCATATACAAGGCCCCTAGGGCTGCAAATATTATGGAAATCATGTGTATTGACAAACACTTTCCTAGATTCGTGGAACGGGAGGATGTTGAGGACCTGACGAAGGAAGTATTGAAGGAAGAGCTTGAGGCAACAATCAAATGGTTCAAGAAAGACAAGAGCCCCGGCCCAGATGGTTGGACAATTGAATTCTATATTGCTTGCTTTGAAATCTTGGGGGATGACTTGCTCAAAATTGTGGAGGATTGCAGAAGTAGGGGTAGAATATCATCTACCATCAAATCCACCTTTATAGCCCTTATCCCAAAATCCGACCATCCTACCTCCTTCAATGATTTCCGACCCATATCACTCTGCAACTGTCTTTATAAGATCATTGCCAAGATCATCGCAAAGCGCCTTAAGCCTATTCTATCTAACCATATTTCCTTTGAACAATTCGCATTCCTACAACATAGGCAGATTCATGAGGCCATTGCCACGGCCCAAGAACTCCTCCATTCGGTGCAGATGAGGAAACTAAAAGGCATGGTATTGAAAGTGGACCTATCCAAGGCATTTGACAGAACAAATTGGCTCTATATTAGATTGTTACTAACTCATCTTGGTTTTCCTTATTCATATATTAAATGATAATGTGCTGCATCATGGATGTTTCTTATAGTGTATTACTGAATGGGGAGGCCACACCATTTTTCATTTTGAAGAGAGGACTCAGGCAAGCATGCCCACTCTCCCCACTACTTTTCCTGCTAATCATGGAAGGATTAAGTAGAGCTATCATATCAGCACGAAGCAGGGGTCACTTGGCTGGTATCAAGATCACTGAGAACTGTATTCTTACCCACCTCTTATTCGTTGATGACGTTCTCATTTTCTTAAATGGTAGTATTGGGGATACTACAGTCCTACAAACATTTTCAATCTTTTTCAGCAGGCAACGCGGATGATTATTAATGACAGTAAGTTTACGCTTACAGCCTTTGGATGCACACAGCATGAGATCGTGTTTTCTACACAGCGCTTCCCCTTCACATTACAAGAATTGGAGGACATACTGAAATATTTGGGCTTCAGGCTCAAGCCATATGGATACAAGATAGTTGACTGGACCTGGATCATTGCTAAAGTGGAGAAGCGTCTACATGTTTGGTATCACAAATATCTCTCTCGTGCGGGAAGATTAGTTCTCATAAAGGCTATGATAGAAGCCACACCTGTATTTTGGATCACTCTTACCTGGATCCCAAGAGGTATATTGAACAGACTACAAAATTTATGCTGCAGATTTCTATGGAAAGGCAACCAACCGGGCAGATTATTTGCTTGGGTCAAATGGGACACGATTGCCAAGCCCAAGAAATGGGGCGGTTGGGGAATTAAACGACTAGACTTATTCTCCAAAGCTCTGGCGGCAAAGCTCAGCTGGCAACTTATTGCTACAAATAGTCTCTAGACCCGGGTGGCACACGCAAAATACATCTAGCCTGTGGATTTGATGGACTGGTTCAGACAACAGCACAGGGTGAACAACAACATATCCAACATCTGGAAGGCCGTAATCAATATTATTCCTCTCATCCGAGAAGGTATAACATGGAGAATCAAGGAAGGGAATGCAGTCCGTATAGGCATGGACCCATGGATTGGTTGTGGCAATGCGCACAGGTTGCCAACAGAGTTGTTACAATACTTACATAACAGGGATACCACTCATATCAAGAATATTGGAGACACCAACAACTCTACCATACTTCAACACGCCTAGAAAATAGCTCAAGATTTGGACATTCCTATATAATGGCATCAAGATTGGTATGACTACATGAAAGCCCTTACCCAGGCACATATTCAGCTAACTGCAGGGCCGGACGAGATTGTCTGGGCATTTGTTGAGCACGGCACTTACTCTCCCAAGGATGGATATCTAAGATTGATGGAACCTTTCAAACCCCTGGATATCAACCCTACATGGAAAACACTCTGGAAGCTCAAAGCTGCTCCTCAAGCCCGTCTACTTATGTGGAATATTTTGTTTGACAAGATTCCCACGGGTCTCAATTTGATGAAAAGATCTTTCCATGGTCCTTTCTAGTGTCAACTCTGCCGTAATGATGAGGAGAGTACTGAACATCTCTTCCTAAACTGCCCCATCACCAAGGAACAATGGAACTTCATCATAGCTCACTATCCATGCTTAAAAAATTGGCAAGGATGCCTGGAGTTTATGGTGTGAAAACCACAATGGCAAAACCAGAAATATGCCTCTTCTTATATGCTAGTCACTGTGGATTACAAGAAATCAATGTATTTTTAACTTCAAGATACCTCACTGGCCTGCTATCATGATCAGAACTATTGCAGATTTTGATCTCCTCCCCTCCCCAAATTATCAAGCCTGAAAACATTGACAAGTCTATACTGTGGGCATATTTTGATGGTTCTGCTCAGGAGGCGGGTTGTGGTGGGGGAGCCATACTTTATCTGAATGAAACACATTGTATCAAAATACAAATGAGATTAGGGAGGGGAACAAACAATTATGCTGAATTATGCACTGCAAAACATCTCATTCATTTTGCATTAGAAAAGCATTGCAGACATCTACAACTCTTTGGGGATTCCAAAATTGTTTGCAATTGGTTAAATAGAGCATCTCACTGCAATGCATATTCATTGAGGGATATATTGGATGAGGCTCACAAATTGATTTCTACTTTTGACTCATTTACCTATCATCACATTTACAGGGAGCGAAACTCGGGGGCAGATTTCCTGTCCAAAGAGGCAGCGCTTAGACAGAGCGATGACTGGCAGATACAAGAAGAGATAGATGGGACATTCCACCAGCAATATCACAGACCTTTCGTGGAGCTCCGAGAAAATGGGCTATAAGCCCTTTATTTTTGCATAACTCTTGTATATATTATGTTATTTATATTTTACTGCACTTGATTAACTATACAGTACATATGGTACCAAATTTGATATTTAAATTCTCTCTCTGAGAAGAGACAGAATCAAAATTTTGATTTAGTTGAACAGGCACAGGAAACAGATGAACTATTTATCATGACTCCCTGCGTGGAGATACATATCTGAACTCTTTTTTGTTTCTTTTGAACTCGATAGGCAAATTGCCTCCATCTGCATATGCTCTAGCATCTACAAAATGTAATTTCTTATATATTAATAGAAATTACGACTTTTTTTCAAGGGATTAACAAAAAAAGAAAAAAAAAAAAAAAACAATCATAATGATACATGTAGTGATGCAATCACATAATAATCATAATTCACAAATCATCTACCACCGTTGTGATTTTCAATACAATTGGAAAATTCAGAGGATATAGAACTGATCTAATAACATGTCAAATGACAAACAAGCATTACAGATCAGGGCAATGCCCCAGTGATCTCTGCTTCAGCCACTTCACTACGGAAAAAGGACCAACAATGGGAATGTAGGTATTTGAGAAAATTCATTTGCATTCTCCAGAACACTCCATGGCATAGCAACCAACCCCAGTTGTGCCTCATTAGGTCACTCTTCATCTACCTGTGCATTACATTTACATTCATTTTATTTTTTATTTTGATTGTCTATTTTTAGACTTCGGTGAAAAGGAAGCATCTCATTTTTTTAGGGGAGCATTCCCTACTGGATCTCCCTGAACAGAAGGCATCGGGAGCACATGTACCACTGAGTACTATAAGAACAGGAAAAAGTAGCAGTCATCCAAGAAACCTACAAATGCTGCAGTGACAAATGAAAGCCTGCTGAGCTGTTTGCTGACGGGATTTGCTACATAGTGGTTGCAAGTTCAATCCACATGGAGCTGGTCTGTCTAAGTACAGCTTCCACGTGGTAACTGTATGCACAGCTGAAGGCAAACAGGATAAAGATATACACATTATGCAGAACCAACATAAAGGAGGACCACATCTAGATTCTAGACAAAAGAACTTCATCTGCGCAAAATGAAAATATCTGCCCCAATGCCAACAGCAGACTGCAGATGCAACACTCCTCATGCATAAAGTATACGCACGCAACACAATACTGTCAATGAATAATTATGGTTGGTTTTGGAAAATCCAGCTTGCACAAATTATAATTTAGAAACGCTGATGATGATAAAGTCTAGACTGTATTCAAATACAGAACCTTGGGCAGGCATGACATATACTGCAATAGCAGTTACAACTAAACTATGGGTGGGCAGTCGACACCATAGAAAAACAATAAAAACCCCAAAAAAACAACTTCTAGTTCTTTTTGGTTTATAGGAAACTCCTTGTACAAATTAGAATTTAGAAACATTGTAGAGGCTGGGCTGTATTCGTGTGCTCAACCTAGGTCAGGTAGGCCATTTTGCTCCAATTCTAGTTACAAATAACCCACGAGTGGACACCATGGAAAAATGATAGAGACCCGAAGCAAACAACTTCTAGCACGTAGGACGGAACATGTTGTACACCAAATCCTACTTGGAGAAGAGAAAGGGGTCAACGTGCAGAATTCAAGATTGATGATCAGGTGTCGAAAAAATGAATCAAGTTTAAACACAGTAATTGGTTCAGAACATCCAAACCATTGACAACATACGACCAAATCCCGAAGCAGAAACCCTGAAGGCAAATGATATAGGTCACAATGGTGTTGCGAAGTTAATATTTATATGTTGCTTGGCATCACATTAGAGAATAACAACCAAGGTGTCCACGAGATTTGAACCTACATCTCTTCATACAAAGCGCATCCTCTACCTACTCTTCATCCATATTGCCAATAGACAATAGAGGCTAGTAACCACAATGTTTTTTGCAAATTGAACTCGAGGGGACTGTGACCAGCTACAAGCTATCGCCCAAATCAAACATTCAAATGAAACAAAACTACATACCCAACATCAATGGTCACTTAAGACCCTGTCACCCAGGATCTCAATCCCCAGCAAGTTCCACTTTCCGGAAAACATAGCATCTTAGTAATTTTATGCTAAGCTACTTACCACGACTTCTGTCATGTAAAACAAGACAGAGTCACCTGAACAAGCAATGAAACCCTAGTAGAATCAGACTTAAAATCCTCCCTAAAGCAGACTATGTCTAACTATTACTCATACCATATCCTCTTGCTGCAAAATTATTCAGAACTAACCAACCATTATTGAGATTGGATTTACTAGATATAACCAACTGAGCACTTTAATGCAAAAATACTGACGCTTCACACACCACACGGTCCTGTACGGTTGCAAGTACAGTCCAGGCACAACTCTCAAGCCACAAATACAGATTCAATTAAAGCTGAGCGAAAATATAGTAGATATCTTGCTTTTACGTAAGTGGGAAAGTCAGAAACCTCGCAAGCTGAGGAACCTTCTGGCGTTTTTCCTCCGGCGGGTCTTCCCTCTCCAGCGGCCGCTTCTCTCTTGTCATCACCACTGGCCGTTGCATTTACCGAAAATTTAAACCCCGGCTCTTCGAACCCCCAGATCTATAAATCACAAACCCTCTGATCGCAAAGGCCGGTCGCGAGGACCAAAGAGAGCTAGAAAGCTTTACTGTGACAGGCCCGCGGCCCTTATTACAGGCGTTCAGCGAACCTGGCAGTCTGTGATACCGCAGCTGAGAAAATGGGACCTGGAAGTAGAGCCGCTATGATAAAAGACCCAAATTTTGACCAAAAAATAACGTCATGAGATTCAGCGTAAAGAGAGGTTTTATGTCATTTGCCCGAAGCTTCCATGGCCGCCATGGCCGGCTGTCCGACTGTATCTGGAGCTCAGAATTCTGAACGAGGGTCCCTCCCAGTTCTCAAATCGTTTGGTCCGAACTCCGCCTCTTTCCGGCGCCCGCCTTCACTGCCTTCCTTAAACGGGATCGCCTCGGATCGCCACGAATCTGACCCGAGCTCATCCGCTATTGGCAGCGAGAATTCCTGGCCGTCGATGGTCGCCAAACTTGCATGATCTTTAGAGCTGCGGGGATAGAGAGCGTTGCGGTGTTGCAGATGCAAATGCGGATTTATGGTAAGATACTGATGACGTGTCACATCTGACGGTGCAGACTCTAGAACATGTGGTCTGCGGGTTGTCCATACGGAGGCTGCTACCCAATAGAAAGATGACACGTATTTCCCGTTGTTTTCGGGTCTCCATTAAACGCGTTTGCGGACATAAGCGAATAATGGTTGGACTCTAGATTTGGGGATGTAATGAGTTAAGGTAAGTTTTTACCATGTGATGTTTGTTAGTTAAATTATGGTTTAAATTTAATTAAAATATTTACTTAATAGAAGCGGTTTGATGAGATGGGTGGGAAGCATGATTCTAATTAAGAAAATTATATCATCAGAATTTTTGTCAACGTGTTTTTAATTATCTAATGTAGTTTAGCGTAAATTTAATAAAATAATAAATATTTTATTAAAAAAATTAATCTATTTTCTACCATAAAAATAAATATATTTTAGAAAAAATAAACAATTAAAAAAATTATTACCTATAATAAGAATTTAAGATTATAATTTGATTTAATTTTATAACTTAAATAGTAATCAGAGCAAAAATTAGTATTGCTCAATTAAGAACTAACTTCTATTAATGATTCGTATTGCTCAATTAAGAACTAACTCGCATCAATTTCTTGCAAAACTAGTGGGTGGAAAAGACCTAAAAAAGATTGGGTAGAATTGGTGTGTACTTTTTGCACTTTTGGGGCGGTGGAATCGAAAAAACATTTCATTTTGGAATGTGATGCTTTCTTTTAAGTGAGGGGATTGTTAGAAGGTTGCGTCAGCTCATCATTAATTTGAATAATAAAATGACTGAATTGCAAAAAGCAAAAAAAAGGGATGACGGTTGTCCCATAGACTATTTCTGGTCTAGTACTTATTGGCATTTAATATGTTATATAATATTTTATTTTCTCAATACTTACTCAATTTTGATATATTATACTTTTTTTTTTGCAATGCTTATTTACCGACTTTTAATGCATTATGGTTTACTATACTTACATTGTGTCTTGTCGGATAACTAAACATAAAGTAAAAGGAAAACATAACTCCATAAAATTTAATTAAGAAACTTGATAAAGATTTTTTTTTAGGAATAATCTTTAAAATTTAATTAAGAAACTTGATAAAGATTTTTTTTAGGAGTAATCTTTTGAGATTTTTGGGATAATCTTTTAAGCTGAAGAAGGGAAAAAAAAAAGCTAGTCTAAGTGAGCTAAAGGTTGGTTATTTCCTCTTAAATTAAGAGTTTAAGGGCATTGTCTACGGAAAATTTGTCCATGGCCAAAAGTGGTTGAAATCTGGCCAAAAAATCTAGTAATAGAAGTGTTTGAATTGTGTTTTTTTATGGTGGAAATGGATTCAGCACCATCAAAAACCCTTAGGGTACCCAAAATCTTGAAGTTCGACAATTGTAACTTGGATTTACAAAAAAATTGTACCAAATTTTCTCAAAATCTTACCAGAATTTCTATAATTTTCCGAGCAAATTTTAAACTTGGTTAAATTACAAAAAGGTATAATAACACTATACACATGTGAAAAATTTATAATCCTTCTCTTAAACTAGATTGTTTTCCTTTTTCGCATGTATCAATTTTTAAATGTAGCTTAGGTGCCTAATTTAAGAGTTTACCTATATTACTAATGGTTCATGATGCAAGAAGGTGATTATATGGCAATGACAACGGCTAGTGTAAAAATTTGGAAGGATGCATTATATGGCTAGTTGAATCAAGTGGTTTAGAGAGAGATTTTAATAAGGCAAATGGTTAAAATATCCCTAAACCAATGTGAAGAAAAACACTAAAAAAAACACTAAAGTATCAATGTAATATAACATTTCAAAATTATTAACTTATCATTTTACTTTTTATTTCAAAAATAAATATTATAAGTAATATAAATACAAATACTAAAAAACCTATCACCATCAAATGGAAAGTGCCAAGAACATTCATGTCAAAGTGCTTGGAAAAACTATTACCTTTTAAATAAATATATCATGAAGGTTATAAGAAAGTTAGAAAAAACATTCCCACACATGGTGCATTTTCTTAAAGAAAGTTTTTAAGACCTAATAACAGTGTTAACTAAAATAAATCAACTTAAATGAAGTAAAATTTTAAACTTAGTTGTGATAAATTTCCAAGTTTCACTTTTTTTTATGTAAGAACTTAAATCGCATGGAAATTTAATATTTTAAACTTAGTTGTCATAAATTTCCAAGTTTCACTTTTTTTTTATGTAAGAACTTAAATCGCATGGAAATTTAATATTTTAAACTTAGTTGTGATAAATTTCCAAGTTTCACTTTTTTTATGTAAGAACTTAAATCGCATGGAAATTTAATATTTTAAACTTTAAATATATAATTATGAAGTAAAATTTTAAACTTAGATGTGATAAATTTCCAAGTTTTACTTATTTTTTTCAGGTAAGAACTTAAATCGATAAAAATTTAATATTTTAAACTTTAAATATATAATTAGTAACCAAATAAGGGTAATTGTAAGGCTAATGTATAATTAGTAACCAAATAAGTGTACTATATAACAGCCGTTTAGTTTTTATAAAATTTAATTAAATTAAAAAATAATAAAGATGTATAAAAAAATTATCACAAAAATAAAACAATTAATAAAATATTGTATTATTGAAAGGCATCACTAAAATTTAAGAAATATGATTTATTAATATTATTTATATTAACATATTTACACTTATACATATATATGTTTTAATTTTTATTAATATAAATGTTTGTTATAATTAAAATACTTTTTTAATATGACAAGGGCTACATAGTAGCTAGTACCTGCGTTTGCTCAAATATAGTTTGATTAAACTAAAAAACAATACACGTATAGATTTCATAACAAAAACAAAACAACTAATTATACATTGTATTGTTGAATGCCATTACCAAAAATTAAGAAATGTTATTAACTAATATTGTTTATATTAACATATATACACTTTAAACATATATGTGTATATTTATTTTTATATATACTTATGTGTTTTAGTTTTTATTAATGTATATAATTTTCTATAATTAAATTTATTAAAATATGTTTTTAATATAATAATAATTCATATATGGAGAAAAAGTTTAAAAGTTATGAAAATGGAATAGTAGAAAAAAGAAAAAAATAAAAATAAAAAGGAAATAAATCTAAGAACGAAAAGTAGTAAATAAAAAGGAAATAAAATTAAGAACAAAAAATTAGTAACTAAAAAAAATAGAAGTTACTAAACAAACCATAATAAGACCTCAACCAATCACTTTACAAATAAATAGATTTAAATAATAATAATAATAATAAAATAAAAAATAAAAAATTGAATTCTCAATGTTAAACTATGGATAAATGGCATAAATTTTTTGTCAAAGACAAACTAATGCACAACCAAAACAAAACTAAATGCCTAATACCATGTCTGCCCCATCATAATAATGAGTCATCTCAAATTGGAAATATGGAGAAAAAACTAAAAATCATTAAAATTGAAATAATAATAAAAATATTAGAAAGTTAAATAAAAAGGAAATAAAAACAAAAACAAAAAATTAGTAACTAATGGAAATGGAAGTTACTAAAAATTTCATAATAAAACCTCAATGAATCACTTTACAAATAAATAAATTTAAATAATAATAATAAATAACAAAAATTGAATTCTCAATGTTTTACTATGGATAGGCGATAGAAATTTTTGGTCAAAGACAAACTAATAGGCACTAAGATAGGGATTACATAATTATTTTTATAATATTTTCAATAATAACTAAATTGAAGATTTAATATCTTAAATTTTATATATACAATTGAAGACAAGACATAATAAATAATAAATAATCAATTTTATGATAATCTTAGATAAACAAATTGGAGAATATTTTTAACAATTAAATTATCACTTCTAATTTTGAACACACACACACACATATAGTTAGCTTGAGTGGGCCTAATGCTTAAGAACATGTGTTTCCTTCTAAGAGGTCACAGGTTCAAATCCAGAGGGGGTAGAGTATGTATGTCTTCGTAGACTTAGCAGTCAAATTTCTACGTGGAGGTGGGTCCCTTGTCCCACAAACAAGGGGGTCTCATACACCAATTTGGTGGCTCCATTGGTCGTGACCTTAAAATTGGATAATAATAATAATAATGATATATATTAAAATTTAAATCTTTATCAATCATAAACATATTATTATAAATAATTAGTTCTTTTTTTTTTTGTAAGTCGAAATTTTATTCATTCGTCAAAAAAGATGTACATCATGATTAACAAAAAAATAGATGGTCTCACCCCGGCCAGGTTTGTTGACCATCGTTTGCAGCGTATGACAAAAAACAAAAAGGAGACTAAGGACATCGTCCATAACCGAGAAGCCCAGAGGCACCAGAAGACAAGTAACACAAAGAGAGCACATGTAGTCATGTTAGTCATCTGATGTGATGGAAGTTGGGTTGTTCGTGTTGAGAATTCAATAGGGCAATGAATATATTAATTCTCTTAACTTGATAATTGTTTGTGTTGCCTTTTACTTATTAGTTGTGTTCATTATTATTCCAAAGTGCAATACATCGAACAACTACCAACACAGTAAGAACAATGACATAGTATATAGGCTGCAAGCCAAGCCAAAACCCCTCCTCTTGAGGGGAAAACCCATAAATCTCTTCTTATCTTTCAAATCTTTCAATTGATGAATACCATGACTTAGACTCAGACAAATACCCTCCAAGATAAAGTCTACCACGACCTCCTATTGCAATATCTTCAACCTCCTAGTATATCCGAAATTATGTTGCCCAACAACCGCTGCAACTGTTGATTCTTCTCTAGGAGAATTTGATCTCCCTCTGATAGCCTTTCTCTTGACTTCGCTTGCCTTGACTTGAGTCCTAGGGCTAGTAAGATGCCCTAAGAGACCTTCGTTTGCCTTCCCTTCTCTTCTGCTTCCAAAATCGAACCCAGAAGGTCTAGCGCAGAAACCCTAACTTCGATCTTCCCAGAAGAATAGATAAGGCCCAAAAACAATTTGGCTTCTACGACTCCCTCTTCTTCGCACTTCCTTCTTTGACTTCTTTTTCTTCTACTTCTTCACATAAGAGATGAGAGAGTGAGTGATCCAAATGGAGGACGAGTTCTCCTTATATATAGGTTTCCTCAAGGGTGTGTGTGGCTCTTCATGTAGGCCGACTTGATCTTGGAGGTATTTTGACACTTTCAAGAAAAAATATTTTTTTCTTTACAATTTACAATGTGCCCATAGGGTTTTCCATATATGATAATGACTCTTCTACCTAGGAAAAATCCTAGAAGCACTCAATGGGTGTTTTACCTATAAAACAAAAGAACTTGAGCATGAAATCCATGCTCAAATAATAATAATAATTTACTTTCTATTTTTATATTTACAAGAATACAATTCATACTTATGAAGACCGAAGCTAGTTACACATTTTTCAACAGTCTGGGGTTGTCCCAAGAGGAGGCGAAGGACAGAAGGAGCATTGGACATGCCCTTCGAAGTGAGCCATCCAGGACTCCATCTTCTCCACCTTCTCCGATAGCAAGTTTTGTCCACACCAGACCACCACCACTCATTCTCAAACCTAGCACTGGAAGTAGTGCATTATGTCCAAGGTGGCTACTAGTTCAACATACTCCTCTCTTTGAATCCGTTCAACCATTTCCAACCACTCTAGCAGGGATTGTATCAGCTCGCGACAATTCTCCAGACAACAATGTTGAATTACCCTCGCACCAAGTGCCAAATGCCTTACAGACCCACGTCTTCCCATGCCACCACATCGCATGTCACCACTCTGTTGTGGTTGCTGCGACCGCCCCACACACCGCGTCATTGAGTCGCCACCTCCACAACCACCTTGCACACCAGCCACCATCCGCTAGGGGCGCCCCGCTGTCTTACCACCCCAATGAGTCCCTTACGCCTCCACTTTTGGGTCTAAAGATTGTATTTGTGTTTCTGTGTCCCCGCATCCAGCCGAGCCAGGCTTTGCTATGGGGGAGGACCACCCTCGCCGCAAAGATGGGCACATACTGGCTAGACAAGCAACAACACTGTCGATATCAGAGTCAAGAATGCAAGAACCACCGACAGACTTCCAAACATGCATGACCCCTAACTGCCAGGCTCGCCTTGCCCAAGGCTAAAATCGCCAACCACCTAGGCAGGGATGAGAGCTAGCACTTTCCTCCTTGCAGCAGCAACACACACTTATCAGACTTTCGCCACCCCGTCAATCTTGCCACCCTAGGCTCCAGCACATAAAATCAGTGTAATTTTGAAAATTCATAAGAAGAAGGGCCGAGCAATACCCGACCCTGCCTGAAGCACTCCGAGGAGCGCCTCCCCAATCGCACCAGCAACAGGCAACTATGGCAACCTTCAAGGACCCAACTCCCTTCGCCCCATAACACAAAAAAACCACACACTGAGAAGCAGAGCGGCCCAATTATAGGCCCAACAGCCTACGAAGGAGTGCCATGCACAGAACCGCCACCACCCCTAGAAGCACCGCCAACTATATCGCCGCCGCCACCCCTAGAAGCACCGCCAACTATAACGCCTCCACCAAACTCCAAGAAACCAATAAACCATGACTTCCAATTTCTAAATGAACCAAAAATACAAACTAGTCGGCACCTCCGAAAGCCGCATTGTGTATGCGCAGAAAAACATGGGATACCACCCCTAGAACAGGAAGGATACTAACTTGCAGAGCCAAGAGTCTGGGAAGAAACTTCAGGGTTGCCACCATGCCCAGAAAATCGACTACGCCTCCTTCACCGACAAGTAGAATACCAATAGGTAATGTGAAACCATAAATGAATTCGCCATAACTCATGTGTCTTAGATCATTGCCTCCCGTGTTAGTCGAGGCGCTGAGGTATTTCACATGGACGCCATAACTCTCCCATGTACGCCAAGTGATTTGACAGGGCGAAGAGGTCAGCCCTCCACCCTTATGCCAATTGTTTACAAACATGAGCCACATGATACTTTGTGCGCCAGATTCCTTACTTCATCATAGATAAATAATTACATTTTGTTTTTATGTACCAATATAATTTTACATTTAAAAAATATATATATATATATATATATATATATATATGAAAAACTAATCATTTTAAGTATCACTTTTCTTTATTTAAATTTGAAGATCCTTCCAAGTTCCCATATCAACATTTGACTAACATTTAAGTAAAAAAAAATATATATATATATATATATATATACACCCATATCAGAATTTGATTAACATTTAAGTAAAATATAAATATATATATATATATATAACACACATTAATCGCAAATATCTCAAATTAAAATACATTTTTATTTTAAACAAAATTTTTTGGTAGAAATCACATAAGAAAATTTTTTGGCCAATACATTTAAACTAACCAGTGTAGTTCATCATTGATCCTCTTATGTAATTCCGAAAGACTTTATTTAATATATTTTTATTTTATTTAAAAGACCAAAATATTTCACAAAACATAACTCCACCCACATTAAACAAAGAAAATAGCTGGTGTGAAAAAGTCAAAACACTTCAAGGACGCCTATGTCACTATATTGCCAACCTTCCACATCAAATTGGATATTGTCCATCATTACCTTTGACCCTTCATATTGTATATGATCATCATTATAAATATATTTTTTCCCTCCAAATTGCTTGTGGGTACGGTGCCATTTAGATATGAATGTGAGCTGGGCAACCGAATATTTTATATCTTAAAGTGTAAAACGTTAACTATATTGGAATTTAGGAAAAAATTAAAAATGTGGAATGATTAAATTTAATGTCAAAGGAATCCGGGGCTAGTGAGGTTGGGAGAGTAATGTTTTTATTATTGATCTTATGTAATTTTTTTTATCGGTTAATAGAATATTGTGAACGACCCAAAAAAGAGTCAGTGAAAAATAAAAATAGATATTTTGATATTTAAGATTTAACAGTAATAATAATGCATTGCAATAAATTTATAATTTGAATGATTTTTTTATTTAGCATTGTAAAAAAATTTAATGTTTTTTATTCCTTTATAGTTTATAGGATTTATATATCTCTTTCCATCTATATAATGTTTTTTTATTAATTATATAATGTGGTAGTAAGGTAAGAGGTTTTAACAGTGTTGAATTACGGGTAAATATTGACTAAGTTTTTGAATTACGGGTAAACATTCACTAAGTTTTTTAATGTGTCAGGTCAAGAAAAGAAATATTTTAATCAATATGTTATAATACCAAGTAGGTACATACTTTGAGTGTTTTTAAATAGTTGTATCTTACAATTGTGCTTGAGCATAAAATAGTAATTTAGAGCTCTAACTCATTAAAAATCATTTGGGCCTTGAAGGGTGGAGTCTTGTACTTGTAGTAACAACTTTGATACTAGGTTATGTCTAGCTATAGGGTTGAGACGCTTGCATATATTTACAATCAACCATGGCCTTAAAGGTACCAAAGATGTGGGGAATCGTAGTTAACACAACATGGTCCAAGGAACATTAATAGAATTCAACATAAAGGTCTCTCAGTTTCTCATGTGCTACCAAATGGCTACAGTCATGAAGGGACATGCATCTATAATAATCAGTCTTGCTCATGGTCAGCCAAGGAATGATTGTGGTAAATCACATGGATATGATCATCTCCACCGCAACTAGTAGAATGTGATGTGGAAAGGGGAATCTAAATGGTTGCCAAAGGGATTGCTTAGTGTGTTAGCATGAGTGTATGGAAATAACATCAATACTATAGATGGCAAGAAGGTGAAGTGGGACCTCCATTTAGAGATTAACTCATCATTATTCAAAGTTTATCAACATTAAAAAGGGCAGCATGCCTCTTTATTCATATTAAAGACAAGATCTCAAAATGTAAGGATCCCTCAAGAAGTAATGATATCTACCACAACTCTCATAATAGAGTGAATAAGAAAAAATAAAGTAATCTTTTCATTTGGGCTTCCTATTACATAAAATTTTGTTGATCACAACGTACACAATATCGTTATCCATCCTTGCTTAGTAAGAACAAACCCCACACTATGTAGAACAGTATTCAAGACTATAAGAACATTGGACCACAAGATAAATCATAGTGATGATGGGATCTTTGTCAATCTAAACAGTAGCAATTACCCTTGAAAGTGAAAATTTACAGCATTATAACATATTCATTGTTTTTTCATTTATTTAGATTTTGGACTAGAACACTACAAAATTGCACATTATGTGAAAAACAAATGTGTGAATAAAGTTTACATTAGAGAATAAGGTGATGTAAAGTGTTTGCAAGAGCCTATAAAGTACTTCAACTTTTCTAATGGGGAATCACAAAGACATAGGTGGGTGGCACTTTCTATGAGTACACGAAAGGTGTTGTGTTTAATGTTGTTCACTTGAAGAGGGTGTGATGTGTGAAAATTCTATCATTGCAGCAACTGATTTACTTTTCCTACTTATTCCACAATAAGTTATTTATGAAATTACTTCAATAAACATTAAAATAAATATTGTTGATCACACCGTAATACAAAAACAAACATATGCACAAGCATCAACACATTGACACAGATATTTTGGACAACAGTCCCCGGAAAAACCCAATGTGGGAAAACCAGTGCAGCAAGAAAGGATTTTATTATTCAGCAATTCTTCAGTACAATAGGGTGCCAAACTGGCTTACCCATAAAGAGAAATAATTCTCCAGCACTTCTCCCAATCCCAGCGTCAACCCGGTTGACCTCTGCGTGACTCTCAGACCCTCTGCGGCCTTGGACTTCTCTACGTCACCCACGCAGGCCCAGCTAGTGACTGCACAGTCATTTGCTGCCTCTGCCTCTGCTTGAAAAGCCTTGCATCTGTCTCTCCTGCCTCAACATTGATCTCCAGTAGCTGATCCTATCTCTTCGCTCTGTACTTGCTGCCTCTTGACTGCTCACCAAACCATTGGTTCAATTTCTTAGCTAACCTCGCTCCAAAATTGAACTCACCGGTCTCCCTCAGTGTGCTCTCCAAGTGACCCTCAAGCCTCCTCTTATACTTTTCTCGTTGACAAATCAACGTCCGAGATTAAGTCCCTAATCAATGGCTAAGATTAGATCTTGCTTGATCCATGACTTTTGGACCATTCTCACACAATTTTATATAAAGCTGCATTAATATTTTAATTTCCCTAAGTTTAGACTTAGAGACTCCATTAAAAATATTAATTATTTTAATATCTCCCAAACTGTTTAGAATCTGCCCAAACCTTTTCTGGGTATTGGAGATATCATGTGCCTTAGCCTGTCCACCAAATTTCGTGGCTAGAGCACATCTGATGCTACACCAAATCAACATGATGGTATCCTTTAGACCCCATGTGTGCTTTGCACTTTGCCATGTAAATATTTTGTTAAAAAAAACATTGGGTAAAGTTGAACAGATGAAAGAGCCTAGTGGAAGGTGGAAAAGAAAACAAGTATTTGATATAGGTGTGCCTATGATTGGAGTTGTTTATGATCGTGACATCAATAAAGAATCAAGTTGAAAACCAGTTTGTTACTCAAGCAAATTGCATTTAAGTGTTCAGATTTTATAGTTTTATGCATCATTTTTCCAAAATGGATATATCATTTGAAAGTTTTTTTCTAAGATTATGTAAAAAAAATGGAAAGATGTGTTGCAAATGTTTTCATATAGTTTACTTAATATTGATACTTGTTTTTGTGAACAATATTTGTATCTCGATGTAACATTGAAAGCAAGGTAATAACAATGGAAGAAAACAATGTCACTCTCAATAAAAACGAGGATTATTCAGTTGCACCTAATAAATGTATAAATATCCCATCTCAAGATCCACTCATGTATGTTTATTGATACTTCAAAAAAGTTTTAGAATGCAATCAAATGATTCACACACATTCAACAATGTATATACCTAATAGGGAGGTCTTTGGACCCAAAATTGGCCACCTCTCGCACACAAGCCAATAATACTCTTATTTATAGCCATAGCAACAATTAGGAAATTGATAGTAACATTCATATCCAAATGATGTTGTTTTTCATTATACTATAATATACAAGATGGAAGATGGTTTTCCCAATCATCCAAGAGATCGACCTAGAATGCTTTTCTCCCTTCTTAGGTAAGAATTGATGCAGTGCATCATAGGCCTTGTAAAATGTAGTTGCTCTACAAAATTAGATACAAGAGAGTAGACATGAGATTCCATTGATCTAGGGTCACTTTTATAGGTTAGGTGAATTCTTTGATGTTGAGTGCATGAACACTAGCAAGTTCCATGTTATAAATTCTTGAAGGATTGCATATGCAAAATGACAATTTGCTTTTTAAATAGGCAGATCACTTAATGTTGTAGCTTGGAGAGGACGACGAGTCCTAGATACATGAGGCAAGAGAGTAAATGAGATCATGGAATATTTAATCTTTAAGGTTTGGCACAACATTGGAAGGAAATCATTTCTGACTTTACAAGCAAACAATGTTAACTTGACAACTTAGAGGAATGTCGTAATGAAGATCTCAAGATTTATGGTTCTAGAAATGGTCATTCAAATCTATATGGTTGTTCGTTGTTCGTTTTTAGTGCTTACAAAGGAGGCTATTAAACTTGAAACAACGCACGAGGTTCCTAAAATGCATACAATTTAGGTAATCTGATGGTCAACTATTTATGAGTAAATGGAAGAGAATGCCTTGCAACATAATAAGATCATATAGATTATGTTAAAATCTCAATAAGCTTTGGGAACTCCTTCAAAGTATATTACAAAATATTTCAAAAGACAACTTTGTATCATTTTGTAAGGAACCAATGTGTGTTAGACAACATGAAATTGTTATTGAAATTGATGAAAATGAAAACAAGGTTGAAGATATGAACTTAGTTAATAAATATCCAGTAATGAAGATAATATTTTCCTACTTATGAAATGCCGATATTGGTAATATAAATATGATAGATCCATTGCAAAGTATAATTACAGGGTATAGGTCAAGTGTGGAGCAAGACATGTTCTTGCTTCCTGAAAATTCATGTGGGAATTTTCCTTCATTCTTGTATAGCCTCTGAAGGTAAATGATGGAGTGTTGTGTAGGCTCTTCGTGGAAAAAACTCGCATTGTTTTTTTTTTTTTTTTTCCCGAGGAGAAAATATCGTAATTTCCATTATATGTTGAAAATTACATGTTGTATATGCCCATAGGCATATGCAAATACTATGACTTTAGTCAGCTGATAGTTCCAAAAAAATAGTGAGTAAACTCAGTAGGGTTGTTGTACATCTATAATAATTACATATGCAAAAATCACCAGGGGGTGATCGTTGTTCAGATTCCCAAAAGTGTTGTATACATGTTATGAAACTATTAAGAAGACAAAAGGTGTTGTAGGTTTTAGGGGTTGTCTGCCCGCCGAAGTTCTTGCTCTATATATGGCCTATGAAAGTACTGGTAGGTCCTTTCCGGTGAATGTTGTGTGATTAGCGATTCTCCTCAAGGATGATGCAACGCCTCTTTCGATAGCTTGTCCACCCCCTCATTATGCTCCCTGTAGATGTGAGTGCATGAAATATGATCAAAATGTGTTTTGAGAAAAACAATATCATCCATAATAGTTCTTAGAGAATATGCATGGCATGTAGCTGTGTTGTTAAACCAATTTATGACTATTTTGGAGTCCCCAAATATTTGAATGTGTCTGCAATTTTTAAGAATGGCAAAATGTATCAAGTGACGAAGGGTGATCAGCTCTGCATAATTATTTGTGCCCTCGCCTAAGCCCATGCAAATGTGGAAAAAATGTGTGTCTGATATGTGTAGTATTACACCCCCCACCCCCCCCCCCCCCCCCCCCCCACAACCTTGAGCTTGTGCTGCCCCATCAAAATATGCCCAGGGCTTAGTTTTGTCCATCTGTTCCTGTATGATAATCCTGGGTCTGTGGGTATATTCTTCAGCTAGTAGTTCCTCATAGGCCGAGAAAATCTTTGGTGGAATCAGATCCCAATATATAAGCCAGTCCTGGAAGATGATATTGTTTCGACACATCCATATGTGCCAAGAGACCAGAAGCGGCAAATTTCTGATTTTTGGATCAGTAGTAGCACCCCACCACCTGTCCCAGGCAGTAGGGATATCCGCACCATGCCAACTTAGGTTGATGTTAAGAGTGTGTAATACTTGCGACCAAAGCTATTTTGTAGAAGGAAAATCGAGGAACAAGTGTTGGTTTGATTCCTCTTCCTGATGACAGAGTACACACCCGGTAGGGCCTGTAAATGCCCTTTTCCTTAGATTTTCTCCTGTGGGTGTTTTACCCCCAATGATATTCCACATTAATAATATAGTGTGCGGGGGAGCTTTTAGCTTCCAAATCTAAATCCACCAACTCATTAGTCTGTCCAGTTTTGCCCCTGCTTGAATGAGGTTATACCCATGCTTGGAAGAGTAATGACCCTTTTTGGAGAGACCCCAAAGCAATCCATCCTCATATTCATTGAGTCGGACATGGGATTCTGTCAAAGCTTGTAGATAATTTTTCCACTGTCTATCCCAATGGATCGGGATGTTCTAATCCTCACAAGTGCGCCAGGCTTGTAGAAGAAAGGTTGAATTGCGCTGATCTCCAAGTTGAGATATATACATGATACCAATGTTGTGTAAGAATGTGATCAAATCGGGGGGGGGAGCTGACATGCATTCCCACAACCGGTCCACGAATAAATTCCAATGCGCACAGATGCCCCATTACCAATCTTCCAGATGAGGCCTCTTTTGATAATGGGTAGAGTATTAAGGATGGCCCTCCAGATGACAGAGATACCTTTTCTGTTCCAAGAGGGTCTTCTAATCCACTCACTTATGGAACTAGGCCAAATGTATTTGTGGGAGACCACCTCCGACCAGAGGCTCTTATGGGTCAGGAGCAACCAGCCTTGTTTAGCTGCCAGAGCTTGTGCAAAAGCCAGAAGGTGCTTTAGTCCCCAACCTCCCCATTTTTTGGGATTTGCAATTCTGCTCCATTTGACCCAGGCAAAAGACTTCCCATCCTTTTGTCCCCTCCACAGGAAATGGCTACAAATTTTTTGGATCCTATGTAGAATCCCCAGAGGTATCCAAGCCAAGGACATCCAAAAAATTGAGGTAGCTTCTAAAACTGCTTTGATGAGTATCAATCTTCCTACCCTGGATAGGAAACGATGACACCAGATGTTTATTCTTTTCTCCACTTTTGTGAGCAACCAAGTCCAATCTGGAATTTTATATCTGTCTACTTTAATTCTAAAACCTAGATACTTCAGATCGACCTGTAGATCCAACACTTGAAAGGGGAAATTTTGTAGATAAAGTTGAATTTCCTGTTGGGAGCATTCAGAGAAAGATATAGTAGACTTTTCCCTGTTGATTTCCATTCCTGTAGCTGCACTGAAGAGTTTTAGAAACTCCTTTAAAGTAGTAATATCCCGAATGCTCCCATTGAGGAAGATGAGAATATCATCCACAAAGAGTAGATGGGTCAGTAGGAAATGATCAGTAATTTTCAGGCCCCCAAGTTTCCCAGATCGCTTCTCCAAGTATATAAGTTTACTCAGGCCTTCCATAACAAGGAGGAACAACAGGGAGGTTAAGGGGCATCCCTGCCTGATGCCCCTTTCCGTCTGAAAGGGGAGGAAGGCAGACCCATTAATAAGAATAGCGAAGGAAACAAAAGTAATACAGCCCATGATCCATCTGGTGAATTCCAGAGGGAAACCCAGATGAGTGAGAATCATTCTAAGGAATAGCCAACTTACTTTGTCAAAGGCTTTGGATAAGTCAATTTTGAGAGCCATTCCTTTAAGCTTTTTTAATTTAATAGAGTAAAGGGCTTCCTGGGCAGAGCCAATGGCTTCATGGATATGTCAGTCGTGGAGGAAGGTGAATTGTTCTTGTGAGATGTGTTCCGATAAAAAAAACTCGCATTGTTGTAATGAAGGTCAAACCTTTATGTTCAATGTTACTAATGCATACTAGAATTTTTGGTAATGTGATCCCTTGCAATTTATTGATTCTAAATGTCGATGCCATTTTAACTTTTGAGCAGTACTTGTGTATGTGCTCTTGTTGACGCCTCCACTTGCATAGGTGCAATCAATAGATAAGTTAGATTATTAGGATCCTATGGAAGACCAATGTAATTTTAGAAGTTGACCACTGCAACTTTTGGCATTTGTGGGGGTTTATAGCCTTCTCTGTAGAAGATGGAAATAACTTAACTGAATGATTCATTAACGATTCATTAACAAGTCCAATCATGACCCATAAGTTGGATGCTAATATCACTTGTTGATTGATGCATCATAAAACTTTTTGGCTTTCATCTTCAAGCATTGATGGAACATTGATTTTGCTACATTCAACATTGTTGAGTGTAATTGGAATATTTAAGGATTTCAACATTTGTTTATTATGATATGTGACCAATGTAATGGTTATAACTAAATCCTTTGAAACCTATAATGCATATTATTCCTCTTGAGATAGGAAATGGTCAATCCTAGACATGATAAAGTTACAATCATCTAATATTTGGTATACATTACTAATGTTGTGAGGCATGCTCATGAAAGTGCCTTGGGTCAGATTGCTCCCTTGTTATCAAAATATAGTTCCAAATATGACCATTGTGTTGAGACTTCTCCAAAATGTCCACGATATATTTCTACGCATACTAGGATGTCCTACACAAGTGATAATCTAGCCATTGTTTTAAGGCTTCACCAAGGTGTCCATTCAAAAATTTTACACATACTGCAATGTCTTTCTCAAGTGACAATCAACCTAGGTCTTTGATGAGTATAATGGAAAAAACCCTAAATGATACTTTTTTTGGTATTGATTCAAGAAGGTGCTCATTAATGTGGTTGAAAAGTTTTAGGCCTATTAATCTCATCTCAATAAGCATGTATTGGATATGCTTAATTTCTTGATAGAGGTTCGAAAGTGATTGTCCTTGTAAAGGTATGAACTCCTCTATAGGAATCCAAAGGGAAACATGTATACTTGATGCTTGCATGTTGAAGTCTAGGGCATCGGTTAAAGAAACCAATAGTAGTGGAGGGTACATGTCTTGTGTTGTTGCTTGAGGTGTTTCTTTCATGCACTCTCTTAAATATGTTTTTATAGACCCAACAATACCTTGGACAATCAATCATAGTTGAGGGGTCCTTTTTTTGTATAATGTTGTAGGACAATGTCAGGAACCTTGAGTGGAGGACAATGGTTTTGGTGTGGTTTGATTGGAATGACATGCTCATGCAATTTGGAAGGTATGCATGGTATGGGTATGAACTATGTATCTTTCTCTTGCAAGTGCATTAAGGAGATAGTTGTATCATTCCAGATATGGATGTTGTCTAAGTCATGATGACCAAGAACACCAAGGTCACCTAGTTGGATGTTGTTGATATGTCAGATTTGAGTAAGGATTTCACATTCATCTGAGTCCATGGGATATGGGTTCACATTTCATCTCCAAGAATATTTTCATCAAGGGTTAAAGGCTCCTCAAGTTTGCAACCAACATGCCAAGGAGCGTGAGGTTTTGTCTTCATAGTTTGTAATTTATTTCTTCATCAAAATTTCCAATCTATGTTGGAATGTATTTTTTCCTTGGAAAAAATCATAACATGTCATTAAAGTATAAAAAAGTTGCATTTTGTAGATGCATTTTATGCATTCTCAAAATCTATCTAAGAAACAGAGTTCCAAAAAGTCTAGCCTCTTACTCGCTAGTGATAAAGAAACATGAACATGCACTATATAAAGTGTTGGCATGTCTATATATATCATAAACATACAATTACAGTTGTTGACAGTCTAGACAAGAGTATATCCTCAAAAAATAACACAATAAATAAACATGATAGTGCGTGTTTTTGTGTTTCCAGTCATTGTTCCATGAAAGGGTGATGAAAGTATTAATGTGCCTCTTCACCTAGTCGTTCTATGATCTTCCAAATTCCCATAGCTTGCTCAGATCCTACCATAGAAAGTGCCTTTGCAACTGCATTCCTTTCCCTGTAGATATGGTGACAAGAGATGTGGTCAAAAGATAGCTTTAAGTGAAAAATTTACTCCAAAATAGGTAGCAGTGTGTGATTGTGGCATCTTTGTGTTTCATTGAACCAATTTATAACATTCATAGAATCACCAAAAATCTGTAGAGTGCAACATTCTTTTTCAATAGCAAAACAAAGGAGGAGTTTTAAGGAGAGCATCTCAACATATTTATTTTTTTGCCCCTGTCTAAACCAATCCGAGACTTGAAAAAATGATATTATTGAAGATATAAGACTAGCCCACCTCCATAGGCTCCATTGTCATGAGAGGCTCCATCAAAATAGGCCTAAGGAACTGAGAAATTTATAGATTCTTCTGAGATAATTTGAGGAGCTTTAGAAGTATTCAAAGAAAGAAGAAAGGAGAAAATAACAAGAGTATGGGTTGTCACACAATCAAGGGACGAGACTTGATCTCAAAAAGATTCCTTATTTCTAGCCATCCATACTCCCCAATAGATGAGAGAGGGGATGTTTATGAGAGCATCATCTTTGGACAAGTCCCACCAAGACTTCCAAGCATCGTGAAAGGCATTTCAATGCCACGCAAACCATATGCCAAATTGTTCTTTATGATTGACTAGATACTCAAAGTGAAGGAACAAGACATAAATAGGTGCACCACCAACTCCTCGACATTTTTACATAGTATGCACCAACTGGGCCCTTCTTTTTACCTCTTTTGGAGATTTTCCTAGGTTGGAATTTTATTTTCAATTACACACTAGATAAAGACTCGAGCCTTAGTAGGATAGCCCAATTTCCAAATATTTTTCCACCACCAGATAGGATCCAACTGTCTTCTTATTGAAATATGATATAAGTACCTAGCCTTTGGAGTGTACTCCCCATCTGTAGAATGAAGCCAGTAGAGGGAATCCTCTTTATATTTGATTCTAACATGAGATGAATTAAGAGAAAATGTGTAGTTTTTCCATGTGACAATATATTCCTCTTGGAGGTTTAGCTAGTGGGCATCCACCCATCCTTGTGCCCAAATGGAGGAGAGAGTATCATCAACAATATGATTCAAGTAAATCCTCCCATTCTCGTTTAGGAGTGTAACAAGGTCACAAGGGGGTTGAAATTTTACCCCACAACCAACCCATGGGTCAATGCCAACTCTCATCTTACTTCTGTTTCTAACCTTCCAGGCAAGATCGCTTTCCACGACGGAGAAGGATGATATAACCGCCTTTCATAGAACTGATACGTTATCTTTCTTTTTATCAAGCAGTTTGACTCAATCATCAACAAAAGAGGAGAAAAGTATTTCTTGTAGACAACTAAAATCCAAAGGCTATTGGTATTCAATAACCTCAAACTGACCTTGGTTGCCAATGCTTTTGTGAATAAAAGCAAGTCTTTGATGCCCTAACCTCCCCATGCTTTGGGCATAGTTATCCTGTCCGATCTCACCCATGGGAGAACGAAATCATCCTTGGAGCCAACCCATAAAAACTGACTACACAACCTCCAGATTGATTTAATAATGCCTTTGGGAATCCATGATAATGACATCCAGTAGACTAGAATGGCTTATAGAATTGATTTATAGAACTAATTTTCCAACTTTAGACAAACACTTGAAGCTCCATTGTTTTAAACTCTTTTTATTTTTTTCCAACAGCCACAACCAATATTCCTTTCTATATGAACTAAGTTTGATGTGAAAAGAAAGGTACTTCAAAGGTTCCTAAAAAAATTTCACTTGAAAGGGAAATTGGGCCTACACCATACAAACTTCCCCATGGGACGAAGCTGAATAAGATAGAGTAGACGTTGTCACATTGATTTGCATACCTATAGCCTTCTGAAATAAGGACAAATCTAAACATAAGTATGTCATCTATAAATAATAGATGAGTGATTGCAAGATTTTCAATGACCTCAATCCATTTGATATCCACACTAGCTTCTTATTGCTATTACTAATTTTCTGAGACCTTCTGCTACTAATAGGTACAAGAGAGGAGACAAAGGGCACTCTTTCCTTAGTCCTCGTTTAGCATGGAAAAAATGTGAGGTTGATCCATTGATAAGGATTTCAAAAGAAACATAGGATATACAACTCATAATCCAATTAATGAAAGGTACTTCAAAACCCAAATATGTGAGGATCAGGTGAATGAAGACCCAATTAATCATATCATAGGATTTTGGAGGTTAATTTTAATGACAGATCCTTTCAAGTTCCTCATTTTTAGACTGTGCATACCTTCTTGGGAAACTCTGATAGCATCATGAATTTGACGCCCCTTAAGAAAAAAAAACTACTCCTTTGACACATTTTTGGATAGGATTAGCCTAAGCCTATTGGTAATAATTTTTGCAATCACTTTGTATATACAGTTACAAACAAACATGGGCCTGAAATCCTCAAAAGACTAAGGATCATCGTATTTTTGAATGAGAGCGATGAATGTAGAGTTGAAAGAATCAAGAATTCTTTCGTTTTGGTGAGAATCCTCAATCACCCTGAGAAGATTCGCACCCAATAAATCATAAAACCCAAGAAAAAATTCGATAGTCCATCAGTCTAGCCCAGGACTCTTGTCTTTCTACATACCATGAAGGACAACTTGAAGGTCACCAAACTATGTTGGAATGTTGTAGAAAGGCTTGTATACCATTAGTTTGATCCTACATAAATCAATTTATGAAATTGCATCTATAACGGGGATTGTAGAGTAGTGAGGAAAAAAATAGATGCTATATTTGGTCTCTTCTTGTTTTATACTTTTCTTTTATCAACAAGCATCAAGTGAACAAGACCTTGTAAGTTTTATAAGAGGACTGGATTGCAATGGAGGTGAATGCAAAATGTATGCATCAATGAAGTTTGCTATTACAATTAATTAACTTGAATCTTATTCATGATGTCTAATTTTTTATATTAGCATTTGATAAAAAGAATGGTTGACTGTTAATTGAGAGGCTAGATAGTTTTTGTAACATATGGTGTGTTTCTTGTGCTGCTCCTATATCATAGTGGATAATAGTTTCTCTAAGGAAACTTTGAACTATGACCGTGATAGGATCTAGTAGAGGTGCAACATATTGAATTTTGTGAAGCATATGGAATTAACTTTCAAACTTAGTGTATGCTTTGGATGCATACTTTACAATGTACTTTTGCATATTGGAATGGAGGGAGAGAATTGGTTGGAAATCAACATTCTCGTGTCAAGTAGTTAGTATGTTAGTGTTTTGTTTAGCCTATCCTCACTCCAAGCAAGATTATATGTTGTATGCCCATGCTTGTTACGCTAAAAGGTGTTTTGTTTACGGGCTTGGGGTGAGAAAAAATTGTTCACCCTAGCCAATCCGAAGCCTTTATTTTCATCATTCAATCAAATCAAAATCGACCATGTGGAACAAGTTTAGTGGACAAAGTGGAGTGGAGTGGAGGTTTCGCTTCGTGTACCTGTCAATTGACCAGATCGTTCTGTCATTCGTCCACACTATGTGCGCTTTATACTGAAAGTAAAGGCTTCCTCTGAGTTTGTTTCACATTTATTGTATCTTGGGCTTATAATATTTCTAAAAGACGTAGTCTACTAATGTTACATTTTGGCTTTCCCAACAATCGATTTTTTATTTTTTTTTAATTCTCCGGCAGCACGTTGACCACATCCCTAGCCCCTATGTCGGCCTTTGTCTCTATTTTCATCCAGTCTTTGTCTCCATTTAGCTTTGCCCTCAAATCTTCATTTCGTTGATTCATGCCATGTTCCACGTGCTCCAACTGCACTAACTCAAGCTCACCATGCAATTCAAACTCCCTCTACTATCTTGCAACTTGCAACATTATGGTGTGTTTGCATTCAGGGGAGACTGCATTTAGCGGGGAAACATTCAAATTTCATTGGCATTCTGGTTCAGCTACGACATCATAATACAGGTAACCAATCCCCAATTATTCTAAGAGAACAAGAAAGCACAACTTTGCAGACTGAATGTTGAGTAGGACAAGGCATGTTAAAGTCTAAGTTTTTTCACTTGAATTCCAAAGGAAGCCCTCCAGGATTCCTGTTGCATCCACAGTGAGAATTTGTCGTGTTGTTGGAAATGCGACAATATCTTGGCTCTCTGCCATTGTAGTGGTTCAACTGTTGGTTCTATATTTTGGCATCTCAATAGTTCTTGATGGGTTTTTATGTACATAAGCCCTCTGAAACTCAGTTCTATAGAAGATGGTAACAATAATAATACCACTACTCTTTCCCCTAATTTTTTTGCATGACCCACTTCATATCATCTGCAGAAGGAGCCGAGAAATGAAACATCCAGACATGATTTTGAAAGAGGAAATGAGCTCTTGTTGCGCTGCCATCTCCTTTGAAATTGCTCAATGAGCAGAGACGGTGAACACCCGTATATAATGTTGATAAATGTTGTGTCTTTGTAAGTTTGAAATCACTGGTTTGTTTGTGCATGTATTTCTGAGCTCATTTTCTTCTCAACATTCATCAAATATATTTAATATCTTGTTTGAATTGAACTTCAGGTTCAATGCAAACACTTTTCTCGAGAGGATTCAGAACAATTGTGTGGTTTTTATGGGGGATTCCATTGGAAGGAACTAATGGGAGTCTTTGATTTGCATGCTAGCCGAAGAAATTCCACACAAGACTCGGAGTTGTGAAGTCCATGGAAATCCCATCACAAAGCACAAGGAATTTCTGTCCTTCAAATTTGAAGATTGTAATTGTACAATAGAATATTACAGGTCACATTTTTTGGTTTCTAGGACTGCCCGCCTATAGGAGATCCTCCTAAGCTTCTAACCATCCTTAAATTCGACGCCATGGATTACATGTCACAACTTTGGTATAACGGAGATGTCCTCGTCTTCAACACAACACACTGGTGTAACTATGAGAAGGTAATAAGAAGATATGTACTGCTTTTTGGCCTTCGGTTTTTGAGAGAAGAAACGATGCTAGTTTGAGGGGAGTGGAATATTTTGACAAAATATTTTTAGAGGGGTATGTTAATTCTAGGAGGGAAATACTATGGACATGAAGATGGAAGTCGAAACTCACTTAGGAGAGCAATGAAGAGATGGGTTCAATGGGTCCTCCAACATGCAAAATCTCAGAAAATCCATGTGTTCCTGCTCAGTTAATAAAATTGGTGAAAACAAAGTGTTGTTATGATCCTCCAAAATTAAATTATTAAAAAATGGTTGAAACAATCTCTATAAAGGGATGATTGATAACCTATATACTCCACCACTTTAGTGTGATAGAAAAGCATCTTCAATATTTGGCACTCAGATTTTAGATTGAGGGCAAACAGAAGCTCTGCACTAAGGCAGGCACGTCATCTAAAGTTCTAAATTTTACAGACATAATGAAATTAACATGTAAATGAAAATTCATTATATATCTTGGGCGATCGCAGTAAGAAGGCTACCATCTCCATTGCAAGTAATCACTATCTGGCATGCCATTCTTCTGGAACCGAAATCCTCCATCAAGAAAAGGGCAGTTGCGAGATTGATACAGGGAATAAGAATCATCCCACACCCACAAGCCTAAAGAAAAATCACAGTCCCCAGATTTCACAACCTCATTGGCTTTTTTCACAATTTCCAAACCTTGAACAATAGAATTCTGATTTCCTCTTTCAAAATCACATTTGGATGTTTCATTTCTCGACTTCTTCTACATATGATATGAAGCGGGTCATGCAAAAAGTTTAGGGGAAAGAGTAGTAGTATTCCTATTGTTACCATTTTCTATAGAACTAAGTTTTAGAAAGCTTGTGTACATGAAAAGCGCATAATTGCTAAGAATGCTAGTGAACTTTGAATGTTTCTCCACTAAATGCAGTCTCCCTTGAATGCAAACACACCATAATGTTGTAAGTCAACGGAGGGAGGTTGAATTGTGTGGGAAGCTGGAGTTTGTGCATAGTTGGAGCATGTGGAGAGTGGCATGCATTAACGAAAGTGAGAGTTGAGGATGGAGCTAAACGGAGATGATGGATGGAAAAGGGGGCCGAGGCGCTGGTCAACATAGCGCCAGAGAATTTTTCAAAATCGGTTGTCGGGAAAGCCAAAATGTAGCATGAGTAGACTAAGCCTTTCTAAAATATTCATCCCATTGAACAAGGTTTTCAAGCATGTGTCAATGTGATTATTATGAAGTTCAATTTTATACGTTGCTGAACATCTAAATACATTGTTCCTTTTTTTTTAAATATTACCAATAGTTGAAACTTGTCATTATTATGCTTATTTTTACAAGCGTCTCAGTGGTTAGAATTATTCCTTTATTTAAAATTTTATATAGATAATTTTTTTTTTTTTTTTTTAAATGGTAAATATTATTGTTGGTTGAAACTATGTTCGTTTAATTCTGTTGTAGTACTTGCCCAACTATTTAATTTGTCAATCCGAGGTCCGTAGACTTACGAGACACATGCACTATATATGCAGGACTGAAGTGGAACTAATCTAATCTAAATTACTGAAATCAAATTAATCTAGGAAGGCATTGAAACATTAACTATGAAAGCAGGAAATTGCATAAAGGAAAAGCAATACAACATGTGAAGAATTGAATGACAAACAACATATGTGAGCTCACAACAATAAAACTATGTCAAATTATATTACAAGAACCAAGTTACAAATCATGAAAATATAAAAATGAAAAACTAAGAATTCCTTTCCATTATTCATCATTAAAATGAAGAGAGAGCACTCTCTTATATACATGAGGAAGATAACCTTCTCATAATTACATATCCAATATTCTCTCAAGCACTCTCAACTAATTTTCCATTATTACAAGATATGATCCCACAAATCTCTCAAGCATTTTTAACTACTTTCCCGTTATTACAAAATATGATCCCTTTCAATCCTCCATAAATCTCTCACATATCTTGGATAAGATATGCCAACCAAATCCTCCATGATTTTCTCCTTAGGAATTAGATAAGATATGCCAACCAAATCTTCCATGATTTTCTCCTTAGGAATTGGATAAGATATGCCAACCAAAGCCTCCATGATTTTCTCCTTAGGAATAGGCTTGCATAATTATCTCCTTAATATGGTGGAGGAGATATTAATTCTTCACATATATCCTACACATCACAAAACTCACATATTATTGAGATATATATAAAAATATGTATATTTTCTAAAATTTAATCATAAATTCACTTGTAATACAAAAATGAATAAAATGGAAAATAAGAAGGTGAAACCCAAATGTATGTATGAAAATGATATGACAAAAGGTTAATGGGATGATGAAATGTAAGGAATAGTGAAGAAAAATGTGGATGAAAATATGACATTTCTGAGTCCCAACATCCTCCCCAACTGAACTTGTTGCAAGTCGTCATGCAACCATGCATGGGTCTCTTTAAGAACATTTGGCATTTTGAACTTTGGCTTTACATGATGATGTCTTTTAATAATGAATGTTTCCAGGATATGTGAAAGACATGAGTAGCAATTTACATTTTCTTATGGTTGGTTCTTGTGTGACAACCATGAATACAAAGAATGTTGGTTCTTGTGTTAACAACATCCATTTCGTTTTCTGTTCTCTTTTATTCAATAATAATGTAGATACTCACTGGAAATCATAATGTGCATAAGAAAGCCCTTTTGTAATATTAATGAAGCATGCCAATATTGCATATGAAGCAAAGTGCAACAAAGTATCATTGGAAAATAAATGTTGGTGAATGGTAAATGGAGTGATAGTGGTGAAGAAATGGAATCATGGAAGTGAATATGTAGTGAATATAGTTCTCCCCCCTCAACTGAATTGGTTGCATGTCCTCATGCAACTTGACATGGCTCATGGAAGGAAATGTAGCATGGTGAGGGAATTTTCCAAAATATTCAAGTTAGCATATAAGGAATTGCATGATTAAAGATTAGAAAACAACATACCTCTACTTACCCAAGAATGATGAATTATGCAATAGGAATGTAGCTGTTGCTGCTGCTGGATCCGGAAAATGTGACTGATGTTGTTGTAACTGGATCCTGGGAGATGAAGGAATCTGAAGTGCTGATGCTGAATCATGGAAAAGATAAATGCTGAAAGAGGAACTGTGGTACTCTCATAGATCAGAATGCATGCTGCTGTAACTGCTGAGGGAGTCGTGAAAAAGTGTATAGTCTTCACCCGCTACAAACCCGATGGTACAATTCTAAACATGCGAATGAATGTGTCGATGTCGAGCATGAATAGAAATCATTGGATTACCGACCATTGATGCATGCCGTTAACCAATGCGAGGCAACTCACCATTGATGTCAATGAGTGCCAAGGTACCGGAGTACATCTTGCGAAGTGCGAATGGATGTGTCGAGGTCGAGCCACTTGCAAGATCTGAAGATCAAGGGACATTGATGTATTCCCATGATCGCCAACGAGAGAACTTGCCATTAAGGCATGCAAGCCTCTAGGTACTCAAAAGGAACTCTAGTCTATTTCCCAGATAAGGTGCTGATGTCGATGGGGCAAGACTTGTTGAAAGGTGGGCCTTAAGGAATCCCACATCAGTCAACGTGAGTTTGTACAAAAAGATTTGGTAGGACTATAAATGGAAAGAACCCATGGACAAACAATGTGGATCAGCATGGCTAGGAAATCAAGGCAATGTAATCATGGAAAGGGAATGAGTTTTATTTAGAAGGCAAACTAGAAGGCAAAAATAAATCGGAAAGGATAAAGGGATGTATGCAATTCAGGAAAATAGGCGTGCATGAAGTCGTGAAAGATAAGGAAATGGAAGATGGGCTGCAACACAAGGATGGTCTAGGCGTTTGGAAGGAAAAAGGGAATTAATCATGACGCAAAAGGATTTTTATGTAGTGGAAAATGTCATGATATGTGCAGTGAAGAATTAGTTCCTTCAAGCGTCCAATGATGCATGTTTCATAGTGATTTAAAAAAAAATCACTTTTGCATTAGATTGTCTTCAATTCTTAGCACCATGCCTGCATAAAAATTGTTACCTTTGTGTGCCATCTCCATCGATCATTCCTGTATGGAGTAACTCAAAAACAAATTAGCTCATTTTCAAGAATTTATGAAATGTCCATTTTTTAATTATTTTCCGAAATTACTCTAATTGTGGATGAAAAAGGTGTCGCCTCGTAATGTTGAGCTTTCTGCATAAGCTTCTCGTTGTCCTACATATAACACCAATCTCATTTCATTTGTTAGTATATGCATCCTAACTTTTGCCCACAAATTCACAAAAAAAACTCCAACATACTTTTATTTCCCCCCAACTAGAAATATTGCATGTCCCCATGCAATTTACTCAAATACTTTTTCAAAATGTTTTTATTGTTTTGTAGGAAAATTGATTTAAAACATTTGAAAAGGCTTTTGTATTTCTTAGGGAACAAGTATTATGAATGAATGAGGGCAATTTTTTATTTTTATTTTTATTTTATTTTTATTTTTATTAATTTATTTTTTCCTCAAATCCTATATATCATTTTAGAAATTGGGCCATTTTCCTTATTATGATCAAAACAATAACACACACTCAATGGAAGCAAGAAAATGGAAGTGATAGTAATACGCTTTTGTCAACATTCCATATGCAGTCATATTAAATCAAGGCCAATATCTTTTGCATGCGTTTCTAGATTGGAGACAAATTGATGAAAACAACAGAGAAGGGCAAATTATAAAATTTCCATATTTTACATGATACAACAGATGATTATGAGTTCATGTAGGGAGCAAAGGACTTAAAAACTTGCGCATAAACTGGTCGCTTGTAATCCACAGCATTTTCAATAACTTTCTGAGGTGACATCCACCTCCACTCAGAAAACTCGGCTGCATCTGTCCCATCACCAGCTAGATTGATCTTACTCTCGTCTCCTCTAAATTTTAGGAGGAACCTGTAACTGGTAGGGGCTTGTCATAAATGATCAAGACGACCCGCATCGTGATGCCAAGCTTAGTCTTTCTACTTACTGTATATGAAATGGTCACGTGCCCTTCTTATGTTTATGTCCGGTCATGCATAAGCTTCAAAACTGTCCCATAGGTAATCTCGGACTGTTGGCTTGCTACTGCTACAGGCGCAGCCGAATATTGATTCAATGGTAGTTCCAACAGGAGAAGCAGGGCGACGATCCCCAGAAAAGAAATACCTGAAAGAAAATACAGGACAAGTGTTAATTTATAGCGTTTTCTCCCACTGTCTCAAGCGGGAATTTTAGCCACGAAAATCAGATCTGGCCACAAAGAAAATCGGATTTTGGCACAATCTATCAAATCTGGTTCGAAAGAAACCCAATTTTCTCCTAAACTGCTGCAAATTTCAGGAAATTTCTTGCAAGTCACCTAATTACCCCCATTCCGGAGAAAACCCATGTCTCAGTTTTTGTTAATTCATCCTGGTTTGCGCAAAAAATCCATTTTAAAATCACGTGTTGAGACTGTGTGATTTCGTGAAGCTTGTGGCAACAGAAATCAATTGGCGTGGGTGGTGATGGAGTGAGCCATATGAAGGTAAAGAATTCGAGCCATAGATTGGAGAATCGGAGCAAACTGTGATTGGTTGAAATTGGAGGAACCACGGGATGGATGATCAGTCACAAATATATACTGAGCTACCGGTGTTTGCTTCAACTTCGCTGGCCCGCTGTCTACAATCCGTGATTGTCACTGTCGTAACGGATAGATTAATCACCATGGAGCATCCATTGATATATTCAGAGCCATGAAACGAACTTGAGATGTGTTTGACAGAGCTTCAATTTCGAATTAGGAAGGTGAGTCGGCGTTATCATGTGTACAACATGTGGAAAGAGAAAAAGAATACAGTTTAATGGTATGAAATGTGATAAGATTGAAAGCGAGATCACAGGAAATCAGATAAGGTTCTGGTTCGATTTGGCAAGATGCGCATGATTTTTATGAGGATGCGATGGCAGTTCCTGCTCCATTGGTCTTTTACCGTGCTCGTGCAAAGCCCTGAAAATAGAAACTTGGACTAGGTTTGAGGGCCACCACATATAAGCAGATTCCACCAACAATTTTCGAAAAATCCCAGCCCATCCAAAGCGAAGCATCTGGGTAGATACTATCAAGAGCCAGGCTACTAAAGGATTTATGCTTCTCGTGTAGAAGCCTTTTACTATTGTGACAATATTGACTGCGTAGACCCCACTACTTCCAGCAGAAGCAAAAATTGTTATGAGCATATGCTCTTGCATGTTAAACGATCTGGGATTTAATGTGAAATGCCAGTTTGTTCCCGCAGTTGCACAATAATGGAACACCCACAGTGCGCTTAAGTGTAGAACAACACAAATGCATGGACATATTACTCGGGGGTGAGTAGATCGAACTGGAAATTGGTGTGTGGATTTGAGTGGGGTGGGTTAAATCACCACCAGGGTTAAGTGCGCTATCCTCTTCGGGGATGCATTACAAAAACAAAATTTATTATTATTATTATTATTATTTTTAATTTAATGAATAACTAAAGTTTAGAAAGAAACTAAACTTTCTCTTAATGTTTTTTTACAAATGGACATAATGATTTGCATATTGAAAGATGTTTGTGATGAAGCATATTGCAAAACATGAATTTATTCTTGAAATTAGTCTAAATCATCCCTATTTTCTAATCCTCGAGATCGTACAAAGACGCAGGAGGAGAGCATACTTATTCTAGGTAAAAGCAAAACTGAAAATGAAAGCAAAAACTAAAAATGAAAGCCTAGCTACTCTATACTAATTAGAATTTACAAATTAGTTACGTGTAGTTAAACTTCCAATGAAGCCATTCACGTAGCAGTGACAACAATAGATTCAGTAGCAAGTTTTCAAATGAAAAATGAAAATATTCGAAAGTGAATGAGTCTAGTGGCTGTATCTGTAAATCAACTAAATAAAAATAAAAAGATGAATCTAATCTAGTACTTACCTGGAACCATTGTTCGATAAAGCTTTGATAAGCACATTTTCTCTCACTCAGATCATGTTGTAACTCCTGTTCTTCTTCTCCGATCTGCTACTCTTCTTCCTCGATCTCCTGTTCGAATGATTGTTTGCCATCAGATACACAAGATTCTTCAGATGTTGAATCTTCATTTATTTCTTGGGGAGTAGTTGAACCTTTAATTCTTGTCAAGATCTCCTCTTCCAAGGAAGAAGAGATCCCGACTTCTGCTAGGATCTGAGTGAGTAGTTCCAAGCTGAAACTCATTGTTAAATCATGTTGAAAAAAACAAAAAAATCAGCACACTAAAAATTGAATTAAAAACAAAAGGACCACAGAAATAATCTTGAATTCAATACTCAATTAAACCCTCTTACAAGGACTGCTCATTAATTGAGTAATCGAATGCTTCAATTATAACCATGAACCATGAATTCATCAAACATTCTTCACAGTTGCGAAAATCAAACACACCTGCAGAAATTGAAATTCACACTTGCATAAATGTAAACACACCCTACATGCCCTGATCCATAAGAGGTCGAGCCCATTACGGTATCTCGAATGCGATGCGTAGGCTGTTCCCCATGTCTTACCGCCTTAACACCTATGAGTTAGGAACATGTCTAAAAACACTTGCAGAAAAATCAAACTAAACTTCAATCCATCGTGCCTCCCCGGCAACGGCGCCAAAATGTTGGGTGAAACTATGTTCATTTAATTCTGTTGTAGTACTTGCCCAACTATTTAATTTGTCAATCCAAGGTCAGTAGACTTACGAGACACATGCACTATATATGCAGGATTGAAGTGGAACTAATCTAATCTAAATTACTGAAATCAAATTAATCTAGGAAGACATTGAAACACTAACTATGAAAGCAGGAAATTGCATAAAGGAAAAGCAATACAACATGTGAAGAATTGAATGACAAACAACATATGTGAGCTCACAACAATAAAACTATGTCAAATTATATTACAAGAACCAAGTTACAAATCATGAAAGCATAAAAATGAAAAACTAAGAATTCCTTTCCATTATTCATCATTAAAATGAAGAGAGAGCACTCTCTTATATACATGAGGAAGATAACCTTCTCATAATTACATATCCAATATTCTCTCAAGCACTCTCAACTAATTTCCCATTATTACAAGATATGATCCCACAAATCTCTCAAGCATTTTTAACTACTTTCCCGTTATTACAAAATATGATCCCTTTGAATCCTCCATAAATCTCTCACATATCTTGGATAAGATATGCCAACCAAATCCTCCATGATTTTCTCCTTAGGAATTGGATAAGATATGCCAACCAAATCCTCCATGATTTTCTCCTTAGGAATAGGCTTGCATAATTATCTCCTTAATATGGTGGAGGAGATATTAATTCTTCACATATTTCCTACACATCACAAAACTCACATATTCTTGAGATATATATAAAAATATGTATATTTTCTAATATTTAATCATAAATTCACTTGTAATACAAAAATGAATAAAATGGAAAATAAGAAGGTGAAACCCAAATGTATGTATGAAAATGATATGACAAAAGGTTAATGGGATGATGAAATGTAAGGAATAGTGAAGAAAAATGTGGATGAAAATATGACATTTCTGAGTCCCAACGATTATGCATCAACAACAAAATGAAATATATATGGTTTAATGTAAAAGATATTTAAATTTAATATAATATTAATTGTTTTGTAATGGATTAGTTATAGTTATTGTTATTTTGTAGTAGATTAGTTAGAGATATATTTTTTAATAATGATATAGTTGAGTAATTTTTTTTAAAGAGGTGTAATAAAGAGGCATAAACGATAGATTTGCAGTTGCTCCCCAAATAAGAAGATAAAGTCCTATATATAAAAGTTTACGTTGTTGCACTTACTATTGTATAGTAGGCAACTAGAGACTCCTTTAGTGAAAAATATTTGCATCACTATTTCTATTTTTGGAACAACTTTTTCATTACCAAATTTAGCGCTCTGTCATCCAACTTTGATATTGGTAGCATAAGGGCTTAAATTTCATTCATGAAGCCTGACACTCATTTCCTTATTGAGAATTTTCAATGAAGCGTGAAAGGCATGTGAGATCTTGTTTGGTTGAATTAAAGTTATATTTCTATGGTTTTCAATACTCTTGAAAGCTCACAGACCTTTTGTCTACAAACTAGAAAACACATGTGGCACCATGTAAGATGAAGCGGTTTAATAGTTGGTGCATCCAATGTATAGATATGCATTTGGTACACTATGCCAGTACATGTGGACAATATGTTTTTCAAAGTCAATAATTGGTTGGTTAAGGCGGCGCAGTGAGCTTTCAATATTTCAAAGAGTGTAATGTGTTTGGTCTATCTCGTATATTGCTTTTGTCATATTTAAAAATTGTGTTTATTTTTATTTAGTGTTAAGTGTGATAATTATTGTCTTTTTCAATTAAGATGAGGAATAATATTTCTAATAAGTGTATTAATTATTTGATGTTTTTTTATTTATTTTTATATATTTTTATTGGATTTTATTTAAATTTTACTGAATATTTTTTAAAATAGGAAATGTGAGTTCTATATTAAATATTTTTTAATATACTATATTTTAAATAATAGAAATTTACAATTGAAAAATTATGAATGAAAAAATGGATTTCGTATGTGAGAGTTTCAATACTTTGCTTTGTGGAGCTTGGCACAACTATCACAAACAAGTCACCAGCTAGTCCCCATGGCGACTTTGGGCATGAGGTTTCTAGTTTCTGTCATCCAACTTTGATAATGGCTCTGATTTGGGAATTTTCCTTATGTGAACATTTGCAAACAACAAAATTAAGTGCTCCCTTTGATTGGCCACATTGCCTTTCTGAAATCCAAACATAGCTTGGAGCCTTTCAAGCAGATCTTGCTCTGCACCTGTTTTCTTATGATGTTCAGGCCATGGAAGGCCATGAATGTTACGTGTAGATGCTATTGTAGCTTTAATTTCAAGAAGCTGCATGATGGCTTGATGTGCACTAGTGAGATCAAGAGGAAGAATATTATAGGGCACATACAACTCTATTTTTTTCTTAACATCTTTACCAGAGTACATAATCTCCAGAGAAACTTCAGTAGACTTTGTCTGGGTCACTGCCTTCAGTACTTCAAACAGTACTGCAGCAGTTTGGTATGCTTTTGCTAGCTGAGCTCGATGAGCCCGATCAACCACATTATCAAGCACCTTAACATAGTTCTCATGGTATTACTGATAAATGTTCTACATTTATATTGCACAACTTTTATGCTTTCTTCTTGAAAAGTTGGCTCAAAATCCCTTTCGATTGTTTGCAAGAGAGTTGTCTTGAACTGGTGAAAACCTCTGCAGTTAGATATAGGGTCCAGTCTATGAGCTTTTTCGAATGCATAAAGTCGACAGAGATATGTGACATATGGGTTTTCATGCTCAATTGTGTTAGTCATGTGATCAACACAGATCCATCCTCCCCATAGTCATGTGATCAACACAGAGCGAACCCCAATCTCACACATGAAGTTCATTTTCACCTGGAATTTGTTTTTTGCGATTTTTAGGTGTTGAATATTTGAATTCATCTCGGATTTGGTTGTTTATTTGAATATAATTAACTTTTTCATTCTTTATATAATTAGTTAGTTAATAAAAATTATAACTCAAAGATACAATTATTACTATAATCAACACCATATGTAACGTTTTTGTGAATAAAACTCTTAAGTTTGATTTAATAATACATTAGAATTACAATCATATCTAATATTGTTGTAAATACAACTCATTGCTTTGATATAATAATATATATATTCTAATAGAAGCAAATGGCATTATTCTTTCGAATTCCCATTGCTGAGAATATTTTAACTAACCTACTTTATACAGTATCATAAGCTAATTTTTTTATACTTAATATTTATATTAAATTAAATTAAATAACAATTTGATTCAAATATCCTATCTAACCCATTAGGGAAAATAACGGAAAAATGGTACTTTATTAGTGCTTAGATGTACATATATCATTCATTTCAAATTCAACACTATACTCTTAAGTATAGGTAATAAAAAAGAAATTTTATTATTAAAAAGTAAAAATTTATATATTTAGACATTTAGTAGGAGCAAAACACTACTCATTATGGATTACTAAAAGGTACCTAATGATGTAGTTTTAATAAATAATAAAAAGTCTATTTGTAATGAGTAATGGTTATCTACACTATCAATTGTCATACATCTTTATCTTTCCTCAATGTCATGCCAACAAATGTAGGTTTCTAGGGGGGCAACTTATTACCAGCCTAGATCCATCTAACTCTGGATATATCATGCGCCGAGAGGGATCAAATCCCTTGAGGTGAAGAATATTGTAGGAGTACCAATTTGTTGAACCAAGTCACATAATTATGTATGACATTTGGTCCAATATGCACGTGTACCTCTTAGAACATGTCCAAATCTCATCAATCTATCTACAATTTTAGAATTGGGAATATTTTGTAAATGCTCTCGTAACTCATCAATTATTGTAGGTAGTTTTGTCATTTTTTTTTTTAACAAAAACTGCAGAAGACGCTTGAGCACGACGTCTCATGATAATATTAAGTAAAAATTATCTAAATCGAGGATATCTCTCAAACCCGTTATCACGAAAACAGAGGAGATGTTTTGCATAATCATGAAGATGCACATTTCTTAGTTGTGGTTGTAACCAATCAGTTTCTCCTCTAGGGAACAATGTTGGAAAAGCCATATCAAATAACCCTTCAGTATTATACTCATTTATGGGAGATGAACCAATTGTAAGCCAATTAATGACACATGTAGTTTCACCATCTGGTTGGTTTACTTTTCCATTAGGATTATTTTCCCATGCTTGAATAAGTTCAATTTCCCTAGGTGCATTTGGAGGCCTTGCAGGAAAGTATGTTGTGTCGCAATCTTCTAAAGCATCTTCGCGACCTGGAGCTCCTTCCAACATTGAAAAGTCCATGTCATTGTCCATATCTGGTAGTATAATAGAATTAATCATATGCGACACATTTGTTGTTTTTTTTGGTAACTCTTCCACAACATGCATATCAATTTCTACACCTTCATAATATGGATCATTTTGAATCTCATAAAGTAATGCATCTTTTACCTTTTGTCTTCTAACAGTGAAATCATAACTTGATCCTTGCTGACCTTTTTCGCACAACTATCATTAAATCCAAGTCTTTAATATGTTGAGGTAATTTCTTGGCAACATCTTTAACATCTTGAGGAAAGTTGATTGTGTGTCCTCTATATTTGTATTGACCACCTATTGAATGCATTACTTACAAAATTGGACTTGCTCGTGCTATCAACATTTCCTCAACTTGTGTAAGACTTCTAAGGATCAAAGGTTGCAACCTAGGATTCATATGATTTTGTGATGAAAATCTATGCTTATTACCCTCTCTCTTACATCTTGTACACATTGGACCTGTGTTAGTAGTCACCACTTGAATGCCAGGATATGACTCCTCACACACATGACACATTTGAGGATGAGCTAATTTATCAATTCTTTCATGAAATATTTTATGTGCAGTAAGTTCATCTTCATGTGAAACCATTGGTACATTGAACACCATTTCAAGTTCATCATTTTCGAAGTCTATACCCACTGGTAAATTGGACATCATTTCATGTTCATCATCACATTGCTCCATTGGTTGATGAGATCTTGATTCCCTTCTTCTATGCGCTCTTACACATTCTCTTGTTTGACTTCTGTATTTTTCTTTTTCATCATCATTCATTCCTTCAAATTTCAATTTTTTTCTTTCATTTTCCTTTTTATGTTCTTGTTCCCTTTCATCCTCATTTTTCCTTTCTCTTTTCAACCTTTTTCTGTCATGATCTTTCCTTCGTTCTTCTTCCCTTTCATCCTCATTCTCTCTTTGTCGTTTCAACCTTTTTCTTTCACGATCCTTCCTCTGTTGTTCTTCTCTCTGATCATCAGTCATTTGTTGTCTTCACAATCTTTGCTGCTCATTATTTTGTATCCTCTTCTCCTCTTTTTCCATTTCAATAAGTTCTTCTATATGATTTACTCCTTGTCTTCTAACTCTTTGTCTCTGTGCACTTCTTATTTCTTCAATGTTCTTATTATTCTTTTCACCATTACTAATACTCGTGATGTTATATTATTGTAAAAAAAACCAAACATATAAATTAACCATAATTATTATATATTTTCTTTCAAATTGTTTTCATTTCAATTAGAAACTAAAAAAAATAAAACCTACAAATAATCAATAGTAAATAGTCACTAAAATTGCGAATTGATACAACTCATAATGTGTTAAGTATATTTTCTTTATTAACTAATTAAATATTATATAAAAAAAACCAAACATATAAATTAACCATAATTATTATATATTTTCTTTCAAATTGTTTTCATTTCAATGAGAAACTAAAAAAATAAAGCCTACAAATAATCAATAGTAAATAGTCACTAAAATTGTGAACTGATACAACTCATAATGTATTAAGTATATTTTCTTTATTAACTAATTAAATATTATATAGAAAAATTGCCAATCTTTCTTTTTAAAAGTAAAGTCTAAAAAATAATAAATTTAAATCTTAAAAGATATTGAATTTATACATTTCTATAAACTTAAATTTAAATAGTCATAGTGAAATCATTATTCAACTAAGAAATTCTTCAACAAGTAACAATTTCATTCTTTTAATTATTATTTAATTAAATTATAATTTTAAAATTATTATTATCATATATAGATTTATTTTAACCACACATTTTTAAACGTTAAGAAAGATTAAACCACATTTAAAAAAAACCTCTATTTTACTTTTATAAAAGTTAATCCAAATAAATTTATAGTGAGCATTTTTTTTATCCAAATTAAATTTTGTATATCGAGACTCGAAACAGATCTTAAAATACCATTAATGCTGAAACAAATCTGACAATAATACTGGATCTGTGGCCCTACTTCGATGGAAAACAAAAAATAAATAAAATCTATTTGATCCACTGCAAGCTATAAGAGTTCTTAGCTTCCTTTTGTGAAAAAATACATAAATGACACATACCAAGTTGCAATTACACAATTTAAATGATTTGCAGAACTGGTTTAAAATGTTCTATGGCTTAAATGTTCTATTTAAGGATCAATTTATATCTACATATACACAGAAGCAATTTATATCTACATACAAATTATAATGAGGCGAACTTACTTATAATTGCAAAGCACGAAGAACACACAGAGCACGGAGAACACAAAAGCAAGCAACTCAGCCAAGAAATTCAGCGAATGTGAATAATATTGATCCAACTATGTTGGGTTAAAAGATTTGAAATTGTTTTTTATTTATACATTTTTTTTATTAGCCGATATTAATTTATTTATCTTTTATGAGTAGACTTAAATTTTATAGATTTTTAAATATTTTGATGACGGAGAGACAACATTACACATCATATTGGGTTGTAGAATATGCCTCTCAGCACAATCAAGAACGAGCCTAAAGGGGGCACACATGCATGCATTATCGCTTGGAGTGTTTCGTTGGAATATATTGGGACTTGATGCTAGGCCTTGTCCAAGAAGACACTGCACAAGCTAAGGGAGAAGCTTCCATGCATATAATTTCTCTCTCAAATACAAAGGTATTGGTAGAATGGGTGATTGAATCCAAGACATAAGGTAGCCCGAGGGTCATTTCAACCAATACATGCAAACTATCAACCTTTATTGGCACATGAAATTCTTATTGGGACCCATGCTAATGGATCGATAACAACACCTAGAGGGTGTTCCTTCTTTGGAGCACCTTCATCACCGTTTGAGAGACTTGGATCACATATTTGACATAATAGAGCAACACCTTGGCATACCCCCTATGGCAAGAACAACTCTTGAAGGTTGAAAGGAACACATACAAATTGTAGTCTCAGATTCAAATCCCTTAGCGTAGTTAACTCATGTTGATGGTCTAAGCATCATATAATATAAATACTTATAGGTAGTGTATCTTAGACCAAAACTACATTTGCATTTTGAATTTTGTAATCTCATTGATATGCACCTTGTGCCTGCAAGGATTGACATTGTTCTGTGACATTTATGTTTGTGTAACTTTCTTCTTAAATTTAAACTCTTGCTACATTCCTTAAAAGATATATAAAAAGGAAAATTTCAATTGTATTTCATTGTCCATATATTTTGCTTCAGTATTGCCTTCCACATTCCCCCACTTTTCCTATCGGCGTTCTTTTGCACCCCCTGGTGCAATTGCTAGTTTATGAACGTGTTGAATCATTTATGTAACTTCCATGGCACTTTATAATGACATTTAATGCTCGATCCTTTCTTTCACAAGCACATACTTTATATGCATTTTTTGTGTTGTTGAATGTTATTAAACAAATTCTTCATAATCATGAAGTGGATTTTTATTTTTAATGTTGTAGATATTCTTAACAAACATGAATAATCAATAACATAGTGATGAACCAAAAGGTTCCCATGCTGGCGACTCATGGGTTCCATGTGTAATACACCTATTGAACAAAACCTTTGTAGTATCTACCTCATTTGCATTCTCCCCATCAAGTATGTTCATGTCAAACGCATTTCCAAATTATATGAAACCGTGAACAATAGTAGATCCTATATCTTTCCATTCATACTAGCTAATGTATGGATTTGTTTTTTAATGGAAATGATAATATTTGTATTAATTGCAAAATTGATGCCCAGATCACAATTGTACATCGGGAGTTACATTATGATTTTCTTCCATGTTCAATATCATCTATAGACTCCTGAACCAAAATTATCCTCCGAATAGGAATACATCTGATACTAAGCATATACAAACCTTTCGAGGTGAATATATTCCAATATAGGCCCAATATTAAACAAAATCTGCAATACATATAACCTACTTGAAAATATAATCCTTTATTACAACATATCCCCTGGATCCATAGGATCATTCAGGTATGGAATCTTGACATTAGAGCTAATAGAGCTAATAGAACAAAATTAATGTTTCATATTTAAAACCAAACGTTTAACTAGAGATCTAAATTTAGTATCTTGTAGCAGGAGAATATGGGGTTTTCCTTCTTGAATTAATGAAAAACCTCTGACATTATTTTATCCAACCCCAACCCCCTAAACTTCTAGGATATTAGTTTCATCATTTGCTATTAGATTTTGTGGCTCCTTGATTGAGGCCTGAACTGCCTCCTTTCCTTGTATTTTGTGTCCTTGTGAAGTGTCTATCCAGAATACCATGTCTTCCAAATTCTTTGTCCTTTTCATCTTTTTCAATTCAAACCTATGTATTCATTTTTCTTCCCACCTTATGGTAAATGTGATCTTTCTCCTTCTATTTCTTTGTCTCTAATTTTTCATCACCTAAACTAGTGAGGGAGGGGCTAGTTTGAGCCACCCTAAGAGAGTGGAACTTGCTCTCATTCGAGGAAGAGTTGATCTCACTTATCACATGGACAGGGGCATCCTCAATGCACACAATGCCATCCTTAGGACGACCACTACTTCAAGGAGCACGGGGAAGGCCATATCCCCATGAATTGACCCATTAAACTTCATTCCACAAACTGAAGAGCCCTTGCTTAGGACTAAGAAGTATTGATCTCTACCTTCGGAATATCCTTAAGCTTTTTGATAAAGTGCGAGGGCTTCGTCTTTTGGAATTTCAGCCCATTGGAAATCAAAGCATTGAAGGTGACTATATTAGGCGTCGATGGAGGGGACGGGGAAACAGGGCCACTTGAGCTAGCAACCATCAAACTACAGGAGACCAATTGAGTGTTGTAAAAATCCTTACAATGTTATAATGTATGGATGTTAAAAAATACTTATTTACATAAAATTTGTTATATAATGAAGTTGGTAATGTTAGAAGACCTATATGCACCAATAATGTTTTGCATGGAGGTGTTTTTCCGAGACTTATTCACAAGTGTACACATGGTTCATGTATACAATGCGACATAGTCTAATTTATAGATGAAATGACCTTTTTACCGGAATTTGATGATACAATTTCAAGCAAGATTATGATTTTTTGTTGTTTAAAATACATTTTTGAATGCATAAATGGATCCAACACCTTGAAAGACCCCCGAGGCACTCGAATTCTATAGATTAAACAACATAAACTCAGGTTTTTAAAAATATTTACCGAAGTTTTGTTAAAATTAACCAGAAAAAATACCATGAAAATGGCTATTTCATCTATGAGTTAGACAACACCCTATGATGTTAGTTGCGGGTTGGCGATAATATTTTGAATTTTCCAATGTTGTTACGCTGATAGGTGTTCTTATTGTGAGGTTCTTCTTACGAACGTTGTAGAGATTCATTGTCTACCACTGTAGAGATTCAGTTGACGTAAGGATTCATCACCTTCTTCTTTTTTATTAGCTTTTTAGCTTTGTCTTTCACCTTCTGCAACACCTATTTCTAATGGGGGTGATCATCCTCATTTTCATTGTGGTGTCGTGCATCACTTATTTCTATTGTTGTCATATGAATCTTTGCAAGCACCAATGGTCTTGGCCATGACTGTTTCTCAAGCGCCTTACTTTCACCTAGCCGGAGATAATTATAACAAATTTAGGTAAACCTTTATGGCGCAATTCTATTCAACAACGCCTATACCATTCTTAAAGAAAACCTAAAAACATGAGGATATTATAAGCGTACAAGCTATAAAGAAAAAGATGAGTTGCAGAAGAATATATGGTACCATGCATGATTTTCAGTGACTTTGATGCCTTTTTAGATATTCTGATCTATGTGAATTGCAATATTCGAATTCTAATTCTTCTAAAGATCTCCCTTAAGTAAAGTTTCCAATTCCTTTGATGTTTTTCGTCCTTAATTCTTTTTTCAACAAGCATGAATATGTCACATTGATTTCTAAACAGTTCAAAATAAGACATATTGCAGAGCAGTAAGCCACTGAAGGGAAATAGCTTACATTTCAAATGGATTTGCTCGACAATAAAATGAATTGCAATTGAATATTTCATGTACCCAAATTTTAAATGTAGAATAACACCATTGTGCTTGTCCACTGCTATCCTTTCTCACCGTATAACGGGCGACTTACTTAAAGTCACTATGTGAGTATAAGTAAAGTTTCCAATTCATTTGATGTTTTTCGTCCTCAATTTTTTTTTCAACAAGCATGAATATGTCACATTGATTTCTAAATAGTTCCAAATAAGACATATTGCAGAGTAGTAAGCCATTGAAAGGAAATAGCTTACATTTCAAATGGATTTGCTCGACAATAAAATGAATTGCAATTGAATATTTCATGTACCCAAATTTTAAATGTAGAATAACACCATTGTGCTTGTCCACTACTATCCTTTCTCATCGTATAACTGGTGGCTTACTTAAAGTCACTATGTGATACAACTACAAGTGGACTTGAAGGAGATGCAGAGTTTACATCATTCCTTGTTGGTGTTTTTAGATGTTTAAAAGTGGCATTCACATCATCATAAGAAGTTTTTCGACGTGTTTTGTGAAATTTGCCAACATATGAAGGTGTATCTCTCCCTCTCTCCTTAGCACTCTTTCCTTTGTTTTAACCATTAGATGCATTATGTAGCTTTCAGGGTGATGATTCCATGGATACAACATTTGTGTTATCAGTTGCCTTTGAAGATGATGGACTTGACACTTTTTGATTAGTAGCTCTAATCTCTTGGCGTTGTAATGTTTTTAAGAGTGCTTCAAGCTCTTTCAAATCGCCATCCTGATCAACCAACATATTCTACAAAAGTTCTTCCAAGTAATGAGGATACTTATTGTGAAGCTCCTTGATGGAATTTTCTTGATCTGCATTCAAAGGCGTTTCATTCACATGTGCTTGGAGCTTTTTTATCACCAACTTCCTCAACCTCAAGGCTCTTCTCCTGCCCTGTATTTGTAGGGAATTCTATTGTGCTGGCAAGTACAACATTGGGCTCCTTGGGACTTTATGCCTGCTGCAAATTTGCACACCTTTCATCTACAACTTCATCATTCTTAATGCCCTCACACTTATCTTGGTCCTCCTCATCACCGCTATCACTCCCAGACCCATCCTCAACCCTATCTTTAAGAGATCTTATTACATCCTCCATTTGTCTATTCACCTGAGGTTTTAAAAGAAAAATTGTAATGTCTCCCTGGCAAGATGGGCACTTCTTGACAATCTTTTGTGCTCTTAATGAATGCCCAAAAACACCACTATGCTTTTGCACATCTTGCTATCCAATAAAAATACCTTCTCAAATTTCAGGAACCAGACTAAAACAATACATATATCTGACACATCCCTGCCAAATATGTTGGTTCTACATATGATTCAAACAAGCCGCTTTCGTGGTAAAAGAAACTCATTTGGTGGAATTTATAAGGGCGAAGGCGTTGAGGGCTCAAACACAGTGTATATGTGATCTCATCACACTGTGTTTTTCCAGAGAAGAGTGGACACGGGTATACTTCTTGTAAAACTTGTAGGATGATAGAAAGGACACGTGTTTTATAATATTTGGGGATTCCAAAGTAATGGTTGATTTTGTTCTGGGAAAAATCCATATTAGCAATCCTCACCTTGCAGGTTGGATGAACAGGAATCTTTTCCTATGGGAAAGGATGGAAGGATGTTCCATACAACACATTTACAGGTTACAGAACAAGAAGGCAGACAGTTTATCAAAGGAAGGTCTATTTTCAGCTCCAGGTATATGGCACATGAAGGTAATTTCAGACAAGCAAGTGTTCTCTATCACATAATTTTCTTTACTTGATGCATAATATCATCTTGCTGGTGTCATGTATGTTTTTTCAATTTTGTCCTCGCTGTCCTCATTATGATTTTGTCAATCACTTTTTTGGTATTTGCACTGTTTCCTCCACGGAGGATCTTAGTTCTCCAATGTTTGTATTTACAAAATATCGTCTTTGAGGCCTCTATTACAGAGAATGGCTGTCTATTTGGATGATCATCAGATTTATGTTTTTGGGGATTTTCTATCCTCTTTCTCAGGTTTTTTCTGTAACGGATTGCCCTTTAGTCCGTTTCTAGCTCATATGCAGTTTCTATCTGGCAAATGTATTTCTGATCATTATATTCCTTATATAATATAATCACGCTTTTTCGTTCCTGAAAAATTTTTACACCTAGTGAGGCCAACACTCCGAATCAGTAAAACAATTACGTGGTTGAGTGGTTATGAGCTCGAGATTGTATATGTTGATTTTGAACTATTTAATTTTTTTTTTTTTTTTTTTTTTTTTAGCCATATTAACTACCACATCATTGTTTTGCTTTTATTTATATTCTTCTAAGCATATCGGGCAACTCGCAAGGTAAGGAATGTTCCTGTTATAGTGATAGTTAATATGATACCCTTTCTATATAATAATTTTGTTGAAAGTGTAATTTTCCTTTCTCTATTCAAGGGATGCAAACAACCAACCTTCATAACAAAATGGTATGGTGTGCGAAATCGTAAGATCTTTATATCAACTCTATTCTCCCTATGACAGATACATGAAATGACCTCCTTGGAAATGAATATAAAATGTGTTTCCCTAGCACTATATAGTTTATTAATCAATGCTTCAAGGCCATAAATCAGTTACTTCAGATTAACTTATAGATGGGAATAACACAAAGGCCACAAGGTAAGCTACTTCCATTGTTGCTCTTGTTGTTTATGTTTGGTAAACACGAGAAAACGCTAGAAATACTACTAATGTATCTAGAAAGAGAAGGGATGTGAGGTGAAGGTTGCCTTTGCATCTTAAAGCTTTTTTGACATACAAATAAAAATAAAGTATTATAAATTTATTAGGCCTTGTCTTGTACGTACTGTTCCATCCAACTTTGTTTTCGTTTGATTTTATGTTTCCTTTTCTTTATTTTATAAATTAGAATTTATTTGAAAAATAAAAATAATTTTTCAATATTCAAATTTGGATATATTATTTTTTGATTAATTTAAAAGCATTGATGTGATTCAATATATATAGATATATGATATTATTTTATTTTTTATTGATTATAATAAATAAATATATGATATGTTGGACGTTTCAAAATATAAAATATAGTTTCAATTTAAATGTACCATAAACAAAAATCTTTAAATTTTTTACTTCATTATTTATAATTTCACATTTATTTTTAATTAATATAATAAATATATTTTTACTATATATTTTGTTAAATTTTAATAAACATTTGAATGTGATATACTCATTAAAAATGTAGCAACTTTTTATAAGAGTGACATCTCATTAATAGTGATATACTACATCCATCCTCCACCTAGACTACATGCATCACCTTTTCTAACCATTGCCAATCACTAGTACTTTTATTCTTGGTTGCTCATGGCGTTTCCTAATCACTTTCTTACTAGTCCCTACATGCACCCTCTACTATTATTAGAACCATTCTATTTTGTACTCTTAGTTTGAAGAAACAATTTTTATGGTGTAGCTCCTTATGTCATTTATGTTGTCTCAATGAATTTTTGAGATACAACAAGCAATTCTTGTTACAAATATTTCCATACTTCAATATAATGAAAATTTTGTAATATTTTGAGTATGTGTGGTGTTCCTTGTTCATGGAAACATAATATTCACAACAAAATGCATAGAAATATTGTGTGAATTTTTTTTTAACAAATTTGGTATTTGGAAATAATCCTAGAAACGATGCCTATATTAATATGCCATATGAATGAGGACTCAACTTAGGGGAGCTCTCGTTCTAGGGTTTAACTAAGCAAGTGACAGAGGGCAACAAGCACCCATGGAGACACAGGGAGGAGGGAGCTCCACTCCCTCCTACAGTAATATGGTTGCAAACAGAGGAAGAGGGGGGAAAGAACAAACTTACACAACCCTTGGAGGTCAAGGCAAAAAACACCGAAATTCAGGAGGCGGAAGGCAGCAAAACCCATGCAGATCAAGGGGCGCACGAAGAACATTGTCATGAGGAGAAAGAGGAAGACAGAGGTCAGGGATCAGAGAACAGAGCTAAGATGGGGCCCTATAAACACAAGACCACAACTAAACCTCGACTTATTCTGAATTATCCAGCTCTGCAAGCACACAGGGATCACATGGAAAACTATGCCATCATATGCAAATTTATGGGAATCTGGCCATCAGAGAAAGCGTTGTACACCTGGATAAAATACAACTGGAAACCAAAGGGGGAGTTAAATATACATCTTGGATCCAAAGGTTTTTTTACAGTGGTGTTTACGAACATGGAAGACAGAGACAAGATCTTTGAAGGAGGGCCATACTTCTTTGCAGCTGCTAGTCTCTATATGTAGCCATGGACGATGAACTTTGTGCTAGAACGAGAAACCTTCACTTCGGTACCAGTATGGATTCGACTATACTCCTTACCTTTAGATTACTGGATGCCAGAGTCTTTAAAAGCTATAGGCAATAAATTAGGTCATTTTCTAAAAATTTCAGAGGCAACTCTATGGGGAAAATATACATCCTATGCCCGAATATGTGTGGAGATGGACCTATCAGGAGCCCTTCCAGATGAGGTCATTCTAGAAGTCTATGACGAGGAATGGGTTCAAACAGTTGACTATGAACATATCCCGTTTAGATGTCACAAATGTCATGAGCATAGGCATCTATCCAGAGATTGTCCTCTTAACAGAAGGGAGGAAAACCTAAATACCAACAAAGGGAAAGACCAGACAGGTTTCACCAAAGTAGGAGGAAAAGGAAAAGGAGGGGGAAGGAAGACACAAAAGAACCATATGGTGAATGATAAAACAAAAAGTTACAACAGTTTTGAGATCTTAGGAGAAAAGGAAGCAGAAGGAGGGGATCAAGAGAGCACAGAGAATCAAACAGCAAGAGGGAAAGAAAAAGAGACCAGCATGGAGTTCACTAAGGAACAGAATGAACACACGACGGACCCTTTGAGTACCATGGATATAGAAAAAGACCAGGAAATGACTCAAAGTGAAAGTGGGACAGAGGATCAAGACTTACAGGAGATCCTAGAAAGGGAGAACCTAGAGCTGGAAAAGTTTCAAGAATAGGGAGGAAACCTGGGAATAAACTCCATCCCTTAGGAGGAGGTGGACAAGGTCCAATAGATATTCCTTAACAAGTCACATCAAACAACTACAAGAGTCAAAAGAGGACATGCCAACCAGGAAACAAAGGAACTTCCTCAATAGGATTAATAACAGGAAAACTAACAAAGTATCCAGGCAAGAGGAGGAGAAGAAAAAGACAGAAATAACTACTTCTTGAGTGTGGAAAACTCATGATTGACTCAGGAAGGATGAAATACCTTTCCAGTTACTCCTTTAAAACCCCTCCTCAATGAAAATCACAACCTGGAACATTAGAGGACTAGGGAGCAGGAGAAACAGAGGAATCTAGGTAAAAGAATCAGAGAGGAAAAACCTGACATAATATTCATACAGGAAACAAAATGCTCGGTGGAGAGGATGCGCGAAAAACATAGCAAATGGGTAAATAGATATGAATACCTTGAAGTTAAGGCAAATAAATCTGCTGGTGGCATTCTCACCCTATGGGATCCACAGAAGTTTGGTGTGATTGATGCGGAGGCATCCAGACATCACCTTTCTCTGATTTTCCAACCGGTGGGTGACAAAAAATGTTACATGATCACCAATGTGTATGGTTCGTAGCCAATGGAGGACAAACTTCGACTCCTCACAACACTGGAGGATATGAAGAAGAGATACCCAACTCTACCCTGGATTCTTGGAGGTGATTTTAACATGCCAAAATCACTCATGGAGAAGAAGGGAGGAACTAGACTACTTGGTAGAGACTCAGTTGCCTTCCATAACTTCATCACCAATATGAAATTGGTTGATATGGAAACAAGCAATGGAATCTTCACTTGGAATAACAAAAGAGGGGACCCTACCCAAGTGGCCTCAAAATTGGACATATTTATGGTTTCAGAGGAACTTCTTCTCAGGGGAAGTAGCATCACTGCTCTCATTCTACCTTTTGGGGGTTCAGATCACTGGCCTGTCCAATTGGAAGCTTCCCTTTTTGGCAAACCAAGAAACACCCCCTTCAAGTTTGAGAATGCTTGGCTCACGCATTTAGATTTCCTCACAAACATTGAAAAATGGTGGAAGGAAGAGCTTCACCTTCAAGGTACAAGGATGTTCCTTCTACACTGTAGGCTCAAACATATTAAAGGCATACTCAAAGAGTGGAATAAAAAGGAATTTGGTAACATCTTCAAAGCTAAAGGAGATGTGGAAAAGAAACTAAAGGAAATAAATCAGATTCTTATCACAGAAGGCTATACAGATGAAAGGAAAGAGATGGCAGAGTCACTCCAGTAGGAGTGGGACAACAGATGTCTTCAAGAGGAAATATTCTGGAGATAGAAATCCAGAGTTCAATGGATTAAAGAAGGGGAGAAAAACACCAAATTTTTTCACAGATCCACCATAGCTCACAGAAAAAATAATAGAATTGTGAAACTTACAAATCAGTAGGGAATAGAGAGAAACACTCATGAAGAGATGGAGAAGGTTCTACTCCAGCGTTTTCAGAAAATTGCTGAGGAAACCTCGGAAGACAGATACCAGTTTACGAAAAGATTTATTCAGCACATCCCTAAACTGGTTACCAGAGAAGATAATTTCAATCTCAATAGACCAGTAACAGAGGAAGAAATTGAGGAAGCCGTGAAAGAGATGCAAAATGGGAAAGCACCAGGCTTGGATGGCTTTAATGTGGAATTTTTCAAAGCTTGTTGGAGGATAGTGAAATAGGACATCCTGGAGGTAGTGGAAGACTCTCGAAGATTTAAGAAATTCTTAAGGGAACTCAATGAATCTTTCATAGCCTTAATCCCCAAACAGGAAAAGGCCACCTCTCCAGACAGATTTAGACCTATAGCATTATGTAATGTGATATACAAAATTATATCCAAAGTCATTACCAACCGTCTCAAACCTCTCCTCCCAACCCTAGTGTCGGAGGAGCAAACAGGCTATGGGAAGGAAGACAAATTCTAGATAATATAATTCAAGCACATGAAATGGTTCATTCACTCATTACCAACAAACAGGCAAGAAAGATAATGTAGCTGGACATAGAAAAGGCCTATGACAAACTTAGTTGGTCGTACATAGGAGCAATATTGAAAGCCTATGGATTTGATTACAACTAGATTAAATGGGTGATGGTGCTTGTTACCACTGCCAACTATTCAATTCTTCTCAATGGCTCTCCTTCCAGAACCTTCAAGCCTTCTAGAGGTCTCAGGCAAGGTGATCCTCTTTCTCCTTTCCTTTTCATTCTAATGATGGAAGGGTTAGGAAGAGCTATCAGAGCTGCTAAGGAGGAAGGGAGAATTCAGGGTCTGAGAATCACTCAAGGTGGGGACACGGTGACACATCAACAATTTGTGGATGATATTATGCTTCAAGGCACACCCACTGTCAAGGAAGCCAAGGCATTCAAACAGATTCTGAGTGAGTTTGCTAGGGCATCAGGCACAGAGGTAAGTCTCACTAAATCCAAGATTTTCTTTTTCAATACGGATATTTCAATTCAAATGAATCTTTCTAGAATTTTGGGCTTTCAAAGGGAGACACTGCTTGCGAAGTACTTGGGAGTTCCTCTCACTGACAAACCTCTTTAGAAGGATATCTGGGAGCCTGTTCTTAATAAGCTAAAAGATAAGATTAGTAAATGGACAACTAGATTAAATGGGTGATGGTGCTTGTTACCACTGCCAACTATTCAATTCTTCTCAATGGCTCTCCTTCCAGAACCTTCAAGCCTTCTAGAGGTCTCAGGCAAGGTGATCCTCTTTCTCCTTTCCTTTTCATTCTAATGATGGAAGGGTTAGGAAGAGCTATCAGAGCTGCTAAGGAGGAAGGGAGAATTCAGGGTCTGAGAATCACTCAAGGTGGGGACACGGTGACACATCAACAATTTGTGGATGATATTATGCTTCAAGGCACACCCACTGTCAAGGAAGCCAAGGCATTCAAACAGATTCTGAGTGAGTTTGCTAGGGCATCAGGCACAGAGGTAAGTCTCACTAAATCCAAGATTTTCTTTTTCAATACGGATATTTCAATTCAAATGAATCTTTCTAGAATTTTGGGCTTTCAAAGGGAGACACTGCTTGCGAAGTACTTGGGAGTTCCTCTCACTGACAAACCTCTTTAGAAGGATATCTGGGAGCCTGTTCTTAATAAGCTAAAAGATAAGATTAGTAAATGGACAACTAGATTAAATGGGTGATGGTGCTTGTTACCACTGCCAACTATTCAATTCTTCTCAATGGCTCTCCTTCCAGAACCTTCAAGCCTTCTAGAGGTCTCAGGCAAGGTGATCCTCTTTCTCCTTTCCTTTTCATTCTAATGATGGAAGGGTTAGGAAGAGCTATCAGAGCTGCTAAGGAGGAAGGGAGAATTCAGGGTCTGAGAATCACTCAAGGTGGGGACACGGTGACACATCAACAATTTGTGGATGATATTATGCTTCAAGGCACACCCACTGTCAAGGAAGCCAAGGCATTCAAACAGATTCTGAGTGAGTTTGCTAGGGCATCAGGCACAGAGGTAAGTCTCACTAAATCCAAGATTTTCTTTTTCAATACGGATATTTCAATTCAAATGAATCTTTCTAGAATTTTGGGCTTTCAAAGGGAGACACTGCTTGCGAAGTACTTGGGAGTTCCTCTCACTGACAAACCTCTTTAGAAGGATATCTGGGAGCCTGTTCTTAATAAGCTAAAAGATAAGATTAGTAAATGGACAAATAGAGCACTGAACCTAGCAGGTAGACTAATTCTCACTAAGGCTGCCCTCCAAAGTATCCCTATCTATATGCTCTCTTCCATTCCAGCACCAGCCGGTGTAATTACTAATATAAGAGAAATTCACAGAGACTTTCTCTGGGGGAAAGGTGAAGAAAAGAAGAAATGGGCCCTAGTGGCATGGGATAGAGTATGCAAACCTAAGTGCCATGGTGGCTTGGGTCTTCATGACCCAAGAATTCTTAACAGAGTTCTTGGAGCCAAAATCTAGTGGAGATGGCTAAAAGAAATATAAGCCCCTTGGGCAAAACTTTGGAAGCACAAATATGCTAGCAAGTGGCAGGAGAAAAATCTAATTAGAATGACAAGACAAGTAAAAGGTTCTGCAATTTGGAACAGAGCATGGGAGAACAGGGCCCTAGTCCAAAATCACAGTTTCTGGGAGATCAGAAATGGAAACCTAGCTTGGTTCTGGGAGGATAATTGGCAGCAGGAGGACAATCTCCAAAGTGCAGAATTAGTAGACGTTCACACCGATACCATCAACAAAGGACTAAGGTGGGTAAGTGACTATTGGGACCAATCAATGAACAATGGAAAATGGAGAACATGGAAACTTCCAGATTACAGTGGAATGGGCATGCTGCATACTCAAGCTATTGCCCTTAAAGGGCTTTTAGACAAGAGACAAATCTTAAACTCAAACTTGAATGATCAACTAAGATGGGGAAAGAACAAGATAGGTCTCTTCAACCTTAAGGAAGCCAAAAGAATAGATGCAAGGCTTAACCTTCCAAACACTGATAGGATGTGGAAAGAAATCTAGGAAAATCCTCATTGGATGAAAGTCAAACTATTCAAGTGGTTGGTTCAACAGGGCAAGATTCTGACATGGGATAACCTAAGAAAAAGAGGCTTTGTTGGCCCCTCAAGATGTCACTTATGTAGACAACAGGAAGAAACTACAAATCATCTACTGAATAGATGCACTTTCACTACAATACTTTGGAATTGGGTTGGAGAAGTCTTTGAGCAGACAGACAGAAATGTTAATGACATCATTATTACGTTGAAAAATTAGCGGAAAATATTTCGGATATGGAGATCATTAACTCCGCCTAGATGCTGACCCCAGGATTCATAATCTGGAATGTCTGGAAGGACCGCAACAACAAGATTTTCAAGGAGAAAGCGAGTCCGGTGAGCAACATCCTTAAGCTAATCCTTAAACAAATCAAAGAGACTGTTCATATCCTGGGAGGTGCAGCTACTGGCAAACCCATCAGACAAAGAGAGGCCAGAATTTTGGAGAAGTTAGAGCTCAAGGTTCATCCCCCTCTGGGTTCTATACAGATTAACAAGAATACCTCAATAGATAAGTCTTCTTGGCATCCCCCTTCACATGGCTTTTTAAAATTTTACATAGACGGGGCCTCAAAAGGGAATCCAGGAGATGCTGGTTATGGAGGGGTCTTGAGGGACAAGGAAGGAAGCATACAGTTCATATTCCACAGTTATCTAGGAAGAGCAACCAACAACATGGTTGAGGTCATGGCGATGGAATTATGCCTGGAAACATTGCTAAAGTACAATATTCACAATGTCATCATTGAGGCTGACTCGGAAGTAGTCATTAACTCAGTGAAGAGGATTAATGCTGGACCTACTCCTGAGAAAATCTCAGAACACTGGCGGCTTTTGCATGTCTACCAAACAATTCAAGTCCACCTGAGAAGGCTGAGAACTCTTAGGTTGGTGCATGTTCGCAGGGAAGCCAACAAAGTGGCAGACTGGCTGGCCAATGAGGGGGTACGAAACAAGCACATTGATTTGTGATGTTGGTGGGAGGAGATAACAGATAACAGGTTGAAGGAGGGATGCTCATCCAGGGCCATCAGCGACCAACAACAGTGTCAGAAAGAATCAAGAGATAGAATTTTCCGAAACAGAGCCATAAAGACGAGATCTAGTTGAGCCGGATTCATTATCAAATGTTTTGACATAAGTGAGATCCTTTTTAGGATGCAGGTCTATGTCAACCTCCTTAACCCAGGTAACAACAAACTAGAAGTATTAGGGGGACGGTCAGAATATTTTCTCCCATGCGCCGGGGTCCAGATTTTCTCGGTAGACGCAAAAGCACTGTTTTTATTCCGGTGACAATGTTACTGCCCTTGGGGTGGTTCTCGGTTATCGCATGCTCATCAAGACGGAAGCAGTTTTTTACAATCGGGAGCAATTCCACTCACCATGCAACACATGGCTAAGGGTGGGGAGGAAATACCGCCCTCATCGCACGGTAACTATCGGGGCTTTAGGTCCGAGCGATATGATCCTTAACCGTTGGATCGAGCGAGGACAATCCACGGCCAGAAATAAACGTGCATGTTGGTGGGTCTGAAATAGTGGTTATCTTTCGAGCGGTTTGCACGACCTCACAGGAATCACATGCAAAGGGTGGATTTCGGGTGGTAAAAGTGAACGGAGGTTATGTGAAAAATGGACCCGATATGATTATAAATCATGGTCTATTGGGTTCATCGGGTCCAATATGTTTGCTAAGAAGTGAGCTTGTTGGCCACCCAATATGTTTTGTATCCGCTGCATCTTTAGCTTAAGATCCAACGGTTAGTTTTGTTTGCTTTGTTGTCTTGACACCATGGATTGGGGTGGGCCTGTCATATTGGTGGGCCTCACCGCCACGGTTGCCTTTTGTACACTATTTCTCCTTTTTTTAATTGAATAGAAGGATTCGCTCTTGCCTTCGCCAAAAAAAAATATGCCATACGTATTTTAATATTTTGAAACATGCAATTATATTTGACATATGAGCTTCAACGACTCAAAAAGAGTTTTTTTTTTTAACAACCATTGTGAATCAAAATGTAGTTTCATTGTTTATGAAACTCTTCCACAACAATGACGATTTACCTTAGGAAGAGTTTCCCAATAGCCATCAAGACCTTCAATTTAAGAGAGAACGTGTTCATTTAATGATTTTGTAGGCTTAAAGATCCTCTTCCACAACAATGATGATTTACATTATGAAGAGGTTCTCAGCCATCAGGAACTTCAATTTCATAAAGAACACGTTCAATTATGGATTTTGCAAGTTTAAACCTCTGAGTTATATAATCTCTCTGGTAAAGCAACTTTTTGCTTGTTTGATATGAAAAGACATTTTGAGGTACTCTTAGATTTGGCAACGACGATTTCTTCCCTCACACTTTGTTTCTATGACCAATGTCATGTATTATGGTTTTAGCTCCTTCAACATACCAAAATTTTGTGTGAATGACGCTATCCAGAGACTCCTTCAAGTATCAAACATCAGAACCAATAAAAAGTTATTAAAAATGCTTGCAAAAAGAGAGTTGTCATGTTTGTGGGACAAATCAAGTAGCAGACAACAAAATAGTTACGTGCTTACAATCAATATTGCATCGAACTTTCTCAATGATGGAAGATTCATGTGGATGCGAGAAAGATGCGAGAAAGAGGCATGAGTGTCATAATCTAAAAAACAATAAAAGGCTTGTCGGTTTAGAAAACGATGTCATGAGATTTTCACAACCTTTTTGTAAGGCACACAAGTGAACCAAGGAATTATCCTCTGTCAATTGGCGTCACATTACTGTACTTGGTTTAGAACATGTTACTGCTTATTTGGAGGAAAATAACTTCTTCAAATAAATACATCAATTCATGATTTTCTAACTAAATGCAACGCACAAGACAATATTTTGGTTGAGAGCAAAGAAATTTTTAATAGGGAAAAGTGGAAATGTCTTTCATGTCATGATTTTATGAAAAAACGATCGCAATTTGCATGATGGTAGATGGAATGGTGTAGCGAAATTAAAGAAGAAAGAAAAATAAAATAATAACCATGTCTGTGTTTCAGGCTCTTTGCTTGGGCTAACTAAGATGGAAAAGGTTAATCCCATCTGTGATCAGGAATTGGAAACTATGGTATGTGCTAAGGAAAATGGAATGGGTATGCCAACATCTGATTTTTTTGGTCTCTCTCCTATTGAAACAAGTTTGTTGGGAATTTTTGCTGACCCCAAATTTCAACCTTTATAGGAGCAATTTATTAGAATTCTAACATTGAGAGATCCTGCGGGCACCATGATGCCTGGAGATCAATTTAATTGACTAAGTGCCTTATTTGTTACTTGTTAAAGATGACGAACCATTTGTGGATTTCAGGAGAGGCATCTCAACCAATATTTCAATCCTTTTGCAAAGGACTATTGTATATAAATGTCATATTCATTCAACAACCTTTTCACAAAGATGCTAATGTAAGGTTCCTTAAAAGCCATGCCATACTCAATTGTCACGATCACAGAGCTTTTCACAAGTACTTTCACAACATTCACTAATACCACAATTCTATTTGTAATCCGATTTTTCTTCATTTTCACAACAACTTACTCATTGATTACCAATGATATATTTAGTTGAAAGGTATCTCATACTTTGTGTTCAAAAATTGTTTCATGCCATTTTAAAAAACTCAAAGGAATTAAACTCCTCTATTATATACCTTGTGCTTGTAAAGGTTGCTGTATACATTTAACCTCTTGCTACACTCTTTAAAAGATATATAAAAACTCAAATTTCAATTATATTTCATTATTCATATATTTCAGTTCATTATTACCTTCCACATTCCTACCTTCTCATGGACGAGCTGTTGCACCGCCTTCCAGACAGGCTTACACTTGCTTAATTTATCTTAGTGGGTCTTGCTATTAACTACCCTACCGAAGAACCTTTACCTATACTCTTACCAACTTAACCACCTGCTTAACCTTATCACTTACCTTTTCAGGCCCCAAACAGCCTTGCACTGGCTTCAGAGCTGTTGCACCGCCTTCCAGACAGCATTCACAGACCTGGAATCACACTTACTGAAATATGCTTGGCTTGGTTGGTACCAAACTATTCCGGCCGAGCGTCAAGATACAATTGATGAATTAGAACTCACTCTATTGCTAGGAATATATATATATATATATATATACCTGCCTTTCAGTTTATGCCTGCTACCCACCTGAATACCTAGAACTTACTTCCTCTATACCACTTTCATTAATCACTTAGGGCTATAAAGCTATTGACTTTTTGACTTTTTGAAAGGGGGCGATAGGAAAGAAGGGGAGGTTCCTATTACTAATTCAATTTAGCCAATTGAACGCAAGAGGAAAGCCAATTAAGAGGTATCGGCAATTACTTACTAAAGAATTGCAACCCCACTGCTAAAGCTAAAGAATAAGAGTGGGCTATAGTCTGTCGCTCTGGACTTCCCTTTTCTTTCCCTATCTTTTACCTATGAACGATAAGGGCTCCGCTCCTCATATTAGTAAGTTCTGGTCGCCTTACCAATTAGTTGCTGGACTTACTTATATGTTCCCTATTCACCATATTTCAAAGCGATAGGAAGGGGAGGGAGGCACCCAAACATAAACCCACACATAAAAAGGTCAGGCCTTCCAGGTAAACATACGTCATAAAAAAAGAGCATCCCCTGAAGGTGCGAAGCCGCTTGTCCCTCCGGGGGCAAGGAGAGGTATCATCTTTTGATGAAGGATGGGCACCTCTAAACTAAGGTTGTTTATTAGTAGAGTCTCCCCGAATATCTGTATTTGCTTTCCCCTCCCGGTAATGCAAGGAAGGGTGTTTTCGCCTATTCTATTTATAGAGCACCACTGTGTATAGCACCCCCCTTGAATCTGACGGATCAAATCATTTCTGGGAAAGTCTATAGTTCGTTCATCTCCTTCCTGCCTTAAAGAAGATTAAGATAACCACGTATGTCTGCGGAAGGTCTTGACTCGTGGATTGGTGTAATCCGCTGACCTTTGCGATTTGCTATTCTTTATAAAGAGACACGCAAGATAGGGTTCAGAGACGATGGATTCCTCATTGGGTTTATGAAACGTGATGGGATGTGCCTTTAAAAGAGAATAGATAATAGATAGGGAGAATAAGAGGTACGAGAAAGTATATGCATCATTGATCTCCTTATGCCAAGGGGTTTCTCGCTCATTCATCTTCTGGGTGGAAACCTGCCTATTAGGAGCTTGTGATTGTATCTTTTTTATAAAGATAACCACAATATGGGGTTCCTAGAGGATGGATTGTTGATCTGTCTAAAAAACGGTATAAATAGGGCTGCCTGCGTATTGGTACAGCTATAATAAGCCTATCTCAAATCTTGTTTCATGAGGCTAATCTCGCGCTCTTCCCCGTGATCTCTGAGGCAGGGATCAAGATCTCGATCAGTCACAGGCAGGTTGATCTAAGCAGTACGATTATACGAGATTCTGGTACGATTCATCAGGCACAACCGGACACCTATGCTTCTCGATCTCGATCTGCTGCTAGAATGGCTGGGTAAACTATTGAGTCAATTGGACCTTCGACTGGAGTATACAGATTTGGAACTGAGCGAAGGGGGGCTGGAATAAGAAAGGATACTGAGCGAGATGATGGTGGGGAAGCTGCTGGATCAACTGAAAAAGTTGCTGCTGGTAGCTCTGGATCATCAATCGGTTAAAGGTAAGCAATTGACTCTGTCTTTTGTTGTTCTGCACCCCTTGTTTCGACTTTGGAAATGGTTTCCACCCCTGCCTTTGTCTTTGCCTATAGACTCTGCAGGCTATCAAACTTTCTAACTGAAAGGAATGTTGCAGGCTCTTGGACTCTGGCTATTAAATTGTAAGGAACGCTGGTCGAGGTGCTCTTTCTGAATCTTGATCAACCTAAAGGCGGGACGACATTTGACCTTTGCTTTGTGCAGCCTACTTTGGACCGATACGGGATCGGTGAGCTTGCATTGCCTATGCTACCTCTTGAATGATTTGGCACGCGATGGACAGTTGTGGTTGTGCGTCTCGTGTTAGGAATGATGCTGACGGGATCCCCCAAAATAGGATTTCTATCTTTACCTAAACGATTGGGCCTACCCCCTTGCTTATTGACTTTTCCGCGTGCGAAAGACCGAAAAGGCTCTTTGCGTCTGTGATTTCGTTCATTTACGGTGGAAAACCTTACCCCTAGATGAGATTTTCCCCTAGACGAAAACTAGTGCCTATTGCGGATAATCACGTCGAGGTGTATCATGCAATTTATCTCCATGATCAGAAGGTGGAATTAGGTAAAAAATCATCCATTCTTTCACACCTTTTGAACTCAATGGGCAGGTCGAGAGTTTGACAGGCTCACCCTCTCCTTGGCAGTCGAGCCCCTCTTCTTAACAGTCAAGCGTGCTTACGCACCCTGTCGGTCCTCACCCATCGGTCCTCACCCATACGATGGATGAGCTTCCAAATCGATGGTGGCCTTAGTAGTCGAGCCCCTCACCATCGGAATAGTGAGTGACTCCGTCCCTCCGATCCTCACCCATATGAATGAGTGAGTGACTCCGTCCCTGGGGTGGTGAACGCCTGCCATTTGAAGGTAGGTGGAGAAACTGATCTCTCTGCAAGCAAGGAGTGCAGTGCCACGAGCGAGGAACAAAGCGCTAGGATCGAAAAAGACGCATCCCTGACCCCTACTAGGCATATAGCTTGGGCGTGTCAAGTAGCCGTAAAACGCACGCAAATCCATAATAATGCTAATTACTTATTATGCACAGGGCATCTATGTTAAGCCATTTACCGTTTATTATAGTTGGTGTAAAAAAACAAAGAAAATTGTGCAATCATATATGTGTACTGCCTCGTCTTTTTTACGTATCACATATGATGGTGCACACTACAAAACGTGTGGTTCTGCGAGTTGTCCATACCAAGGCTGCTTCGCAAAAGATGACACGTCTTATTCGTTGTTTTCGAATCTGTAATAAACGTGTTTGCTGATATAAAATATTTTGGATGGAGGAGCGCAGAATGGTTGGACTTTAAATTTCGGGTGTAATGTCAAATTTACTAAGTGTGAGAAGGATCAAATCTCTTAACCATTATTAATACCATAAATGAATTTTAAAGATATTGTTATTTTTATTTTATTTTATTTTGACCAAGTTACATTTTTTATACTATATTACATTAATTTAATTTTTATTTTTAAGTAATTTGACTAACGATGAACCACACTGGTTGGTTCGAAACGTGGTTGGTTCGAAACATGTCAACAAATGTCTCTCTTTATGTGATTTACGCCCAAGTTCTACTTATAAATAATTTGACTAAGTTAAAATGTTAAACATTACATTACAACATATTTACTTTATTGGGTTGGACAACGAATAATTCATAACCAACCTAGATACATATTTAATTCTCCCCTTTAAATAGGGTATATTCCACATGAATACCATGGGCCAATACTATGGGTCCTCCATACCATGAGTGATTTTTAAATTTATTATTATTTTATTTTGACCAAGTTAAATTTGTTATATTAAATTACATTAATACTTTTGTTTAATTTAATTTATATTTTTATGTAATTTGACTTAGTCAAAATATTAAACATTTCATTACAACATTTCTACGATACTGGGTTGGAGAGAGCATCTCGATGTAATAATTCTGGATCTACCAAGTGCACACAGGGATCAAATCTCTTTTCGCTTTAAAAGAGGTTCACATCTAAAGAAATTTTATCCCTCTCAGAGTGGGGTAGATCACGAGTTAAGGTCGATCTAGGTTGCTTTAATTATAAATATAATTATTAATTTTAGGTGTTTTTATTTTATTTTATTTTATTTTGATTGAATCAAAATGTTAAATATTATAACATCTCTACCATATTGGGATCAAATGTTTACATAGGAGTCAAGTTTACTTATAAACCTTAAATATAAAGATTTTTTTTAATAAAAAGTGGAGAGTGAGAGGAAATCTTGGATAAGATATAATATTATAGTATTATATTTTTTGTACAATATTTATTACTACTCTCACACTAAAAAAATGGCCACAGAGGGGGATTATTAATTAAAATATAATATTATTATATTTTACCTTAATTTCCCATCACTCCCAACCTTAATATTATATTTTACTCAATATTTCCCCTCACACTTGCTAATTTTAAACTTGTTTATTTTTAAACTTTATATATAACAAAAAATTATTGGGTAAAATATAGTATTATATTTAACCAATATTTCTAACAAGCTAATAAAAAGTGGATAAAAGTAGGCATTAATATTAGATAATTATTAATTTCTAAACATACTATCTTAAATCTATGAGAGCTAATATATTACATGTATTATATTAAAGTGATTCAACGACATCATTTTCTACAACTAATTATGTATCTAAATATAATATCAAACTAAGATAGATCTAGCCTAGTTTAATTTCTCATTTAAATAGGTTATTTTCCACATGAATACCATGGGTCATTCTTATTTTTTTATTACTATTTTTTCTAGGGTTATTTTTATTTTATTTTCATTGAGTTAAAATGTTTACATTATATTAAGTTAAGCTAAGTTACACATCTCTACCATATTTTATTTTTATTTTTACTAAGTCAAAATCTAGAGTCCACCAACTTTAAATTAACTATTTTACTTTAATTCTTTCACTCTTTCTCACAAACAAAAATCCACTTTACTTTCATAAAACCCATGTTGAATTTATATTTTGCTACACATCTCTACCATATTTTATTTTTATTTTTACGGAGTCAAAATCTAGAGTCCATCAACGTTAAATTAACTATTTTACTTTAATTATTTCACTCTTTCTCACAAACAGAAATCCACTTTACTTTCATAAAACCAATGTTGACTTTCTATTTTGTTTATACAAAATAATTATATCGATTTTTAATTAGGGCCGACATTGACATTAGATTAAATTTGTTAATGTTTAATGTTAAATGTTTAGCTTGACATCTACCCAAGTAATAATGTAATTTAATAATTATTGGGAAAAATTTTAATTTTATTTATATGTAATATATTTTTTATTAGTTAATAAATTCTTGATAAATTATAAATTATTTATTTATAAGTTGTTGATATAATAAGTCAAATTCAGCATTTCCAGTTCATCTAGCCATTTCGAGCACCATTGATATTTCCACATCCTCTTGATGGTTTTGGTTCACTTGGAACTTACTAGTAATGTTGCATAATTTCTTGCATAATGAAGCCTTGATCATTAGAACTTTTTATATGTATCTAGTTAGTATATGCACATTTGGGACAAAAGAATTTAACTTTTGTGGGTAGTGTTTATAGAAAAACTTATTTGCTAAAAAAATGTTATAAAAGTAACTCACTTCGCTGCATTGATGTATGAATGCAATAAAAATCCATTGTACATTTACAATTAGTTTTTTTTCAAATTAATTTCAAATATGAGATAATGCATTAAAAACCAATTATACAATTACAACTAGTTGTTTGAAAATTCATTTTAAATAATTCTTTTGTTGGCAAAAAAGTTTACGTCATATTGACAAAAAAAACTTATGTAGAGTACAATCAGATAAGCATAGAGAGATATTGCTCGGAGGCACCAAAAAAGGTTGCAAAGGGCTAAGCATCTACCCTAAGATGGAGAAACCATATGAGTAACCCAAAAAATTGTGAGCCAGCATAATTTTTACATCTACATAAGACCAAGCCCAGTGGACAGAGTAGGGACATTAAAGATGAGTCGTTGTTGTTGTTATGAGAGTATTAAGTCAACAAAAAGAGTCGACATAATTGACCACACAACATGTAAACTACAAAACCATTAGTAGAGAGGACTTGGTCATGCTATGTTGATGTCGTGTCAGCTAGGAGAGTGTTGACATTATGCAAATGCTCGCACTTGCCTATGGAACGACCTACAACCTCGACGTCTGACTTCTCTTCAAGAATATAACAGTTGTAAGGACTAGGGTTGGGGGGAGATGTCTTTTCTCCCGAATACTGCACATCCATTGGACAAATGAAGGTGTCTTTCGAGTCGCGAGCAAGATAGATGTGCCCAACAACATAGGTTGTGGAGGGCGAAGAGGAGTTGGGAGGGACTGGAAGTGAGGTAGAGGGGATATGAGAGGAAGAGGATGGGATGTGTGGGGGGAAGGCAACTCCAAGGTCATGGGAGAGATGACGGAGGGAGGAATAGAGGTGTCTGGAGTAAGTGTTGGCGTCGACAATCCATTTTGTAGCAGAGGCACGATCACATTCTTGGGCGAGGAGGTTACGAAGAGCCCAAACACTGGACATAGCGCTGCCCCCACAACTTACCTCCTTTACTTCCATCTCGATGACTTGGCATCGAATGTTACCAGGGATGTGGCTTTAGAATAAAGCCAATTCAACATCCGCCTTTGGTGCAATAGTAGGTCATCCCGATCCCCATCCATGGCCACCACGCTGCACACGGTCACATTCACGGATCATTGCAGGAAGATGAAGGTCATGGAGATTGGCAGGGGTCCCAAAGATTGCGAGAACCATACAAGGGAAAATGCAAAGAGAAACTTGGAGTGGGATTACCAAAAGGAGGCATCATTTAACATACATGATGTGCATTAAAACATGCAGGAGGAAAGCAATGGTTCTGAGTATGCGAAAACGAGGGAGAGGACAAGAGTTATAGAGGGGTGACAACATGGGAGGTAGTGTAGGTAAGAGGGAATTCCAAGTGGAGTGGCTAATTAATATAAGCTAATTCCAGACAACCAACCTTGATAACAAAATGATATGGTGTGCAAAATCGTAAGATCTTTATATCAACTCTATTCTCCCTATGACAGATACATGAAATGACCTCCTTGGAAATGAATATGAAATGTGTTGTTCTAGCACTATATAGTTTACTAATCAACGCTTTAAGGCCATAAACCAGTTACTTCAGATTAACTTATAGATGAGAATAACGTAGAAGCCACAAGGTAAGCTATTTCCATTGCTGCTCTTGGTGGTGTTTATGTTTGGTAAACAAGAGAAAACGCTAGAACTACTATTAGGGTATCTAGAAAATAGAAGGGATGACGAGTGAAGGTTTCCTTTGCATTTCAAAGCCTTTTTTATATACAAATAAAAATAAAGTATTATAAATTTATTAGGCCTTGTCTTGTACATACAGTTCCATCCAAACTCTGTTTTCGTTTGTTTTGCTTGGACTATACTGATGTTCCCTTTTCTTTATTTTATAAATTGGAATATATTTAAAAAAAATATTCAAATTTTGGTATATTATTTTTTTATTGATTTAAAATGATTAATGTGATTCAATATATATAGATATATGATATTTTATTTATTTATTGAATTATAATAAAATAAATATATGACATGTTTGGACATTTCAAAATATAAAATATGGTTTCAATTTAAATGTACCATAAATAACAATCTATAAAAAAATTTACTTCATTATTTATAATTTCACATTTATTTTTAATTAATATAATAAATATATTATTATTATACATGTAGTTAAATTTTAATAAATATTTGAATGTGATATACTCATTATTATGTAGCAACTTTTTATAAGAGTGGCATCTCATTAGTAGTGATATACTACATCCATCCTCCACCTATACTACATGCATAACATTATCTAACCATTGCCAATCACTAGCACTTTTATTCTTGGTTGCTCATGGCCCTTCCTAATCACCTTCTTACTAGTCCCCACATGCACCGTCTAATATTATTAGAACTATTCTATTTTGTACTCTTAGTTTGAAGAAACAATTTTTATGGTGTAGCTCTTTATGTCATTTATGTTGTGGGAAATAATTTTTGAGATACAATAAGCAATTCTTGCTACAAATATTTCCATACTTTAATATAATGAAAACTTTGTAATATTTTGAGTATGTGTGGGGTTCCTTGTTCATGGAAACATAATATTCACAACAAAATGCATAGAAATATTGCGTGAGAAGAAAATCAACAAATTTGGTATTTGTTAATAATACTATAAACCATACCTATTAATATGCCATATGTATATTAATATTTTGAAACATGCAATTATATTTGACATATGAGCTTCAACAACTCAAAAAGAGTTTTTTTTTTTTTCAACAACCATTGTGAATCAAAATGTAGTTACATTGTTTATGAAACTCTTCCACAACAATGACGATTTACCTTAGGAAGAGTTTCCCAGTAGCCATCAAGACCTTCAATTTTAGAGAGAACATGTTCATTTAATGATTTTGTAGGCTTAAAGATCCTCTTCCACAACAATGATGATTTACATTATGAAGAGGTTCTCAGCCATCAGGAACTTCAATTTCATAAAGAACACGTTCATTATGGATTTTGCAAGTTTAAACCTCTGAGTTATATAATCTCTCTGGTAAAGCAACTTTTTGCTTGTTTGATATGAAAAGACATTTTGAGGTACACTTAGATTTGGCAACCACGATTTCTTCCCTGGCACTTTGTTTCTATGACCAATGTCACATACCCCGGTAAACCTCGCATGTAAAAGTAGGGAGTTAGAATTTTTTTTACAAATTACCACAAGTAAATAACCAATTCACAACTCCACAAATCATCATTACCATTAGATATAATATTCATTAGCACATCAAGTAAATTGTCATCAAGACAGTAAGTTGCATAACCATTGCATAACCTTTAACCCCACTGTGGTGGTGTAATGACATAAACTGTGTAATGACATAAACTGTCTCATGAATCCCTGCATCCATTTCTTGATATCCTTAACCATATTAAATAATCATGTAATAGGACATTATGGTTGTCACATCAAATAAATAACCATCAACATCAAGGACTCATCATTATCAAACGGACACAAAAGGCAATCACACCATTTGAACACCAATTTACCCTGGAAACCCCGTAGGGTGAAAACCAGCAAACGTTTAATCTTATTATTAAACGCTCGTGAGGGTTTTCACCCCTCACTCAATGGCTTATAAGGGATTCCATCCCTTAACCATTGTTATTAAAATCATTACAATGAATTATCATTAAGCTATCACATAACTATCTAAAAGCTAATACAGTTTTCATGTAATCTTTTATTTACATACCGCCACATACAACATCCCTTGTGGCATGATTGTTCTAGCAATGTACGATCCTACAACTTGAACTCATCTGCATGGACCAATAATCCTTTTCCTGTCATAATGTTAGACATCACTTTCCTTAGGCACCAACCGCCATCGTTTCCTGTCAATGTAGTTGTCAACAAGCTTTGGCAACAACATTAGATACAGTATTAATCATTCATTAAGCAACCTCTAAAAGTGATCTTTTAACATCTACTCACCTGCATGAGCAAGCATAACATACTAATTAACTAGTACATATATTCAAGTAAATTCTTGTTCTACTTTTCACAATGCTTATTCACACTAATGCATATTTCTCTCTAAGAGATCTAACCATTAGTTTTTACAAGTCCATGTTATCATTATCAACATTGACATCATGATTTCATTTATAAATAATCATATTATTTAGCATTTTCCCTTCGCTCAAGCACATATTCGAAGAGGACAAAACATTAAGGGATACCCTTGAAGGGACTAACTACAACATCAGTTATAATCTACTTACATAAAAATTTACATAAACTTTTACCAAAAGAGCTAGTCCTTAGCCATTACTTATGTTGCTTGCAAACATGTAAAGAAAACTAACACAACTTGTTGTCTCTTCCTGCATGCATATGTATACCCTTTCTAATGAAAGCTAGCACAAATCTCATGTGCTTACACATCTTGTTCAACAAGAAACTAAGATAATAGTTACGTTAGCATAAGGTAATCACCCTTCTTTGATGTGTGCAACACATATCCCCTTTCTTAGTATTCTACCATATAATTTAGGATCAGCATGCATTGTGACTAACTAGATAACACTCAATGCACCTAAGTGAGCTGCAGCCACGGTATAACAGATTTCTATGTAAACTTGAGCATTTGATAATATGAATCAAATAGGCTCGCTTCATATATTAATTACCTAGCATTGAACTCAGCTCTCGCTGGAAAAAAAAATGCAAAACAGTAAAACGTGTCTACATGAAAGGAATTGCAGCTTCCATTAGTCAACAATGCACATATATATTTTTTCCTACTAGAAAAAGAGCAGGATACTTATCTTTTTCAGTTGTACCATCGACTGAAAAACAAACACATTATTCCTTTGGTCGGAGAGAAGCAACTGGGAGCCAGGTTACCACATCTTGACGTTCTGACTTCGTTGGAGCAGTAAACTGCCTGCCCATCAGTCTCACGTCGGTGGCTTTAACAATGATTCATGTCAAAATACGACTCTCTACTGCAGCACTAACGAGCAATCATGGGTTCTTGAGTTTTGACATCTACAATGTCTCCACGGTTTCCACACAACACCGTGTTCCAACAAACAAGGTTCCGTGGCAAATCTTCCTGCAACAGCATTGCTTCTTCATGTAGCTGCCTTAACATGTCAACTAAATACCTTAGCGATGCGCATTGGCATGGCTTAGAACCTTCCAACCGGCGTGTAGAGAGGCAGCGACACAGTCATAAGAGTTTTCTGCCCAAACTTGATGCTATTCAAATACATCTCTCCTTCTACCTCGAAACTCATATATCCAGATACCATACTTCATATCTGTAAGCTTTCCTCGATCAAAGACTGGCCTGCCAAATAAAGTCCTGTGTTTAACAAATCAAGATACGATGCTTCAAATCCGCAAGCTTATTCCGAATAAAAACTGGGCATGGAATTTTATACTGGAATGCCATTACTTCACCGCCAAATCAGTCAGCGTAGAATACGTGACCATCACTCTGCTACCCCACGCGTAATAATTCCCCAGGCCACGTTAACTCCATCCCTTCCCTCGTTTCCTTCATTCTCGTTCAGTTCCACAACAGCCAAGAATCAGTTAATAACTGATTCGTAATCTTGAATTACTTTTACGCAGGGTTACGGTTATTTATGATAGGGATATTACAACCAATGTCATGTATTATGGTTTTAGCTCCTTCAACATACCAAAATTTTGTGTGAATGATGCTATCCAGAGACTCCTTCAAGTATCAAACATCAGAAACAATAAAATGTTATTAAAAAAGGCTTGCAAAAAGAGAGTTGTCATGATTGTGGGACAAATCAACTAGCAGACAACAAAATAGCTACATGCTTACAATCAATATTGCATTGAACTTTCTCAATGATGGAAGATTCATGTGGATGCGAGAAAGAGGCATGAGTGTCATAATCTAAAAAACAATAAAAGGCTTGTCGGTTTAGAAAACGATGTCATGAGATTTTCACAACCTTTTTGTAAGGCACACAAGTGAACCAAGGAATTATCATCTGTCAACTAGCGTCACATTACTGGTACTTGGTTTAGAACATGTTACTGCTTATTTGGAGGAAAATAACTTCTTCAAATAAATACATCAATTGATGATTTTCTAACTAAATGCAACACACAAGACAATATTTTGGTTGAGAGCAAAGCAATTTTTAATAGGGAAAAGTGGAAATGTCTTTCATGTCATGATTTTATGAAAAAATGATCGAAATTTGCATGATGGTAGATGGAAAGGTGTAGCAAAATTAAAGAAGAAAGAAAAATAAAATAATTACCATGTCTGTGTTTCTGGCTCTTTGCTTGGGCTAACTAAGATGGAAAGGTTAATCCCATCCGTGATAAGGAATTGGAAACTATGGTATGTGCTAAGGAAAATGGAATGGGTATGCCAACGTCTGATTTTTTTGGTCTCTCTCCTATTGAAACAAGTTTGTTGGGAATTGTTGCTCACCCCAAATTTCAACCTTTATAGGAGCAATTTATTAGAATTCTAACACTGAGAGACCCTGCGGGCACCATGATGCCTGGAGATCAATTTAATTGACTAAGTGCCTTATTTGTTACTTGTTAAAGATGATGAACCATTTGTGGATTTCAGGAGAGGCATCTCAACCAATATTTCAATCCTTTTGCAAAGGACTAATGTATATAAATGTCAACCTTTTCACAAAGATGCTAACGTAAGGTTCCTTAAAAGCCATGCCAGACTCAATTTTCACGATGACAGAGCTTTTCACAAGTACTTTCACAACATTCACTGATACCACAATTCTATTTGTAATCCAATTTTTCTTCATTTTCACAACAACTTATTGATTGATTACGAGTGATATATTTAGTTGATAGGTACCTCATACTTTGTTTAAAAAATTGTTTCATGCCATTTTAAAAACCCCAAAGGAATTAAACTTCTCTGTTATGTACCTTGTGCTTGTAAAGATTACTATATACATTTAACCTCTTGCTACACTCTTTAGAAGATATATAGAAACTCAAATTTCAATTATATTTCATTATCCATATATTTCGCTTCATTATTACCTTCCACATTCCTACTTTTCCTATCTTCTTAGGGACATTCTTTTACCTCTCCATTGATCTGAAAATGGGGCACTTAGGCTTCTTGTCCAACTTACAAGAACCTCTCCCACTTCCAAAGCTTTAAATTTTCCCAAGTCTTATTGATTAACCAATGCAGAATTAAGAAATGCCTGAAAATAGAGGTGTATGCTTGTATTTGTTTTTAACTGTTCATGTGCTGTAAATTAATGTGCTTAAACTGATATATAAATGCATATAACAGTAAACAGTGCAGCAATAAACAATCACACAGAAACAACAATTTAATTAGGAGTTCACCCATAGCTTTTGGGCTACATCTCCATGAGCTCTAGTCAACTCAACTAGACTCTTTGGGATTATGGTATAAGTCTTTTTTTTACAAGCTCTTGGCTTAACTCCTGTTGTTTTACACAGAAACAGTGGGTTCAAACACCATTTTATCCCTTGGCTCTTGAAGCTCTGGCTCTTGGCTCTGGCTCTTGGTTATGGCTCTTTGGCTCTGACTCTGGCTCTTCGGCTCTGGCTTCTTTGGCTCTCTGTCAATTTATAGCTCTCTGGGCTTTACACTTGAACTCCAAGTGACTCCCTTGGCTGTGTGCGCTTCAGCTTTTGCTTTCTGCATTGCTTGTTTGGCTGCTGCCTTTTTGCACTACCTCCTTCGCCTCAACTTCCTACTTTGGCTTCACTTTCAGCAACAAAATCCCAACATAGCCTCAGCAACCAACAACAACCAAACGCCCCTTGTTTCTGTTGTTATGTGGCTTTTAAAGCCAAATTAGCGTTGTTGGTTTGTTTTCCCTTTCGGGCTCTCTGTCTTCCTGCTTATGTCCGCTCAAATCCCTTCTCTGAGCGTTATCAATCATTGCTAAATGCCCTCAGAGATGGATGCCACCTATTTCGTAATGGAAGGGGTAATCGGCGCTTGAAATTCCTCAGAAACAATCGTTCTCGGCGTACACAGGAAAATATGCCAGACACGGGAAAATCCGTAGAAAACACTATTCATCGGATTTGAAATTTTCATAACTGCACATTATATCCCTATCGAGTCCACCTGAAATTGCTATTGTAAGTTGCTTCGGCCTTGTTCCAAGGTTTCCCTTCGTATTTTAAAAATACATTAAAACACTAAAATCCTGCAAATATGGCCTTGGGCGGATTTGAAATGACATTCAATAGCCTTAAGGAACCCTTTGGGTCTAGTTTATCGCATCAACGTTTGATCCCTTTGTATTTCGTTTAATAAACGAAATACACAATTACAAAGAAAATCGTCGTTTGACGGATTTCAAATTATATTAAATCTCATTTATTGCCCCGTCGGGTCCGTGTGTGTGTGTGTGTGTATATATATATATCGCATCGCAGATGGTATTGACCTTGCTCTTTTGAATAACTCCGATGCGATATTGCGATGCGACTTGTCGCAATCGCAAATCGCACATACCCCGGTTGTTTAATGTGCGCTCCACTGTAACTGCTGATTGCGATATTGCGATTGATTTAAACATATACCATGTGCCGGTACCTGCCAACTGCCACCGCCAATTGCGATTGCCAATCAGATCTGGACCGTTGATCGGCGAGATCCGACGACCCCTGTTCACTGTTGACTTAAGCCTCCGATAGGCTTGATTTCATGGTTTTCTTCATGTTTTTTGCCTCTTTCCCAAATAACAAAAGGGGAACTTCTTTTTATGATAACTCCTTCATCTGAAGTCCGTTTTCGCCCATTCAAGTTGTGTTGGATTCAGAATGAGGAGATCTCTGCAATGAGACTATTTCTGAGAGCAGCCTGCGATTTTCTTTTTTCCTATAATTTACAAAGGATGTGTGACATTTGGCGCCTTTCACCTCTTATATGAAGTCTTTTAGACTTGGAGGTTTATCTAGGACCCATTTTTGGATCATCCATGTTCATGTTAACATTATTTATTATGCAAGGGGCATCTTGTGCAATCATATATGTGTACTGCCTCGCCTTTTTTCCATATCACATGCCTCGTCTTTTTTATGTATCACATATGACGGTGCACACTACAGAACATGTGGTTCTGCAAGTTGTCCGTACCAAGGCTGCTTCGCAGTAGAAAGATGACACGTCTTATCCGTTGTTTTCGAATGTGTAATAAACGTGTTTGCTGATATAAAATATTTTGGATGGAGGAGAGCAGAATGGTTGGATTTTAGATTTTGGGTGTAATGTCAGATTTATTAAGCGTGAGAAGGATCAAATTTCTTAACAATTTTCAATACCATAAGTGATTTTTAAATTTATTGTTATTTTGTTATTTTTATTTTATTTTATTTTGACCAAGTTACATTTTTTATACTATATTCCATTAATTTAATTTTTATTTTTAAGTAATTTGACTAAGTCAAAATGTTAAACATTAAATTACAACATATGCACCTCACTGGGTTGGAGAACGAATAATTTACAACCAAGCTAGATCCATATTTAATTCTCCCCCTTAAATAAGCTATATTCGGCGTGAATACCATGGGCCAATACTATGGGTCCTCAATACCATGAGTGATTTTTAAATTTATTATTATTTTGTTATTTTTATTTTATTTTGACCAAGTTAAATTTGTTATATTAAATTACATTAATATTTTTATTTAATTTAATTTATATTTTAATGTAATTTGACTTAGTCAAAATATTAAACATTTTATTACAACATTTCTAGGATACTGGGTTGGAGAGAGCCTCTGGATGCAATAATTTTAGATCTACCAAGTGCAGAGAGGAATCAAATCTCTTTTCGCTTTAAATGAGGTTTACATCTGAAATTTTTTTATCCTTCTCAAAGCATGGTAAATCACAAGTTAAGATCGATTTAGGTTGCTCGAAATTGTATACGTTAATTTTGAACTATTTAATTAAAAATTTTTTTTGGGGTTAAATATTTAGCCATATGAACAACGACATCATTGTTTTTCTTTTATTTATATTATTCTAAGCATCTCAGGGAATTGGCAAGGTAAGGAAACGTCGGTTTCAAAAATTGCTCACAGGTTTTTCCATTAATTAAAAATACTCTTCCAGCCTGTATGGAATCTCTCTTCAACACCATTAAGTCCCACCATGGAAGGGACATGCAGAACAATGCTCTTAATTTTGAGAAAATGAGAATGTCAAGAGCCAGAATCCGATCCAATTCTATTAATAGGTTCTCATTTTCTCAAAATGCAGATCTCATTACCCTGATGATGGACTCACCTAGCTAGTCCGAAACGTCGGTTTCAAAAATTGCTCACAGGTTTTTCCATTAATTAAAAATACTCTTCCAGCCTGTATGGAATCTCTCTTCAACACCATTAAGTCCCACCATGGAAGGGACATGCAGAACAATGCTCTTAATTTTGAGAAAATGAGAATGTCAAGAGCTAGAATCCTATCCAATTCTATTAATAGGTTCTCATTTTCTTGACTCTCTCTTTCTCAAAATGTAGATCTCATTACCCTGATGATGGACTCACCTAGCTAGTCCGAAACGTCGGTTTCAAAAATTGCTCACAGGTTTTTCCATTAATTAAAAATACTCTTCCAGCCTGTATGGAATCTCTCTTCAACACCATTAAGTCCCACCATGGAAGGGACATGCAGAACAATGCTCTTAATTTTGAGAAAATGAGAATGTCAAGAGCCAGAATCCTATCCAATTCTATTAATAGGTTCTCATTTTCTTGACTCTCTCTTTCTCAAAATGCAGATCTCATTACCCTGATGATGGACTCACCTAGCTAGTCCGAAACGTCGGTTTCAAAAATTGCTCACAGATTTTTCCATTAATTAAAAATGTTTATGTTATAGTGATAGTTGATAGGATACCCTTTCTATATAATAATTCTGTTGAAAGCGTAATTTGCCTTTCTCTATTCAAGGGATCGAGACAACCAACCTTTGCGAAATCGTAAGATCTTTATATCAACTCGATTCTCACTATGATAGATACATGAAATGACTTCCTTGGAAATGAATATGAAATGTGTTGCCCTAGCACTATATAGTTTATTAATCAATGCTTCAAGGCCATAAATCAGTTACTTCAGATTAACTTATAGATGGGAATAACACAAAAGCCACAAGGTAAGCTACTTCCATTGTTGTTTATGTTTGGTAAACAAGAGAAAACGCTAGAATTACTAATAATGTATCTAGAAATAGAAGGGATGTGAGGTGAAGGTTGCCTTTGCATTTCAAAGCCTTTTTTACATGTAAATAAAAATAAAGTATTATAAATTTATTAGGCCTTGTCTTGTATGTATGGTTCCATCCAACTTTGTTTTTTTTATTTGATTGCACTATATTGATGTTTCCTTTTTCTTTATTTTATAAAATAGATTTTATTTTAAAAAATAAAAATAAATTTTTAATATTCAAATTTTGATATATAATTTTTTAATTAATTTAAAAGGATTGATATGATTATATATATATATATATATATATTATTTTATTTTTTTATTGAATTAAATAAAATAAATATATGATATGTTGGACATTTCAAAATATAAAATACAGTTTCAATTTAAATATACCATAAACAAAAATCTTTAAATTTTTTACTTCATTATTTATAATTTCACATTTATTTTTAATTAATATAATGAATATATTATTATTATATACGTTGTTAAATTTTAATAAACATTTGAATGTGATATATTCATTAAAAATGTAGCAACTTTTTTTAAGAGTGACATCTCATTAGTAGTGATATGCTACATCCATCCTCCACCTATATTACATGCATCACCTTTTCTAACCATTGCCAATCACTAGTACTTTTATTATTGGTTGCTCATGGCCTTTCCTAATCACCTTCCTACTAGTCCCTACATGCACCCTTTACTATTATTAGAACTATTCCATTTTGTACTCTTAGTTTGAAGAAATAATTTTTATGGTGTAGCTCCTTATGTCATTTATGTTGTCTCAATGAATTTTTGAGATACAACAAACAATTCTTGTTACAAATATTTCCATACTTCAATATAATGAAAACTTTGTAATATTTTGAGTTTGTGTGGTGTTCCTTGTTCATGGAAACATAATATTCACAACAAAATGCATAGAAGTATTGTGTGAAAAGAAAATTAACAAATTTGGTATTTGGAAATAATACTAGAAACCATACCTATATTAATATGCCATATGTATATTAATATTTTGAAACATGCAATTATATTTGACATATGAGCTTCAACAACTCAAAAAGAGTTTTTTTTTTAACAACCATTGTGAATCAAAATGTAGTTTCATTGTTTATGAGTCTCTTCCACAACAATGATGATTTACCTTAGGAAGAGTTTCCCAGTAGCCATCAAGACCTTCAATTTCAGAGAGAACATGTTCATTTAATGATTTTGTAGGCTTAAAGATCCTCTTCCACAACAATGATGATACCTTCAATTTCAGAGAGAACATGTTCATTTAATGATTTTGTAGGCTTAAAGATCCTCTTCCACAACAATGATGATTTACATTATGAAGAGGTTCTTAGCCCTCAGGAACTTCAATTTCATAAAGAACACGTTCATTTATGGATTTTGCAAGTTTAAAAATCTGAGTTATATGATCTCTTTGGTAAAACAACTTTTTACTTGTTTGATACGAAAAGACATTTTGAGGTACTCTTAGATTTGGCAACCACGATTTCTTCCCTCGCATGTTGCTTCTATGACCAATGTCATCTATTATGGTTTTAACTCCTTCAACATACCAAAATTTTGTGTGAATGATGTTATCGAGAGACTCCTTCAAGTATCAAACATCAGAAACAATAAAAAGTTATTAAAAAAGGCTTGCAAAAAGAGAGTTGTCATGATTGTGCAACAAATCAAGTAGCAGACAACGAAATAGTTACGTGCTTACAATCAATATTGCATTGAACTTTCTCAATGATGGAAGATTCATGTGGATGCTAGAAAGAGGCATGGGTGTCATAATCTAAAAGACAATAAAAGGCTTGTCAGTTTAGAAAACGATGTCATGTGATTTTCATAACCTTTTCGTAAGGCACAAAAGTGAACCAAGGAATTATAATTTGTTAACTGGTGTCACATTACTGATACTTGGTTTAGAACATGTTACTGCTTATTTGGAGGAAAATAACTTCTTCAGAAAAATACATCAATTCATTATTTTCTAACCAAATGCAACACAAAGGACAGTATTTTGGTTGAGAGCAAAGAAATTTTTAATAGGGAAAAGTGGAAATGTCTTTCAAGTCATGATTTTATGAAAAAACAATCCTAATTTGCATGATGGTAGGTGGAATGGTGTAGTTAAATTAAAGAAGAAAGAAAAATAAAATAATTACCAAGTCCATGTTTCAGGCTCTTTGCTTGGGCTAACTAAGATGGAAAAGGTTAATCCCATCCGTGATCAGGAATGGGAAACTATGGTATGTGCTAAGGAAAATGGAATGGGTATGCCAACATCTGAATTTTTTGATCTCTCTCTTATTGAAACAAGTTTGTTGGGAATTGTTGCTCACCCCAAATTTCAACCTTTATAGGAGAAATTTATTAGAATTCTAACACCGAGAGATCTTGTGGGCACCATGATACTTAGAGATCAATTTAATTGACTAAGTGCCTTATTTGTACTTGTTAAAGATGATGAACCATTTGTGGATTTTGGGAGAGGCACTCAACCAATATTTCAATCCTTTTGCAAAGGACTATTGTATATAAATGTCATATTCATTCAACAACCTTTTCACAAAGATACTAACTTAAGGTTCCTTAAAAGCCATGCCAGAGTCAATTGTCACGATCACAAAACTTTTCACAAGTACTTTCACAACATTTACTGATACCACAATTCTATTTGTAATACGATTTTTCTTCATTTTCACAACAACTTACTGATTGATTACCAGTGATATATTTAGTTGAAAAGTACCTCATACTTTGTGTTCAAAAATTGTTTCATGACATTTTAAAAAACCCTAAAAGAATTAAACTCCTTTGTTATATACCTTGTGCTCGTAAAAATTGCTATATACATTTAACTTCTTGCTACACTCTTTAGAAGATATATAGAAACTCAAATTTCAATTATATTTCGCTTCATTATTACCTTCCCCATTCCTACTTTTCCTATCTTCTTATAGACATTCTTTTACCTCTCCATGTTAATGTTAATTACTTATTATGCATGGGGCATCTATGTTAAGCCATTTAACGTTTATTACACATGGTGTAAAAAAACAAAGAAAGTTGTGCAATCATAATGCGTACGTACACATATGACGGTGCACACTACAGAACGTGTAGTTCTGCGAGTTGTCCATACTGAGGCTGCTTCGCAGTAGAAAGATGACATGTCTCATCCGTTGTTTTCGAATGTGTAATAAATCGCTCATATAAAATATTTTGGATGGGGAAGAGTAGAATGGTTGGACTTTAGATTTCAGGTGTAATGTCAAATTTATTGAGAGGGATCAAATTTCTTAACCGTTTTTAATACTATAAGTGATTTTTAAATTTATTGTTATTTTGTTATTTTTATCTTATTTTATTTTGACCAAGTTACATTTTTTAATATTATATCACGTTAATTTACTTTAATTTTTATTTTTAAGTAATTTGACTAAGTCAAAATGTTAAACATTACATTAAAACATATCTATCTCACTGGGTTGGAGAACAAATAATTTACAACCAACCTAGATCCATATTTAATTCTCCCTTTTAAATAGCCTATATTCCACATGAATACCACGGGCCAATACTATGGGTCCTCAATACCATGAGTGATTTTTAAATTTATTATTATTTTGTTATCTTTATTTTATTTTGACCAAGTTAAATTTGTTATATTAAATTACATTAATACTTTAATTTAATTTAATTTATATTTTAATGTAATTTGATTTAGTCAAAATATTAAACATTTCATTATAACATTTCTACGATACTGGGTTGGAGAGAGCCTCTCGATGCAATAATTCTGTATCTACCAAGTGCAGAGAGGGATCAAATCTCTTTTCGCTTTAAAAGAGGTTTACATCTGAAGAAATTTTATCGTTCTCAGAGGGTGGTAGATCACGAGTTAAGATCGATCTAGGTTGCTTTAATTATAAATATAATTATTAACTATAATTATAAATATAATTATAATTATTAATGTTATGTTTTTTTATTTTATTTTATTTTATTTTGATTGAATCAAAATGTTAAATATTACAACATCTCTACCATATTGGGATCAAATGTTTACATAGGAGTCAAGTTTACTTATAAACCTTAAATATAAAGAATGTTTTTAATAATAATAAAAAGTAGAGAGTGAGAGGAAATCTTGGATAACATATAATATTATATTTTTTGTACAATATTTATTACTACTCTCACACTAAAAAAGTGGCCACACAAGGGGATTATTAATTAAAATATAATATTATTATATTTTACCTTAATTTCCCATCACTCCCAACCTTAATATTATATTTTACTCAATATTTCCCCTCACACGTGCTAATTTTAAGCTTGTTTATTTTTAAACTTTATATATAACAAAAAAATTATTGGGTAAAATATAGTATTATATTTAACCAATATTTCTAACAAGTTAATAAAAAGTGGATAAAAGTAGGCATTAATATTAGATAACTATTAATTTCTAAACATACTATCTTAAATCTATGAGAGCTAATATATTACATGTATTATATTAAAAGTGATTCAACGATATCATTTTCTACAACTAATTATGTATCTAAATATAATATCAAACTAAAATGGATCTAGCCTAGTTTAATTTCCCATTTAAATAGGTTATATTCCACATGAATACCATGGGTCATTCTTGTTTTTTTATTACTATTTTTTTTAGGGTTATTTTTATTTTATTTTCACTGATTTAAAATGTTTACATTATATTAAGTTAAGCTAAGTTACACATCTCTACCATATTTTATTTTTATTTTTACTAAGTCAAAATCTAGAGTCCAACAACTTTAAATTAACTATTTTAATTTAATTATTTCACTCTTTTTCCCAAACAGAGATCCACTTTACTTTCATAAAACCAATGTTGAATTTATATTTTGCTACACATCTCTACCATATTTTATTTTTATTTTTACCAAGTCAAAATCTAGAGTCCACCAACTTTAAATTAACTATTTTACTTTAATTATTTCACTCTTTCTCACAAACAGAAATCCACTTTACTTTCATAAAACCAATGTTGAATTTATATTTTGTTTATACAAAATAATTATATCGATTTTTAATTAGGGCCGACATTGACATTAGATTAAATTTGTTAATGTTTAATGTTTAATGTTTAGCTTCACATCTACGCAAGTAATAATGTAATTTAATAATTATTGGGAAAAGTTTTAATTTTATTTATATGTGATATATTTATTATTAGTTAATAAATTCTTGATAAATTATAAATTATTTATTTATAAGTTGTTGATATAATAAGTCAAATTTAGCATTTCCAATTCATCCAGCCATTCCGAGCATCATTGATATTTCCACATCCTTGTGATGACCCCGGGAAAATGTAAATATTTAAATTTTACTGTGGTAAAAGACAGAATTAAGAATAACATTGGAAGACTGTTTGTTTTAAAAAAAAACCTTAATAGTATTTCTTTCTATTTTATATGTGCATTAAAATATTCTAATAAAGAAATACTTATGATAGTGTTGGCAACTCCCGAGAGGGAATTGGTAAAGAAAGTCAGTTATCAAAACTGCATATAACCACCTTCCCTAACTGGAAAGGTTTCCAGGGGAAAAGGGAAGGGGGATGGCAAAAATCTGCGCTGTAGGGACAGGCAGAGAGAGAGAGACAAAATAAAGAAAAGGCAAAACGAAAAGACTAAGTCTGGTAAGGACCAGATAGTCGAGCACGAAGTGCAACCTTGCTGAGGATAGTGATCCGGCAAGAGAAAGCTTGGGGGGAGACTTTGGTCTTGAAGGACGAGTCTCACGGATGGGCGGTTAAACAGATGTGCACAGATTCTGCAGGTGATCTACTAAGGGATTAAAGAGCTAGCAGCGGCCAGGTAAGTAAAACTGAAACCCTTAAACCTCTGCAAGTTATCTGTAAGTTATATGAGTTATTTGTTCCCTTGAAAGATACAATTGTTACTTCCTATTGCTGCACTAAAAGGTCTGAAAATGATAGTTATTTGAGCATAGGAAACTGTATTCTTGTACCCTGTATAGGGGCAAGGGATAAGAAACAGTGCTGGACAGAAACCTGAACGGTTGAAGTTTACAGTCTCACTGTCAACGCAACAGGAATGAAGACAAGACTATAACACCGGCCGTAAACAGAGCTATTAGTGAAACTGTTCCCTGAGTAGTTTAGAAGAGAGTCTTTGTCAGAATTAAGGAAAACTACAGATATTAACACAGTGGAACGGAACGATAATAACAATAACTCAAGCTTATTACATGAAAAAGATAGTATTCTCCCGAGATTTGTATCGAGCTCAGGATACAAGATAGATCTAGAAAGGGGTATGGCAGTCTGTGGCTGCATGATAGGGAAACCGAGATCGGTTGCTTAACTAGAAAATAAAGAAAAAACATAACCCTTAGAGCCGGGTAAACTCCTGTGGTACAGAACAGTTCCGCAATAATATTGTGAATAAAGAATAATTAAATATGTAGTGAACATCTGAAGTACGACAGCACACCCCTGCAATCCGCAATCTCATGGAACAGGAATCGGAACTATATGCAAGTCATTATCTAAGCAAATCTTTAAATAAACCGAGCAGCAATTAGACTATTAATCAAGGAATTATTTTAAAAACAAACATCGATATAAAACGGGCTATGGAGCCGAGAAACCATCCTGGCTCGTTGGCATGAGCAAAAACGATCAATCTACTCACTTATACAAAGTAAGCATAAGGTTGGAAACGACCGAGACTATTTTACTCTACCCCGTGGAGCAGCCATAAAATAATCTTACAAAAAAAAAAACGTAATGAGAGTTCTTGCCGAACGAGTACATATAAATAAACATGAACCTCTACCAAATACAAGAAGAATAAACAATACGATTACCGAACAGTGAGCTCTATTGCAAATTTGTGCAGCATTCGGGTCGACAGAACCCATAACAATTCTTTAAAAACTCACAACCCAACATGGAAATAAAGACAGAGATTTAATGTCAAAATAGGTAACGGCCGCAAGGCTGTAACAATCCGATTACCAAAAAACAAAATGGGTCTGGAACCCAACGACTGTAACCAATAATGTTGCGTTCGGAATTATCCCAAAAGATACATATTCAATATAACAGTTCAAACCTACAACTATTTAAAGATGCGATTACAGTTCCTATAATCTAGTAAATCTTTCCAACCCAGAAAACACTGGAAGCGTTAGGGTTTCGCCGGAACCCATATCTTGTAAACAGAGAAGACACGGAGCAGGTCAGTGGAGAGCCTCCCGTCGCCATCTGCGACCAACCATGGTAAGAGTAAGGTTGGGCTACGGCCAGGCACAAGGGAGACCCTCTGCCGGCAGGTATAAGACCAAAAACGAGGAGAAAACATTAACCCAGATCTAAATACCATGCAAAACTGGGAAGGGACGCACCTGGTGTATAGTCGGTACACCATAGCCTTTGAAAGAGGCCCTCCTTGCCCTGAATCGAACCCGGAAGCGGGACAGCTACACTCATACATCAACATGGCAGAGGTTAACCATTAGCACTGCTCACGTAAGGGAGAAATCATGAAAGAACCGAGAACGATAAACCCAAAAGGAACAAAACTCATATGTTAACGACTGTAGCCTTACCTCCAAAATTCTTCAACGAATGTATATAATGCACAGGACGGACGCTCGGCGAAGAAGATGCTCGCTCGGCGGGAAGGTGTTCGCTCAGCGCAAGGAGAACTTCAATCAATCCTCTAGCCGTGGCGAGGTGGAGCGGAGGACAGCAGGGTTGCCGAGCCTTTCAGTAACTCGAAGAATCGAGAAGAGAAATGACAATATAGTATCAATCCCCGGAAGTGGTGTCAGGGGGCATCACCACCCTTGGATCCACACTGGATCATCCTCACCGTTGAATGAGGCGGTAAAATTTAGGCGGAAACTTTTAACACCAGACCACACCCCCTTCACGTGATCAGGCCGGCGGAAATAAATGCCGCGTCCATATGTTCACTGCTGATAATGCCAGCGATGCTGCCGGCCAGAGCTGCCTCGGGTTGCTATTCCGGCAACACTTAGGATATATACGGTGGGCCTCATATACGGGGTTGGAGCGGAATATAAAATTAAACGAATATTTCACACATGACCCTTATCGGTCCATGGTAAATGTATTCCATATTAATCCATGGTAAATGTAAACCATATCGGCAAATGGTAATGTATCTTTATCGTAATTTTTTTTTTATATTATGTGTCCGGGTATGTGACAAATTGGTATCAGAGCAGAGGTTTCCATACTGTGACCTCTGGGACAAGTTTGAACATGTTAAATTGTGGAAGTAAACACAACATTTTTTCCTTTTCGGTCACTAAGATGTACAAATAACTAATAGTGTCAATTATTCTCCTGATTTTATTTTAGGCCAAAAAAAAAGAAGAAAAGAGAAGAACAACAGCGAGACACTAGATAGTGACAGTAAGTATGCAGAGAGCTAGCAGTGCTCCGCACAGAACGATAGCAGACCAGGAGCCTGCAACAAATCCTAGGGATAACCCAGAGCTGTGGGTACAGCTTGGCGAAGAGACACGGAGCACAAACCTGGCCATATTAGAGACAGTCCAGGAACTGAAAAATGAGATGGCCCGGTTGCGAGAGGATAATGCGCGATTGACAATGGAGCAAGAAAGAATTTTAAAGAGTTTGTCTGAAAGGCAGAACCTGCCACTAGCCAATCCCAGTGCAGAACAGCAGAGAATGACGGAGGAGCAACATTATCAAGCAGAACCTGAAAAATCGGAAGAGGGAGAGGATCAATCTGATAATGCATCCGAACAACAGACCTCAAAATGTCAAAGGGTGGAATTACAGGGAGAATTTCGGAAAATTAAACCCCCACACTTTGATGGGGAACAAGAGGAAGCGGCTGAAGCATGGATAATTAACATGAACAAATATTTCCAGCTATATGAATACGACCATAACCTGAAGGCACGATTGGCTATCTTTCAGTTACAAGAGAAAGCAACCCTGTGGTGGGAGGAGGTCAAAATCGTCAAGGGGGTAAGCGAACGAACCATAACGTGGGAAAAATTTCAGAAGTACTTCAAAGAAAGATATTTGACCGAGCGCTTTTATGATGAAAAGGCAAAGGAATTCCATGATTTGCGGTTGGGATAGCAGACTATGGACGAGTTTATTAATCGTTTTACCTCCCTGCTTCGTTATGTGCCCTACCTTAAGAAAGAAAAAGCCAAGGTGCAAAGATTTGTTAGTAGTTTACCCATGTATATACGAGAAAGGATTGAGTTTGACAATCCTAGGACGATGGATGAAGCTATTCGCAAGGCCAGAATCTGTTATCAACAGAACAAACAGAAAGGGGACGCTTCAAATAGAAAATGGAATGAAAAAAGGGGTAGTAAAACTGTTGGAAACAGTAAAGGAGGTCGCAGCGGTGGAGTTAAGGGAGGAAGTAAAGGGCAGAACAGCTGGACTGTACAAAGAGGTTCGTTCAGATCCAAGATAATCGGTGAATCCAGAATGAGCGAACAGTCTGCCAAGCTGGAGGGCGAAGGAATAACCAGACCCCCAGTACAGTGCTGGGGTTGTGGAGGACCGCACTACGTCAAAAACTGCCGGCAACGGAAGGGAACCGATCAAATATCCCAGATTCACGAGGCATCAACTGTTGGCGATGTGGGACGCAGCGTGCCTAGGATTAACGCAGCCCTGGACGACCGTCAGGCGGAGTACCGGCCCACCATGGTGGAATTTGAAGGTAAAATTTCAGACCTTTCTATAACTGTTCTAATTGATCCAGGAGCTACTTTAAGTTATATTAGCCCAAATATAGTAGAACAATGTAAGTTACAGCCTGAAAAATTCAAGAATTCATGGCTGGTACAACTAGCTACGGGGACTAAAAGACGAGTGTTGGCAAAGATTAATAATTGCCCTCTAACAATAGCAGGACAGTCAGTGGTAGCAGATCTGAATATGCTTCCACTTGGTTCATATGATGTTCTGATTGGGATGGACTGGCTAGAGAAGCACTGGGCGTTAGTAAACTGCAAGACGAAAACCGTTTACTACAAAGATGACTTTGGAAAGGAACAAGAGATGCAAGGGATAAAACGACCAGTGCAGGTCCGGCCAATCACTACATCTCAGCTAGCTAAGTGTATCAGAAAAGGATGCTAGATCTATGCCATTCATGTAGGATATGCAGATTCCAAGGATAAAACGGCCACGCTGGACAACCTTTCGGTAATAAAAGAATTCGCGGATGTGTTTCCAGAAGAGATACCTGGGCTACCCCCAAAAAGGGATATAGACTTCACCATTGAATTGATACCAGGGGCAGCACCAGTATCGCGGGCACCTTACAGAATGAGTGTACCCGAGTTGACCGAATTAAAAATGCAATTACAGGAATTGCTAGACAAAAATTATATGCGTTCCAGTGTATCTCCATGGGGACCCCCGATGTTATTTGTCAGGAAGAAAGACGGAACCCTTTGAATGTGTATAGATTATCGACAGCTGAACAAGCTCACGATCAAAAAGAAATATCCCCTACCTCGGATCGATGAACTTTTTGATCAAGTCAAGGGTGCAACAATATTTTCTAAGATCGATTTGCGATCAGGTTACCATCCGATCAGAATTAAGGAGGAGGACATCGCTAAAACAGCTTTCAGAACACGGTATGGGCACTACGAATTTGTAGTGCTACCTTTCGGGTTGACTAATGCACCTGCCACTTTTATGTGTTTAATGAATAGTGTGTTCCATCGATTTTTGGATAAATTTGTACTGATATTTATCGATGATATTTTGATTTACTCTCGTTCTAAGGAGGAGCACGAGGAACATCTCAGGTTGGTACTGCAAACTCTTCGAGAGCACCAACTGTATGCTAAATTCAGCAAGTGCGATTTCTTCAAAGAGGAGATACAGTATTTAGGCCATGTAATCACAAAGGAAGGGATCGCAGTGGACCCTGAAAAAATAAGGACCATAATGGAATGGCCCGTACCTAAGGATGTGGCAGATATCAGGTCTTTCATGGGATTAGCCGGTTATTATAGAAGATTTGTGGAAGGCTTCTCAAGGGTAGCATATCCTATTACTTCCTTGCAAAAGAAAGGAAGGGCATTCAAATGGACTTTAGAATGTCAGCAAAGCTTTGAGCAACTTAAGCGTTTGCTCACCTCTGCTCCCATCTTGAGTATAGCTGATCCTAATAAGGATTACGTGGTATGTACCGATGCAAGTCGAGAAGGCGTGGGCGGTGTGTTAATGCAAGAGGGAAAAGTGATCGCCTATGAATCAAGAAAGCTGAAGGAGCATGAGCAGAAATATTCTGCCTACGACTTAGAATTGGCAGCCGTCATACATGCACTAAAAATGTGGCGGCATTATCTACTGGGAAGGAAATTTCTGTTGTTGACAGACCATCACAGTTTGATAAATTACTTCAGTCAGCCCACCCTGAATACAAGGCAAGCCCATTGGGCAGATTTCTTAAGTGGATTTGATTTTGACATTAAGCATTTGAAAGGAAAGGAAAACCGCGTGGCTAACGCGCTGAGTCGGAAGGTGCAATGTTTATATGAAATTTCGTCCAGTAAATGGAAGAATCCCTTGCAAGAAATGATAAAAACAACAGCAGATCAAGATGCCGAATACCAGCAAATAAAACAGCAGATACAACCTTCCAGCAAAGAAAATCAGCAGGGGTATGAAATAGATGAGGATGGAATGCTGCTCTATAAAAAGAGGTTGTATTTACCTAATAAAAATAGTCTTAAAAATTTGATTTTGGACGAGTTTCACATCAGCCACTACGCAGGTCATCCCGGATACCAAAAGATGCTCACTGCACTTCGAAAAGAATACTATTGGCCTGGAATGAAAAAGAATGTAGCTGAATATTTAGCGCGGTGTTTGGAATGTCAGCAGATCAAAGCAGAACACCTACATCCGGCGGGGTTATTGCAACCTTTGCCCATTCCAGAATGGAAATGGGAAACCATATCCATGGATTTCATAACTGGGCTGCCTAGGACAAAGAAGAACAATGATTCTATTATGGTAGTAGTAGACAAATTGAGTAAGGCAGCGCACTTTATACCAGTGCAATCTACCTACAGAGCTGTGCAAATTGCACACATTTTTATGCAGAATGTGTTCAAACTGCATGGGCTCCCGAAGACAATAATATCTGATCGAGATGTAAAATTCACGTCAACCTTTTGGAAAGCATTGTTTACAGAACTGGGTACACAACTGAATTTCAGTACAACTTATCATCCCCAGACCGATGGACAGACAGAACGAGTGAATCAAGTAGTAGAGGACATGCTAAGAGCATGCGTAATGCAGAAACCGACACATTGGGAAGAATATTTACATTTGGTTGAATTCGCATATAACAATGGGTATCACACATCAATACAAATGACTCCCTTTGAGGTCTTGTACGGACGAAAATGCCGTACACCCTCAAGTTGGAGTGGCCCTGAGGAAAAATTAAGATTGGGGCCAGAAATGCTCAAAGAAATGGAGGACATGGTAAAAAGGGTGCGGACTAATTTAAAGGCTGCTCAAGACCGGCAAAAGAGCTTTGCGGATCAGAAAAGAAGGTTCAAAGAGTACCAGGTTGGCGACCATGTTTACGTAAGAATTCAAGCCAGGAAAAGTACCCTGCAATGGAGCGGTTGCGCCAAACTTGCACCTCGCTATTTTGGACCTTTCCAGGTCTTGGCAAGAGTTGGGCCAGTAGCCTACTAGCTCGCCCTGCCAAGCCACATTAGGATCCACAATGTCTTCCATGTTTCCATGCTTAAAAAATACATTTACGACCCTAAGCATGTGATCAAATGGCAAGAGATACGGGTAAGGACTGATTTCAGTTGAACTAATTGAAAATGTATTTTGGAGATAAATGACTGGTACTGTTGATGGTTGCAGGTCGAACCGGAAGGAGAGGTCCTGGTCGAGCCGCTGAGCATTCTCGACCGGAGAGAAGTACAGCTGCGGAAGCGAGTTATTACCCAAGTTAAAGTGCAGTGGCAGCACTATGGGCCTGATGAGGCCACTTGGGAAGATGAAGAGCTTCTTAAGAAAGCTTATCCGGGGCTGTTTGTGAACATCAGACATCGGGACGATGTCCAATCTTAGGTGGGGGAGATGTGATGACCCCGGGAAAATGTAAATATTTAAATTTTACTGTGGTAAAAGACAGAATTAAGAATAACATTGGAAGACTGGTTGTTTTAAAAAAAAACCTTAATAGTATTTCTTTCTATTTTATATGTGCATTAAAATATTCTAATAAAGAAATACTTATGAGAGTGTTGGCAACTCCCGAGAGGGAATTGGTAAAGAAAGTCAGTTATCAAAACTGCATATAACCACCTTCGCTAATTGGAAAGGTTTCCAGGGGAAAAGGGAAGGGGGATGGCAAAAATATGCGCTGTAGGGACAGGCAGAGAGAGAGAGACAAAATAAAGAAAAGGCAAAACAAAAAGACTAAGTCTGGTAAGGACCAGATAGTCGAGCACGAAGTGCAACCTTGCTAAGGATAGTGATCCGGCAAGAGAAATCTTGGGGGGAGACTTTGGTCTTGAAGGACGAGTCTCACGGATGGGCGGTTAAACAGATGTGCACAGATTCTGCAGGTGATCTACTAAGGGATTAAAGAGCTGGCAGCGGCCAGGTAAGTAAAACTGAAACCCTTAAACCTCTGCAAGTTATCTGTAAGTTATATGAGTTATTTGTTCCCTTGAAAGATACAATTGTTACTTCCTATTGCTGCACTAAAAGGTCTGAAAATGATAGTTATTTGAGCATAGGAAACTGTATTCTTGTACCCTGTATAGGGGCAAGGGATAAGAAACAGTGCTGGACAGAAACCTGAACGGTTGAAGTTTACAGTCTCACTGTCAACGCAACAGGAATGAAGACAAGACTATAACACCGGCCGTAAACAGAGCTATTAGTGAAACTGTTCCCTGAGTAGTTTAGAAGAGAGTCTTTGTCAGAATTAAGGAAAACTACAGATATTAACACAGTGGAACGGAACGATAATAACAATAACTCAAGCTTATTACATGAAAAAGATAGTATTCTCCCGAGATTTGTATCGAGCTCAGGATACAAGATAGATCTAGAAAGGGGTATGGCAGTCTGTGGCTGCATGATAGGGAAACCGAGATCGGTTGCTTAACTAGAAAATAAAGAAAAAACATAACCCTTAGAGCCGGGTAAACTCCTGTGGTACAGAACAGTTCCGCAATAATATTGTGAATAAAGAATAATTAAATATGTAGTGAACATCTGAAGTACGACAGCACACCCCTGCAATCCGCAATCTCATGGAACAGGAATCGGAACTATATGCAAGTCATTATCTAAGCAAATCTTTAAATAAACCGAGCAGCAATTAGACTATTAATCAAGGAATTATTTTAAAAACAAACATCGATATAAAACGAGCTATGGAGCCGAGAAACCATCCTGGCTCGTTGGCATGAGCAAAAACGATCAGTCTACTCACTTATACAAAGTAAGCATAAGGTCGGAAACGACCGAGACTATTTTACTCTACCCCGTGGAGCAGCCATAAAATAATCTTACAAAAAGAAAAACGTAATGAGAGTTCTTGCCGAACGAGTACATATAAATAAACATGAACCTCTACCAAATACAAGAAGAATAAACAATACGATTACCGAACAGTGAGCTCTATTGCAAATTTGTGCAGCATTCGGGTCGACAGAACCCATAACAATTCTTTAAAAACTCACAACCCAACATGGAAATAAAGACAGAGATTTAATGTCAAAATAGGTAACGGCCGCAAGGCTGTAACAATCCGATTACCAGAAAACAAAATGGGTCTGGAACCCAACGACTGTAACCAATAATGTTGCGTTCGGAATTATCCCAAAAGATACATATTCAATATAACAGTTCAAACCTACAACTATTTAAAGATGCGATTACAGTTCCTATAATCTAGTAAATCTTTCCAACCCAGAAAACACTGGAAGCGTTAGGGTTTCGCCGGAACCCATATCTTGTAAACAGAGAAGACACGGAGCAGGTCAGTGGAGAGCCTCTCGTCGCCGTCTGCGACCAACCATGGTAAGAGTAAGGTTGGGCTACGGCCAGGCACAAGGGAGACCCTCTGCCGGCAGGTATAAGACCAAAAACGAGGAGAAAACATTAACCCAGATCTAAATACCATGCAAAACTGGGAAGGGACGCACCTGGTGGATAGTCGGTACACCATAGCCTTTGAAAGAGGCCCTCCTTGCCCTGAATCGAACCCAGAAGCGGGACAGCTGCACTCATACATCAACACGGCAGAGGTTAACCATTAGCATTGCTCACCTAAGGGAGAAATCATGAAAGAACCGAGAACGATAAACCCAAAAGGAACAAAACTCATATGTTTAACGACTGTAGCCTTACCTCCAGAATTCTTCAACGAATGTATATAATGCACAGGAGGACGCTCAGCGAAGAAGATGCTCGCTCGGCGGGAAGGTGTTCGCTCGGCACAAGGAGAACTTCAATCAATCCTCTGGCCGTGGCGAGGTGGAGCGGAGGACAGCAGGGTCGCCGAGCCTTTCAGTAACTCGAAGAATCGAGAAGAGAAATGACAATATAGTATCAATCCCCGGAAGTGGTGTCAGGGGGCATCACCACCCTTGGATCCACACTGGATCATCCTCACCGTTGAATGAGGCGGTAAAATTTAGGCGGAAACTTTTAACACCAGACCACACCCCCTTCACGTGATCAGGCCGGCGGAAATAAATGCCGCGTCCATATGTTCACTGCTGATAATGCCAGCGATGCTGCCGGCCAGAGCTGCCTCGGGTTGCTATTCCGGCAACACTTAGGATATATACGGTGGGCCTCATATACGGGGTTGGAGCGGAATATAAAATTAAACGAATATTTCACACATGACCCTTATCGGTCCATGGTAAATGTATTCCATATTAATCCATGGTAATTGTAAACCATATCAGCAAATGGTAATGTATCTTTATCGTAATTTTTTTTTTATATTATGTGTCCGGGTATGTGACAATCCTCTTGATGGTTTTGGTTCACTTGGAATTTACTAGTAATGTTGCATAATTTCTTGCATAATGAAACCTTGATCATTAGAACTTTTTATATGTATCTAATTAGTATATGCACATTTGGGACAAAAGAAATTAACTTTTGTGGGTAGTGTTTATAGAAAAACTTATTTGCTAAAAAAATGTTATAACAGTAACTCACTTTGCTGCATTGATGTATGAAGGCAATAAAAATCCATTATACATTTACAATTAGTTTTTTTCAAATTAATTTCAAATATGAGATAATGCAATAAAAACCAATTATACAATTACAAATAGTTGTTTGCAAATTCATTTTAAATATTTTTTTTCGTTGGCAAAAAAGTTTACGTTATATTGACAAAAAAAAAACTTACGTAGGGTACAATTAGATAAGCATAGAGAGATATTGCTCGGAGGCACCAAAAAAGGCTGCAAAGGGCTAAGCATCTACCCTAAGATGGAGAAACCATATGAGTAACCCAAAAAAGTGTGAGCCAACGTAATTTTTACATCTACATAAGACCAAGCCCAGTGGATAGAGCAGGGACATTAAAGATGAGTCGTTGTTGTTGTTATGAGAGTATCAAATCAACAAAAAGCGCTGACATAATTTACCACACAACATGTAAACTACAAAACCATTAGTAGAGAGGACTTGGTCATGCTATGTTGATGTCGTGTCAGCTAGGAGAGGACCTACAATGGAAGAGACTTTTAAATATCGAAAATAATATATTTTCTTGGATGATGCCTTGAATATAGATGATAATGGTTTTGACACATCATAAATGAAGTTTAAGTTTAATGGATATCAATGGTTGGCCATTGTGTTAAGTGATGTTGAAATTCTTCGCTTTTGAGTGAAGTAAATAGGAAAAATTTGACTTAAAACACTGTGTTGTGATATTAACTTTTTGTGTAGTCTAACTAATAAACAAAATGACTCTTTTCTGGATATTTTTTCTAGTCAATTTTGTCAAAATCCAGTAAAGATTTTTAAGAATCATAAGTTTAAGTTTTTTAAGCTTCAAAGTTCAAGTGCTTCATGGTTTTTTAGGGCGTTGAATACATTCATGCATTCAAAAGTGCAATTTAAACAACAATAAATTACAATCTTGCTTGCTATTGTATTGCTGGATTGTTATGTCCCTAATTAAAAAATTGTTAAGGAAATTTTCAATTTTGCAATTTTGGCAACTAATAAATATTTTTAGCAAATAAGCTTAGCAAAATTGGGTTGTGGAGGTTTAATTTAATTTTTGGAGAAAAAGGAAGGCTCAACTTAGGAGAAAAGAAAAATTAAAGTGGTGATGGGTTATGGGGGCCACTCAAGAGGGGAAATCCAACCCCCTAGGAAAATCGAACCACAAGGAAGTAGGGGATGAGAAAGGGGGTTGAAATGGTGGAGCCCACGAGGGAAGGGTGAGCAACAATTATAAAAGGAAGAGAAGAGCTTCATTTGTGCATTTTTTGGCATTTCATTTTCAGAATAGGAGAGTTTGCTTGAGTTACTTAGCCAAGCCAACCAATTTTGTTTAGCACAAGGAATTTTCAAGCGGGAATTCCAACTCTTCTTTAGTGAAATTTGAGTTTCACTCTAGGAGAGAGTTTGTGAGTAGGATTTGGCATTTTGGTGGGTTGTTTGCAGAGAATCTTCAGGTAGTGCAAATTTCTAGTGAACGCAGTTGGAGAATTTGTGGTACTTTGTGGAGCTGGCGTTTGGTTGTTTACGAACTAGAAATTTTGCAGGAAATTTCCTTGAGGGAGGACGAGTTTCTCGTGGGAGTTTTTCGGGCTGAAAGAATTGAAGATTGGAGGGACAAAAGTTTCTATTTCTTGGGCTTACGCTGGAGTTTACTGGTTGTTTCCTGCGCAGAGGCTGAGTATAGGTGATTCGAGGATTATTTTTGTTGGTAATTGTTGAAAGTTAGGAAAGGAATTTCATATGGGTTTGGAGGAACTTTCCTTGAGGGAGCTTGTACATTTTACAATGGTTCGAATTATGTAGCTCACTGGTAGATTGGGAAAAGCTACATGCAAATTTTGGGTTTTCGGTGACCTGTGGATTCAGCTTGAGGTTTTCTTGGGTTTTGTTGGATTGGGTGTGAGGAGCCTTCCCCTAATGTTTTAGAATTTTGAGAGCAATTTTGAGGGGTAATTTTACAATTTTCCTCTAGCAGCAACAACATAAATTTTTTGGGCAGTGCATTTGGACAGATTGAGCCATTTCAGTTGGAGTTTTGCTTAGATCTTCACTTGGGTGTTGCATGCTTGCATTAGCAAGCCCAGGTTCTATCATTCCACTCTATTGTACTCAACTCTAGTTGAAAAATTAATAAAATGGCTCAGATTTATGGTTGTTATTTCATGGCTCACTGATTTATATATGTTTGTGTAAATTAGTGCATGTATTTGATATTCATTGTATTTCCTAGTTTGGGACATTACACAGATTTCGACCCTGAAATCCATTTTGTCTCTTAGTTAAATTGCACCTTAAATGATTATGTGAAGTGCGTAAGTACATGCCTTACTGACTATTCTCCCAACTCTTTTGGTTATGTTTATGGGCCATAAAGCCATGATGGAGTTCAAGAACCGTGATGTGAAATTTTAATGAAAATTGTATTTTTGAATTATTTTATTTATATTAAATTTTATATTGAAAATAGTTATGCATGTTTGAAGATTTATTAACTCATGATAAAGTTTTTTTAATAATGGAGATAGTGTCCCCAAGGGGTAGCTCAATTAGTGATCTCGTGATATAAAGTCTTTGTGAAGTGCGTGGTTCAAGGTTCAAATTTCCCTTGAAAACCTTGTGAGGCGTGCATGACGCGCGCATGGGTTCACCTAGAGGTTTAGTGGTAACGTTTGGAATTGATCCAATGTCACACGAGTATGAGCTCGCCCCGGGTGTTGATTATTCTTGATATAAAAATAAAAAACAATGGTGATAGTGTATTTTCTTCAATGCTTTGATTACATGTAGATGATCATGGTTTTCACACATTGTTAATGAGGTTTAGGTTTAATATAGATCAATGGTTGGCTATTGTGATAAGTGAAGTAATTATGAAGTGAAACGTTTGAGTTCAAGCACCATGATGCAACATTGGATTTTAATTTGAAGTGCATAGCGACATGCTTTACTGACTATAGCATTAACATTTTCAATAGTTTGCTAGTTATTTTGATTATTCTTGTTTACCATAAAGACCTTGTCTCAAAAATTGCTTTAACACTTAGTTTGCTGATGTGTTAATGCTCATGTCCTATTTATATTATACTTATCTTACGCTATTTTAATATGTTATGCCTTACCCACATCTTACCTCACTTATTTAGGTTCAATATGTTACATCCTATTTTATTAGTCCCAATGGTCTAGCATGGGACTATAATAATCGGAATCAATGGCGGAGAATTAGTTCGTGTTAGGATTTAGTGACTTCTCAACCCTGCCCTCTACTATGCCATCTGCTGACTATATGCTACGATGCCATCGACTGACTATATACTAATTTATTTCATGGTCTTATTTGGCCTCTTCTCGAGGACGAGAGGTTGAAAGCATATATTATCCTGGGTTTGTGTCGTTCATATTTGAACATTGCAAATTAATGCTAGTATTAGTATATAAGTATGAAATTCTAGCTCCCGGGTATTGTCTATGCAGGAATCAATACCTCCTTCCTACTGTGACTGATGGGATTTCTCTTGGAATTTATTAGTCCCTAAAGTTTCCACCTGTGAATACATGTTGTTGCATGTTGTTGTGGTGTCTACTATGGCGTCTATGGAGTAGAAACTGGTGAGAACAAAAGATCATAGCTATGTAGTTGGTGAGAATGGAAGGATCATAACTATGTTTTTTAGGTGCGCAGTGGATGAAAACCAAGGGAGCAACTCGAATTGAGTGGATATATTGAATCATTTATTGAACACACTAGGATGTTCATAAACCCTCCACACTAGCATGGTTTCTTTGCTTCCTTTGTTCCTCTTGCTACTCGATCTCAGACTCGATCTATAATTTGGTCTCGATGCAAATCTATACCTGTTTCCCATGAAGCTATGTTCTTGAATCATGCTTGGATCAATGGCCAAATAAAGAATTTTAGCTAACCCCCTAACACTACCACCTAATTTGCTGTTGATTCTGGAGGATCTAGAACTACTACTTTATATGTAGGGTAAACACATTCAACTAGTGAAACATATGCTTTTAATTCTTCCCCTGTTTATGGGTAAGTTCGGTCAACTATCCTTGCTAATAGATATGCTCCATATATGGAATTCAAAGTGCTAGTTACTCTTTCTGTGATTACGTGCATGAATTAACCTCGCTCAGTCGGGTTGCTATAAAAAACAAAGTAAGGAGGTGAACCAATATAATTAAAGGGGTTTCTTGGGCACGTTCTTTAATTGGTTTTTATTCCGTCATTCAAGCTGTGTTTCAGGCCGAACAAAAACATCCACCTAATACAGGACAAGGTAAGGAACACTGGTAAGATCGGTATGTACCTTCCCATCGAAACATGCTTCATACTGAGTAGTTCAATATCCACGCCTAAAAGGTTCGTGCCTTTAATATCTCCTAAAATGAGTCTCTACTAAATAGGTGTGTCTCTGCCTCTGCAGATGGTGGGTAAATTAGGTAAAATACCTTCGCTTAGTGAGGTGGCGGTGGAGACTATGACTATGCCTTACTGGTGGGGTCATTGACTAGTTTGGGGTCATAAACATGGGTTTTATCCTAAAAGGGTGCTGGTGATTCTGTTGCTCTTACTCGATCAATGAGGTAAACTATTTCTTACCAATAACGAGATAAACATCGCCTATCGAGCTAAACCCAGATAATCAAATTTAGTTGTGGTTGGGAAATTCACCAGTTAATATTTGTCAACTATTAGAATTAGTGGTGAAAACCTTTCAGGGTCTCCTCTAGTTGAAATTGAGTAGTTCTCAGGTTTCTTTTGTGACTAGTGATTCTTTTTGTGACAACCATTGAACAAGAAAAATATATTGTTTATTCCCATCTTGAATCAGTGGGGCAGATGCGATGGTCCATGACTGTCTCTAAGAACCTGTATTCACCATGCATAAACAATTTATGCATATTGTACTATGTATACAATTTACAAATTATCATGTAACTTGAAACAAAATATGTGAACATCACTGTATGAGGGATTACAGAGTGTAGATTGTCAAACAATTAACCCCTTTTCAATGGCTCTATTGGTCTCTATATGAGTGGTCTCATACATAGGAAGCTCTCTTTGGTACATGTTCATGTCAATTGCTGCTAAGTTCTCCAACTCAAACAAATCAGAACTTGAACAACACAACCACTTAATTAATGACATTAAAGGGGATCTTGATCATTGTATCAAACGGTTCCATTTTAGAATGAGGTTTATTTTCCACATACCCTGTCTATGTATGTCCGTTTTGTTAGTCTTTGGCCTTGTTTCTTTGAACTTGCTCTACGTTCAACTTTCACTAGATGAGAGCTTCTTGTACCATTTCTTCATTCTTCTTTAGTTAGTCAAGAATTCACTATTGACACTTGGCCCTTTCTAGAGTTCACAGGGAAGATTTTAGAAAATTCCAGTTTCATAATATAACATGCATTTTGCTTCCAGGTAGTAAAGAAACAAAACTTTCATTGTAACTGATTTTGAGGAAAAGAGCTTGAGAATAAAAATACAATAAACTATCAATAATGAAGAACCTATGCGAATTATAAAAAACATGGATATACTGTAATGCCAAGAAACGATTATAAACAGGGCTAAATCTTAGAAATTATAACTTACAAATATGAATAACAGAGGATTTCACTCTAGATTAATTCTATTGGAGTATCCAATTATATTTAGAATTTCAATGGAGTGAAAATTTTAACGCCCAGTTGACGAGTCAATAAGCATAAATTTGCTTCAAAGTTCCCTGCTTTTGCATGCTCACATCCAAATTTGGCTTACCGACATACCTAATGTTGGGGCTACAAATGATATCCTCTGATTGGTACCTACATTAGAAAAAACTACACCTGGAGGAATTTCTAAATCCCCCATGTCCCATCCTCCCTCATCATCCTCTCGACCTTTAGCTTCTTGATCATCCAACACTGTAGCCTCACCATTTCCCCCTTCAATGTTTTGTATATCTATTTCTTCACCCCAGTCAACAACAACTTCTTCATCCTCTTCTTCATAAGCTGCAGAAGTGGAATTCTCAAAACCACCCTAAAAAGTACCTTTGGTAACCCTCAACAAATGCCAATCACCGCCATGCGGAATTGGGGCATGAGACATTAGAAGTGATGATATTTTCCTTGGAGGTAAAACTAGAATATTGCAACCTAAATCAGCTACAAGTTTGTCAGTAATGTCTGCAAGTCCATGCAATGATGCAGTGGCATAAGCAATGTGTAGGTGACCAGACTCCAAAATATTGATCCACTCTCGAATACCACCCAAATATAGTGCATTTTGAAATTGGCCCATGACATCATTTTTCATTTCAGCAATCCTCAACATCTTTGACAATTTGTCCAAGTTACCAGTTATGAGATGTAGAAAAGAAAGCCTCTCAAAATTCTTTGTCCTTTGATAGGCATACTCTACAATGCCAACATTACCTTGTCTAAGGGCCTCCACTCTTAGCCTATACCAATGATCCTTCTCATAAATTTCCTTTGCAGAAGCAACAACTATTTCAATATTTCCACTCTCTACTGCCAAATTGAATCGAGTTCTCTCATATTTGACAAAATGAAGAGCCACTTTTGGAAATCCCTTCTGTTGTAGGTAAGCTATGATTTCCTAACGACAAAGCTGAGAGTTCCTAATAATGTTTATAACATAGTGGTATTTCTTTTTGTTGAGTTATATCCTCAAAACACACTCAATAACATCTATCTGAATAACACGGTTCTTGCCATATCTATCAAGGTAATAGATAGACCTTCCAGAAACCTTTGTTATGTATACTGGAACATCCAACATCTTGATAATAACACTATATCCATTTGGTGGACAATAATTTATGTGATTTAATGTTGAGTACATAACAATGCCATTGTCATCCCATGCCCCACTTTTAACACGAATAGTTTCATGCATACTACACCTATTTGGCAACTTCTTGCTTGCAATAATGATTGTATGCTTACTTAGTAAGGAAACATTCTCCATGTCATTTGACCAAACTACATACCTGACATTAGGGGTTTACTATCCTTTGTTGCATATCAAACAAAAATGCACTATCTCTTGATCTACAAAGCAAGTTGCTTGTCCCTGCATAGAAAAGGGCATCCACTATAACTGGAAGATTGAACTTTTTGGTGACCTCATTTTTTAAATTCTTGATAGTTACTTGATTCTGATTCTTATCAAGAACAACAAATCTATTATGAGCCACAAAGACAACAGATCCTCCTAATCCCTTCTTTGTGTCCTTTATTGTATCACTCCTGCTATGACTATCCTTTGGAGCAACATAAAGTTCATAAGCACCAAGATCAATATCTGAATAAATTAAGATAACATTCTCTATTGGAATGTATAACAAAGATATCGGCTGTTGGTTTGGGCAAAACTGCCTAATGTTTGTCAAAAAATCTCATTGGGTAGGCAAGGAAGAGGGATTGTTTATACTATTGAGTTAATTTCTAGCCGGATTTGAGGATAATGTGTCAATATTATTGAGGTTGACAACACTGTAAACCCACTCTAGAATCTGTTTTCATGTTACCAAAGTTGCTTCCATATGAATATTATTAATAGTTAGCAATTCAGAGGTCCCCAACTTAACATGGTTAGCTCTCCAGTTGAATCTCAGTGGTACAACTTGAAGAGAAACTGAGTTGAGTTTAACTTATTTGAAGGTGCTCTTCCAATTAGGCCCCTTTCGTGCATCTTGTGCCCCTGCTCAGTTGAATAACCCACTTGAGTAGCCCATTCAAGGTAAGGACTTACTACCCCGGAACCCTCTTATTTACTCAATTATAATACATTACACTATATTATTCCCTGCAATACTTATGTATTAACTTTCAATGCATTATGCCTTACCATACTTACCTTACTTATCAACTTTCAATGCATTATGCCTTACCATACTTACCTTATGTATTAACTTTCAATGCATCATGCCTTACCATACTTACCTTATGTGTCTTACCCACTTATGGATAACTAGAGATAAAGTAAAGGAAAAACATAACTCAATAAAATTTACATTTAAAGGGAAAACAAAATTCCATAAAATTTACATTAAAAGACTTTGGTAATTTTTTTTGGATAATACTTTGAGCTCATAGTTGTTGTAAAAAAAAATTACACTAAGTGAGATGAGTTAAAGGGGTTGGTTATACTTTTTAAAACAAATATGTTATGTTAAGGGTGTGATGACATTATTAAGATAAGAAATTTTTATAATACTTCCTTGAAGTTATATTTTTTCCCCTCTTCACATCTACCCATTTTTAAAAATAGTTATCTCTAATTCAGGAGTTTACATATATTACTAATTGTTCCTAAAGCAAGAAGGTGATTATATGGTAATAACATTAGGGCTGTATAACAATTTGGAATGATGGATTTTGTAGCTAGTTGAATTAAGTGGTTGAGAGATTGACTCTTACAAGATAAAAGATTGAAATATCCATAAATTAATTAAAGAAAACACTAGGATATCATCATAATATATTATTCCATGATATTCAACCCATTATTTTACTCTTCCTTCCAAAAATGTTATGAGTAACATGTATATATATTATCTAAAACCGAATATTGAGAAAACTATTACTTTGAAATAGAAAAATTAAACAAGAAAAACTATTGCCTTTTTTTTAAAATGGAACGATAACATTTATATTAAAACAATTGGATACATGGCGATAACCATTTACATGCTTTAGTGATTTCCAAGGTATGCAAATTTGAGATTGAGCATGAAGGATCAATTCAAACCCTCAAGCAAGTTTCCCATGACACAAATATTCCAGTCCCTTTCCAACTAATTTTTTTTTTTTTCAAAAATCCCCAATATCCAGACACATTTACATTCCTTTTCTTCGGAGTTTTATTTTGATTTAGTTTGATTTCTTGTTTTTCTTGGTGAAATTTTTTTTCCTCTCTTCCTCACTTGAATCCAACCAACATTTTCTTCAAATTCCGACGGGACGGTCTTTGACAAGTGCACATTTCATTTCTTGAAGTCTTCTTCATTTGCTTAATCTTCCCAAGAAGTTGTCTTTTCAACATTATTCTTGGTGTTTTTCAAAGGGTATCCATTTCCCACAAGGGTTTGCTGCTTTTCCACTTTCACTTCATTTGGGGAATCCTTACTGGTATCCCGAGGATTCACTTTCACATGCATTTTTTCCTGCTTGGATTGTGTTGCTACAAATGCATTTTCTTGGGCCGAATCTGGCTCCTTCTGATCCTGAAGCTCTTCCTCTTTGTATAACATATATTTTTGACCTTGCGCTCCTTCCCACCATTTGGGCCTTCAAAAAAATTTTCCGACCTTTGCTATTCTGAGAATGTTTGGGGCAGTTTTTAATTACATGCCTCATTTACCCAAACATAGTTTGGAGTCGTTAAATTAATCTCTACGTGAAAATGTTTGTTGAAGTCCATCTCCACAATTAGTCTTGTAAAAATTTTCAGTTTCAACACAACGACAATAAAAATTTCCCAACACATTCCCAATAGAGAAAAGTGATGGAAGATTCCAAAAATGCAAGGGAAGGTTCATAAGCCTTATCCAAATCCGGGCTGTGGAGACTAATGTCATTACTGGATCAATTATGGGAGTCCAGGGTTGCATGAAGAGACCAACACTACCCCAAAACCACGACCCAACTTCACAGATGGCCTTCTTGTCCTCTATATTATCAAAAACCACAACGAAAAAACCCCGAGCCATAGGGTAAATGTTTAGTTCATCTGTCAAAAGGGGCTTCCATGTCTCAAAGATCCATTTGTGCAGATCAACCAACCACGACCAATACCCATTACATTTGTAAACAGAGCCATGCTACGAAACACATTTTTCACAACAGAAAGCTTCCTCATCCACAAGAACATTGAGGGAAGGAATTTCTTGAACCACCGAAATACCCGAACTAATTTTTGGCATGGCACTACACAAAACCAAGGAAGAGCTAGCTTGACCGATAACCATACCTTTAAATAAACTGTCTTTTTCATCGAATTATAGGGATTCACCATTAAACTAACTGTAAAAAAATGTATAAAAAATTCGCGCAAACAAAACAAAGATTAAACCACTAAAATAAAACCGCTACAAAATTTTCCAAAACTCCGAAAAAAACTATTACCTTTCGCATTAACCTAAAAAGCTAGTGAATCATACACAAGCTCGAAAAATCAAGCTTACACATGGTGCCTTGTCTTGAAGAAGATTTTCAAAAACTAAAGCACATAAACTTAAAAGAAGTAAAGTTCCGACCATAGTTGTGATAAATTCTCAATTCCCACTTGTTTTTTAATTAAGAACTTAAACTTGGAATCGGTAACTAGGCATGATAGACATTACATGATTATTTTATAATAGTTAGACTAGATTATAAATTTAATATCTTAAACTTTAGATTCTCATTTTCCACTTGCTTTTTAATTAATGAATTAAATTACAATTGAAGTTTAATATCTTAAACTTTAGATTTGTAATTGGTAACTAGTCATGATAGACATTACATGATTCTTTTTATGATAGTTTGACCAGATACTATTATTTTTATAATAGCCTTAGAATTTAGTAAATACTATATATATATATATTTAAAAAATAAAAGCCTTAGAATTTAGTAAATACTTTTAACACTTTATATATATATATATATATTTTATAATTTTATTGATAGTTTTTTAGTCATAGAGATGTTGTGAGTAATATTTTTAATGGGTCAAAATAAAAAATTTTAAATTAAAATAATAAAATATATTTGACTTATCAAGTTAATAGTGGTTTTTAAATAAAAATAAAAATAAAAATAAAAATAACTTTAAACTAAAATAATAAGGTAAACTTGGGAAAAAAAATAATAAGATAAATTTGACTTGGTCAAGTTAATAGTGGTTTTTGAGGTTTAGGTTTATGAGAACCCATGATGTTCATATAGAATATAGCCTATTTAAAAGATGAAATTAAATCAACCTAGGTCTATCTTAACTCTAGATGTACTAAAGGTCGAAAAATCTTCTAAGTTGCAAACATCTTTTAAAATAAATTTATTTTATGAATTAAAATGAATCTAGACTACTATAAATTTTAATTTTTATAAAATCATAAAAAAATTATTATAAATAACTATATGTTATTTTTTAATTTAATAATAAAAATTCACGTTTAAAAAATTAAAAATATTAAAAAAACTAATAAATTTAAATATCATTTTTGTTGTTGTTTTAATGCGAATATTATTGGATTAACCACACTTGTATGATCCAAAAAGTTGATAAAGGACTGATGCAAAACTCCAAAAAAATATTCACAATATAGTATTAATCACAAAAATTTCAAAATTGAAATACTTTTATTTTATTTAAAAGACCAATGTTATATCTCAGACCACAAGTACACCAAGTTAGAACAAAAAAACACCTACCATGGAAAAGTCAAAACACTTAAGTCATATCTATGTGTCACTATATTGCTAGGCGTCCACATCAAATTAGATATCGTCCATCATATGATCATCATTATCAGTCTATATTTTTCCTCTAATTGCACGTGGATAAGGAGCCATTAAGATATAAATGTGAGCTAGGGTTAACTATATTGAATTTGAGGAACATGATAAAATAAATGAAGTGATTAAATTTAATATTAGAAAATGATATTTAAGATTAGAAAGATAGGTTATATATTAATAAATTTATTAGTATAGATTTATTTTAATGGTGGATGTAGTAAGTGTTGAGATGAATCAAATTTTTTGAGGTGTAAATTTTTTGTAAAAAATATAAAATTCAAAAAAGATTTGCATATTTAGATGTTTGATCTTTTTGGGTGTTTGATAAATCTATGGTTAAGATGGACACACAAATGTGTAACTTTTCATTGTTTAATGTCCACTAACTAGAACAACCCATGTCCCACTAAGCATCGACTCAGAGTGAAAGTGACAACTGGGAGCGTTTGGTTTGAGCCTCAAATCCAAATACCATAACACTTTCTAACAAGTGGCGACCACCTAAGTTAGACTTTTCCGCGTTATTGCCTGGGGATAGTCAAAGGTTGGAGACCAGAAAAAACGATAAATATTGGGAAATTAGGATGACGGGTTGTGGGTGACTTTGTTGTATGCATGTTCAACACCTTGAAAATATCGTTGGGCACTTGGATTATGTACACTACACGACCTAAACTTGCAATTTCATAATGTACCTTAAAAGAGCGAGAATGTAAAATAGTGAGACTACTTGAAATGTTTTGACCATAAGATACACACACATAGTTAACATTGAAATATTTTACTTAACATGTGCATTTATTTATTTATCTATTTTTTTTTTCCAAGGAAAAAAACATTTATTTTATTTATAGTCAAAATAAAATACATTGAGGGTAGATGCCACAATACTCTCTGGCTCTGGCCTCTTTGGCTCTCTGTCAATTTACAACTCTCTGGGATTTTCACTTGAACTCCAAGTGACTCCCTTGGCTGCGTGTGCTTCAGCTTTTGCTTTTTGCGCTGCTTGTTTGGCTGCTGCTTTTTTGCCTTGCCTCCTTCGCCTCAGCTTCCTGCTTTGGCTTCACTTTCAGCAACAAAATCCCAACACAACCTCAGTAACCAACAACAACCAAAAGCCCCCTGTTTCTGTTGTTATGTGGCTTTTTAAGCCAAATTGGCGTTGTTGGTTTGTTTTCCCTTTCGGGCTCTCTGTCTTCTCGCTTATGTTCGCTCAAATCCCTTCTCTGAGCATTATCAATCATTGCTAAATGCCCTCATATATGGATGCCACCTATTTCATAACGGAAGGGGCAAACGACGCTTGAAATTCCTTAGAAACAATCATTCTTGGCTTACACAGGAAAATATGCCAGACACGGGAAAATCCGCAGAAACACTGTTCATTGGATCTGAAATTTTCATAACTGCACATTATATCCCTATTTGGTTCGCCTGAAATCGCTATCGCAAGTCGCTTTGGCCTTGTTCCAAGGTTTCCCTTCGTATTTTAAAAATACGTTAAAACACTAAAATCCCACAAATATGGCCTTGGGTGGATTTGAAATGACATTCAATAGCCTTAAGGAACCCTTTCAGGTTCGGTTTATCGCATCCGCGCTTGATCCCTTTGTATTTCGTTTAATAAACGAAATACACAATTACAAAGAAAATTGTCATTTGACGGATTTCAAATTATATTAAATCTCGTTTATTGCCCCGTCCGGTCCGTGTGTATGTGTGTGTGTGTGTGTATATATATATCGCATCGCATATGGTATTGGCCTTACTCTTTTGAATAACTCCGATGCGATATTGCGATGCGACTTGTCGCAATCGCAAATCGCACATACCCCGGTCGTTTAATGTGCGCTCCACTGTAACCATCGATTGCGATATCGCGATCGCTCTAAACATATACCATGTGTTGATACCCGCCAACTACCACCGCTGATTGCGATTGCTGATCGGATTTGGACCGTTGATTGGCCAAATCTGACGACCCCTGTTCACTGTTGACTTAAGCCTCCGATAGGCTTGATTTCATGGTTTTCTTCATGTTTTTTGCCTGAGTCTTTCCCAAAGAACAAAAAGGGAACTTTTTTTATGATAACTCCTTCATCTGAAGTCCGTTTTCGTCCATTCAAGTTGCGTTGGATTCAGAATGAGGTGATCTCTGAAATGAGGCTATTTCCGAGAGTAGCTTGCGATTTTATTTTTCCTCTAATTTACAAAGGATGTGTGCCATTTGGCACCTTTCACCTCTTATATGAAGTGTTTGAGACTTAGAGGTTTATCCAGGATCCATTTTTGGATCATCCATGTTCATGTTAACATTACTTATTATGCAAGGGGCATCCTGTGCAATCATATATCTGTACTGTCTCGTCTTTTTTACATATCACATATGACGGTGCACACTGCAAAACATGTGGTTCTGCGAGTTGTCCATACCGAGGCTGCTTTGCAGTAGAAAGATGAAACGTCTTATCCGTTGTTTTCAAATGTGTAATAAACGTGTTTGCTGATATAAAATATTTTGGATGGAGGAGAGCAAAATGGTTGGATTTTAGATTTCAGGTGTAATGTCAAATTTATTAAGCGCGAGAGGGATCAAATTTCTTAACAGTTCTCAATACCATAAGTGATTTTTAAATTTATTGTTATTTTGTTATTTTTATTTTATTTTATTTTGACCAAGTTACATTTTTTATACTATATAACATTAATTTAATTTAATTTTTATTTTTAAGTAATTTGACTAAGTCAAAATGTTAAACATTACATTATAACATATCTACCTCACTGGGTTGGAGAACGAATAATTTACAACCAACCTAGATCCATAGTTAATTCTCCCCTTTAAATAAGCCATATTCAGCGTGAATACCATGGGCCAATACTATGGGTCCTCAATACCATGAGTGATTTTTAAATTTATTGTTATTTTGTTATTTTTATTTTATTTTGACCAAGTTAAATTTGTTATATTAAATTACATTAATATTTTTATTTAATTTAATTTATATTTTAATGTAATTTGACTTAGTCAAAATATTAAACATTTTATTACAACATTTCTACGATACTGGATTGGAGAGAGCCTTTCGATGAAATAATTTTGGATCTACCAAGTGCAAAGAGGGATCAAATCTCTTTTCACTTTAAAAGAGGTTTACATCTGAAGAAATTTTATCCTTCTCAGAGCGTGGTAAATCAAGAGTTAAGATCGATTTAGATTACTCAAGATTGTATACGTTGATTTTGAACTATTTAATTAATTACTAATTTTTATTTATTTATTTATTTATTTTTTTCATTTTTATTTTATTTATTTTTTATTTTTATTTTTATTTTTTATTTTTTTTTCATTTTTATTTTATTTTATTTTTCATTTTATTTTATTTCTTTTATTTTTCATTTTTTTTTATTTTTTTCTTCTTTTTTTTTTTTTTATTTTTTTATAATTTTTTTATAATTTATAATTTATAATTTATAATTTTTATTTTTATTTATTTTTATTTTTTTATTTATTTTATTTTTTATTTTATTATTATTATTATTATTTTATTATTTTATTTTTATTTTATTATTTTATTATTTTTATTTTATTTATTTTTTTTTAAAATTTTTTTTAAAATTTTTTTATTTATTTTTATTTTTATTTTATTTATTTATTTATTTTATTTATTATTATTATTTTTTTTTTAATATTTTCAACCAAAGAGGGATCGCTGTGCGTCGGGAAGCCTGAGCTGCTGCGCTCGGCTCTGTTCCGCGTGGTCCGCTCCTGCGGATCTGCCCTACCTCGTCCCTTCCTTGGTGGCTGTGCATGGGTGTCCTCTTGCCTGCGTTTGCCCGCCCTTCTCTCTCCTTTTCCAGCTGCGGTTAGGGTTGGCTCCTCATGGAAGATCCGGACCCTCCTCCGGGATCTTCCTCCTCCCCTCCCCCATCCTCTGCAGCTGAGGCCTTCAGATCCTTGTTGGCCTCGCTCCCCAAGAAGAAAGCAGTGGAAGCCGCTAAGTTCGTCAAAAGGCTCGATGACATCCCTGAGATCGCCCTTCCTCCCGAAGGTCCAATCCAAGTAGCCCTTTCGTTGTCGGAACGTGCCCTAGTGGGTCAGTGTACAGGTCTTTGGCCCTCTCCTAAATCAACAGAGAGCTGGGTCTCCAGAAACTGGGCTCCGTTGATCCAGGGCAAGGTTACTTCTTATTTTCTTGGAAGAGGATACTTTCTTTTTGAATTCTCAGATAAAGAAGACTAAGATCTCATATTCAGAAATGGACCTTATTTCATGGGACCTCAAGGGCTGTACCTGAACAAATGGATGCCAGATTTCGATCCGGCAATGGATGTGCCTTCAGCAGTCCCAGTATGGGTAAGACTCCCAAATCTTCCGGTCCATTGCTAGAACTGGGATTCCCTGAAGCACATCGGGAACACCCTTGGGAAATTCATTGATAGGGCCAACAATAGAGACCAATATGACTGCGCCAGAATTTGCGTGGAGGTGGATCTGGAGGTTGGTCTTCCTGAAGCTGTCAAAATAAGGGTGGGCCCGTGGACACATATTCAGAAACTAGACTACGAGCAGCTGCCGTTCAAATGTCGGAAGTGCCAAGTCTATGGACATTTCGCCAGAGACTGCCCGTCCAAAGGGGCTGAAGATAAAGGGAAAGAGGAAGGATGGAATCAGGCGAAGAGATCCAGAACTACCTCCAGGAAGGCCGCTAATGCTAACACCAGAACACCTCAAACAACGCCTCAGAAGCAGCCCATGGAAAGTCAAGGAAACAGATATGAGATCCTGAGATCAGAAACCATAGTTTCCCAGGATACTGAAACCCCGAAAGAAGTCTCCCCGACTAAATCTAAAAGTGAACCAGAGATTCCCAAAGAAAAGACATCTGAAGACGAGGAGGAAACCCAGGAATCTGACGAGTCGGAGGAAGAAGGGGAAATAGGGGAATCGCAATCCACCCCCAGAAGATCTACAAGAGGCCGAATGTCAACAAAAGAAAAAAGGGAACAAGAAACATACAAAGACAAGCTCCAGGGCAGCCAACCTACGCTAGAGAAACTCCTATCAAAAACGCCGAAGACGAAGAAGGCCCCAATCCAGAGCTCCAAAGGAGCTCACCACAACAAAAATAAGTAATGAAGATTGTCTCCTAGAACTGTAGGGGTATGGGATCCAAAGCCAAGGAAGAGGCGATGAGAAGTCTGATAAGGCAGGAATCCCCGGACATCCTCCTCATCCAGGAGACTAAGATGGAGGAATCATCCTTCCTCCAAGCAAGTAGAAAGTTTTGGAAAAAAGATGGCGCGCATGCAACTTCGGCTCGGGGAGCTTCAGGAGGACTTGGGTCGCTCTGGAATCCACATAAGTTCTCCCTCATCTCTAAAACCCTAAATACTCATTGGATATTGTTAAAGTTGCAACATTTAGAATATAATACAATTATGAGTCTAGTCAATGTATATGCTCCAAATAATGCAGGTGAAAAGAAATTATGTTGGGACTCCATAAAAAATTTGGCAGACCAGGAAGACTTGGAGAACATCATCATTGCAGGATATTTCAATCTCACCCTCCTGCCTTCAGAAAAGAGAGGAGGCAGTATTGTCAGAGATCCAGCAAGAGAAACAGTAGAGGATCTCATGCAAGGCTGGGATCTGATCGATATCAAGCCAACCATTGGCAAGTTCACATGGTCAAACAAAAGGGCTGGGCCAGGACACATAGCGGCAAGATTGGACCGCTTCTTGGTTCAAAGCTCCTTCCTACTCATTGGGCTAGAAGCTAGATCACGCATCCTGCACAGCAGTACATCAGACCACAAACCTATCAGCCTGGAGTTGCTGACTTCTCCGGATCTGGGGCCTATTCCATTCAGATTCTGCTCTCTTTGGATCAAGGAGGCAGACTTCATGGACAAGGTCAGAGACTGCTGGAAAACCCCAGTCAAGGGCTCTTCCTTCTTTGTATGGGAAGAAAAACTCAGAAGAGTGAAAGCCATGCTAAAAAAATGGGCCAGGACCTTGCCCAACCCAGCTGAGGAAAGGAAAAAAACTCATTCAGATCTGGAACGACATCACCTCCATTTAGAAACAACTGATATTTCAATTGAAGACCTGGAAAAGGAGGCCAAGCTTCAGCAAAACTTCCACAAAGCATGCCTGGCGGAGGAAGAGTACTGGAGACTCAAATCTAGAAGTCTTTGGCTTAAATCCGGAGACAGGAATGCTTCCTTTTTTCACAAGCAAGCTCAAGCTAGGAAAGGCCAGAACTCTATCAAAGAAATAAAAGAAGAAAGCAGTGTCTTAAGGGACTTTGCTAGCATAAAAAAAGCAGCCTCTGAGCATTTTGAGAATCTGTACAGAGAAGATATCAGAGCAGACCACAATCTCAGCCTCTTAGATGCTGTTCCTAAGATCGTCTCACCCAAAATCAATCAGGCTCTGGAAAGCATAATCACGCCCAAAGAAGTCAAGGAGGCTCTATTCGCCATGGAACTGGATAAAGCCCCAGGCCCGGACGGTTTCACCCCAAGATTCTTACAAACATGTTGGCAGATTATTGAGAAGGAATTCATCAAAATGATCCAGAAATCTCAGAACTGTCAGAAGATTGGAGGCTGCACTAATTCGACATTCCTAGCCCTCATCCCTAAGGAAAAAGGGGCAAACACCTTCAGCAGATTCTGCCCAATTTCACTATGCAACATCGGGTATAAAGTGATCACCAAAGTGATAGCAAACAGGCTGAAAAGATTCCTCCCCAAAATCATTCCGGACAATCAAGGGGGATTCATCAAAGGCAGACAGCTAGTGGACAACTTCGTGCTGGTCCAGGAGGCAATTCATTCCAGTCAGCATCGTAAGGAAAGAGGTATGGTCATCAAACTCGACCTATCGAATGCATTTGATCGTGTTAATCATAAATTTCTGTTTGATGTAATGCTTAAAATGGGATTCGGGCAAAGCTTTATAAAGTGGATAAAAGCCTGTATTGCGGAGCCCTGGATTGCTCCTCTAGTGAATGGAAGGGCCGCTGAATTTTTCAAAGCCACTAGAGGACTGAGGCAGGGGTGCCCTCTTTCACCCCTCCTCTTCGTCATTCAAGCCTCTGTTCTTAGTTTTTATCTGAACAAAATGCAGCAAGATCATGCTATCAACGGGCTATGCATTGCAAGAGGAGTGAAGCGCATCAATCATGCACTTTTCGCTGACGATACTCTTCTCCTGGGAGCTGCAACTCTTCAATCAGCCATCAACTTCAAAGCAGTTTTGGATGACTTCTGCAAAATCTCAGGCAGTGAGCTAAACAAGGGGAAATGCCAAATCTTTTGTTGGAATACTCCTGCTTCCACTGCTTCCTCCATAGCTAGATGTTTGGGATTCTCTGCCTCCATTAGTTGGTCCTCTTTCAAGTATCTTGGGCTGCCAGTCTTCAACAAGAAAGTGGCAAGCAAAGACTGGAATTCCCTCATAGATAAATTCAAATCGAAGATGAATTCCTGGGGTTCCTCTTGGCTTAACATCGCTGGCAAAGCTGTGCTCGTCAAAGCAGTCCTCAACAGCCTTCCGATCTTCAGATTTGCGGTCCTTCTGGCACCAGTGGGAACTATAAAAAAAATGGATGAATTAATCAGGGGATTTTTTTGGAGAGGAGGCAAGCACAATGATAAGAAATTCTCTCTAATAAGTTGGGATATAGTCACAAAACCTTATCTCGAAGGAGGATTAAATCTCAAAGATCTGTATGCCAAAAACCTTGCTATGGGAGCCAAACTTGCATGGAAAATTATCGCCCCGAATCCTAGTTGGGCTCAGATTGCGCTATGGAAAAAATACTTTAGAGGCCCAAGGCTCCGGTGTTTAGACCACCCCAAAGAATCGACCAGATCGCACCTCAGCATTCTCCTTAGCAAAATCGCGCCGATGATAAACAGTTGTGCCCATTGGGTTCCCGGTAATGGTAAGAAAACGCAGGTTTGGAAGGACAAAATAATGAATCGCCCCCCTTTGGTAGACGCAGGCAATTTTACAGCGCTCAGGAATTGGATGGAGGCAGCGCACATACACACGCTGTGGGATCTGTCGGATTGGACAGAGAATTACTGGACGGGCTAGAAGCGGTTGCCAGTGCCCAGCGATCTGGAAAATGAATGGACGAATTTCAAAGCCCATCTCCATGGATTGGCTCCCCTATACGCCAACAGAAAGGACGCAAGAGGCTGGGAAAACAGTCGCTCTGGTTACACAGTCAAACAGGGTTACTTCAAGTTCTTAGAGCGTCCAAACGTCCCTCCCAACCCAGCTCCCTGGGCTGGGATATGGAACTTCCCGTCCATTCCAAAAATCGACCATTTTTGCTGGATTCTTAGCCACCAAAAAATTCTTACCGAGGACAGACTTCAAATCAGAGGATTTAAGGGACCATCCAGATGTGTTCTTTGCAAGTCAAATTCTGAAACTGCTCTCCATATAATGATCGATTGTAATTTCACTAAATCTCTTTGGCAGGATCTGCTGGACAATTGGCATTTTGATTTCAATTTCCCCACTTCAGTTCAAGAGATGTCTGCAGGTTGGATGGCCAGATACCCAGGCGCTCAACCAAAGAACAAAAAGATCAGAGCAGCATGGAGTGCTTTGCCAAAATTCACTAGTTGGCAGATCTGGTTAGAAAGGAACAGGAGGATTTTTCGAGACAAAGCTCAGGATCACAGAATAATAGCTAATACAATGAAGTGCCAATTAAGTGAGTGGTTGGAAGGCATAGATGACGACTCAAACCTCAGTCAACATGACAGAGAGCTGGGAACGACCTTCAAGATTAACTTCCATAAACCAAGAAGCCCGCCTCCAGATCTTGAAGTTTGGCAAATCAGGAAAAATGAGATCGAATTTCAGGAATGGCTGTCCAAACAATTAATTCCATCTCTTTTTTTTGATGGAGCAGCTAAAGGGAATCCAAGGAAAGCTGGGGCAGGTGGTCACATTATCATGCCAGGGAATATTTCTTCTCATAACTTTGCCTGGGGGCTTGGTCATACATCAAGCATGCAAGCCGAGGCTCTCGCCCTCTTGCAAGGGGTAATCTTCCTCAAGGAGCTGGGAATTCGGGAAGCAAACATTCTTGGAGATTCCCAAGTTATTATAAGAGCTGTGGTGACCAACTCCAACCCTTCTGATCTGCATCTAGCCAGGCTTCTCTCCAGAATCAAAAGCATCTCAAAATCACTTCGCTTGACATATTTTCATGTCCTAAGAGCAAATAACAAAGCAACAGACGCCCAAGCAAATATTGTTGTCCATCTAGAAGCTGGAACCGTTCTCAGAAACAAGGATCCTCTGTGGTCTCCTATTCCATGAAAAATATGTTTTATTGTTTATTATTAAATCAGTTTGTCTGCACTTTCCATCTAGGACAATTAGCATTCAAAGTTTATTTTGAAAATTGTAAAAAGAGAAAAAGGATAAGAGAAAATGCCAATCCCCTCCTGGTAGAACAGCATGTTGGAAAGTGCTCCTCACTCTGTAACCGAATTTGTGGCCATTGGCCAAGCAGATAATGAAACACCATAACCGTTCTTGTTAAAAAAAAATAAAAAAAAAAAAAAAAAAAAAAAAAACAACCACACCAGTGGTTTTCTTTTATTTATATTCTTCTAAGCATATCGAGCAACTGGGAAGGTAAGAAATGTTCATGTTATAGTGATAGTTAATAGGATACCCTTTCTAGAAATAGAAGGGACGTGAGGTGAAGGTTGCCTTTGCATTTCAAAGCCTTTTTTACATATAAATAAAAATAAAGTATTATAAATTTATTAGGCCTTGTCTTGTACGTACGGTTCCATCCAACTTTGTTTTCTTTTGATTTGCTTGGACTATACTGATGTTTCCTTTTTCTTTATTTTATAAATTAGAATTTATCTAAAAAAAATAAAAATAAATTTTTAATATTCAAATTTGGATATAATATATTTTTATTAATCTAAAAGGATTGATGTGATTCTATATATGTGATATTATTTTATTTTTTATTAAATTATAATAAAATAAATATATGATAGGTTAAACGTTTTAAAATATAAAATACAATTTCAATTTAAATGTACTATAAACAAAAATATTTAAATTTTTTACTTCATTATTTATAATTTCACATTTATTTTTAATTAATATAATGAATATATTATTATTATATATGTTGTTAAATTTTAATAAACATTTGAATGTGATATATTCATTAAAAATGTAGCAACTTTTTATAAGAGTGACATCTCATTAATAGTGATATACTACATCCATCCTCCACCTATATTACATGCATTACCTTTTCTAACCATTGTCAATCACTAGTACTTTTATTCTTGGTTGCTCATGGCCTTTCCTAATCACCTTCTTACTAGTCCCTACATACACCCTTTACTATTATTAGAACTATTCTATTTTGTACTCTTAGTTTGAAGAAATATTTTTTATGGTGTAGCTCTTTATGTCATTTATGTTGTCTCAATGAATTTTTGAGATACAACAAACAATTCTTGTTACAAATATTTCCATACTTCAATATAATGAAAACTTTATAATATTTTGAGTATGTTTGGTGTTCCTTGTTCATGGAAACATAATATTCACAACAAAATGCATAGAAATAGTGTATGAAAAGAAAATTAACAAATTTGGTATTTGGAAATAATACTAGAAACCATACCTATATTAATATGCCATATGCATATTAATATTTTGAAACATGCAATTATATTTGACATATGAGCTTCAACAACTCAAAAAAAGTTTTTTTTTTTAACAACCATTGTGAATCAAAATGTAGTTTCATTGTTTATGAAACTCTTCCACAACAATGATGATTTACCTTAGGAAGAGTTTCCCAGTAGCCATCAAGACCTTCAATTTTAGAGAGAACATGTTCATTTAATGATTTTGTAGGCTTAAAGATCCTCTTCCACAACAATGATGATTTACATTACGAAGAGGTTCTCAGCCCTCAGGAACTTCAATTTCATAAAGAACACGTTCATTTATGGATTTTGTAAGTTTAAACATCTAAGTTATATAATCTATTTGGTAAAGAAACTTTTTGCTTGTTTGATATGAAAAGACATTTTGAGGTACTCTTAGATTTGGCAACCACAATTTCTTCCCTTGCATGTTGCTTCTATGACCAATGTCATCTATTATGGTTTTAGCTCCTTCAACATACCAAAATTTTGTGCGAATGATGTTATCAAGAGACTCCTTCAAGTATCAAACATCAGAAACAATAAAAAGTTATTAAAAAAGGCTTGCAAAAAGAGAGTTGTCATGATTGTGGGACAAATCAAGTAGCAGACAACTAAATAGTTACGTGCTTACAATCAATATTGCATCGAACTTTCTCAATGGTGGAAGATTCATGTGGATGTCAGAAAGAGGCATGGGTGTCATAATCTAAAAAACAATAAAAGGCTTGTCAGTTTAGAAAACGATGTCATGAGATTTTCACAACCTTTTCGTAAGGCACAAAAGTGAACCAAGAAATTATAATCTGTTAACTAGTGTCACATAACTGATACTTGGTTTAGAACATGTTACTGCTTATTTGGAGGAAAATAACTTCTTCAGATAAATACATCAATTCATTATTTTCTAACTAAATGCAACACAAAGGACAATATTTTGGTTGAGAGCAAAGAAATTTTTAATAGGGAAAAGTGGAAATGTCTTTCAAGTCATGATTTTATGAAAAAACAATCCTAATTTGCATGATGGTAGGTGGAATCGTGTAGTTAAATTAAAGAAGAAAGAAAAATAAAATAATTACCAAGTCCATGTTTCAAGCTCTTTGCTTGGGCTAACTAAGATGGAAAAGGTTAATCCCATCCGTGATAAGGAATGGGAAACTATGGTATGTGCTAAGGAAAATGGAATGGGTATGCCAACATCTTAATTTTTTGGTCTCTCTCTTATTGAAACAAGTTTGTTGGGAATTGTTGCTCATCCCAAATTTCAACCTTTATAGGAGAAATTTATTAGAATTCTAACACTGAGAGATCTTGTGGGCACCATGATACCTAGAGATCAATTTAATAACTAAGTGCCTTATTTGTACTTGTTAAAGATGATGAACCATTTCTGGATTTCGGGAGAGGCATCTCAACTAATATTTCAATCCTTTTGCAAAGGACTATTGTATATAAATGTCATATTCATTCAACAACCTTTTCACAAAAATACTAACGTAAGGTTCCTTAAAAGCCATGCCCTACTCAATTGTCACGATCACAAAACTTTTCACAAGTACTTTCACAACATTCACTTATACCACAATTCTATTTGTAATACGATTTTTCTTCATTTTCACAACAACTTACTGATTGATTACCAGTGATATATTTAGTTGAAAAGTACCTCATACTTTGTGTTCAAAATTTGTTTCATGCCATTTTAAAAAACTCCAAAGGAATTAAACTCCTTTGTTATGTACCTTGTGCTCGTAAAAATTGCTATATACATTTAACCTCATGCTACACTCTTTAGAAAATATGTAAAAACTTAAATTTCGATTGTATTTCATTATCCATATATTTCGCTTCATTATTACCTTCCACATTCTTACTTTTCCAATCTTCTTATTCACATCCTTTTACCTCTCCATGCTAATGTTAATTTGGGGCATCTATGTTAAGCCCTTTACCGTTTATTACACGTAGTGTAAAAAAACAAAGAAAGTTGTGCAATCATATATGTGTAGTGCCTCGTCTTTTTTACGTACACATATGACGGTGCACACTACAGAACGTGTAGTTCTGCGAGTTGTCCATACTGAGGCTGCTTCGCAGTAGAAAGATGACACGTCTCATCCGTTGTTTTCGAATGTGTAATAAATGTGTTCGCTCATATAAAATATTTTGGATGGAGAAGAGTAGAATGGATGGGCTTTAGATTTCGGGTGTAATGTCCGATTTATTAAGCGTGAGAGGGATCAGATTCTTTAACCGTTCTCAATATTATAAGTGATTTTTAAATTTATTGTTATTTTTTTATTTTTTATTTTTTTTGGATCAAGTTACATTTTTTAATACTATATCACATTAATTTATTTTATTTTAATTTTTATTTTTAAGTAATTTGACTAAGTTAAAATGTTAAATATTACATTACAACATATCTACCTCAATGGGTTGGAGAACGAATAATTTACAACCAATTTAGATCCATATTTAATTCTCCCTTTTAAATAGGCTATATTCCACATGAATACCACGGGCCAATAATATGGGTCCTCAATACCATCAGTGATTTTTAAATTTATTTTGTTATCTTTATTTTATTTTGACCAAATTAAATTTGTTATCTTAAATTACATTAATACTTCTATTTAATTTAATTTATATTTTTTGATGTAATTTGACTGAGTCAAAATATTAAACATTTCATTACAACATTTCTGCGATACTGGGTTGAAGAGAGCCTTTTGATGCAATAATTTTGGATCTACCAAGTGCAGAGAGGAATCAAATCTCTTTTCGTTTTAAAAGAGGTTTACATCTAAAGAAATTTTATCCCTCTCAGAGCGTGGTAGATCACGAGTTAAGATCGATCTAAGTTACTTTACTTATAAATATAATTATTAATTATAATTATAAATAACATTATTAATTTTTATTTTATTTTATTTTTATTTTATTTTTTATTTTATTTTGACTTAATCAAAATGTTAAATATTACAACATCTCTACCATATTGGGATTAAATGTTTACATAGGAGTCAAGTTTACTTATAAACCTTAAATATAGAGAATTTTTTTAATAAAAAGTGGAGAGTGAGAGGAAATCTTGGATAACATATAATATTATAATATTATATTTTTTGTACAATATTTATTACTACTCTCACACTCAAAAAGTGGCCAGACAAGGAGATTATTAATTAAAATATAATATTATTATATTTTACGTTAATTTCCCATCACTCCCAACCTTAATATTATATTTTACTCAATATTTCCCCTCACACGTGCTAATTTTAAGCTTGTTTATTTTTAAACTTTATATATAACAAAAAATTATTGGGTAAAATATAGTATTATAGTATTATATTTCACCAATATTTCTAACAAGTTAATAAAAAGTGGATAAAAGTAGGCATTAATATTAGATAATTATTAATTTCTAAACATACTATCTTAAATCTATGAGAGCTAATATATTACATGTATTATATTAAAAGTGATTCAACGACATCATTTTCTACAACTAATTATGTATCTAAATATAATATCAAACTAAGATGGATCTAGCCTAGTTTAATTTCTCATTTAAATAGGTTATATTCCACATGAATACCATGGGTCATTCTTATTTTTTTATTACTATTCTTTTTAGGGTTATTTTTATTTTATTTTCACTGATTTAAAATGTTTACATTATATTAAGTTAAGCTAAGTTACACATCTCTACCATATTTTATTTTTATTTTTACTAAGTCAAAATCTAGAGTCCAACAACTTTAAATTAACTATTTTAATTTAATTATTTCACTCTTTTTCCCAAACAGAGATCCACTTTACTTTCATAAAACCAATGTTGAATTTATATTTTGCTACACATCTCTACCATATTTTATTTTTATTTTTACCAAGTCAAAATCTAGAGTCCACCAACTTTAAATTAACTATTTTACTTTAATTATTTCACTCTTTCTCACAAACAGAAATCCACTTTACTTTCATAAAACCAATGTTGAATTTATATTTTGTTTATACAAAATAATTATATCGATTTTTAATTAGGGCCAACATTGACATTAGATTAAATTTGTTAATGTTTAATGTTTAATGTTTAGCTTCACATCTACGCAAGTAATAATGTAATTTAATAATTATTGGGAAAAGTTTTAATTTTATTTATATGTGATATATTTATTATTAGTTAATAAATTCTTGATAAATTATAAATTATTTATTTATAAGTTGTTGATATAATAAGTCAAATTTAGCATTTCCAATTCATCCAGCCATTCCGAGCACCATTGATATTTCCACATCCTTGTGATGACCCCGGGAAAATGTAAATATTTAAATTTTACTGTGGTAAAAGACAGAATTAAGAATAACATTGGAACACTGGTTGTTTTAAAAAAAACCTTAACAGTATTTCTTTCTATTTTATATGTGCATTAAAATATTCTAATAAAGAAATACTTATGATAGTGTTGGCAACTCCCGAGAGGGAATTGGTAAAGAAAGTCAGTTATCAAAACTGCATATAACCACCTTCCCTAACTGGAAAGGTTTCCAGGGGAAAAGGGAAGGGGGATGGCAAAAATCTGCGCTGTAGGGACAGGTAGAGAGAGAGACAAAATAAAGAAAAGGCAAAACGAAAAGACTAAGTCTGGTAAGGACCAGATAGTCGAGCACGAAGTGCAACCTTGCTGAGGATAGTGATCCGGCAAGAGAAAGCTTGGGGGGAGACTTTGGTCTTGAAGGACGAGTCTCATGGATGGGCGGTTAAACAGATGTGCACAGATTCTGCAGGTGATCTACTAAGGGATTAAAGAGCTGGCAGCGGCCAGGTAAGTAAAACTAAAACCCTTAAACCTCTGCAAGTTATCTGTAAGTTATATGAGTTATTTGTTCCCTTGAAAGATACAATTGTTACTTCCTATTGCTGCACTAAAAGGTCTGAAAATGATAGTTATTTGAGCATAGGAAACTGTATTCTTGTACCCTGTATAGGGGCAAGGGATAAGAAACAGTGCTGGACAGAAACCTGAACGGTTGAAGTTTACAGTCTCACTGTCAACGCAACAGGAATGAAGACAAGACTATAACCCGGCCGTAAACAGAGCTATTAGTGAAACTGTTCCCTGAGTAGTTTAGAAGAAAGTCTTTGTCAGAATTAAGGAAAACTACAGATATTAACACAGTGGAACGGAACGATAATAACAATAACTCAAGCTTATTACATGAAAAAGATAGTATTCTCCCGAGATTTGTATCGAGCTCAGGATACAAGATAGATCTAGAAAGGGGTATGGCAGTCTGTGGCTGCATGATAGGGAAACCGAGATCGGTTGCTTAACTAGAAAATAAAGAAAAAACATAACCCTTAGAGCCGGGTAAACTCCTGTGGTACAGAACAGTTCCGCAATAATATTGTGAATAAAGAATAATTAAATATGTAGTGAACATCTGAAGTACAACAGCACACCCATGCAATCCACAATCTCATGGAACAGGAATCAGAACTATATGCAAGTCATTATCTAAGCAAATCTTTAAATAAACCGAGCAGCAATTAGACTATTAATCAAGGAATTATTTTAAAAACAAACATCGATATAAAACGAGCTATGGAGCCGAGAAACCATCCTGGCTCGTTTGGCATGAGCAAAAACGATCAGTCTACTCACTTATACAAAGTAAGCATAAGGTCGGAAACGACCGAGACTATTTTACTCTACCCCGTGGAGCAACCATAAAATAATCTTACAAAAAAAAAACGTAATGAGAGTTCTTGCCGAACAAGTACATATAAATAAACATGAACCTCTACCAAATACAAGAAGAATAAACAATACGATTACCGAACAATGAGCTCTATTGCAAATTTGTGCAGCATTCGGGTCGACAGAACCCATAACAATTCTTTAAAAACTCACAACCCAACATGGAAATAAAGACAGAGATTTAATGTCAAAATAGGTAACGGCCGCAAGGCTGTAACAATCCGATTACCAGAAAACAAAATGGGTCTGGAACCCAACGACTGTAACCAATAGTGTTGCGTTCGGAATTATCCCAAAAGATACATATTCAATATAACAGTTCAAATCTACAACTATTTAAAGATGCGATTACAGTTCCTATAATCTAGTAAATCTTTCCAACCCAGAAAACACTGGAAGCGTTAGGGTTTCGCCGGAACCCATATCTTGTAAACAGAGAAGACACGGAGCAGGTCAGTGGAGAGCCTCCCGTCGCCATCTGCGACCAACCATGGTAAGAGTAAGGTTGGGCTACGGCCAGGCACAAGGGAGACCCTCTGCCGGCAGATATAAGACCAAAAACGAGGAGAAAAACATTAACCCAGATCTAAATACCATGCAAAACTGGGAAGGGACGCACCTGGTGGATAGTCGGTACACCATAGCCTTTGAAAGAGGCCCTCCTTGCCCTGAATCGAACCCGGAAGCGGGACAGCTGCACTCATACATCAACACGGCAGAGGATAACCATTAGCACTGCTCACCTAAGGGAGAAATCATGAAAGAACCGAGAACGATAAACCCAAAAGGAACAAAACTCATATGTTAACGACTGTAGCCTTACCTCCAGAATTCTTCAACGAATGTATATAATGCACAGGACGGACGCTCGGCGAAGAGGATGCTCGCTCGGCGGGGAGGTGTTCGCTCGGCGCAAGGAGAACTTCAATCAATCCTCTGGCCGTGGCGAGGTGGAGCGGAGGACAGCAGGGTCGCCGAGCCTTGCAGAAACTCGAAGAATCGAGAAGAGAAATGACAATATAGTATCAATCCCCGGAAGTGGTGTCAGGGGGCATCACCACCCTTGGATCCACACTGGATCATCCTCACTGGATCATCCTCACCGTTGAATGAGGCGGTAAAATTTAGGCGGAAACTTTTAACACCAGACCACACCCCTTCACGTGATCAGGCCAGCGGAAATAAATGCCGCGTCCATATGGTCACTGTTGATAATGCCAGCGATGCTGCCGGCCAGAGCTGCCTCGGGTTGCTATTCCGGCAACACTTAAGATATATACGGTGGGCCTCATATACGGGGTTGGAGCGGAATATAAAATTAAACGAATATTTCACACATGACCCTTATCGGTCCATGGTAAATGTATTCCATATTAATCCATGGTAAATGTAAACCATATCAGCAAATGGTAATGTATCTTTATCATAAATTTTTTTTATATTATGTGTCCGGGTATGTGACAATCCTCTTGATGGTTTTGGTTCACTTGGAATTTACTAGTAATGTTGCATAATTTCTTGCATAATGAAACCTTGATCATGAGAACTTTTTATATATATGTAATTAGTATATGCACATTTGGGACAAAAGAAATTAACTTTTGTGGGTAGTGTTTATAGAAAAACTTATTTGCTAAAAAAATGTTATAACAGTAACTCACTTTGCTGCATTGATGTATGAAGGCAATAAAAATCCATTATACATTTACAATTAGTTTTTTTCAAATTAATTTCAAATATGAGATAATGCAATAAAAACCAATTATACAATTACAACTAGTTGTTTGCAAATTCATTTTAAATATTTTTTTTCGTTGGCAAAAAAGTTTACGTTATATTGAAAAAAAAAAACTTACGTAGGGTACAATTAGATAAGCATAGAGAGATATTGCTCGGAGGCACCAAAAAAGGCTGCAAAGGGCTAAGCATCTACCCTAAGATGGAGAAACCATATGAGTAACCCAAAAAAGTGTGAGCCAACGTAATTTTTACATCTACATAAGACCAAGCCCAGTGGATAGAGCAGGGACATTAAAGATGAGTCGTTGTTGTTGTTATGAGAGTATCAAATCAACCAAAAGCGCTGACATAATTGACCACACAACATGTAAACTACAAAACCATTAGTAGAGAGGACTTGGTCATGCTAGGAGAGGACCTACAATGGAAGAGACTTTTAAATATCGAAAATAATATATTTTCTTGGATGATGCCTTGAATATAGATGATAATGGTTTTGACACATCATAAATGAAGTTTAAGTTTAATGGATATCAATGGTTGGCCATTGTGTTAAGTGATGTTGAAATTCTTCGCTTTTGAGTGAAGTAAATAGGAAAAATTTAACTTAAAACACTGTGTTGTGATATTAACTTTTTGTGTAGTCTAACTAATAAACAAAATGACTCTTTTCTGGATATTTTTTCTGGTCAATTTTGTCAAAATCCAGTAAAGATTTTTAAGAATCATAAGTTTAAGTTTTTTAAGCTTCAAAGTTCAAGTGCCTCATGGTTTTTTAGGGTGTTGAATACATTCATGCATTCAAAAGTGCATTTTAAACAACAAGAAATTACAATCTTGCTTGCTATTGTATTGCCGGATTGTTATGTCCCTAATTAAAAAAATTGTTAAGGAAATTTTCAATTTTGGCAATTAATAAATAATTTTAGCAAATAAGCTTAGCAAAATTGGGTTGTGGAAGTTTAATTTAATTTTTGGAGAAAAAGGAAGGCTCAACTTAGGAAAAAAGAAAAATTAAAGTGGTGATGGGTTATGGGGGCCACTCAAGAGGGGAAATCCAACCCCCTAGGAAAATCGAACCACAAGGAAGTAGGGGATGAGAAAGGGGGTTGAAATGGTGGAGCCCGCAAGGGAAGGGTGAGCAACAATTATAAAAGGAAGAGAAGAGCCTCATTTGTGCATTTTTTGGCATTTCATTTTCAGAATAGGAGAGTTTGCTTGAGCTACTTAGCCAAGCCAACCAATGTTGTTTAGCACAAGGAATTTTCAAGCGGGAATTCCAACTCTTCTTCAGTGAAATTTGAGTTTCACTCTAGGAGAGAGTTTGTGAGTAGGATTTGGCATTTTGGTGGGTTGTTTGCAGAGAATCTTTAGGGAGTGCAAATTTCTAGTGAACGCAGTTGGAGAATTTGTGGTACTTTTTGGAGCTGGCGTTTGGTTGTTTACGAACTAGAAATTTTGCAGGAAATTTCCTTGAGGGAGGACGAGTTTCTCTTGGGAGTTTTTCGGGCTAAAAACATTGAAGATTGGAGGGACAAAATTTTCTATTTCTTGAGCTTACGCTGGAGTTTACTGGTTGTTTCCTGCGCAGAGGTTGAGTATAGGTGATTCGAGGATTATTTTTGTTGGTAATTGTCGAAAGTTAGGAAAGGAATTTCATATGGGTTTGGAGGAACTTTCCTTGAGGGAGCTTGTACATTTTACAATGGTTCGAATTCTGTAGCTCACTGGCAGATTGGGAAAAGCTACACGCAAATTTTGGGTTTTCAGTGACCTGTGGATTCAGCTTGAGGTTTTTTGGGTTTTGTTGGATTGGGTGTGAGGAGCCTTCGCCTAATGTTTTAGAATTTTGGGAGCAATTTTGAGGGGTAATTTTACAATTTTCTTCTAGCAGCAACAACATAATTTTTTTGGGCAGTGCATTTGGACAGATTGAGCCATTTCAATTGAGTTTTGCTTAGATCTTCACTTGGGTGTTGCATGCTTACATTAGCAAACCCAGGGCCTATCATTCCACTCTATTGTACTCAAATCTAGTTGAAAAATTAATAAAATGACTCAGATTTATGGTTGTTATTTCATGGCTCACTGATTTATATATGTTTGTGTAAATTAGTGCATGTATTTGATATTCATTGTATTTCCTAGTTTGGGACATTACACAGATTTCGACCCTGAAATCCATTTTGTCTCTTAGTTAAATTGCACCTTAAATGATTATGTGAAGTGCATAAGTAAATGCCTTACTGACTATTCTCCCAACTCTTTTGGTTATGTTTATGTGCCATAAAGCCATGATGGAGTTCAAGAACCGTGATGTGAAATTTTAATGAAAATTGTATTTTTGAATTATTTTATTTATATTAAATTTTATATTGAAAATAGTTATGCATGTTTGAAGATTTATTAACTCATGATAAAGTTTTTTGAATAATGGAGATAGTGTCCCCAGGGGGTAGCTCAATTAGTGATCTCGTGATATAAAGTCTTTGTGAAGTGCGTGGTTCAAGGTTCAAATTTCCCCTGAAAACCTTGTGAGGCATGCATGACGCGCGCATGGGTTCACCTAGAGGTTTAGTGGTAACGTTTGGAATTGATCCAATGTCAAACGAGTATGAGCTCGCCCCGGATGTCGATTATTCTTGATATAAAAATAAAAAACAATGGTGATAGTGTATTTTCTTCAATGCTTTGATTACATGTAGATGATCATGGTTTTCACACATTGTTAATGAGGTTTAGGTTTAATATAGATCAATGGTTGGCTATTGTGATAAGTGAAGTAATTATGAAGTGAAACGTTTGAGTTCAAGCACCATGATGCAACATTGGATTTTAATTTGAAGTGAATAGCGACATGCTTTACTGACTATAGCATTAACATTTTCAATAGTTTGCTAGTTATTTGATTATTCTTGTTTACCATAAAGACCTTGTCTCAAAAATTGCTTTAACACTTAGTTTGTTGATGTGCTAATGCTCATGTCCTATTTATATTATACTTACTTTACGATATTTTAATATGTTATGCCTTACCCACATCTTACCTCACTTATTGAGGTTCAATATGTTACATCCTATTTTATTAGTCCCAATGGTCTAGCATGGGAATATAATAATCGGAATCAATGGCGGAGAATTAGTCCGTGTTAGGATTTAGTGACTTCTCAACCCTGCCCTCTACTATGCCATCTGTTGACTATATGCTACGATGCCATCGACTGACTATATACTAATTTATTTCATGGTCTTATTTGGCCTCTTCTCGAGGACGAGAGTTTGAAAGCATATATTATCCTGGGTTTGTGTCGTTCATATTTCAACACTGCAAACTAATGCTAGCGTTAGTATATAGGTATGAAATTCTAGCTCCCGGGTATTGTCTATGTAGGAATCAATACCTCCTTCCTACTGTGGCTGATGGGATTTCTCTTGGAATTTATTAGTCCCTAAAGTTGCCACCTATGAATACATGTTGTTGCATGTTGTTGTGGTGTCTACTATGGAATCTATGGAATAGAAACTGGTGAGAACAAAATATCATAGCTATGTAGTTGGTGAGAATGGAAGGATCATAACTATGTTTTTTAGGTGTGCAGTGGATGAAAACCAAGGGAGCAACTCGAATTGAGTGGATATATTGAATCATTTGTTGAACACACTAGGATGTTCATAAACCCTCCACACTAGCATGGTTGCTTTTCTTCCTTTGTTCCTCCTGCTACTCGATCTCAGACTCGATCTATAATTTGCTCACGATGCAAATCTATACCTGTTTCCCATGAAGCTATGTTCTTGAATCATGCTTGGATCAATGGCCAAATAAAGCATTTTAAGTAACCCCCTAACACTACCACCTAGTTTGCTATTGATTCTGGAGGATCTAGAACTACTACTTTATATGTAGGGTAAACAAATTCAACTGGTGAAACATATGCTTTTAACTCTTCCCCTGTTTCTTATTATGGGTAAGTTCAGTCAACTATCCTTGCTAATGGATATGCTCCATATATGGAATTCAAAGTGCTAGTTACTCTTTCCATGATTACTTGCATGAATTAACCTCGCTCAGTCGGGTTGCTATAAAAAACAAAGTATGGAGGTGAACCAATATAATTAAAGGGGTTTCTTGGGCACGTTCCTTAATTGGTTTTTATTCCGTCATTCAAGCTGTGTTTCAGGTCGAACAAAAACATCCACCTAATACAGGACAAGGTAAGGAACACTGGTAAGATCGATACATACCTTCCCATCGAAACATGCTTCATACTGAGTAGTTCAATATCCACGCCTAAAAGGTTCGTGCCTTTAATATCTCCTGAAATGAGGCTCTACTAAATAGGTGTGTCTTTGCCTCTGCAGATGGTGGGTAAAATACCTTCGCTTAGTGAGGTGGCGGTGGAGACTATGACTATGCCTTATTGGTGGGGTCATTGACTAGTTTGGGGTCATAAACATGGGTTTTATCCTAAAAGGGTGATGGTGATTCTGTTGCTCTTACTCGATCAAGGAGGTAAACTATTGCTTACCAATAACCAGATAAACATCACCTATCGAGCTAAACCCAGATAATCAAATTTAGTTGTGGTTGGGAAATTCACCAGTTAATATTTGTCAACTATTAGAATTAGTGGTGAAAACCTTTCAGGGTCTCCTCTAGTTGAAATCGAGTAGTTCTTAGGTTTCTTTTCTGACTAGTGATTCTTTTTGTGACAACCATTAAACAAGAAAAATATATTGTTTATTCCCATCTTGAATTAGTGGGGCGGAGCGATGGTCCATGACTGTCTCTAAGAACATGTATTCACCATGCATAAACAATTTATGCATACTGTACTATGTATACATTTTACAAATTATCATGGAACTTGAAACAAAATATGTGAACATCACTGTATGAGGGATCACAGAGTGTAGATGATAAAACAATTAAACCCTTTGTAATGGCTCTATTGGTCTCTATATGAGTAGTCTCATACATAGCAAACTCTCTTTGGTACACGTTCATGTCAATTGCTGCTAAGTTCTCCAACTCAAACAAACCAGAACTTGAACAACACAACCACTTAATTAATGACATTAAAGGGGATCTTGATCATTGTATCAAACGATTCCATTTTAGAATGAGGTTTATTTTCCACATACCCTGTCTATGTATGTCCGTTTTGTTAGTCTTTGGCCTTGTTTCTTTGAACTTGCTCTACGCTCAACTTTCACTAGATGAGAGCTTCTTGTACCATTTCTTCATTCTTCTTTAGTTAGTCAAGAATTCACTATCGACACTTGGCCCTTTCTAGAGTTCACAGGGAAGATTTTAGAAAATTCCAGTTTCATAATATAACATGCATTTTGCTTCCAGGTAGTAAAGAAACAAAACTTTCATTGTAACTGATTTTAAGGAAAAGAGCTTGAGAATAAAAATACAATAAACTATCAATAATGAAGAACCTATGCAAATTATAAAAAACATGGATATACTGTAATGCCAAGAAACGATTATAGACAGGGCTAAAGCTTAGAAATTATAACTTACAAAGATGAATAACAGAGGCTTTCACTCTAGATTAATTCTATTGGAGTATCTAGTTATATTTAGAATTTCAATCGAGTGAAAATTTTATTGCCCAATTGATGAGTCAATAAGCATAAATTTGCTTCAAATTTCCCTGCTTTTGCATGCTCACCAACAAGAGAAGGCCTTTGCATCCAAATTTGGCTTACCGACATACCTAATGTTGGGGCTACAAATAATGTCCTCTGATTGGTACCTACATTAGAAAAAACTACACCTGGAGGAATTTCTAAATCCCCCATGTCACATCCTCCCTCATCATCCTCTCCACCTTTAGCTTCTTAATCATCCAGCGTTGTAGCCTCACCATTTCCCCCTTCAATGTTTTGTATATCTATTTCTTCACCCCAGTCAACAACAACTTCTTCATCCTCTTCTTCATAAGCTGCAGAAGTGGAATTCTCAAAACCACCCTAAAAAATACCTTTGGTAACCCTCAACAAAGGCCAATCACCGCCATGCGGAATTGGGGCATGAGACATTAGAAGTGATGGTATTTTCCTTGGAGGTAAAATTGGAATATTGCAACCTAAATCAACGACAAGTCTGTCAGCAATGTCTGCAAGTCCATGCAATGATGCAGTGGCATAAGCAATGTGTAGGTGACCAGACTCCAAAATATTGATCCACTCTCGAATACCACCCAAATATAGTGCATTTTGAAATTGGCCCATGACATCATTTTTCATTTCAGCAATCCTCAACATCTTTGACAATTTGTCCAAGTTACCAGTTATGAGATGTAGAAAAGAAAGCCTCTCAAAATTCTTTGTCCTTTGATAGGCATACTCTACAATGCCAACATTACCTTGTCTAAGGGCCTCCACTCTTAGCCTATACCAGTGATCCTTCTCATAAATTTCCTTTGCAGAAGCAACAACTATTTCAATATTTCCACTCTCTACTGCCAAATTGAATTGAGTTCTCTCATATTTGACAAAATGAAGAGCCACTTTTGGAAATCCCTTCTGTTGTAGGTAAGCTATGATTGCCTAACGACAAAGCTGAGAGTTCCTAATAATGTTTATAACATAATGGTATTTCTTTTTGTTGAGTTCTATCTTGAAAACACACTCAATAACATCTATCTGTATAACACGGTTCTTGCCATATCTATCAAGGTAATAGATAGACCTTCCAGAAACCTTTGTTATGTATACTGGAACATCCAACATCTTGATAATAACACTATATCCATTTGGTAGACAATAATTTATGTGATTTAAAGTTGAGTACATAACAATGCCATTGTCATCCCATGCCCCACTTTTCACACGAATAGTTTCATGCATACTACACCTATTTGGCAACTTCTTGCTTGCAATAATGATTGTATGCTTACTTAGTAAGGCAACATTCTCCATGTCATTTGACCAAACTACATACCTGACATTAGGGGTTTACTATCCTTTGTTGCATATCAAACAAAAATACACTATCTCTTGATCTACAAAGCAAATTGCTTGTCCCTGCATAGAAAACGACATCCACTATAACTGGAAGATTGAACTTTTTGGTGACCTCATTTTTTAAATTCTTGATAGTGACTTGATTCTGATTCTTATCAAGAACAACAATTCTATTATGAGCCACAAAGACAACAGATCCTCCTAATCCCTTCTTTGTGTCCTTTATTGTATCACTCTTGCTATGACTATCCTTTGGAGCAACATAAAGTTCATAAGCACCAAGATCAATATCTGAATAAATTAAGATAACATTCTCTATTGGACTGTATAACAAAGATATCGGCCGTTGGGTCGGGCAAAACTGCCTAATGTTTGTCAAAAAATCTCATTGGGTAGGCAAGGAAGAGGGACTGTTTATACTATTGAGTTAATTTCTAGCCGGATTTGTGGATAATGTGTCAATGTTATTAAGGCTGACAACACTGTAAACCCACTCTAGAATCTGTTTTCATGTTACCAAAGTTGCTTCCATATGAATATTATTAATAGTTAGCAATTCAGAGGTCCCCAACTTAACATGGTTAGCTCTCCAGTTGAATCTCAGTGGTACAACTTGAGGAGAAATTGAGTTGAGTTTAACTTATTTGAAGGCGCTCTTCCAATTAGGCCCCTTTCGTGCATCCCATGCCCCTACTCAGTTGAATAACCCACTTGAGTAGCCCATTCAAGGCAAGGACTTACTACCCCGGAACCCTCTTATTTATCAATGGTTATTTACTCAATTATAATACATTACACTATATTATTCCCTACAATACTTATGTATTAACTTTCAATGCATTATGCCTTACCATACTTACCTTACTTATCAACTTTCAATGCATTATGCCTTACCATACTTACCTTATGTATTAACTTTCAATGCATTATGCCTTACCATACTTACCTTATGTGTCTTACCCACTTATGGATAACTAGAGATAAAGTAAAGGAAAAACATAACTCAATAAAATTTACATTTAAAGGGAAAACATAATTCCGTAAAATTTACATTAAAAGACTTTGGTAAATTTTTTTGGATAATACTTTGAGCTCATAGTTGTTAGAAAAGAAAATTACACTAAGTGAGATGAGTTAAAGGGGTTGGTTATACCTTTTTTAAACCAATATGTTTTTTTTTTGTAAGTAAAGGTAGTATCGTCTTTTTTCTTTTCAATTATATCAAACAGGGCAACCATATACATTGTTCTGGTGGCCTCACCCTGCCCCTAAGGGAAACCAGGTCTGTTGGCCACCTTAGATTGTTATAGGCATTCCAAAAACAAAATTTTGCTAATCTGTCCATATTGGCTACATACACCAAACAGCTGAAACTACTTATCGGACTACTTATACGCATGCAAATAACATAGAAAGAAAAACAAAACAGTTAACAACAAGCCATCTGAAGCTCATTCTCCCCTGGTTCCTGTTTGCTGGTCCATCTCCATGGGCATATGCACCTGATCAGCTTGGCTGGGGCCACGTCCAACCATCCTGGACAGGATTTGTGACATCTCCTCAATCTTGTTATTCTGGTTTATCATGATAACTTGAAAATTCTTCATTTCTTTCTGAATCTTAGGCACCCCATTGGCCAGTTCAGCTACTTCCTTAGCCACCTGTTCAAGGGCTTTAGCCAACAAACGCTTAAGGACCCAGTAGATATGCAGGGATTGTCTGTACAGGGTCATCCTGCCCCTAGTATTGCCTGGGTCGGTCACCTCTTCTGCTAATTCCTCTGTCTCAGAACCCGACTGCTCTTCTAGTATGCTGGATTCCATGTTCTGAATAATGCGCCTGATATCTTCATCGGTCCTTTCCTGATAGGCACGGGCAGCTTCTTGAACCGCAGTCAGGGTCGTTCTCCTTCCCCTGCGCTGTCCACCAGATGAGTCTGCAGTCCTCCCACCCTGGGTCTCCTGCCTTGGGCGACCCCGACCGCCACGACCTCTTCCCCGGCCCGAGCGCGCCATCTCTTGTCTTTCACTCACCTGTAAACATTCATCAATTGCAGGAGTTAGATTGTGGTTATGCTTCTCATCATCCGACCTTGCCTCGGCTCCTTTGGATAATCCCTGGCTTCTACTACAGTTCCCTTTGTTTTCATAAGTTTGATTCTGCTCTTTCCCATCTGGGTAAAAAAACTCAATTATACCCTCTGCCATACGGACCAGATGATGGGCAGTTGGAATAATTCTCGGGTCACCCTTACCATATTTCTTCTCCTCTTCTGCCTGGGCATACTTGTCACTGGATCCCTCTTGCTTTCTCCCACTCTTATCTCTGTGACCACTTTCCTTTTTCGTAGTATTTCCCTCCCAGTATAATCCCTTATTACCTTCTCCATGAGTTACAGAGGGGCTCTCATAACTCTCGTCCTCCCCAGCTTCACAACTATTAAACATCTCCATTCTGACAATAGCGCAATATGGAAAAGAAACAGAGTTCACAGTAAACACATACCCGTGGATGCCGACCTCCCTGTTGAGAGCTTCTGGTTGCGGATCTTGCTGCTTCACCCTCGCCACGAACAGGATAAGATTACAACTACCTCCCACAGTCTTCATATAAAAACTGCTCTCCATCCCAGTCTCTCTGCCACTACCGCCTCCACTCCTTCTACTCATCTGCAAACCACTACCGCCACTGCGATGCCTTGAGGCTTGGGATGAGTTCCTACTCATTAGATTTGTTGGGGGTGCCGCCTTTTCCCAGGAGTCACCACCACCTGCCCTCTCTATGCTATGATTACTCCTGTCATCTCTACCTACCCGGCTCTTCATCCCGATCGGGAGCCAGCTGTCACTGCTTTCTTTAAGTCATGTTTTCATGATGATCTTGAATGAGGATCGTCCTGAGCTACTCAAATCTAGAATCTTTTGAGTATGTCGTCCATAAGCTGTCCATTTTCTCCCTTAGTTCCTGAACTCCCCAGTTCGCAAGGAAATCAGCTGCTTGATTGGCCTCTCTTCTGACATGCCTAAGAATCATATAATCAAATCTTCCCAAAATACTTTCCAACTCTTGGATTAGACTGGCAGTCCTCCAACTCTGAGTTACTTTGTCCCAGGAGGTCCCGTTGTTAAGTTTTTTTAGGACTTGTATCACCATTAAAGAATCTCCTTCAACTTCCAGTTTATTGTAACCATTCCTTATTGCTATCTTTAACCCTTGCCTAACTGCCATCAGTTCTGCCTCATTGTTACTCATAATGCCTCCGTTATCTGCATATATCCACTTCGTTCTTCCTTGATCGTCCCTGAAGAGACCTCCAATTCCTGCAGGGCCGGGATTTCCTTTAGAAGCACCGTCGAAGTTCAATTTTATAAAACCCTTTGGGGGAGGGTAAAATTGCCTGATGCCCTCATTTCCCATCCTGGGCGCTTTCCACAACTGGGGGGCCACCATCCCTTGATTCAAGTTTAGTTTCTTTAGGATCTGTTCTTCTTCCTGCGGCAGTTCCCAGTCCTCTCCTCTCCATGTATCTGCAAGAATGGTTTCCCGAATGTGACTCAGGGTTTTTTCCCATAGTTGGTCGTGTGTCATCTCTTTGTTCTGGAATACCCTCCTATTTCTTTCCTTCCAGATCATCCACAAATTCATCCCAACTGCCAGATTCCAAGCCCGTCTAACCACTGGGCTTGTAAATTGACCTCGTCCCCAAATTTTGATAGTGTTTTTAATACTCTGCTGGTCCCTGTGGGTTTTACCAAAAAGCCACCTTACCTTATCCCATTGTCTCTGAGCTTCTACACACGTATTCAGTAGGTGTTCTTGCGTTTCCGGTTCCTGTTTGCACAGAGGACATCTGGGGGGACCCTGAATGCCCCTCTTTTGGAGTTGATCCCAGGTTAGAATGTGCCCTTTGAGGACTAACCACGAGAAATGAGTCACTTTCGGCCACCAGTTGTTGTTCCAAAGCTGTTTCCAGGTACCTGTCATATCCTCAGGTTCTCTATTAATCAGGAGATGGTAAGCTTCTTTTATTGAGAAGTTTCCTTTTATTTGGTGTCCCCATCTCAGAATGTCTGGACCCGTTCTTCTGGGTATTCTTCTTGTCTGCATTTCCTTTTGGTATAGCTCTTTTTGCTCTTCGTCTATTTGGTCCACCCACTCTTCCAGGCTTTTCCAGGTTCGCCATGTTTCCTCTTGGCTCTCTATCTTCCAGAAGTCTTTAACAAGTATCATTCCTTTTTTGGTAGCTTCTTGGTTTAGACTCCTAAGGTTTTGTATTCCATTCATTCTTTCCCTCTGTTGCCATGCCTCCTCCCAGAATCTTGCTGAACCGCCGTCCCTGATTTCCCAAAAGGCATGCCTATTTATCATGTCTCTGTTGAGACTGGCTAGATTCCACACTGTCGATCCTTTTGGCATGTCCCTTATTCTTAGAATTTCCTCTGGATTAGTGGGCATGTTATATTTTTTTGACCAAATTTGCTTCCATAGGTCATTTCCTCCTCTCATCCACCGCCACCAAAGTTTTGCGCCCATCACTTGGTTTAGAAGATAGGGATCTCTAAGGCCTAATCCTCCCTCCATCTTGCTTTTCACCACTTCCTTCCAGGAGACTAAAGCCCATTTCTTTTGGTCTTTATTCCCTCCCCAAATGAATTTTTTGAAGATCTCAGTCATTTTGTTGCATGCTCCTTTGGGGGCAGCCATTGCCGAAAGTTGATATATAGGGATAGATTGAAGAACTGCCTTAGCTAAAACAGTTCTGCCTGCAAAATTCAAGGTTCTGAAAGACCAATTTGCTAATTTTCTTGTTATTTTTTCCAGGGTTTGTTGCCAATTTACCATCCTCAATGGATTTAAAGCCAGAGGGGTGCCAAGATACCTGGTTGGAAGTTCTCCAGAGCGGAATCCCAACGTTCTAGTCAAGAAATTTCTTATATTTCCAGCTGTGTTAAAAAAATACATGCAAGATTTATCATTGTTAATTTGAGTTCCTGAGGCTGTCATGAAAAGGTCTAGAATTGCTTTAATTCTGCGGGCTTCTCTGAGAGATACATTACAGAACAACATGATGTCGTCGACAAATTGCTGATGGGTAATAGGCAGGTTGTTGCCCCAAATTTGGATTCCTTTAAGGTGTTTCTCTCTAACTTCTTTTTTGATGTATCTCCCCAGGCCTTCAACCGCTATAATAAACAGGAAAGGGGACAGAGGATCCCCCTGACGGAGACCTCTGGAAGCTTTGAAAGGCTGAGATGGGGTTCCATTAACCATAATAGAGAAGTTAGCTGATGAGATCATAGATGATATCCATTCAATCCATCTATTACAGAAGCCGAATGCTTTCAGGATTCCTTTCAGGTACTTCCAGTTCAGGCGATCATAGGCTTTGGAGAGATCAAGTTTAATCATCATACCAGCTTCTTTTTTGACCTTTAGGGAGTGCACCATTTCTTGGGAGACCACCAACCCATCCAGGATTTGTCGGCCCTCCACAAAGCCAGTTTGCTCAGGGGAGATGATACTAGGCAAGAGCGGTTTGAGTCTCTTCGCTATAAGGGTAGCTATAATCTTATAAATTACGTTGCAGAGAGCAATAGGTCTGAAGCCCTGAGGATCTTCAGATTTATTCTCTTTTGGAATGAGAGATAAGAAGGTTGAGTTTAGATTAGAGCTTACCTTTTGATTCCTTCTTGATTCTTCTACAACATCCAGGATGTCTTGTCCAAGAAAGTTCCACCCTGCTTGATAGAATTCCACAGTAAATCCATCAGGGCCTGGGGCTTTATTCTTTTGCATACCTTTCACTATTTCTTCTACTTCTTCTAGAGTGGCTGCCCTCATCAGAGCAAGGTTTTGGTCTCTATTTATTTTGCTCGGGATTTCATTACACAATTTTTCAATAGCTTCTTCTATTAAGGAATTTAGACTTCTGTGATCCATAACTTGTTTAAATAATCTTCGGCAAAATCACATAATCAATCGTTTGTCGACGCGTTTCGAACCAACAAGTGTGGTTCATCGTCAGGACAAGATGAACCACACTTGTTGGTTCGAAACGCGTCGACAAACGATTGATTATGTGATTTTGCCGAAGATTATTTAAACAAGCTTCTTCTCTGTCGACACTTGGCTCCGTCAGAATATCCTTAAAGTGCTTAACCAATACCTGCTCAATCTCCTCATGTTGCGTAACTCTTGTTCCTTCTTCATTTTTGATAGAAAAAATTCTATTTCTCTGCCTTCTTTGGATCATAGCTTGGTGGAAGAACTTAGTGTTCCTTTCCCCTTCCCTTAACCAATTTACCCTGGATTTTTGCCTCCACAAGATTTCTTCTTGTTTACGCCTTTCTTCTAATTGCCCTATTATTATTCCTTCCTCTTTGGCTAGTTCATCGCTTCTGCCTGTATTTATTATTTCTTGTTGGATTAGTTCCATCTTCTGTTCCAGTCTCTGTTTATCCTCCAGTATATGCCCAAATTCTTCTTTATTCCATTTCTTGATATTTCCTTTTATTTCTTTTAATTTCAACTGGAAAGTCTGCATTTTGTTTCTTCCCCTCTGGCTACTTTGTTTCCACCATTCCTCTACCTTCTTCATAAAGTTTTGGTCCCTGAGCCAGAAGGCTTCGAATCTGAATGGTTTTCGTTTCGGGCTAGCTTTAATATCAAGTTCGACTTTAACCGGCCAGTGATCCGATCCCATGCCTGGGAGAATCATTGCTTCAATGTAGATGTCCCAATTTATAATCTGTTCTGACAATAGGAATCGGTCTAATCTGGAGGCTATCTGATTTCTACCACCTCTCCTGTTGTTCCAAGTATAAGTTCCGTTAGTTGTCTGTATGTCCACAAGCCTTTGAGCAGCAATCCAATCTCCGAAGGTTACCATGTCTGGCTCTGGTCTTCTGAGTCCTCCCTTTTTCTCAGTTAGAGATTTTATCATATTAAAATCTCCACCCACTACCCACGGTAAACTTGGGTAAAGGTTGCGCAGAGCTGCCAAGTTCTGGAGAAAGTTCCTACGATCATTCTGCATATGAGGCCCGTAAACATTTGAAATTAGGAACCATTCTTGGGATCCTAAAATTCTAAATCTCCCCGAGAGGATCCTTGAGATACTCGTCCAATCTTCAAATTGGACCTCCTCTGGGTTCCACAATATCGCTACTCCTCCAGCACTTCCTATCGCATCTTGACCCATAATCTCATAATAAGGTTTGAAATTTTTCATTATTTCTCTAAGTTTGCTCTCCTGAACTTTTGTTTCTTGGATTAACATTATATTTGGCTTATCCCTTCTGAGTCTCTCTTTCAAGTATCTCTGTTTTCCCTTACTGTTCAGCCCTCTGATATTCCAGGTTGTAATATTCATTTCAACACTTTTGGGGGTTGATGGAAGACCTCCGACAAAGGTATCACTTTCCCTGAATTCACCAAACTATCTCCTACCATCTGAATGGTCTCACTCATCGGTCTCCTTCCTCTCTTCCTGCCACTTTTCCCTGTTATACCCATCTCTGAATTCTGATCCCCTTGTGATCCGAGTTGCTCAGGTTGCTTCACTGTCCATCTTCCTTGTTTCTCCTTGTACCTTTGGAACACATCCTTATAGAGCTGTTTCTGTTTCTCTGGTATAAATCTTTCATCCAGATGTTTCCATTCCTGTAGAAGTTTCCTCATAATCTTTTCTTCTTCTCCTTCATTTTCCTGTTGCGGGTCTATTTCCATTTGGATCTGCTCTTGGATCCGCTCTTGTTCCCTATCTTCTTGTGCGCTCTCCTTTTCCCCTACTGTTTCATTCTTTTCATTGTCCTCTATCCTGATTTCTTTCTGAACTTCTCTCGGAACTTCTCGGGTGTCTGTTTCCTCTTCTTCTTCTTCCACTTCCATTTCTAGATCTTTCAGGGCTTCGAACTGATTCTGGCTTTTCTGGTTGCTTTCCGGGTGTGAGGAGTTTAATTTGGTTTTTCCTTTTTGGGATCTTGTTCTTTTCTGGACTTCCGTAAATCCATCTTTGTTTTCTCCATTCCTCCTCCCTTCCTGTTCTGCTTTTTTTCTTTCTTCCTCCTTATTTGATGGATTATTACTTTGATTCAGCGGGCATTGTTTGAACAGATGGCCATATTCATGGCATCGTCTGCACCTAAATGGAATGTGTTCGTAATCAACTGTCTGCTCCCATACATCATCGTGATATTCTATTTCAATATGGTCTGGCAGAGGTTCCGTGATATTCATATAAACGCAAATCCTGGCATATGAAGTATATCTCCCTCTCTTTGTCGTCTCTGCTACCTTCACAAAGGCTCCTATTGAATTCCCAATTCCTTCTAAAATCTCCGGATCCCAGAACTCAATCGGGAGCCCGAATAATCTGACCCAGACTGGAGCCGCCAGCATCTTTTCTTTCTCCGGTTATAACATTCTTCCCATTGCCTCATGAATAACCCTGCGTTGTTAAAGAAATAGGGGCCGCCCTCAAAAACCCTCTCTTTATCTTCTAGGTTTGTAAAAACTACTGTGAAAAAACCTTTTGCCCCAAGTTTAAGGTCTATATGTCCTTTCGGTTTCCATTTTTGTTGAATCCATTTCAGAAGATCCTTCTCAGATGGCCAGATCCCTATAAATTTACAAATAAGAGCATGATCCTTCATATAGCCTCTATACTCTTCTAGTTTGTTATTCGGAATTACGAACCTGGGTTTTTTGGATGCCCGCGGTAGACATTTGTTTCCTGGCTTCGTCTTCCATTCTTCTCCCATCACCGGTGCGGATTTGCTACTGTTTTCATGTCCTCCATTTGCGCCATAGCGACTTGATTCTCCCGCTGTAACCTCCTTGTAGGAGGGGATCTCTCCCCCCCCCCGCTTGCTTCCTCCATTCCCCGCCGCCTTGCCTATTCAGCTCCTTCTTTTCTATATTCCTTACCTAAAACTTGGTTTTTGCAGGCGTACACAAGGTCTCCTGCGCCTGCCCTGGAGCAGGACCGCCCGGGGCCGTCTGAACCAGCCCCGAACCCTAACCCTCCATCGCAGTTCTTCGCTCCTCCTTCATTGCCATCTCTAACTCACGTTATCCTCCTAAATTATTTTTCAACATAAACAACTCTTATTCTCTCCCAACTTTTCTTTTTTTTAAACCAATATGTTATCTTAAGGGTGTGATGACATTATTAAGATGAGAAATTTTTATAATACTTCCTTGAAGTTATATTTTTTCCCCTCTTCACATCTATCCATTTTTAAAAATAGTTATGACTAATTCAGGAGTTTACATATATTACTAATTGTTCCTAAAGCAAGAAGGTGATTATATGGTACTAACATTAGGGCAGTATAACAATTTGGAATGATGGATTTTGTAGCTAGTTGAATTAAGTGGTTGAGAGATTGACTCTTACAAGATAAAAGATCGAAATATCCATAAATTAATTAAGGAAAACACTAGGATATCATCATAATATATTATTCTATGATATTCAACCCATTATTTACTCTTCTTTCCAAAAATGTTATAAGTAACATGTATATATATTATCTAAAACCGAATATTGAGAAAACTATTACTTTGAAATAGAAAATTCAAACAAGAAAAACTATTGCCTTTTTTTTTTTAAATGGAACGATAACATTTATATTAAAACAATTGGATACATGGGGATAACCATTTACATACTTTAGTGATTTCCAAGGTATGCAAATTTGAGATTGAGCATGAAGGATCAATTCAAACCCTCAAGCAAGTTTCCCATGACACAAAAATTCCAGTCCCTTACACATTTTTCAAAAATCCCCAATATCGAGACACATTTACATTCCTTTTCTTCGCAGTTTTATTTTGATTTAGTTTGATTTCTTGTTTTTCTTGGTGAATTTTTTTTTCCTCTCTTCCTCACTTGAATCCAACCAACATTTTCTTCAAATTCCGGTGGGACGGTCTTTGACAAGTGCACATTTCATTTCTTGAAGTCTTCTTCATTTGCCTGATCTTCCCAAGAAGTTGTCTTTTCAACATTATTCTTGGTGTTTTTCAAAGGGTATCCATTTCCCACGAGGGTTTGCTACTTTTCCACTTTCACTTCATTTGGGGAATCCTTATTGGTATCCCGAGGATTCACTTTCGCATGCATTTTTTCCCGCTTGGATTGTGTTGCTACAACTGCATTTTCTTGGGCTGAATCTGGCTCCTTCTAATCCTGAAGCTCTTCCTCTTTGTATAACATATATTGTTGACCTTGCGCTCCTTCCCACCATTTGGGCCTTCAAAAAAATTTCTGGCCTTTGCTATTCTGAGAATGTTTGGGGCAATTTTTAATTACATGCCTCATTTATAGCATGCTCTACACTGAAATGAAATATTCTCATAATCTTTTGGACCCAAACATAGTTTGGAGTCGTTAAATTAATCTCTACGTGAAAACGTTTGTTGAAGTCCATCTCCACAATTAGTCTTGTAAAAATTTTCAGTTTCAGCACAACGACAATAAATATTTCCCAACACATTCCCAATAGAGAAAAGTGATGGAAGATTCCAAAAATGCAAGGGAAGGTTCATAAGCCTTATCCAAATCCGGGTTGTGGAGACTAATGTCGTTACTGGATCAATTATGGGAGTCCAGGGTTGCATGAAGAGACCAACACTACCCCAAAACTACGACCCAACTTCACAGATGGCCTTCTTGTCCTCTATATTATCAAATACCTCAACGAAAAAACCCTGAGCCATAAGGTAAATGTTTATTTCATCTGTCAAAAGGGGCTTCCATGTCTCAAAGATCCATTTGTGCAGATCAACCAACCATGACCAATACCCATTACATTTGTAAACAGAGCGATGCTTCGAAACAAATTTTTCACAACAGAAAGCTTCCTCATCCACAAGAACATTAAGGGAAGGAATTTCTTGAACCACCAAAATACCCGAACTAATTTTTGGCATGGCACTACACAAAACCAAGGAAGAGCTAGCTTGACCAATAACCATACCTGTAAATAAACTGTCTTTTTCATCGAATTATAAGGATTCACCATTAAACTCACTGTAAAAAAAATATATAAAAAATTCACTCAAACAAAACAAAGATTAAACCACTAAAATAAAACCCTGGTCGCTACAAAGTTTTCCAAAACTCCGAAAAAAACTATTACCTTTCACATTAACCTAAAAAGCTAGTGAATCATACACAAGCTCGAAAAATCAAGCTTACACATGGTGCCTTGCCTTAAAGAAGATTTTCAAAACGTAATAACAATTTTAACTAAAGCACATAAACTTAAATGAAGTAAAGTTCCGACCATAGTTGTGATAAATTCTCAATCCCCACTTGTTTTTTAATTAAGAATTTAAACTTGGAATTGGTAACTAGGCATGATAGAAATTACATGATTATTTTATAATAGTTAGACTAGATTATAAATTTAATATCTAAAACTTTAGATTCTCAATTCCCACTTGCTTTTTAATTAATAAATTAAATTACAATGGAAGTTTAATAACTTAAACTTTAGATTTGTAATTGGTAGCTAGTCATGATAGACATTACATGATTCTTTTTATGATAGTTTGACCGGATACTATTATTTTTATAATAGCCTTAGAATTTAGTAAATACTTTTAACATTTAAATATATATATAAAATAGCCTTAGAATTTAGTAAATACTTTTAACACTTAATATATATATATATATATTTTTTAATTTTATTGATAGTTTTTTAAGTCATAGAGATGTTGTGAGTGATATTTTTAATGGGTGAAATTAAAAAAAATAATTTTAAATTAAAATAATAAAATATATTTGACTTATCAAGTTAATAGTGGTTTTTAAATAAAAATAAAAATAACTTTAAACTAAAATAAAAAGGTAAACTTGGGAAAAAAAAATAATAAGATAAATTTGACTTGGTCAAGTTAATAGTGGTTTTTGAGCTTCAGGTTTATGAGAACCCATGATGTTCATATAGAATATAGCCTATTTAAAGGATGAAATTAAATCAACCTAGGTCTATTTTAACTCTAGATGTACTAAAGGTCGAAAAATCTTCTAAGTTGCAAACATCTTTTAAAATAAATTTATTTTATAAATTAAAATGAATCTAGACTACTATAAATTTTAATTTTTATAAAATCATAAAAAATTATTATAAATAACTATATGTTATTTTTTAATTTAATAATGAAAATTCACGTTTAAAAAATTAAAAATATTAAAAAAACTAATAAATTTAAATATCATTTTTGTTGTTGTTTTAATGCGAATATTATTGGATTAACCACACTTATATGATCCAAAACGTTGATAAAGGACTGATGCAAAACTCCAAAAAAAATATTCACAATATAGTATTAATCACAAAAATTTCAAAACTGAAATACTTTTATTTATTTAAAAGACCAATGTTATATCTCAGACCACAAGTACACCAAGTTAGAACAAAAAAAACCACCTACCATGGAAAAGTCAAAACACTTAAGTCATATCTATGTGTCACTATATTGCTAGGCGTCCACATCAAATTAGATGTTGTCCATCATATGATCATCATTATAAGTCTATATTTTTCCTCTAATTGCACGTGGATAAGGAGCCATTAAGATATAAATGTGAGCTAGGGGACCCAAGTTAACTTTGTTGAATTTGAGGAACATGATGAAATAAATGAAGTGATTAAATTTAATATTACAAAATGATAGTTAAGATTAGAAAGATAGGTTATATATAGCAATAAATTTATTAGCATAGATTTATTTTAATTGTGGATGTAGTAAGTGTTGAGATGAATCAAATTTTTTGAGGTGTAATTTTTTTGTAAAATATATAAAATTCAAAAAAATTTGCACATTCAGAGGTTTCATCTTTTTGGGTGTTTGATAAATCTATGGTTAAGATGGACACACACGTGTAACTTTTCATTGTTTAATGTCCACTAACTAGAACAACCCATGTCCCACTAAGCATCGACTCAGAGTGAAAGTGACAACTGGGAGCGTTTGGTTTGAGCCTCAAATCCAAATACCATAACACTTTCTAACAAGTGGCGACCACCTAAGTTAGACTTTTCCGCGTTATTGCCTGGGGATAGTCAAAGGTTGGAGACCAGAAAAAACGATAAATATTGGGAAATTAGGATGACAGGTTGTGGGTGACTTTGTTGTATGCATGTTCAACACCTTGAAAATATCATTGGGCACTTGGATTATGTACACTACACGACCTAAACTTGCAATTTCATAATGTACCTTAAAAGAGCGAGAATGTAAAATAGTGAGACTACTTGAAATGTTTTAACCATAAGATACACACACACATAGTTAACATTGAAATATTTTACTTAACATGTGCATTTATTTATTTATCTATTTTATTTTTTAATTTTTTTATTATTTTTTTATTTTTTCCGAGGAAAAAAACATTTATTTTATTTATAGTCAAAATAAAATACATCGAGGGTAGATGCCACAATACTCAAATAGTATTTTGGCATCAGATAAAAGTTTGGTCAAAAGACCCAAAAAATATGCATATACATCATCCGCATTGATAGATGCCACAACGTTCAAATGGTATTTTGGCCTTAGATAAAAGTTTGGTCAAAAGACCAAAAAAATATGCATATACATCATCTGCATTGATACTAAAAATTGCTTAAAAAAACTCTTTAAAACAACTGAATATATCTTCTAAGTCTTCATATGTTAATAAAAAATAACAAAAGTTGATCTTTGATGTCCATGAAAACAAAAAGTCTAAAGAGTCATTTTGAAGAAAACCACGAAATCTGGTGCACTATATCTTGCCAAATAGATCAACAATGAAGTAGAGAAGATGTTGTGTGGTAGAAACCATCAAAAAATATAATAGTTGTAGAGAAAAAGAAAGGAAATAGACATTTCATATATAATGTCTCCAAATTGATATTGCTAGAACATAGGAGAGCTATATAGGAAACTGATGTGCTAATTATGCTCAGGGGCATAGATGGTGGAATCAGATGCTGCCTTCATTTCTTTATTGGATTTTCCATTATCCTTGATCCAGTGCCAATCCTCTCTTTGAAAGTTGATCAACCACTTGGTTGTGTTCCTTGTAGATATGTGTGAATGTAAGACAAAAACCTTGGTTTGAATGGCATTTTGGTAGAGTGGAACGAGTGTGTAGTTTTTTTAGCCTTGAAGTTCCTTACATCCATTTAATAACAACTAAAAATCACCATATATATGAACCTCAGTAACATGTAGATGAGAAGCTAACTGCAATAATAGTTTGATAGCAAACAACTCTGCATAATTGTTTGATGTGTGTCCAATGTTGCAAGAGAATGAGAAGAAATGTGAGTCGGTCAGATGGATGGTGCCTCACGCGCCTCCCATATAAGGAAATTGTTGTGATGCCCTGTCAAAAAAATCCCATGGTTTGTCTTTCAATATTTTCACTTCAATTCTATTTCAATTGTAAATGGTAGGAATAGAATGTAGGAAGGCAAGACTGTTGACAACTACACAAATGGAATATTTACCCTGGTTCTTAAAGATGGAGCTACTTCTCTCCACCCAGATGCCCCAACATACAACCAGTGGGAGTTCTCGAATGTTTTTTTGTCATTTCTGTCCCAGCTAATCTTTGAGGCATTCATCCAATGAGACCCCACACCATATAAGAATGCTTTCAATAGATTTATGAACCTTTCCCCAAACATTAACAATAAAGGGGCAGTTTATGAATGTGGGGAATAAGGAATTATTGCCGGGGGGTGGGGGGGGGGGAGTGAATCAATAATTATAAAATTTTATAACTGTTTAAACAACCATTCATCAATATGCAAGATATACTCAGCAATAAGATATTCACATTACACATGTACATAAAGATTTTAATGTGGAAACCTATTTGAGAGAAAAACCACCACAACTTTGTTTGCATTATGATATAAATCAACAACACCAACTCTGATTACATCAATTATTTTGTGAGAACCCATTCACAGGAGGCCCCAACCCCATCAGATCATCAAGTACACACTTGCTTAGAGGCACCAACCTTAGATTTGTACAAGCACCAACCTGCTACTACTAGTTAGATCTTTTACACAAAACCACTTTAGCTTCTGCAACTCACATATGCCTTATCAGGCTCTTCACTCTTCTGTAAGCACACACACAAACAAAATCCACAACACTATTCTTCTGCAACAAACTCACTGTCAGGTTTAGCCGCTCTCAATTTGTGTTCTCTTCGCTATGTGCTCTCAAACTCGTTGTCTCTCACCTACACTCACTTCTTTGTTGCTCTCCCTTTTCATTCCAATTACACACTACTCGAGAACAAGTACTTCAATTAATTATTCTTTGGATTGAGGAGATACTTCAGTTCATTCCAGTTGCAATTTGTTGCAGATCCCTTCTGACACTTTGTTCCTTCCATTTGGAATGTCAAGCAACTCTATATTTAATTCCACGAACCATGCTTTTCATTTAAAGCTTCTCTATCTTTAGTTGCAATTACACCAACTAGCACACTCAATATTTTGTTGCATTTTCTATGGGTGGTTAACCATCACTTCTCATCAACAAATTAGACCCCTAGTTTAGTGCCATTCTTCATTGTCCATTTGTGCAACGAATTATTTTCTTTCATAACTGTTCTGGACCAAATTCTTAATTGTCCAAGATCTTCGCGACTTGAGCTCCTTTTTCATAAGACCACAATAGTGATCAAGGATTTAACACTGGATGTGCTTATGCTCCTATTCAGGTTTAGGTGTTATTCCCTGATGTGCTGGAACCAAACATATCGATGACAAAACTACCAAACAACACATGTTTCAGGCCCACTATCCAACTTCAATAGAATTCTGAGAATTCTGTATCACATGAAGTTGTTTACAACACACCACCAGCTGACACAACTCTCGATGTTATGCCACATCAACAACTGACGACACTTATTTTATCATGATGACATCATTCTGCCACATGACATCCTTTGAATGGTGACACATGTCACATGGATTTGGCCCACTTGGCCATATGAAAACTCCAAAAATTTCTGCCACATGTCACTTGCACAAGTTGCCACATCATCATCCATGCATGGTCAATGCCACCTCACTAGCCACATCCTTCTGCCATGTCATCAAGTTATATGAGAAGGAAATTTGGGTTCGAGTGTTATTCTTTTGTTTCCTTTGAAACCAACCTTCATGGACGAATGTCTGGTCTACACTGGAACTTCACCATCACACAAAAATCTATTCATGAGTTTGGGTTTGGGACCCTTCTGCATTTGCACCCCTGAGCAACTTGGATTTGGGATTCCTTTTGCATCAATACCCTTGAACAACTCGACTGACCAAAATAGCCCTATGACCCCAAACTAGTGGGGAGTTTGGCCCTTTTTGCTGGACCCTCCTTATTTACTTCTCAAGTGGCCCATACCTCCAAACTTTTTCAACCAAAGTCGACCGCCTAAATTGAACCTGCAATATCTCTTCAACCCTTAGGAGATTTTCTAAGTGTGATATACCATTGGAAATCTTCTCCAGAGGGTTATCCATCTAGGGCACTTTGCAAGAGCATTTTACTTGATTTTATGCCCTACACTGTTTGCAACAAATAGGTCTCTTAACCATGCAACCTCCATTCATAGTCATAATATTTTTAAGGATTCGTCACTTATCCTTCTATTGTGATGGTTCTTAATAGATGACCTAAAAAACTAGATTGATACTTCCCCTTGAAATTGGTGACTTCACAACAGTCTCCAAGACCACTCGCAAGTGCCAATCAATGACAACACTTTGCCAATCACTAGTGCCAATCAATGACAACACTTTGCCAATCACTAGTGCAAATTAATAAAAACATTGTGTCAAACAATCTCCCCCTTTGGCATTGATGGAAATTGTGCCAAACATGTCTAAGGCATTGATGGCAACGACATGAAGTAACAACACTCTCCCTGACACCAATTAGGCTCACTCATCTCTACGTTCAATACTCCTCCTGAATGTGATGCTTACCATGGCTAATTACTTATTGTGCCTCACTGAGATGCTTGCTTTAAGTATTAGTGGTCTTCCCCTCCCCCCTTAATGTTGGGTACGTGTTATATTTTTTGCATGACTAGTTTAGGTGATGTTACATTGTGCAAGGTGTATCGCCCCAATTTTTTTTTAGCGGATGCATTTGTGGTGGGGCAGACCGACCCATGGTTTTTCACTTGATGGTTTCATCCATGGTATTTTGTAGATCCAGTCAAGGGTACTATGATTATGTTATGATCTAGAGTTAATGGATTGGGGGTTTATGAATGCTTCAACATGTATATAATACAATATTGTAACATTGAAAGGAATATAATGAAAAATCAATCTAGTTTTCCTGGTTTTGGGTTCCGTGAGAAAAATATTTGTGCATATTTTCTATTTTTTTAAGAATTTGTTTGCAAGTAATTTCTATATAAGGTTAAAACCTTCATTTACATGGTGTGTTGAGCATTGCATTTGACCGTTTAAGCATGACATCTTCTCTCCTTGCAACCCAATGTTTTGGGCAATGTTTGAGCATGATATCTTCTCCCCCTTTGACATCATGATAAATGGTATGTGAAACTAACATGTATCCCCTTGAGATCATGCCTCTTCACAACGAAGAGTGTGACTGAACAACAACTCTTCCTGCAGATATACATACAAAATGGAAAATTGAACATTTCATTGTTCTTCTCCTGCAACTCACTCATTATATTGATTTTGGAATAGAGTAGCTACCAATTCTCAAACACTTTGAGTCATTTCGATGAGGGAGAGACCATTCTCGATTTGTGTCTGAGGTACTCAAAGGGTTCCTTGGATAACAAATTTCTAAAAATATCTGCAACCTGTTCATTAGTATCCACACATTCCAATCTCACAACATGGTCAATAACTTGATCTCCCAAGAAATGATATTTAAGTGGAATGTGTTTTTCTTTGAAAGCATAATAAGGTTCTTAGAAATACCAATGGTACTCGTATTAGCACACATAATGGGGATTGGATCATCAAGCTCAACTTTGAAATCCTTTAATGTTTGCTTAATCCACAAAATTTGATTACAACAAGTAGTTGCAGTTATGTACTCAGCTTCAACTATAGATAAGGAAATGGAATTATGCTTCTTGCTTACCCATGACACTAGACAATTCCCTAGAAAGAAGGCTACTCCATTGGCACTCTTCTTGTCATCAATATTTCCAACCCAATCAACATCAATATAGGAAGTTAAAGTAAAATATTTACCTCGTTTGTACCATAGAATGTAGTCTATCATTCCTTGAAGATACTTGAATATCCTCTTTGACCACATTATCATGAATTTAGTTTGCGTTTGCTTGAAATCTGGCCACTAATCCTACCACTTGCATTATATCAAGTCTTGAAGAAATTATGTACAACGAACTTTCAATCATGGATTTATATGTCATTTGATTTACAATGGGTGACTCATCTTCTTTGCTCAGTTTACAACCAGTCACCATAGCTGTACACACATGTTTACAATCATTCATTCCAAACTTTTTTGAAGTTTGTTTAAGATACTTAGATTGGGAGATGAAAATAACTTTGGATGACTGTGTGATTTGCAACCCAAGAAAGAATGACTGCTCTCCTAGCATGGACTTCTCAAACTCATTTTGTATTGCTTCAATAAATTGATGTCTTGTCTACTCCAAATCACTTCCAAATATGATGTCATCTACATACACAACAATAATAAACAAATTGTCATTTTTAGATTTAATATATAAATTGTTGTCTAGTGTTCCTATTTGAACCCTTGTTGTTGTAGGTACTTATCTAGCCTAATGTACCATGTTCTGAGAGATTTCTTTAGCCTATATAGAGATTTTCTCAGTCTACACACATCCATTCATTATCTGAGAGTAGAAAATATTTTGGCTGCTCAATAAACACTTCCTCTTCCAACTCACTGTTGAGAAAGGCTATATTGACATCCATATGTTAAACCTTAAATTTATTATAAATAGAAAATGCCAAAAACATAAGTCGAGCTATAGGGGCAAAGGTTTCCTTGAAATCTATACCTTCTACTTGAGCATAGCCTTTACATGCTAGTTTGGCCTTGTTCCTCACAACCTGACCATCTTCATTCAATTTATTCTTGACACCCACTTTGTGCCAATGACATTCTTATCCTTCGGCCTAGGAACCAATTCCCACATACCGTTTTTCTCTATATAATCTAGCTTGCCTTAATCCAACACTTGCGACTCAAATTCTTGGGTTCTATCTATGACAACATTGCAAAGTTTGCTTGATTGGGCATGCATGTAAATATCCTTCTAGTCTATACACCAATATATTTATTTCCAATTATCTGGCTCTTGGGATGTTGCTTCTTCCCATATCTAGATGGATTTTTGTATTTATGAGATGATATTTGTAAACCCTCATCTCCTTCTTCTTGTAAATCCTCATCTTCTTCTTCCTCCATCTCTTCTGGTTCTTCATAGTTGTACATAGAATCACCATCCACATCTGATTTTTCCTGAGAATTTGTTGTATGGTGTACATATTCATCCACTCTCACATCAACACGTTCTTCAATCCTTTTAGTCATTTTGTTATAACACTTGTAGCCTTTGCTTTTGATTGCATACTTGAGAAAAATTCCTTCATCTGCATGAGAGTAAAACTTACCAAGATTTTTTCATTCCTCTTGATACAACACTTGCCCCCGAACACCTTGAGGTGCTTCACTAAGGCTTGTCTTCCTTTCCACAACTCATATGGGGTCTTATCACTATTCGGTTTGAGTTGAGTTCTTTTTTCCAAATAAACATCAACTTGAGCGACTTCACTCCAGAAGTTGTTGGCCATTTTTTCTTTGTCCATCATGGCCTTTACTATATCTTGAATGGCTATGTTAATTTTTTTTACAAATCCATTCTGTTGAGGGGTTCTTGCAGCAAATTATTGCTTTCTAATGTCGTTTTCTTCACAAAAATCTTCAATCTCTCTTGAAGTGAACTCACCTCCTCTATCTAACCATAAGGATTTGATCTTCAAATCTTTTTCATTCTCAACCTGTGCTTTAAATATTTTAAATTTTCTCAAAGCTCCTGATTTCTCTTTTAATAGTTTGATCCACGTGGATCTAGTGAAATCATTAATGAACAAAATAAATGCCTCTCACCTCTTGGACTTCATGCTTTGGTTGGAAAACATATGTCTGTATGAGCTAGTTATAGTGGTCTAGATGTGAAATACTCCTTTATATTAAATTGCAACCTTGGTTTTTTACCACATTGATAGGACTTACATATTGAACTGTTTGGTTTTGATAGTTTTGGTAAACCTCTTACAACTGCCTCTATTTGATTGACCTTCACCAAACTATCAAAGTTAACATGAACCATCCTCCTATGCCATAACAATGTCTCATAAGCTTGCTTAGATAACACTTCACTCTAGAATCGTCGAAGATGTAAACATTATTGGGAGTTCTAATTGCTTTCCCAACTAGATTTCCATTCTCCGCCCTTCTAATTTCACAATCCTTTAATTGAAAAATGACATTGTACCCATTATCAAACATTTGGCTAACAATTAGAAGATTATGTTTGAGGCTGTACACATATAGGACATTCTAAGCCTTAGTCTTCTTATCTAGGATCACTGTTCCTTTCCCTTTTATTTTGGCCAGGGCATTTTTTCCAAACTTTATGCTGCCTTTCCCATTTATTTAAGAAAAAGAAACTTGCTTCTGTCTCTAGTCATGTTCTTGGAGCATCCACTGTCTACATACCACTTTTCCTCCTAGTCATGTGCATACAACACGCCACTGCATCCTTCCTCGTTTTCTATCTTTTATTTCCACCCTTTTACATTCTTTTGAAGAGTTGGCTATTCAAACTTTTGTTGTCTAGTATGATTAAACAATATACTCCTACACTCATTATCCACGTGTCCATATTTATGAAAAACATAACACTCAATCTCATTCATAAGTGGAGAGAAAGAGTTCCTTTGTGCATCAGAGAAGTTTCTTGGTCTATAGTTTTCATCTCTTTCAACTTTAATGCCCTTACACTAAATAATTTTATGACCAAAGTTATGCATTTGGGATTGCTTTTCCTTTCCTTTTTGACAATTCTAGTTTCAGGCTTCATTTTCATCTTCCAGTCTATCATGACTCTTTTGTTTGTCCTTTAATTACTGAACTATAATGCCCTTAAGCCCACCAATCTCTTTTAACTTTACTTTTTGAAGGTTATAATATTCATTGTCAGAATTATACTTACCTTCTTCAACCCTCAAGAGTTTCTCTTTTAGCAACTTATTCTTTTTCCTCACCTTCTTTAACTCCTATAGTGCGCTGTCTAGTTTTTATTTGAGATCCACCACTCCTTATTCAGAATCTAATTTATCTTCAAACTTTGATTAGCTGCAAATTCCATAAGAGTGCATTCATCTTGTTCAGCTTCAGATGATTCTTCACTGTTGGCTTCAGATGACCCACTATCCTCCTTTGAGTATAATATTTTCTTCTTTTGAGTCCTCTTCCTATAATATTTTTGAGCATTGTCTCGACTCTTCTGTTCTTTCTCCTTCTCTTGCTTCTCAACTTTATATGGACATTTAAAGGCAAATTTCCCTACTCTACTGTTGATTTGGGGTAGCATCAGATGTTCTCTAGCCATGAAAATTGGTGGAGAGGCTAAAGCACATGAGATCTCCAAGACCCAGAAATGGTTTGGGAAAATTCCACACGGTTATAGAGATGCTAAAATAATTAATATTTTTAATGGAGTTCCTAAGTCTAAACTTAGGAAAATTAAAATATTAGTGGGTATTAATATAAAACTGGGTGAGAATGTTCTAAATGACATGGATCAAGCCAAATCTAATCTTAGACATTGATTAGAGACTTAATCTCGGCCGTTGAAGACTCAACAGGAAAAGTATAAGAGGAGGCTTGAGGGTCAGTTAGAGACACACCAAGATTGATCAGTCAGTTCGATTTTCTGGAGTGGGGTTTGCTAAGAAAATTTGAACAAGAGATCTGAGTTGCAGCGAGTGCATAGCAGAAGGTAGAGATAGTGTCAGAGGGCCATCGCAGTGACTGAGGAGGCTACGTAGAGCCAAGAGGAGCCACACAGAGGCCTAGAGAGACTGTGCAGAAGCTAACAGGGCCTGCGTGGGTGACTCAGAAGGCCACAAAGCCAATGCAGAGCAACATAGGGATGATGCAGGGGGTTTCAAAGTGATGCAGAGGCCAGGAGGGTTGACGTAGAGCCTCAGAGGAGCGTTGGAAGGTTTTTCGTGGAGCAAACTTCCCAAATATCTACTTCCGAAGAGAGGTATTACTACAAGATATATATCTCTGTTGGGTGAGCCAGTTTGGCACCCTAGTTGTGCTCAAGAAAGCTGCTTAATAATAAAACCCTCAGAACTGTTGTACCGATTTTCCCAAGTTGGGTTTTTCCAGGGATGATTGTCCAAAGATAACGGTGTCCCTTGTGTGTTTGTCTGTTATTTTCAATTGTTGATCTGTAGATGGTTGAGACTGCATCTATGTTTATTTTCAGTATTTATATGGTTAAATAACTTGTTAAGGAATAAACAAGTAGGTGAAATAAACCAGATAATGCAGGAAGAATTTCTGACATGTTATACTTAGAAATTTCAACATGGTAGTAGAGCATTGCAGATCACAGGAGAGTTGAAGGCACCAGCTAAATCAGAAAATTTGCAACAGAAACAACTGTCCTAAGAGATAGAAGCTGTTCTTAAGCAGAAAGCAGTAGAGAAGGAGTGACATAGAGGGCCTGCGTCATCATTTCGAGCCAAAGAGAGGGCCAGTGCAGAGGCATATGAAGGCAGAAGAGGCTCATGAAGAGCCATGTCACCCTACTTAGTGAGGTAGGCTAGACATAGTTGGCTAGAAGAGCGATTTAGCCTTGTCGGGATTGCGCAGAGCCAAGAGGCTCAATTTCTTTAGTTGTTGGGGCCTAGGGAGCCGTGGGAAGATTGTGGATTGGGAAGTTGGTGGGGTGTTGTTGCTATCTAAGCAGAATAATACCTAACGAGACATAACTAAGGTAGAGGGAGCCAACGCCTTGAGGGATTTCTAGCCAAGAAATCCAGATTCATGTTGCAGGTGCAAAGAGGATCGGAGAGGAGCAGTTCGATAGTTGACAGGATTTCTAGGAGGGAAATCGAGACTTAGAGGGAGTCTAGGAGAGAAATTTTAGGAGGGAAGTCGAGATTCAAAGGGAGTCCAGGAGAAGAGCGGAGATGGCAATGAACGGACTGAGGGATCAGGTCAGGTTGGACGGGGCATCCAACTTTGTCATTTGGAAGGCCAGGATCCTGTCTGTTTTGGATAGACATTGCATCAAGGGATTTGACTTGAGAATCGTGGCTATCCCAGTCGACCCAACTGATAATGGAAGGTTTGAGGATGTAATGGTGAAGGCAAAGTGCATAATCCTTGATGGGGTCAAGGATCATGTAGTTCAGCATATTTCCGAGAAGAATACGACAAAGGAGATGTGGGACACTTTGATGACATTGTATCAAGGCACATCCATGCAGAGGAAGATGCTACTGGAGAATCAATTGCAGTCGTATCAGATGCAGAAGGGGGAGAAGATAGATCTATACCTCAACAGGTTGCAGGAGATTCAGGACCAACTTACTTCCATACGGGCCACGCCGAATCGGGAGTTCATGGTAAAGATTGCCCTGAATGCAGTCTTCAAGGATTGGGAGAAATTTTTCCAAAGAATTTTTGGCAGAGCGACTCTTCCAGGATGGGAGGAGATGTGGGCAGCTCTATGCCAAGAAGAGATCAGACGTCTGACCAAGGCAGGGAGTAGCAGCAAAGGAGGTCGAATCAAGAAAGAGGAGGAAGAGGACGCAGCTCTGGCATCAGAGGGACAATAGGGGAAGAGGAAGAAGAAGGACATCTCCAAGGTGAAGTGCTTCCGTTGTGGGGAGCTGGCTCATTATGAAACCCAGTGTCCCAGGAAGAAGAATAAGGGAGAGGCTTCTGACTCCAAGGAAGATCCAGCTAAGGCAGAGAAAGAAGTCGAGACGGATCACGACTGTGCCATGAGTGCTCATGCACCTCTAGAGAAGAGGTGGGGTGACATCGAGCTGTAGTCAAGAGGACTATAGAAGATGTGGGGCAGGATCCTTGAGGTACCGATACTCTTGGATCATATCTGGCTACAGGAGCCCTGAGAGATAGTAGCAGGGTGACGGATGTTAGATGAAACAAGATGCGGATGGAGCGAAAGGGAAGTGCTAGAGCGCAAAGGTCTGTAGCAGTGTAGTGGGTGTTGCAGCAGTGCGAGAGGCACAAAGAACGTTGCAGTAGTGCAGAAAGGCACAATGGAGGTTGCGGCAATGCGAGATGCACAGAAGTGTTTGCAGCAACGCAAAGACAACAGAGAAAGCACCTGATAACAACAGAGGTAGCTTCAACATTAGGAGGGTTCCAGGTTGACAAGGATGTCAGTAGTTGGGTAGATCAGTTACTTACTTCTTAGTAACTGAGTTGCAGTGCAACAATTAGTAGTGGTAGTGCTATGGGCAACATGATGCAACATGATGAGAGAGAACTATAGTGCAGATGCAGTGTTGGGAGGTAGGACCAGCAACAACATAGATGCAAAGGGAGCTGTAGTACAGATGTAACAGTGGAAATGGCAGAGCCATGGGAAGAAGTGTAGGAGGTAGCAATGTAGTGGATGTTGGGCAGTAGGCCAAGCATCATCACAGGTACCGGTGCCGAATGATCAGGGTGATGTTCAGTGGTGGAGCATTACTAGAGCACATTCCTCGCTAAGAGGGAGTGTTGATTTGGGGTAGCATCGAATGTGCTCTAGCCATGAAAATTGGTGTAGAGGCTAAAGCACATGAGATATGCAAGACCTAGAAATGGTTTGGGGAAATTCCACCCGGTTAGAGAGATCTTAAAATAATTAAAATTTTTAATGGAGTTCGTAAGTCTAAACTTAGGAAAATTAAAATATTAATGGGTATTAGTATAAAACTGGGTGAAAATGTTCTAAATGACATGGATCAAGCCAAATCTAATCTTAGCCGTTGATTAGAGACTTAAGCTCGGTCGCTGAAGACCCAACAAGAAAAGTATAAGAGGAGGCTTGAGGGTCAGTTGGGGACACACCAAGATTAATTAGTTAGTTCGATTTTCTGGAGCGGGGTTTGTTGAGAAAATTCGAACAAGTGATCTCAGTTGCAGCGAGGGGAAATGAGTGCATAACAGAGAGGCGGGGATAATGCCGGAGGGCCAGCGCAGTGATTGAGGAAGCTATGCAGAGGCCCAGAGAGATTGCATAGAGGCTAGTAGGGCCTACGTGGGTGACGCAAAAGGCCAGAGAGCCAGGAGGGCTGATGAAGAGCCTTAGAGGAGCGTTGGAAGGTTTTTCGTGGAGCAGACTTGCCGAATATCTGCTTCCAAAGAGAGGTATTACTGCCAAATAGATATCTCTGTTGGGTGAGTTAGTTTGGCACCCCAGTTGTACTCAAGAAAGTTGCTTAATAGTAAAAACCTTAGAACTGCTACACTGGTTTTCCCAAGTTGGGTTTTTCCGGGGATGATTGTCCAAAAATAATGGTGTCTTTTGTGTGTTTGTTTGTTATTTTCAGTGGTTGATCTATAGATGGTTGAGACTGCATTTGTGTTTATTTTCAATATTTATATGGTTAAATAACTTGTTAAGGAATAATCAAGTAGGTGAAATAAACCAGATAATGCAAGAAGAATTTATGACGTGTTAGACTTAGAAATTTCAACATCTACCACATTCAAAACACTTAAAAGGTGGTTTACCTTTATATTTGCTTGAGCCTCTTTTAAGTTTTCTTATGGACTAAGCCATTTCCTCATTCGATTCATTGCCAGCGTAATCTTGGTGTCTTTTGTGCTCTTTGGATTTCTTTGAGGCTTTGAACATTGCTTCCTTTGGCTCCGACTTCTCTCCTCCAATTCTCATCTCATAGGTAGTGAGAGTTCCATGTAGTTGCTCCATTTTTAAAGTCTTCAATTCTATCATCATCTTTTTTTTTTTTTCCTGAATTGGACTAAATCTATTGATAAAAAATATGGTACATGATGATACAAGCAAGAGAGACAAAAAACCGGCAACCGGAAATGATAGGACTATCAACCTCGGTTCCGGAGGAGGAGTGAAACAAGCAAGAAGCTACAACATATGGCTGGAAGCAAAAAGACTGAAATCTACCCAGAATGGGTAGAAGCCTCAACACGAAGCTTTTTCCCTTTCCTTTTTTTGACTTCGACCCAACCATCATGGGGTGAGTAAGCCATAACAACTTGAAGATTGGGAGTCTCCCTAGGGGGGCCCTCCTTTTCTGAGTCAGAGGAGGAGGTCAGATGGACACGTTTCTGGGCGATGGCTGTATCGGAGGGATGCGCCGGACCATCGGTGGAAGGGACCACGGACTGAGGGGCGTGATCCAATTCTGCATCGCTGCCTTCATCTTCAGTGCTAGAGGAATCAGAATCCACGACTGGTGGTGGAGAGCAAGGAGCCCAGCGTTTGGACTTGGGCTTCGAGAGGTTATCCTTATTCTTTTTTGCCGGGAGAGATGGGCAGGAGTTCTGCAGGTGCCCTGATTGGTGGCAATGGCGGCAACGGAAAGCAGTGTTTTCGTAATCCAGTGTCTGGGTCCAGACAAAGTCATTCATCTTGAGATTGATTTGATCTGGAAGTCCTTTGCTCAAATCTAACTCCGCACAAAATCTGGCATAAGTGTAGAGACCTTTGTTTTCCCTCCAGTAATCTGCCATTAAGAAACTGCCCAAGGTGTTGCCTATAGCTTTATAGACTGCAATATGCCATAGGTGGGCAGGTAAGTTTGGAAGCCTGATCCATACAGGTGTCCTGGTAATGACAGCGGTTATTGGATCAAAATCTGGGAACCAAGGAGTCAGGAAGAGCCCTGCAATTCCCATGAACCAAGGGCCTTCTTCTAAATCCTTCTTATAATGCTTACTGTCATGAAATAGTACTATGAAGTATCCTTTTGAACAGAAACTGATCTTACAGTGCTGAGTCCATTTTGCATGAATCCATGCATAGAGATCCTGAGATCGCGGCCAAAGTTCGTTGAATCTGCAAATGATGGCTCTTTCTGCAAAATCTTGAAGTTGAATTGCAAGACCTTCATGGTTGAGTTCAACAGAGGGAACTTCCTCTATCTTGTCAACCAAAAAAGGCTTAGGTTTATGGGCTTCCGGGGCTTGGGGTTCTCAGAGTGTACTGCATCTTTGTAAGAGAAAGGAGGAGCAGAGGATGACTGTCCCGCTGCACCTCCTCTCAAACGGAGGGTTAACACCAAAGAGCTATTTCTGGAAATGCTGTAAGAAGATAGTGGAAGAAGGTCTTCAAGTTGTTTACCTTGAAAGAGAAGTCTCTGAAGGCCTGAAGGGATCCCAATCCACCGTTCTAGATCCATTTTGAGATCCAGCACTAGATCTGAAGAACTGGCCCATTGCAGGATGGTTCTGCCTGTGGGCTGAGAAATTTGGATCTGAAAGGAGTCAAAGAAGTGTATCATATCTTCATCCATGCAGGGTGGATCAATATTTTTGTGGCCTCGCTCTAATGGATTGGGCTGTTCCTCTGTGGACCCAAATGCCCCATTTAGTTTTGGATCCTGTTTACGCCTTGGTCTCTCCGGATCTAGCTTATAGGGATCATTTTTCAGAGATCCGTTTGCTCTGTCAAGAGTATCTGTATTCAGTTGGAGAAACCGGGCCTCCGAGCTCATGGCCGCTTTGGTTAGGGCCACTACACCTAGCGTCTGTTCATTGTCATATACCCTCGCCTGTTCAGATGAGTATTAGGATGACGCAGCCCATATGGCCCCTAATCTCTCTCACGCTGTCCAGATCGGCCTCTCTACCCAATTCTATCATCTCTTATATGGCCGAGATCTTGGCATTAAATCTCATTAGGAGTGATCTTAAGGCCTTTTGGACAACAACCCATTCTTTAATGTCTTCATCAATACCTCTAATTATATTTGCAACTTCACTTACTTTGAGGAAATATTTAGCAATTCTTTCTTCCTCATTCATTCTAAGACTCTCAAATTTCATCCTATAGGTTTGAAGTTTTTTCTTTCTTTACCTTTTCATCTCCTTCATAGTAGTTTCTATGCTGATCAGGGGCTTCTTTTGTCAACTTGTAGTGCAACACCTTTACTAGTTCAATTTGGCTAAGCCAAACCATAATAACATTCTTTTCCTTTGCATTATTGTTGTATACTCTCCTTTCATTCGTATCTATAGGTGGAATTGCTAGAATTGTGTATCTAGATTCTACTGTAGCCCATTAATCCACTCCAAGGGACATGGTGTATGCTTCCATTATGAATCTTCATAATACATAATGAAGTCCATCAAATATTGTTACTCTACTTGTGTATATATTTTAATTTGCTTTATTTTCCATGATTTCCTGCGAATCTACCTTCTAGCAATTACACTGATCCTAAAGGAATTGGTTCTTATACCAATTGTTGGGAATCGAGAATTACTGAGAGGAGGGGTGAATCAATAATTATAAAATTTTACAATTGATTAAACAACCTTTCATGAATATGGAAGATATACTCATCGATAAGACATTCATATCACACATGTACCACCAAAGCTTTGTTTGTATTATGATGTAAATCGACAACACCAACTATGATTACATCAATTCTTTTATGAGCACCCACTCACACGAGTCCCCAACCCCCTCAGGTCAACAAGCACCCACTTTCTTAGAGACACCAACCTAATACAACAATGTATACAACAATCTGCAGTGAATATGTCCAATAATGAATAGATGTGGGATGTCTTCAACATTTCCCAGGCATAGTGAACATCTGCTAGGCCCGTAGAAGGACCATTTTTGAAGGATCTCCCATGTAGATGTTTTGTTTTTTAAGAGAATCCACATAATTATTATTTTTTTGGCAGGCATAGCTGTCTCCATAACTTTTTTACCCACCAAGGAGGAGGTGGACATTTGGCTATTGACCCAAGGAGAGATAACCAAAATTTGGACTGTATTGGCGCAAGGGGGCGCAAGAGCAAACCGAATTTTCTTGAGTGGGTGAGAGAGATACAAGGTTATGATGAAGGGCTTCAATGTACCTATTCCCTTCATTGGCGAAGGCCCCTTCAAAGAGTAAATCTATTACCCTATTCGAATCTTGTGGGCCCTTCAATCCCCTATGAATAGACACCTAGCATAAGTGGAAAATGCTATGAGTATGTAAGACTTTTATTAGTTGATTGGAAAGTATATGAGAGCCACAACTTCCTATCCATGGATATTTTCCAACTAGAAGTTTAGAACCACCCCCTACTTTCCATCGGAGGCCCTATAGAATGATAAAAACATAGTTTTTTTTATATCTTTCCATACCAAATATCCGAAGGAAAAGGATCTTCTTGGAGCTCAAATCCCAGATCCCTGAATAAGTTTCAAAACGCCCTTAGTAGTAAGTGCCTTTGAAAACCAATTGACATTTTTTAAACCCCATCCTCCAAGCTGCTTTAGGAGAGCTATTGAAGACCAAGCTGTAAGGGAAAAAGGGTGATGATTATGTTCCCCTTCCCAAAGATATCTTAACGACAGTTTCTTTATTTTGTGTAAGATACCTAAGGGGACCCATACAAGTGACGCCCAATAAATAGGAATAACCTCAATCACTGTCTTACAAAGTATTAGCCTACCAAATTTTGATATACGTCTATTGCACCAATACGTGATTCTGAGTTTGATCATTGCAATGAACCATGCAAAGTACTGATTCAGGTTTTAAAGGAAGCCCAGATATTTTATTGGGTCCCTCAAAGGAGACGAGGTGATAGAGAGGAGGATCCTAGAGACAATATTAATATCCTCTCAATTAAGGGAATTTTCGGTCAAGGATGACTTTGCATGGTTTATCATGATGCCCCTGGCCATAAGAATTAAATCTAGAATATGATTTATAACTAGAATATTATTGACATCCATTGCTATAAATACAATGATATTATCCAAAAATAGAAGGTGCATAATCGAGTAAGCCTGGGAGATCTCAATACCTTTTATAAGATGTCGAGATTTGCATTAATGATAGCCCTATAGGGTTTTGGCCACCAACAAAAAGAGGAGAGGGGACATGGGACATCCTCGTCTGAGCCCTCTATGGGGGTCAAAGAAGGGGGAAGAAGATCCATTGGTTAATAGGGTCATCAAATATGTACCAATAGAACTTTAGATCCATGATATAAAAAGAGGGTTGAAACCTAGATGTAGAACAATTATTTTTATGAATAGCCAACTCACCCCATTGAAAGCCTTAGATAAATCCACCTTGTATATAAATTTGTTCTTCTTCTAAGTATGAATAGAGCGAAGGCCCTCCTACACTAGCCCAATAGCTTCATGTATTTCCCTATCCTTTAGAAAACAATTTTTTTCCAATGAAATATTGAAAGGATGGGTTAATGCGAAGGGCTATGATTTTTGAGCTAATATTGTACACAAAGTTGCAAAGAGAGATGGGATGAAACTAGTCAAAGGATATAGGCTTATCCAAATTGGGATGAGGGAGATTAAAGTGGAGTTGAAAGGGGTAAGGATTTTCCCATGTTGTCTAGAATATTCCACAACTTGCAACAAATCATCTCTAATAAATTCAGAATAGTCTAAGTAGAATTCAATAGAGAGTTCGTCTAGACCCAAAATTTTATATTTTTGGAAACTGTGGAGGACAACTTCCAATTCAGGCTTTGTAACTTCATCATAAATTCAGAATAGTCTAAGTAGAATTCAGTAGAGAGTCCGTCTGGACCCAAACTTTTATATTTTTGGAAACTGTGGAGGACAACTTCCAATTCAGGCTTTGTAACTTCCTTCATTATCTCTTCATTATCATCATCCTCTATAAAACAAGGAAAAAATCTGCTATTTGTAATATCTTATCCATGTTTGCTCTTCTAGGTGATTTGAAGATATATTTGAAGTATGATACACCTTCATCTAAGATATCCTTAAAAGAGGTGGATTTTGATCCATCGGCTCTGTTTTTCTCGAATAATGTTTATGGCCTTCCTATGGTTTACAATTCGATGAAAGAATTTTGTGTTTTCATCACCGACCTACAACCAGAGGGCTCCACTCTTCAAGCACCATTCTTTCTCCTTTTCAAAGAGGAGGCCTCTTTTCCTTGCTTCAAGATATTTTTGGACCAATAATTTCTCCTCAGAGAGAGAGAGAAAGAGAGGAATGATGCCTAATCTTTAGGAGGTCCTTTAATTTTTCTTTTATTCCAGATAAATACCTCTCATCCTGATGATTTTTCTCTCCAGCCCAATGTGAGATGATTGTTTTGGCCTTTGTAAATTTTCCAAAAATTTAATCAGAGGGGATGATCTTCGAGATGGACCATAGGAGGTACATTGTGTCTTAATTTTATCAATGAGAGAGGGGTGATCGAGCTAGTTGGGGTTAAATTTGAAGAGTCCTAAAGGATTTTGTGAATTGTGAATCATGTCCATAATAATTGGACTATGATCAGACACACCCCCGGAATCTACCCAATGATGAACATAGAAGGATTGGTCTAGAAGTTTTTCAGTGATGAGAAAATGATCCAATATTTTAGCAATATGTGAATGACCAGTTCTATTGTTCATCAATGTTGGGAGTAGTTTTTCAAGGAGGACATCCACCAGTCCTAAATTCTCAATAATGTCCACAAAATAATCTTCCACTAAGTTTGGATGTGTGGAGGGACCCCAGATTTTTGTTTTCCTTAAAGTAAAATTCAGGTCACCCCCTAGGCATATGGGATTCGATCCAAAGCAAGGGAGTCTAAATATCTATCCCTAAATATTTTCCTTTCCACATATGGCCCATAAACATTGAGAACAATAAATGAAATCCCATCATCTCTTAATGTTAAAGAGGTATCTATGCAAGACTTGGAGGCCCATGCTAAGGAACAATGAAGAAGAGAAAAATTTTGGCCTGTGATCGACCCTCTATTGTTACAGATCCATTTTGGCACATCACTCCCATCATCCATATCAGTGTTTTAGGGCTCATCAAACCCTAATTTCAGTTGCTACATGTCCTATACAAATCACCCTTTTGAATGCCTCCTTCCCAGACAGTTTCACGACTTGAAGACATCCTGAAATGACCTCTAAAGGGACCAGCGTAGGTATGCCCATGTAAGGGTGCGCTGCAGAGCAGTTGAGTCCATGCCAGGGTGCTCTACAGAGCACTTAGGCCCTCTTTCACCTGCGCTAGGTAAGATTGAGAGAAATTCACATAGGGTTTGGGGAATATTCTTACCTCCTGGAGTCTTCTAGAAGTTTCCCTCACTTATCATCTCCTATGAGCTCGAAAATGGATGAGGAATGAGTTAAGATGCATCCTATCTTCTCATCCCTTCCTCCATGGAACTAATTCTAAGTATGGAAAGCCATTCAATACCCCCATTTATGACATTACCTTCTTCATCTTCCTATAAATTGAACACTCATATAAGTGATCAATGGTTGGACTATGTTGAATTATAAGGAGATAACGTTGCTATGAGAATTGACTTTGAGACAAGTATTGTTATGCTACAAGTTTTTCATGCTTTTGATATGATGTGGATGGGATTCAAGCTGGAGGAGTGAATTCGAATCAGACTTGATGGTTGTAATTCCTTCTTATATTCAATAAATTATTTGAACCTTTTTCCCATATGCTTATGTTGTTATATGATGCTTATGTGTGTGAATGTATCTGATCCATTTACTTGTATTCAATAGATCTTTTTCTTTGATCGGTTCTTTGTCTTCTGTTTGTGTTTACAGGTACTTCTGAAGCGTGTTAAGTACGAGAAGGAGTGACAAGATCGATACAAAGGAGACAAGAGGAAAGCGGAAGTACAAGTAGGTCTTCTAATCTTCTTTGTCTTATCTATTGCTTATAGGAAAAGGCTAAAGTGCTTTAAACTGTTGTTCTAGATATGGCTACTTATCTAGGGAATTAGTATTTATCTATATATACCGAATTCTCCAAAACAAATTGGCGACTCCACTAGGGAAGATCATCCTTCCTAGTAGCTTATCCACCTCATAGGACACTCTTGCAAACCCTACTTGTTTTCATTGATTGTATTTCAACTCGTTTACATTGAATTTTGGTCAAAAACTGTGTCAATTTGCCTTTTAAATGGCTCACTGTCACTAGCACAGGCTTGTGAGGGACACAGTGTGCTGCAGAGCACCCTTGGCTTAGGGACAATGCTCTGAAGCGCACTGTCTCCCATTCAGGGCTGCGCTGATCCTCCTAGGGTCAATTTCCCACCTTTGGATTGAGTTTTTTGCCAAATTTCCTCTGTTTGATTGCTTGATGATTGATCAATGAATGTCATGTCTCAGAAAACAAGTCTTTATCTCCTTTTCTAGCCCTACTTTGACTTTGTTTGATTAATGTTTCTTAAATTTTTTCTTTGTCATTATCGATCCATAGTCAAAGTTAGATTATAATCGATTAATATTTGTTCGAAGAAAGTGTCGTAAAACTCTTCTTTTCCTTCGAAACAGAACTGTCGTAAAGTCTTCGTTCTTGTTAAATATTGATTGATTGTATGTGCATTAGTTTCCTTTTGTTCATATTCACATTAAGGAAATAAAAAAGAAATACATGCATTTTGCATTGAAAAAGTTTGTGTGTGCTCATAGGAATAGTTTAGGGAAATTGCATTAGATTGTGCTCTTTGCTCTTTGATCAAAAGAAATCTGATTGCTCTATCCCTATTAGCTAAGATTTTCATTGTTAAATTGAATGGAAAGAATGCTTATCATGATAGTTGCATTCTAGGAATTACAAACATACATCACGCGGTGAACCTTGAAAGGCAAATTCTAAAGAATATCAACTTAAAATTTATCTAAATTAACCTAATGGAGCATTGTCACTTAGCGAAAAAACATTTATAGGTCTAGGCTAGAGACGTGTTATGGCATCGTAAAACATAGCAACTGTCGCTAACTTGTCTGCAATACATCCCGAATGTGATACCTTGTTCCACGTACGTGAGTATATCGTAGCTTGTTCACGTACCTTTGGGTATATAGGGCGGTGTTACAATATGTAAAGTATATGGGAATGCTCTCACTGTGCGGTTTTGCATTAGACAATGCTAATACAGATTGGGCCTCCATGTACTTTCGGGTATATATGGGAGGACAAAACTAGGTTGCTATCCATCCTTAGGTAACCAAGTCGGTTGCCTTGTACACTATGATACACCGAACACAACATTCAAGGAGATTGCCTGCCTGTACTTCTCGGTTCGCCGAGAGGTATTCTGCAGTTCACAGTTGCTTGGTAATCCTTTTTCCTACATCATCCCTCTTTTGTTTTGTTTTGTTATTTTGATTAAAATAAATTTAATTGGATAACATCCTCCACGTTCACTCCTTAGTTGATCTTAGGTTGAGACATATGCTGACAAACCCGGAGTCCACCGATCAAGGAATTCCTTTTGATGGGAATCCTAGTCCTTTTCCTCCTCTCATAAATATTGGTGCTCCTTATATGGCTACATTGTCCCTTTCGGGACTTACCATTGGCTTGCCAGTATGGTTGTTTTCAACTTCCTTGGTTCAAAATGTCGTGATTTCTTTGCAATCGAGTACTCCTCCAACTGGACAAAATCAACCTCCAGTTGATCCTATAGTTGACCCTTTGCCTTCTTCCACCCCTTCTTCCTCTTCACCTGGTGAAAGTATTGGTACTAGTAACCAGGTGGCTAAGAAGAAGAAGAAAGGGAAGAAGAAGAAGAAGAAGAAAATTCAGCAGGGGGTCAACCAAGCAACCATTGCTTTGAATGCAACTTTTGATGAGAAACTGTCTGATAAGCCTCCCAAAGTTTGATATCCATGCAAACTTTGTACGGGAGACCATATTCTTCGAAATTGTCTTGATATTCCTTAGAACTTAGAAGAATGGTCTTCTCGACGTTCACATCATCCTGTGTCATCAACTTCTTGAGATCATGCTGGTGACACACCATCAACTAGTGGTAGTAAACTTCATGGAAAGAAGGGCAAAGTTAAGTTTCCCTATAGGTTGTGTGAAGGGAATCACTCCATTCACCTTTGTCCCTATCTGGATGAAGCCAAAAAAGTGTTGGATAACCGTCCTGCTTCTCCGCAACGACTTCCATCTGGCTACAGGAGACTCTCCCTTAATCCTTCACTAGTTGATGAATTGATTGACCAAAATCAACTGTCGGTCAAACCCACTCTCTCTGAAAGTGAATCCTATGAGTCTATACCTGACCCAAATCAACAGGTCAAGGAAATAATTGACCCGATTTCACCTTCAGTTAATCATACTTTTCTCGAAGAGAGTGAATATGATACCACTCAGGTTCTTTTTTCTTTCTTCAGATTCCAAGGAGCTTGGGGGTAATCCTCCTATTCCATCAAGGCAGGAGGAAAATCATCCTACTCTCGTAACTCAAGGGGATAATTCTCCCGTTCTTATGGTACCCCCTCCAAGTAGTCTGGTCACTTCCTTTGATTGAAATCGACTGGTAGGATTCCGTCTTCCTTCTTATGTGCCTTTCCAGATCATAGTACAGGTTTGTAATATGATTGTATCTAACACTATTATAGATGAAGGTGCATTTGTGAGTATCCTTTCCTCCACTGCTTGGCAAGCGCTCGGTTCACTGCTGCTTGTGCTAGTTACCCAGAATCTGTTGGCTTTTAACAGAGGAACCAGTCAACCATTAGGGATCCTTCCTCAGTTGCCTATTACTTTGGGAGGAAAAATTGTTTATCTCAATGTGATGGTAGTCCCAGGCCCTTTAGATTACAATTTGATTCTTGGGCGCGACTATGTTTATGACATGGGAGCTACTGTTTCAACACTCTTTCAAGTGATGTGTTTCCCACATGAAGGAAGAATTGTCACCGTTGACCAGCTTTCATTTCCCGGTCCAAATATGGCTTCCAGTCAACCAAATTCCCTAAATGGTCCTTTTGTCCCAATGGTATCTTCCCTGCCACAGGTCAATTATGTGGAAACTCGTTCCATGCCTACATCAACGGACGATCAATTCCGTGATATTGTACATTATGTACTGGGGCATTAGAACCAGATCTGTCAAATGGATTCCTTGTTATGTATCCCTTCTAGAGCATTGTTCTCCCATCTGATCAGAACCTCTTGGAAGTCATGACCTCTTATGAGTCATGATCGAGGAAAATGAGGATAGTTCCTTGTCTTGTGTCAACCTCGTTAAAAAATTAGACAAGGAATATGAGGATAGTTCCTTTTCTTGTGTCAACCTCATTAAAAAAATGAAACAACGAATATGAGGATAGTTCCTTGTCTTGTGTCAACCTCGTTAAAAAATGAAACAAGGAATATGAGGATAGTTCCTGGTCTTGTGTCAACCTCGGTAAAAAATGAAACAAAGGGTATGAGCATAGTTCCTTGTCTTGTGTCAAGCTAATTAAAAAATGAAACAAGGAATATGAGGTTAGTTCCTTATCTTATGTCAAGCTCATTAAAAAATGAAACAAGGTCCCCTGGAGCAAAGTTCTAAGTCGAGTCTTTGAGTAGATATCGTAAAATCCCAGTTGAGTCATTCACTTGATCTCGTAAATGAACCTTCATTCCATCCACCTGATAGCCATGAGTAGTCTAGTTAGGTGAAAGTAATGAAGCTTTGGGGGCATGCACCTAGTGGTAAAGTTAAGTTTCCCTGTAGGTTATGTGAAGGGAATCACCCCATTCACCTTTGTCCCTATTTGGATGAAGCCAAAAAGTGTTGGATAACCGTCCTGCTTCACCGCAACGACTTCCATCTGGTTACAAGAGACTCTCCATTTCATCATGCTGGGGGAATGTAAACCGAATGAAAGCATAGTTTTTTATTTCAAGCTTGTGTAAAAATGAAACGGAAGCCAAGCATATTTTTTCATTTCAAGCTTGTGTAAACATGAAACTGAATCCAAGCATAGTTCCCTACGGTTTAAGCTTGTGTAAAAATGAACCCATTCCCATTTTAACCCTCGTGATTGCCATTTTATCAACCTTTTTTGTCAGATGAGCCTTGGTTTTTTATCCTTCCATCGTTACTATCTGCTTGGCCGATCATACACTTTCATTTGGTTGTTTTACCCTTTTTTGAGGAGTAGTTGCAATGAGTGGTCTTATTAGCCAGCCTCTTCACATAAATCAACATGTTTTGAGAAGTTCCAACATCGTCGGAACTAGTTGCTACTCTAGACACCACTCATTCCTCAAAGTGGAGTCCTCTTTAAGCTCTTTTCAGACTCTTGAAATATGATCTATCATTTTTGGTCCTGATGATGGACCCCCTTTGGGGTTCGAAACGTCGACGTAATGAACATAATACTGTGGATAATCTGGATCATACTACTCTATGAAAATATTGCCGAGCGTTTGTCCTTTTTAGCTCGTTAATGGATTGGAAACGACATCTACTCAGTCTAAGTTTAAACCTTTTCCGAACTGAGATAGATTACTTACGAAAAAGGAATACATTGATCGAACATGGTCAATAGGTTCTCTCTTGTTTTGTTTTATGCTTTTTCGGACTTGAGAGACAAATACACAAAAAAGAACTTGTGGAGTTTTCTTTTCGTCCCTTTTCAAACTCTCTAAACATGAAAAGTACCAAGTTATCTTTGTCGTTAAACTCGTTAAAACATCAAATAGCGACAAACTTGTCAAGCATGACAAGACCGAGTTTCACTTTTGCTAGACTCATTAAAACATCAAATAGTGATGGATTCACCTGAAGGGTGGAATTATACAATAAGCATATGTTATCCTCCTCAAGCTTGATAAAAAATAAAGAGGTACTAGTCAGCAATGACTGGGGAAAATGGAAAAAGGGGTAAACCACTTTTGGTAGCAGGTCACTCTTGAATAAGACACTTTCACTTCATCATCGTGACTATTTGGGTTGGGTTATAAACTTGAGGGTTATCCTACCATTGGTCTATCATACCATCCATCACTTTGTTTTGGGTAAATGCTACCAATTCATTTCAGTGTCGTCGACATGTTCAAGAGAAGTCATTTAGTTAAAATTCATCCTTTGCAATACTCATAAACCTTCATTTTCATGACTTCCATTCATGAAACTTGTGTCATTAGTCAAATTCTGTCTCCAAAATCCTTTACACTCGTTTCGTGTCGTTGATGTGGGATACATGATCCAAGAATCTTTTGCTTATAGATGTATTAAAGAATCACATGTAGAAATTATAGCTTAACCATAAAAATCTAATGTGCACATGAGAGAAGAAGAAGAAACACATAAAGCATGAGAAGAAGACAACAAGACTTGATAACAGAGTTCATCCAACTTGGACTACATCTTCGGGCCCTGCTCGATCAATGGGGAGGCCTTCATTCATTAAATGGCATGAAAAAGAAGAATACAATCATCAACTACAACAAAGGAGTCCTATACCTCCATTCTAGAAAAATGGTCGAGAAATGGAGAAATCAGATGGAGAAATGGATAGCGCCATGGTGTTCGTGGCATCGAGAAGGGCTGAAACCATATAAAATTTGTCAAATTTGGACAAAATGGACTTTTGCCCCTCCTGCAAGCTTCTGCCTCGAACTGCGTGCAAAATCCTCCCTCCTGCACTTTTCCATGTTCATCGAGTTTTATAATCATTTCTTCTGTTACAGGGACGCTTAAATCGGGGGTCTGTTCGTTTATAATAGAGACTGTTTGAACAAAACCCCGAAATAGCTCTTTTCATTCAAACAAACAATACACGGGAAAAACAAGAAAATTCGACCACAAAGCTTAAAAATCCGGATCTCAAATTTCATGAAATCTGCCTTAATCTCCGGTTGGGTCCACGTTTAGTCGGCATATCGCATCGCATAGGCGGATTGGCCAAAAACCCCAAATACACGGGATAACACAGAAAATCTGAAAAACCAGACTTCAAATTTTATAGAATCGGGTCTATAATCCCGTCGGGTTCGGCCCTTATCGGCACATCACTATCGCAATCGCATTGTCCTTGGCATCAGGGATCGCCAATTAAATCTGGACCGTTGATCTGTTCCTTGATCGGACGGTCAATATCGCATCGCAGGTCGCTATCGCATCGGCCCTTTGTGTCAGGGATCACCGATCTCCCGACCACCGATTAAATCCTGGCCGTTGATCTCTTTTCCGATCCGACGACTGAGATCGCACACCGTGGATCGGCATATCACATTCGCTATAGCCCAGGGGTTCTTCCTTTGTACCAAGGCATACGCTAATGTTGATAATCGCAATCACTTCATCGCTCTGCCTAGGGTCCCAACATCGCATGCGGGTCTATCTCCGATGCGATAAGTCAGAGGTCACAGTCGGGGATCCCTGCCACCTCCGCTTTAAGTCCTCCACTCAACCCTTCCGATGCAATTTTTCCTTTATTAAGGCCTTAAGCCCATTTTTAGAAGAAATGCCTCCTTTTTCAAAGGAACAAAGGCAACTTCTTTTTGCGATAACTCCATCATCCAAAGTCCATTTTAGCCCATTCAAGTTGCAGTAGATTTAGAATGAAAATATCTACGCAATGGGACTATTTCCAGGAGCATCCTTGGACTTTCATTTTCCTCTGTTTCCTACAAGTCAACCCAGAACTTTGATTGCTTCTATCTCCTTCGTTCGGACTCGGATTGGAGTGTCGTTCGCACCGTTGGAATCAAGGCGACGAGCACTTCGATCTAATGTCAAGATAATTGCCTTTTTGCCACTTTGAATTTTGAGCTTTTCCCATGCCACAGTGTCTAAAGATCCACCTAGATCAATCCTCCCCACTAAAGAGATTTTGGACCCCAAAAGCATTAGCACGCTGTCTCAATCCACACTTTCAATCACCTGCATGTGAAACCGGTACATTCTTGCAATCATGCACACCACACATGACTCAACAACCCCTCCTTGCCAAGAGTTCATAGCACACACTCATTGGCTAAGGATTACATAAAAAGTAATTAATGCCTCAAATACTAATAAGGAAAGGCCAAAATATCATCGTTGCATCTTTGAAGTGATGGGAAACACACCATCATTTTTACATTTACTTGCAACGTATGATTTACAATGGTGGCCATAACAAGCTACTACCCCTAAAAAAACCAACTTAATAAAGCAGACCACCATGAATGGGGTGGATTTATCTGTTGAACATGTTCACCTTTCGGCTCCTCTAGCGATGTTTCTAGAGCGTGGCGTATTGGACACGAGGTTTGTTGGTGCCCCTCTTGGTTGCCATGACTACAATGATTCTTTCTCCTCTAGACTTTCGGGGCTGCCTTGGGGCACTTTCCCCTGGTGTTCCTTCGATAAGTGTTCATGGAGCCTTTGCTATCGCTGGACTGTGAGGAAGGAATTTTGTCACCTGTCGTTGGTTGGTTACTGGCTATATTGGAGTTTTCCCCCAGCTCCTTTTTGGTGTATCTGAGTCCTACATGGTGCGGAAATTCCTTGACTTTGATGGGGTTTATGATGCCTTGGCCTTTGATGCCGAGGCCCTTTCCTTGATATCCCATTTCCTTCATTAGTTTGGATCCAATCCCTGTAGTATGTTTTTCAAAAGCAACAAATTCATCATCGTGAAAATCATATGAAATCGGAGAATCGCTTTTTACCTCCAAATGGCTATGTTGCAGCTTTTCCAAGGCCTCGTCCTTGGCTTGCAATTGGCGTAGTAATCTTTGGTTTTCATCCCTTGCCTCCTGTAGAAGCCTTCTTATCTCATCATTCTCTGCTTGGATGCGGTGGCTGATATCCTCAAGTTCTTGGCGTCCTGCTGCAAAGAGTTCCCTTTTTGTTACGTCAGTTGCAATCCTTGATTCATTGCTGGAATCAGACCCCAAATCTATGGGTCCTCCTGCCGCGATCCCAAAGGCTGCAAACTTCGTCTCATCGTCGGAGTCAGACCCCAAGTCAATGGGCCTACCCCATGCAAATCCTATAGCTGTGACCTTCTTGTCTTCCTCTGACTCGGAATCTGGGCTTTGCTGCACGGTGGCGATGACCTTCTGCTTCCCCTTTCTATCATTCCTCTCAGGTCTCAGCTCAGGGTGCAGCTTCTAGCAATTCTCTTCGTCATGCCCCTCTTTCTCACAATGTGTGCAAGAGGGCTTTGCTCCCCTTCTCTTAGCTTCTGCGGTTCTCTTTGAGTGGTCATCTTGTCCATGTGTTCCCCTGTTTTCCAGATGAATGACCTTTACACTGGCCGAGTCAATGGTAGTAGGTTCAAACAATAATAATGAATGCCTAATGTAACTATGTAATGATCCAATATACTTAGTTACTACTTTAGGTGTATCAAGTGCAATACCCAAATTAAGTGCTTGCTTTCTAAACTCCTCTGTAAAACTTTGAACATCCTAACCTTTGCCTTGCCTTAAATACTACCAATTCATTAATGCTTTCTGCTTGTAACCCAAGGGATAAAATTGTTCCTTTAATGCAGAAATGAAATCAGGCCATGAGGAAAGAAGGTTACCCACATTCTTACTGCTTTGCAATCTGCTCTCCCACCAGACGAGAGCAGTGCTGCTCAACCGTAGAGAGGCCAGCTGGATCTTTGCCTCATCCTCCACGATCTACTGAATCCTGCAGTAGATCTCAATCTGCCTAATCCAATTATTAAGCTTTTCTGCATTACTTTCACCATTAAACATGGGAAGATCAAATTTGACATCTAATTTAAAGAAAGGTTTCTTGTGTGCATCCCTTGAATTCCTATGATGATGGTGATGGGAGGAAGAAGAAATTTCACTCGTGGAAGGAGAAGGAGGTGGATCTCCTCCATCATCTTCGTGCACTGAACCTCGCTCTTCTGGAGTTTTTTTCTCTGCACTTTCAAGTTTTTCAAGTCTTGAGAACAGCTTCTCAACACGATCTGCCATTGTATATAAAGTCTTGCAGAAGTTTACTTCCTCTTCATAACGAGCCTCATCATCTGCCATGTTTCTCCTTCGATGTGCACGCCCCACTTCGGGATCGAAAGGCTCTAGTTTCCCTTCGCCTCTTCAGAGCCTGTTTCTTGTTAGCATACAAACATGCAATTCACATCTAAAAAGACCTGCTCTGATACCACTTGATCCAGGAATCTTTTGCTTATAGATGTATTAAAGAATCACATGTAGAAATTGCAGCTTAACCATAGAAATCTAATGTGCACATGAGAGAAGAAGAAGAAACACATAAAGCATGAGAAGAAGACAACAAGACTTGATAACGGAGTTCATCCAACTTGGACTACGTCTCCGGGCCCTGCTCGATCAATGGGGAGGCCTTCATTCATTAAATGGCATGAAAAATAAGAATACAATCATCAACTACAACAAAGGAGTCTTATACCTCCATTCTGGAAAAATGGCTGAGAAATGGAGAACTCAGATGGAGAAATGGATAGCGCCATGGCGTTCGTGGCATCGAGAAGGGCTGAAACCATATAAAATTTGTCAAATCTGGACAAAATGGACTTTCGCCCCTCCTGCAAACTTTTGTCTTGAATTGTGTGCAAAATCCTCCATCTTGCACTTTTCCATGTTCATCAAGTTTTATAATCATTTCTTTTGTTACAGGGACACTTAAATCAGGGGTCTGTTCGTTTATAATAGAGATTGTTCGAACAAAACCTCGAAATAGCTCTTTTCGTTCAAACAAACAATACACGGGAAAAACAAGAAAATCCGACCACAAAGCTTAAAAGCCGGATCTCAAATTTCATGAAATCTGCCTTAATCTCCGGTTGGGTCCGCATTTAGTCGGCATATTGCATCGCATAGGTAGATTGGCCAGAAACCCCAAATACACAGGATAACACAAAAAATCCGAAAAACCAGACTTCAAATTTTATAGAATCGGGTCTATAATCCCGTCAGGTCCAACCCTTATCGGCACATCGCTATCGCAATCACATTGTCCCTGGCATCGGGGATCGCTGATTAAATCTGGACCGTTGATCTGTTCCTTGATCAGACAGTCAATATTGCATCGCAGGTCGCTATCGCATCGGCCCTTTGTGTCGGGGATCACCGATCTCTCGACCGTCGATTAAATCCTGGCCGTTGATCTCTTTTTCGATCCGACGGCTGAGATCGCACGCCGTGGATCAGCATATTGCATTCGCTATGGCCCAAGGGTTCTTCCTTTGTACTAAGGCATACGCCGACGCCGATAATCGCAATCGCTTCATCGCTTTGCCTGGGGTCCCGACATCACATGTGGGTCTATTTCCGATGCGATAAGTCGGAGGTCGCAGTCGGGGATCCCTACCGCCTCTGCTCAATCGTTCTGATGCTATTTTTCCTTTATTAAGGCCTTAAGCCCATTTTTAGAAGAAATGCATCCTTTTTCAAAGGAACAAAGGCAACTTATTTTTGTGATAACTCCATCATCCCAAGTCCATTTTAGCCAATTCGAGTTGTAGTAGATTTAGAATGAAAATATCTACAAAATGGGACTATTTCCAAGAGCATGCTTGGACTTTCATTTTCCTCTATTTCCTGCAAGTCAACCCAGATCTTTGACTGCTTCTATCTCCTTTGTTCGGACTTGGATTGGAGTGTCGTTCACACCGTTGGAATCAGGGCGACGAGCACTTCGATCTGATGTCAAGATAATTGCATTTCTGCCACTTTGAATTTTGAGCTTTTCCCATGCCACAGTGTTTAAAGATCCACCTGGATCAATACATCAAGGCCCTCCAGCGACGAGTTGCTTCTTGTCAACATCAGCTGATTATCCAAGAAGTTGAATTAGAAACACCCTTCCAGTACCTTGAGGCTTGCATACACCAATGGAATGTTTCTCGCTTCCGACGATAGGTTGACATCAATGACTTTAGACTGAAAGACTTTGATTGGTGTTCGACATCAAATCATCCATTCACACCATTCAGAATGTACTGCAGTACCTTGAGGATCATTATCATTATTGGTGATTTCTCTAACGTCTGTTAACAGCTTACATCATTGGTTGGTAATAAAATGATGTCTTCCCATGTTCGACTTCAGATCACATATTCACATGGTTAGACTCGTACTTGAGCGAACGATTGAACGAGATAGAAGACCCCAGATCTAGTTTCATCCATTCGGGCTACAATTTCAGGAGTATTAAATCATTGATGGTCATTCCGATCATGTGTCTATATATGTAGACGACTATATATGTACATGTAATGAAAGTTTATATGCTGAGCATGGCTATGCCTTCCCTTAGAAATTCATGAAAAAAATAAAAAAAATCATGATATATGTATTGTAATTGATGCAGGTCACCTTCCACTTCGAAACCTCCTCATCACATCATAAAGCATTTCATTCGACATTTACATTTTTTGACTTCATGCTTTAGGAAGTAGTTGTTACAGATCCATTTGGGCACATCAATACCATCATCTAGATCAGTGTTTTAGGGCTCATCAAACCCTAATTTCAGTTGCTACATGCCCTAAACAAGTCACCCTTTTGAATGCCTCCTTTCCAAACAGTTTCATGACTTGAAGACATCCTGAAATAACCTCTAAAGGGACCAGCGTAGGTAGGCCCATGTAAGGGTGTGCTGCAGAGTAGTTGAGTCCATGCCAGGGTGCTCTACAGAGCACTTAGGCCCTCTTTCACCTGCGTTGGGTGAGATTGAGCGAAATTCACATAGGGTTTGGGGAATATTCTTATCTCTTGGAGTCTTCTAGAAGTTTCCCTCACTTATCAACTCCTATGAGCTCGAAAATGGATGAGGAATGAGTTAAGATGCATCCTATCCTCTCATCCCTTCCTCCATGGAACTAATTCTAAGTATGGAAGGCCATTCAATACCCCCATTTATGACATAACCTCCTTCATCTTCCTATAAATTGAACACTCATCTAAGTGATCAGGGGCTGGACTATGTTGAATTGTAAGGAGATAATGTTGCTATGAGAATTGACTTTGAGACAAGTATTGTTATGCTACAAGTTTTTCATGCTTTTGATGTGATATGGATGGGATCCAAGCTGGAGGAGTTACTTCGAATCAGACTTGATGGTTTAATTCCTTCTTCTATTCAATAAAGTATTTGAAACTTTTTCCCACATGCTTATCTTGTTATATGATGCTTATATGTGTGAATGTATCCGATTCCATTTCCTTGTATTCAATAGATCTTTTTATTTAATCGGTTCTTTGTCTTCTGTTTATGTTTATAGGTACTTCTCAAGCGTGTTAAGTACGGGAAGGAGTGACAGGATCGATACAAAGGAGACAAGAGGAAAGCGGAACTACAAGTAGGTCTTCTCATCTTCTTTGTATTATCTATTGCTTATAAGAAAAGGCTAAAGTGCTTTAAACTATTGTTTTAGATATTGCTATTTATCTAGGGAATTAGTATTTATCAGTAGATACTAAATTCTCCAAAACATCTATATTTCCCCAATGAATCACTATGATGATAAAATCAATTTGGTAGAAGGGGAGACAGAAGGGACACAATATTAGGACCATTGATTGCAATTTATTGCAGAAAGATAATGTGAGGCGAGAGGGATGCAAATAGTCTCTTCAAGGCCAAAGTTTTCGAGGGGTTGGCCAGCCCTCGGATGTTAGGAGAAAGGAGTCCAATTTTGAAATCTTCCTAGGGCCTGCTGATCTAAGTGCCCCAATAATAAACCTTTGCTTCACTTATTTTATCTCTAAGGAGGCTTGTTCCTTAGCTAAGGAAATAAATGATTTTCTCACCCTTCTCTATCTTTGTGGAAACAACTCGTCAATAGTGCCAAGATATCTCCCAAGCTCTGGGTTAAAAACCCCCTTTTTAACATTGTTTCTATCAGGTCAGAGGATAGGGAGTGAAGGTTGTTGCATGTTATTTCGAAGTAGAAGGGAGAGGGGGAAGGAGTCCTCATAGAGGAGAGAAATATTGATGACAAATGAAAGGGGGATATAAGGGGGGGTGGGGGAAGGAAAGTAGAAGGGGAAGCAGCAACTAACCGAATACACAAAGAATCACCAACGATATACACTTACTTACATTGATTCACCATTAAAGACCATACGCCATACACCTAGCAACAGCACATAACCATACATACTTAACATACTGGACAGACCATAATAAGCACCTGACGTAGCCTGCACATAAAGCACCTTATATAGATATCCAATCATAGACAAAAGGTCATTGCTTATAGCTAGTTCTCATTGCTAGTTAGATTGCTGATACATAGCCAATCATTGCCTTAAGGTCATTACTTACAGCCAGTTTCCGATAGCCACTAGTCAATGCCAGTTATTATTGCCAATCGATCATAGCCAATCACCTCTTACCTTCTAGGCAAGAGTTAACAAGATCATCCGGGATGACATTTACAAGCAGTTTGTACAGATCACCTGGACAAACCCTCAAGGCGGGTTATGTCTGAAGATGGCCTTCTACGCGGAGCACTTCATGGAGATGAGGGACAGACTCATCATCCAACCCCTCTACACTTCTCGTCATTGGATTCACTCTCTCCGTATTCCCCTAGGCCAGTTCAGAGTGGGCTCACATAGGACTTCGAGTTGAGGCGGATCACCAGATTGTCCAATCAGAGAGGAGTTGCCAGTTATGCCATATTCGCGAGGTCGAGTCAGAGGAGCATTTTTGCATCTTCTGCTGCCCCACCAATTATGAGATTTGTGGGCGGTTCCATTGACCTACTTTTGGTAATTTGTTTGACATTAAGAAACTTATCTTCTCTTCCGACACTTCTTCAGATGGACAGATCAGTGGCACTATTCTTCCAGTAGATGTGCAGTATGGCTAGGATATCAATATGTCTACCAGCCCATCTCCATTGGATGAGTAGGTTGGTTACAGTATTTTCCTGCAGATGAGCAGTTCGGTGGCAACATTCTTTTAGCAGATGAACGGTTCACTGATCACTTTCCTTCGGGGATGAGCAGCTCAAAGCTGATTCCTGTACAGGATGTCAAATGTTGTATGGTATACTTCTAGCATGAAAGGGTTGATTGAAACATCTTGGTATGTGGATATCAAGACTATTGATATTTTTAATTATAGTCACATGTCAATGTTATATTGTTATCTATGAGTTCATGTTGAAAACTAACCTACAAGTTGAATGGGCTATGTGATAACCAGAGAAGTATAATAGTAAGTGACCAATGTTGGAGACTTCAAATGAGAAATCATACAATAGGAATCATCCTTATTCTATTTTACATTCAATTAATATGCACATGATCTTGGGAAAGTGTAGGTTTTTTAGGTGGCAAAACCGTTTGACTAGGTAATTTGATGAAAATCACCTAGAACCATCGACACATTATGGTTTATGATAGGGTGTTGACACTAGTTCTATCAAGAGGGGTGGAGGCATTTTCCATCATATCCTATAAAACTTGGAGTTTTGGAAGAGTGATGTTTAATTCATGTTCCCGTAGACGTGTGATGATCACTATCAATTTCCTACTAGGGAAGCTTGGTCAAAGTAGTTGACACTTTCAATTACATGTTTTAGCTAGAGTTAGGTCAATGGAGTTGACACTCTAGGGTAGTCCATCAGAGGATGGATATAATCCAGAGGATTGAACTAGGTTAGGGAGGAAAGGTGTTTGGAGTAGTTGAGAGTGCTACTAGGATTTAGTCATGTAACCTTAGTGGCTATCTTATTCCCTTTTGTGCTTTAAATGCCTAATTCAAATGTGACGATCTAGAGGTAATGTTTAAGTCATTGAATTGTCGTCACTAGTAATTGAATTGTTACTCTATTAGTATATATTATGGATTAATGCAAGATTACTGAATTGTCTATTGGTTGTAAGTATATAAGAATTATGCTTAGATGCATTGATTATTATTATTGCACACATGAGCTATGTATGTCCTGATTACGCATACATACCTAGTTTGTGCACACTATAATAATAATAATAATAATAATACATATTGGATGTTATAATATTATTTGTGTGGTTGTATCTAATGCTAAATTTAATATCGATGTTAATGGTTAGTTTTTAATGTTTATGTTAAAACCTAATATTAAATTTAATGCTAATGATCAATGACTGTTTATTAATGTTGATATTAATAATTGAATTCTATTATTTATGATAAAATATGATCTGGTTGAAATGAGTTATTTATGTGTTAATTATGGGAAGGGATTTGAATGTCAATTGATTAATGTTGGTGTTATTTCAATAATGAAGGGTAAGTATTAAAGATATTTCCATGTCTAAGTTTGGGTCTAAGAGAGAGAGAGTAGTTGAAGAGGGCTTTATAGGGAGATGAAATGGAAGGAAATGAGGGATGTTGTTTATTTTGGTTGGGATTACATTAGTTACTTTGAAAGGAGGAACTTGTCCCAATATTTAAGATTTGGAACCCAGAGGTTTGAGGATTGTGATACATGATCTTAGACATACTGGGTTGATTGTGGTTCTTAGGGGATTTGGGCATGGAGGGCTATGAAACCTTTGAAGGTTTCCTAGAGCTAGGGAGATTAAGAGGTTGTTCCTATATAGTTTGGAGGTATGTCTCTAATTGAGTAGTTGATAAGAAAGAGTGACTAAACTCATTTGCATTAAAGGACTTCAAGGACTTAACCAACTAGACTGAGAGGTATTCTACTACCTACAATTTAGTTATTGTTCAAATTGAAATTTTATAAATGTTACCATTTTTAGTTTGGTTAAATTGGATTCTTGATGAAAAATAAAATTTTGCAAAATTTGAAATAGAAATCTTCTGCTAATATAACTTTCCTCTCATATTACAATTTTTTTATTACAGAGTCTTTAGCTTGAGGCCCTAGTCAACAGCCCCACATTTGTCTCTATTTGATTATTGTTGATTATGTTAAATTATTATTGGCCATGGTAAAATTTTGTTGACCATTGTTGACTATGTTAAACTATTATTGGCCATGGTTGAATTTGATTGACAATGTTTAACTATGATTAACCATGGGTAACCATGTTGATTATAATTGGCTATGGATGACATGGTTGACCATGCTTTACTATGGTTATCTTTGGTTGACCATGGTTGTCTATGATTAACCAAGGATGTTTATAGTTGAACATGGTGGACCATAAGTGACCATTGTTATCTTTATTTGACCACGCTTCACTACAATTCAGTATGGTTAATTAAAATCAACATATGGTTAACTTTGTTTTATGTTTTTTCTCGCTATGGTTGAATTTGATTTACTAAGGTCAACTTATGGTTAATTTTGGTTTATTATGGGCTTGATATGGTTTATTATGATTGACCACATTTGACCATGGTTGACTTAGGTTGACTATGATTCACTCTAGTCAACCATGGCTAGAAATTGTTAGGCATAGTTGATTATGGTTAACCAGGTTCATTAGATTTAATCATGGTTTACTATGATAATGTTGCATGGTGATGTTCATCATGGTTGGTTTATGCTAAATTGCTACTTTCTTCACTGGTTATGTTAAGATGTGACATCCATTAAGGGCTATGTTACATTGTGACTTTCCTCAAGGTTATGTTATGTTAGGTTGTGATGGACTCCAATGATTGTATCCCATTATGACCTTCATATTCATTGTGTTATGTCAAATTTCTTTGCTCCTCAATGGTTACATCACATTTTGATGTTCATTAAGGGTTATGCCACCTTACAACATTCCTTAAGGGTTATGTTTCAGTGTGATGTTTCTAAATAGTCTTGTTACATCATGATATTCATCTTGGTTAGCTTATATGGAATTGTTATGTTCCTCAATGGTTGTCGCATCATGACATTCATCAAGGGTTATGTCACATTTTTGATGTTCCTTAATGGTTATGTCAAATGACATTGCTCATCTTGGTGGGCTTATGTTGTATTTAATGTTTCATAAGGTTTATGTTGCATTGCAATGTTCATGAAAGGATATGTTGGATTAAATTGTTACTCAATGGTTAGGTAGCATTGCAACATTTATCTTGGTTGACTTATGTGAAACTGTTGTGTTCCTTAGTGGTTTTAATGTCACTATGTGATGTTCCTCAAGGGTTAGGTTAAACTGTGGAGTTCCTTAATGGTTAATAATGGTTGATTATGGTTGAGGGCTATGTTGGATTGCAACATTAGGTTATGTTCGTCACATTGGAACGCCATGTTATGTTTTGTAATGGAATGAACTTAAAACATAATTTAAATATGAAATTACTTACAGAAATTTACGGCCATAAATCATCAACATAAATAATATTTCAACTAATTAGTACATAATTCAAAAGATCAATGAGTGATGATAGGTGAGAAACTTACTTGTAGAATGAAACATTAGCTTACTTGTGATTTAATAATTGTTGTGTTACTTTGATCCAACTGACTATGACCAACGTGTTGGGGATGTCTCTCCACCCAATTAAGGCTTAATATGTTGAAGAATCCAGGGAAATTAGGTGTAGAGTGATTCTTTGTGACAAGATAACAATTTGTGAAGACGTTTTAAAATTTGTCTTTGTTAGCTTAATCTTCTTCTTTTCTTATTAATGCATGTGTGTGTGCTTTATCAAACTTCTATGAAAACATAAAACAAGAACACAAGGTGTTGGCTATTTTCCAAGGCCAAAACCTCTCTTCTCTTGAGAGGAAAACTCTACGATAAGTTTTCTCTTATTGAAGCTTCTTTCTTGATCAACGCCAAACCCTAGACCCTTGACTAGAAGATCCTCCAAGCACAAGTAAAGTCCTTCCTTTTCTTTGCACTATATTTTCCCAGTACTTTGTTCACCTCCTTCCAGCACTTCATTTCCCATCACTTCGTCCTTCTTCCGACACTTTGTTCTTCCTTTCACTGTTAGTAGATCTTCTAGAAGAGATACTTTTACTTAGTGATATCCTTCACCTAAGGATACTCATTCCTTCTCTTGATCATCCGAGTTCCTTCTTGATGTATGGTGGTAGGCTTAGCGTGACAACACTACAACCCTAATTCTCGCACGTGAGAGAGGTACCCTAGAGAATTATGGTCCTTTTACCTTCAATAGAGAGAGATTCTTACGCTTGCCTTGAGAGGCCTTGTAGGCCTAATTTCTAACCCAAACAATGATGAACATGTGATTGTGACCTTACTGCTGATATAACCGCATATTGTCCTATCTTTTCTCGCAGTTGTGACTGTATTAACCCTCGAAAACAATCCTTTCCACTTTGGCTTTTCTCCTCCTTCCTTCGTTGCCCTAGAAGACCTCTTATTCGTCCTTTGTTACCCTTTTTCTAGCCTCTTCTCTTCACATATTTCAGAGCTGCTTGGTGGACGTTGTAATGGAGTGGGCAACCTCTATTTATAGAGGACTGTTCTTCCTTTTAAGCTGAATAGAATGCTAACATGTAGATTGTTTGCAGGTTGACTTGTTATGCTTACTTCAGATGGTTTCTTTGGTGGTGTCACATGCTTGAAGGAGAATCTTTGATGGTGCCTTTGCATAGGAGGAGAATTGACTTTGCTTGGAGGTTACTTATTTGACTCTTATATAATGTAACATACCCTTAAGGTCTTTAACATAATTCTTTTGACCTTTTGATTTACCTATAGCACTTTAACAAGTGCTAGACCTACTTCAATGAGCAAGAAACTCATTGACACATATTATAAAATAATATTTATTTTCTTGAATAAATACAAATATCAAAAGTACATTTATGAAGACCGAACCTAGTTGCATTTCCTTCAATACTCCCTCTTAACTAGGGAGGTATTCATACAACATTACAAGGTGTTTGACTATGTTTCAATCTTGAAGAATTCACATAAGAGAAACTAGATTTGCAATCCATTTGTTATGGCATCATAATAACCAACATTGTTTCCACAACAAGGCCTTGACTGACAGCTCTTTCTCCCAATAGATCAAAGCACAATGTTGGCGATACTAATGACTTATATACACCTTAGTCAATGTCTCTCAAGGTACATACCCACTTGAGTGTTCACTGAGTATGACCTTCTAGGACTATTCTTATCTTGGGTTCCCAGCCCTCAAAGAATATCGATCCTCTTGCCTACTCTTGTCTTGGATTCCCTACACATCCTCAAAGAGTATCATATGCCAGATGATTACCCAATCCTCCAATTCTTTCCTCCCTAAGTGAACAAGAATGTTGTGTCTATCTTGTGTCTAAATTTCCATTCATGGCCATCATCTAGACATATGGATGTTAGTCCTTGTCTAGTGCACGACCCATGAAATGGAAAAACACAATTGTCACTCCTTTGTAATCAGGGGTGATCCAAAACTCCCTCTTGATCAGGGACCTGTCAGAGCTCCCTCTTGACTAGGGACTCTTTTATTCATCAGTAACTTCTTCTTTGTGGGTCCTTCAACTGCTTTATTTCTTTCCTTTCTTTGATGTCATGAAGTCTTTGTACGAACTTCTTCTGGGTAGGGAACCATCCATCAATCACTTTCCTTCCTGGTTTGTCATGTCATTGCTTCCTTTGTGGAAAGTGGTTTCCTTGCCATACATCAGGTTTTCTTGTCATATGGATACTCCTTTGTTATCTGTCCATGCTTCAAAATACTCTTCTCATGGATGCTTTGTTGTACTTGCTTGTTTACATGATTCGACCTAGTAGCCCATCATGACTTCATCATGATATTGCTTCAACATTATTTTTTCTTTTGCTAGATGACTTATTGATCATGACATCTTCGTAGAGTAGAATCATTTATTTGCATATTTCATATCTCCAAGGCCTTCATAGGTGTCAAGGGTCCTTCCTTCCTTGTCAGAGTTGTCCTGCCTTTTTTCAGGAGATATCTTCAAAGTATCTTGTCAGATAGTGATTCTTGGTGATCATGGTGTTATTCACATGCTTGATCTCTTTCTTCATTTTATTTTCTTTGGATAAGTTGGTCAACCATCTTATTGCTCCTTGAGAGTATTTCTTCATTGCTTGCTTCTTGGACTAGTTAACACTTCTTCTTGCTTCTTAGTCAGAAATCTTATACTTCTTATGTGAGCATATTCTTTTGTTGACCTTCATTGCATTGTAGTACATGCTTTCGAGCATGTCCTTGGTGAAAGAGATTCTTTTGTACTTGATCATGTTATAGAACTATTCCCATGACTCAATAATATACAAATGATAACATGACTAAAATTTGATGCATACATACCTCATATTGATTCTCCTTTGATCATCTTAGCTTCATTTGGTTGTCCTTGGTGTGGCCCTTCTTGCTTCATCTTAGCTTTATCTACATATCATCGTTTTCTTGAATCCCATGAATGAGATTCCCAATGAGACATCTGCTTTGGTTCGTGAATCTTCTTCTGAAGATGCCATCATAGGATCTTAAAGACCCTTGCCTTGCAAATGTTTCTTTTCTTTTGATGATGGAGGTCTTCTAAGATTCTTAATCATGATCAATTTTCTTTCATCATGTATGATGTCCTATACTAGGTATGCTCCTTCTACATGAATATCTTGAGCTATATATACCATGTTCCTATATTCTAGAAGATATTTATAACCATGCATTTTATTCTCATTGTAAATGCTACTTCTTCACGAGTATCTAGAATTCTATGTGCTTCATGCTTCTAGATTCTAGAAGATGTTTCTAGTCATGAAATTTTATTTTATTCCTACATGCTCCTATCCTACTCAAAACCTTGAAAGAAGACTTGAAGTAAAGATTTTGACTTAGTCATAGTAGAGATTCGGAGGATATTCCTTCTTTTGATTATTTTCTTGTTCTTTCACCTCTTGAGTCATATGAGCTTCTTCCCTATTTCTTTTGTTATTGTTGTCCCAAAGTTTACCTTTCTCTTGGCCAAGGTAGCAAATGCTTTCTCCTTTGATCCCACATATTCCTTTTCTTTAAGTTTGGTTTCCTCTGTCTTGCATAGAGACCACATTTCACTGAGTGTGGTTGCTTCCTTCTTGGCATATTATTATCATTGTCATTATCATTATACTTTTTTTTTTTTTTTAAGTTTAAATTGTATTACCTTAAAATATCAAGAAAACCATACATGTCTGTCAAGCATCATCATCACATCTATCACTAGGTAGGTGGTCTCAATCTAGCAAGTTGGAAACTAGATATTTTTAACCACTTACTGATAGAGTAACTAATTCAAAATTCAAGAAGTTTTAACAAATCTAACATAACTAAACTATCTATATATGTACTGTGAAAACAAAAACTGGAGATAATCACGTGGACTCAAGTGTCTGAAGAAGTGCCTGGAACTAGATCTTTAGTACTTGAACTTTGAGGAGCATGTGAGGCAGGTTCACACTGAAAACAAAGCTCAATGCGTGAAAGTCTCTCCTCAATCCTTCATAAGTGAAATATCTAATTGTGTTGTAACCTTTTACATCTTCCAAGCTGGCGAAAATGTTGTATCTTTCTGCCTACTTATCCATCAATATCTTGCCAAACAAAGTGTTCATCTTCCAGTATAAATTTAAGGCTCTAAATTAATGCTTCATTTGTCCCCAAGTATTCCACGAGTTAGGAATCCAGGTGGCAATGTCTTCTAGAATCTCAAAATCTGAGAAGACCTATCTTTCATGAATAACATAGGACTACAAATGACGAATTTTATCCTGGGTATCAGGGGTACTGCTGCCTGATAGGAATTAACATTATCCTGGGTCTACTGATGAGCTCCATTGCAGCCCCGAGGGCCACAAACTCCTCCCCCATGCCTACTACACATATCTTGGCATTGCATCTTCAACCAATAATGAAATGCCCAGGGATTTTGAGTCATAATACACTGCACTGAAACACCTAGATCTTGGTTTCCAGACTAGGACTACTAGTGGACCCAACTTGACAACATACCAGAAAATAAACACAAGGTGAAGGGAGGGAAAAGCTAGACCTAGACTAGACTCTCCCCGTCGGAAGCGTTATGCCACACACTTCCAACTACTAGTAATAGACCCAAGGAGGCATTAGTTTTACGACCACACAGGCTCACATTGTTTTTAATCAAATAGTCCATATCTGGTAATAATAATTGCGTACACAGAGGGTACCATGCTCCATTAAATTGCTCATAATCAGATATAGCCTAATATGAAGGACAAGTGAAAATATTTAACCCAAAGACAACACCAAAATAGAACCGCCAAGAGCCTTTCAGGTATATTTGAAGATTATGGTGCACCCAAATCCCATTAAATTTCTTTCCTGAGATATACCAAAGGAAATTTAAATAATAGTATTGAATATTAGAATGTTCCCAGTAATAGTAAGGAGATACCCAATATTTACATGGCTGGAGATGAAACCCACATCAATTCAAATTCACTACGCCCATGTCCTCTAGAACAACCTTGCATAGGGGCCTATAACTCCTCTCTCTACCCACGCCTACTGTACTCTTTCACCACAATTTTCACAACTTAATTCTCCATGCAACCCTCAAAACAATATCCTGTCTACCTCTTTCCAAGATTATTCTGAAGAGATTCCTTTTGTTCCTATGCCTGTGCTTATGCAAATGACTCCACTTCAGATTTTTTCCCTGATTTCTCTCTTATGATAGGGAAACAATCTTATGCCACCTTGCATAGCTCTCTAACCAAATAACACCCGCTGTAAACTCCTTTCTCTCTAGAGGCATCTCCATTAAATAAGTAGTAAAACCACATGCTTATGCATGCAAGGGGGTGGCCACACCACCCACTACATTTACTCTCCGCTTATATCCAGGGTGGCTACCACGACCCCCTAGCCACCTATATCTCTTGGGAGTCACCACGATCAGGGGATTATTATTATTATTTATTAATTTAATAATATGGGGCATTACATACTCCCCCTCTTCAAGGAACTTCATCCCAACGTTTAGTCATATTAGTTATTTATTTATTTATTTATTCCCTTCTCTCCTACACAACATCCTCTGCTGTAACTATTATAAGGGCCACCAAAGTGACCACAAAATGCATTGAAATTTACATCATAACACTTGGGGAAAGCATCAATATTCTCAAGCTCTTCTTTCCCAACTTTTGGAACAAGGCTTAAAGCCCCATCCATCTATACCAGCGCCCCAAGGCTTAAACCTCATCTTCCCAAAGGAAAGCATCTAGTTTAGTACTCATGTACCCTAGGTATATTGAACGGCTGACCCAAACTCCCTCCATAACTCTTACCATGTACAACCTCGGGCATCAAAGTCCCACACAATTCCATCCCACTTCCGGATTTCAACATCACAACTCCAATATCAAGCACTCAACCTCAAGATGATCCTATATCCCATCAAGAATTATACAAGGAAAAAGAAACAATGGCATAAGTAGTTTATTTAGTTGTCCCTAGCCCATAATGTGTTATATATTCTCCCTCATAGGTATGGGCTCTCATGAGATCATCAAATAAACCGACCCTCTCAGCCCACTAGTGGATTCCCTATCAGTCACCACCTCCCAACATGCAACTAATTCCTTAGTTATAAAATCATAAGACATCACCTCATACAAAAAAATATGCATGTTAAACCTTGTATGTCATCATAAGAACACTCTATCATTATTATCACAAAATCCTAAATAGTAGGATCCCACATACTTGTGCATTTCAACATTAATGATGTCATTCAAACATTACATGCAATTACCACATACCATTACATCATGATATACCATCATCATATTATAAAATCAATGTATCTGTATCAAATACAAAATTACATCAACATAATAAATGAAACCATATGTTAATATAACCTCATAGCATAACATCATCAATATGATAATCATATCAACACATATCGCATGGAGAGAAATAAAACAATAGGCATTCTTAGATTGATTCACCAAACAAAATCAAATTCACTAATATACATAAAAAACGAATACCACTATTTCATTTAATGCAACCATATCATTAAACATCCATCTAGGATCTATTTGGCTAAGTTAGTCAACCTAGTTTGAATTATCAATACCACTTGTGCCATGTTTTCATCAAGATACTAATAAATTTTCAATAATCATTTCCACTTCTTTCAACTAGGAATTTGACGATTTATAATGTAGATATAGTTATTTAAGTACACTGTTAAACTTCAAATAATCCTCATCATATTGAGCCTTTCTCTCTATTCATGTATTTTTCCTTGCAATTTATCACTAAGTTATCAATATCAAAATTTAAATCCCATGATTTTTACATCACTTTCAATGTTTTTCTTATCTATTCCAAAACTGCTATACTTAAAAGCACATAAACTCTATGTTGTCATTATAATTGTTTTTTGTCATGATTAATCCATTTGCACAATGGGATGGTTAAGTGCCGATTATTTATACATCACACAATAACTCAATACCTATTAATCTCTTTTATCATAGATGCACTTTTCTTTGAGTTGGACTAGGAATTCTCCCTCTTCACTTTTGGGTTTGTCATATGTTATCTTTTGGTTTAGAATTTGAAGCACTTGGAACCACTACCGCCATTATATTCCAAAAATGATTTTATATTCTTGATGTGCTTTGGAAATAACTTATTCCCATGCTAATAACACAAACTTGATAAGTCACTCTTTATGAAGTTTGTATATGTCATAAATCCACTCATAAGTGTAGCTTAGTCAAGTGCTCCCTTTATTTATGCATTCTCACTTTTTTTGTCAATTGGTGCATAATCCTTCTCAATGTCTCATTATAGAATTTCAAATAACATTACTTCTTACACTTCATCCTAGGTGTTTCCTCCTCAATTGTATAGTTTGTTTCCTTTTCCAAAATGTAGATTGTTGTTGTCCTTGATCATTTAATTTTTTTTCACTAGTCTATCCTTACCTAGTTGTGAGTGTTTTTAGTTCACAATTACTTATCTTAACACCTTAGAAATATATCGGGTCCTCATTATGACCCTCACTAGTAATCTCTAATCATCGTTCATGTGGCTCAATTCACTTAGTTTATATCCCCAAGAGAGTTGCCCATTTGAGAGAGTGATCCCTTCAATTATTGTTTCTTAATGTACCATAGACTTTACTACATTCCATATTATTGTTATTCATTTTGGAAACCTTGCTTAATTATCATGAATCCTTCTAGGTTGGTCATGGTTACAAGACTACGATTCATTATCATCATTAGAAAATTTGTAAGTTACTCCCTTTCCCTTATTCTTTAAGGTGACTCTATAACTCATGCCACTAATATTGGGAATTTTTCCTTCATTTCTTAGAATGCTTGTCTCTTTCCATTCTAATAACTGGTTTACAATCCTTTCTAAGTTGTTGCATACCATTTTAAGGTATATACTTATTTCTTCCAATTTTGACTTATACATATATTCCCTTAACGTGACCACTTATAATTTCTCAACATACACACTAAATGATTAATGTTTTCTTAACATCCATAGGTTAACTCAATTAGTTTATCCCATTATAAATATTACTTCATATTTAATTTCCTCTTGTTAATGTTGATAGCTAGATTTCTAGCTCTATACTATTATGCATCTGGGGAACTCCTAGGGTACATATTGATTCATCTCATGCACTCCTCAACTCCTATCCACAACCTAATATTCTATAAAATGAGGCAATTAAAAACACAATTACACTAATCTAAGTATAACACTAATTGATGTAATATTTATTTCAAATTGAGCAATTGATTGCATTTTTCTCACCATTCTTCCCCTCTTCAACAAACAATATTTAACAATTCAATTTATCCTTAATATCTTTTTTCATTACCTCCACATTCTCTCTTTCTGATTAAACACAAGTTCACCATATATTATATATACAAATATATAATTATAATGGATAAAAAATCATCAAAAAAACCTTTCAAAATTCTTAATTCAAAAAAATAATATAAAAGTACTTGATATTTATTTAAAATTAATCAAATCCAATTTCATTAATAAGCATGCCAACCATTTCTTCATACTTCACAACTCTACACCAATATTTTGAGCGTTATATAATTTTTTACAGTGTCCAAACCAAAACAAATAAATTAGATATAAACATTTTCCTCCTTTATATTATTAAAGTATACTCTTAACCATAATGCGACATCATCCTTCGAAGTGTTGGCAACCCATACCAGACAAGAACATAGTGGTGTTTAGGCACTTTTTAAAGGTGTGACGTACTATTTTTTGCCCCCAATGGCTTACGGCTCAGTGTTGCTTTTGGCTCAATATTACCAGCACGGGGTGAGGCGCATACGAGTATAGTCAATTTCATTCCTGAGACGGCGGCCCAACCCAGGAACACAATGCTCTTGTGAGAGACCAAGCTGGACATGGCGGGAATCGAACCCTGCGACCTGATAAAGGCTCTAACCGCTGAGCTATATGCCCCAAGTGTCAACACATTCTTTTTTGCTTCTTACTCGCTTCCATCCCAATAGACACAATTTATTTCATACTGTAAAGGGTGCCACGAATAGGGTAAAACTGACCAACATTGGGCTGATGTAACCTCATACCGCTGCCATACCCAAGAATGAAGGCTCACAGGAAGACAGTGCACTGTCACTCCTCCACTCCATCCACCCTCTCAACACGTGGGCACAACGAGGACACAACCGTGAGCACTGGAGGAGAGGGACAGGCTAAAGGGACATCTAATTTTAATGGTACAAGGCGATATCATCCTTCGAAGTGCTGGAAACCCATACCAGACAAGAACATAGTGGTGTTTAGGCACTTTTTAAAGGTGTGACGTACTATTTTTTGCACCCAATGGCTTACGGCTCAGTGTTGCTTTTGGCTCAATATTACCAGCACGGGGTGAGGCGCATACGAGTATAGTCAATTTCATTCCTGAGACGGCAGCCCAACCCAGGAACACCATGCTCTTGTGAGAGACCCAGCTGGACATAGCGGGACTTGAACCGTGCAACCTGATAAAGGCTCTAACCGCTGAGCTATATGCCCCAAGTGTCAACACATTCTTTTCTGCTTCTTACTCGCTTCCATCCCAATAGACACAACTCCACTCCATCCACCCTCTCAACACGCGAGCACAACGAGGACACAACCGTGAGCACTGGAGGAGAGGGATAGGCTAAAGGGACATCTAATTTTAATGGTACAAGGCGACATCATCCTTCAAAGTGCTGGCAACCCATACCAGACAAGAACATTGTGGTGTTTAGGCACTTTTTAAAGGTGTGACGTACTATTTTTTTCACCCAATGGCTTACGGCTCAGTGTTGCTTTTGGCTCAATATTACCAGCACGGGGTGAGGCGCATACGAGTATAGTCAATTTCATTCCTGAGACGGCGGCCCAACCCAGGAACACCATGCTCTTGTGAGAGATCCAGCTGGACATAGCAGGACTCGAACCTTGCGACCCGATAAAGGCTCTACGTTGGGCTGATGTAACCTCATACCACTGCCATACCCAAGAATGAAGGCTCACAGGAAGACAATGCACTGTCACTCCTCCACTCCATCCACCCTTTCAACACGCGGGCACAACGTGGACATACCCGTGAGCACTGGAGGAGAGGGATAGGCTAAAGGGACATCTAATTTTAACGGTACAAGGCGACATCATCCTTCGAGGTGCTGGCAACCCATACCAGACAAGAACATAGTGGTGTTTAGGCACTTTTTAAAGGTGTTATGTACTATTTTTTGCACCCAATGGCTTATGGTTCAGTGTTGCTTTTGGCTCAATATTACCAGCACGGGGTGAGGCACATACGAGTATAATCAATTTCATTCCTGAGACGGCGACCCAACCGAGGAACACCATGCTCTTGTGAGAGACCCAACGCCGTCTCAAGAATGAAATTGACTATACTAGTATGCGCCTCACCCCGTGCTGGTAATATTGAGCCAAAAGCAACACTGACCCGTAAGCCATTGGGTGCAAAAAATAGTTTGTCACACCTTTAAAAAGTGCCTAAACACCACTATGTTCTTGTTTGGTATGGGTTGCCAACACTTCGAAGGATGATGTCACCTTGTACCGTTAAAATTAGATGTCCCTTTAGCCTGTCCCTCTCCTCCAATGCTCAATATTACTAGCACGGGGTGAGGCGCATACGAGTATAGCCAATTTCATTCCTATGACGATGGCCCAACCCAGGAACACCATGCTCTTGTGAGAGACCCAGCTGGACATAGTAGGACTCGAACCCTGCGACCCGATAAAGGCACCCTTTAGAGTAAGAAAAAAATTGTGTCTATTGGGATGGAAGTGAGTAAGAAGTAGAAAAGAATGTGTTGACACTTGGGGCATATAGCTCAGCGGTTAGAGCCTTTATCGGGTCGCAGGGTTCGAGTCCTGCTATGTCCAACTGGGTCTCTCACAAGAGCATGGTGTTCCTCGGTTGGGCCGCTGTCTCAGGAATGAAATTGACTATACTCGTATGCGCCCCACCCTGTGCTGGTAATATTGAGCCAAAAGAAACATTGAGCCGTAAGCCATTAGGTGCAAAAAATAGTACGTCACACCTTTAAAAAGTGCCTAAACACCACTATGTTCTTGTCTGGTATGGGTTGCCAGCACTTCGAAGGATGATGTCGCCTTGTATCGTTAAAATTAGATGTCCCTTTAGCCTGTCCCTCTCCTCCAGTGCTCACGGCTGTGTCCTCGTTGTGCCCATGTGTTGAGAGGGTGGATGGAGTGGAGGAGTGACAGTGCGCTGTCTTCCTGTGAGCCTTCATTCTTGGGTATGGCAGCAGTATGAGGTTACATCAGCCCAACCCATACCAGACAAGAACATAGTGGTGTTTAGGCACTTTTTAAAGGTGTGACGTACTATTTTTTGCACCCAATGGCTTACGGCTCAGTGTTGCTTTTGGCTTAATATTACCAGCACGGGGTGAGGCGCATACGAGTATAGTCAATTTCATTCCTGAGACGGCAGGCCAACCCAGGAACACCATGCTCTTGTGAGAGACCTAGCTGGACATAGTGGGACTCGAACCCTGCGACCCGATAAAGGCTCTAACCACTGAGCTATATGCCCCAAGTGTCAACACATTCTTTTCTGCTTCTTACTCACTTCCATCCCAATAGACACAATTTTTTTCATACTCTAAAGGGTGCCACGAATAGGGTATGACTTTTTCACCCCGTGCTGGTAATATTGAGCCAAAAGCAACACTGAGCCATAAGCCATTGGGTGCAAAAAATAGTATGTCACACCTTTAAAAAGTGCCTAAACACCACTATGTTCTTGTTTGGTATGGGTTGCCAACACTACGAAGGATGATGTCACCTTGTACCGTTAAAATTAGATGTCCCCTTAGCCTGTCCCTCTCCTCTAGTGCTCACGGCTGTGTCCTCGTTGTGCCCGCGTGTTGAGAGGGTGGATGGAGTGGAGGAGTGACAATGCGTTGTCTTCCTGTGAGCCTTCATTCTTGGGTATGGCAGCGGTATGAGGTTACATCAGCCAACGCTGGTTAATAAAACTGACAGCTGGTGATCCATTAGTGTCTTGTGTCCTGTGTCTTCCATGAGCCTTTAATAACAAAATTTTTGACAACCTTAAAAAATTTCATTTCTAAATATTTAATTAAAAAATATTTTAATTTATCTACTGCAATTCTATTTCTTGAGGTCAAAACTTCCATTATTCCTTTTCAAAGTATTAAAAAATAAAAACAAATAAACCAAAATAAATATTATAACTGAAGAAAAAGCCTAACATATAAAAACAAGAAGAGTTGCATAATAATGAATGCCTGCTCGTTTTTTCTAATAGATTATAAAATGATTAACCATTGTTAATTTTTGCAATGATTAAGCTTTAAATTGTCAATTCAAAGGACAAGTGCAGCATTAATGCTAATGTGAATGACTACTATTGTTCGAATGACTAATCTGTATAAGTAGATCGAGATTTTTTTTTTCATAACCCTTTAGTGATTCTTATCATGTTTTTCCACACAAATATTTTGGTATGGAAATATTTGTGTTTTTCAAAAGGTTTCACAATTAAAATCAAAATTTCCTGTAATTTATTATAATGGTCAAGAAAGTTTGTCAATCAAAATTCTCAATCATAACCAACTTTTAATGTAATCTATTGTAATTGTCAAAAGAAAGTTTGTCAATGAAAATTCTCAAAAAAGTTTGTCAATCAAAAATTCCCAGTCATAACGAACTTTATTTTCAGATGATCTGGTCATTATCATCAATTACTTTACTCATTACTCATTATATTTCACCATTATTAATATTATAGTATCATTAATATTACAACCAATTTTCTTGTATAATTTATTTTACATATATCGTAAACAACTTTCTTTTTAGATGATCTAGTCATTATCATCAATTATTTACTTGTTACTTATCAGATTTGAAGATTATTAATAATTTAATATTATTAATATCACAACATAAATATTTAATGTGTGCGATCATTTATTTTACTAATAAATATGGTATTTTTTTTCAAATTTATTATTTTTTAAAAATTGTATTTAATATTAATTTAGATTTATCTTAATTTTGTATTTACCAAAAGTTAAAAGATTTTTTTTTTCATTTTAAAATAAGTTTGTATCTCAAGAGATTTGATCCCTCTAACACTTGGTAGATCCCGAGTTAAGATGGATTCACGTTGTTTTAATTCCCCCCTTTAAATAAGTTGTATTCCACATGAATACCATGGAGCAATATCATGAGTTCTCATAAAATTGGAGCTCAAAAACCACCTATAACTTGACTAAGTCAAATTTACCTTAACGAGCTAGCAAAAATTAATAATAATAATAACACACACACACATATATATTTTATAATTGCACCGGGAGAGATGTGTAGGCGCAAATATTTGTAAAATTAAACATTTACATTTATATGTCCCTCAATTAAAAAATAGAGCCCATTATGGCTAGATGTTATAGTGCTTGTAATCTTTGTTCAATTAATGCTAAAAAGTTAAAAGTAATAAAAATAATAAAATTCAATTTGTTATATTGGTCAATTGTAAATTAATAATGGTCGATAGACAAATCATCCTATAGTGTTGCTTTTGTAGGAACTAATAAATTGAGATGTGAAATGCATAAGTAAATTGTTTAGTGGCAAAAGAACTAACATAAATTTTGGTGGTTAGTAACCACTAGTAAGTCTATACATCTACAATTGTAATCTAAGTGACGAGGAAAACATAAATAATAGTGGAAAGTAACTTCTATTAATCATATTTATTTACATATTATTCCTATCCATTTTTTATGCAAAGACTTGCTTAAATAATGGTGGGAAGTAGTTGACAGTAAATATGTTATTTATTTTAGTATAAGCTATTTTCAAGGGTTTTATTTTTGGATCGTTTTTTTGCAAAGCTTAAGAATAAAAAACCACTACACAAATATTTAAAAGTCATACATGAATATTGCAACCATATCCATAAATTGTGGCATAAAATATAGTCCAAACAAAAAATAATATTGAAATATAAATATTTATTTTTCAAAGTTAAAATGACTAAACTAATAGTATCAACCAGCAAATTGAGAGATTTGATCCCTCTAAGGACTTGATAGATACATCTAAGGACTTGATAGATACATCTAGACCAATTAAATTACAATGACAACAAAGTCATACCATGTGCTCAAATTATAATACTTTTTTTTGTAAGTTCAACATTGGTGAGACTACATGATGGTACCATGTATTCAAATTATAATGTTTTTTAACATTGGCGAGGCTACATCATGGTCTTATCAAGGAATAACACCCAAATAAAATGGGAATCGAACCTGTACCTTAACATCACACCTAATCACTCTCTATCCAAAATTCCATAAACATAATCACATTATAATATTAAATCATTAATAATATTATACTTTAATATACTTTATTTATTTATAATATAAAATAATAATAATATAAACTAGCCAATAACATTGAAAGTGATTTATAAAAAAATTGAATTTTAACCGATATTCTCAATACATTTTCTTTAAACTTACCATGCCAATCACACCACGATAAATTCCGCAACAATTTATTGGTGGGTTTAGTCTTGGAATGTAACACAAACAATATCTCTCACCACTCCAACTTTTAAACTAATTAATTATTATTCTCTCCTAATGCAACATCTTTGTAGTCCCACCACATTCTTAAGCATATTAAATTTTTCTAATTGGTGTTTGATTTCGGATTTTATGGACAAGAAAAAAGGACACATGGTTTAGGTATTTTAAATTAAGGTATATTATATTTTGATATTTTATGTGAATTAGATTAAGTAACCGTATAATGATAATGGGGGCGAAAGTGATTTCAATATATCTAGAATCAAATCATTAGTTAAAACAATACATAAATTAATTAATTAATTAAGTTAAAAAAATATTTTTTTACAAATAAATGTTAATTTATTATTAAATAAATATGATATTAATAATTTCTTGCAAATGGAGGTGGATGGAGAGCTCTGAGGTAAAAAAAACCCTAATGGTCAGACGACCATGAGGTAGGCGATGCGGGAACCAAAAACTACAATAAGCGACAGACACTGAAAACAAGAACCAACAACAATGATAGAGGACGGAAGGAGGGGAGAGATCCCCTCATATCGAGATGCAGCAGCAGGGGAAGGCCAGAACAACAGCAACTAGGCGAAAGAAACAAAAAAACCGGGACCTGTCCTTGGAGCACGATGGCAGGTAGACAACAGAGGCAAGTGTGTACCATGTGCGATGGAGAAACCAAGATTCATAATCTCAATGAACAAACTGGAGCGATACAGAAGCTACATGAAAGATCATGCGCTAATCTGCAAATTCATCAGGGTTTGGCTGACGGAAAAGGAACTCACTAGATGGATCCAACAAAAATGGCAACCTCGAGGCCATATTGAGCTAAAGCTGGGAGCAAAAGGCTTCTTCACGGTAATTTTCTCGAACCTGCAAGATAAAGAAAAAGTGTTTGAAAATGGTCCATACTTCCATTATAATGCGGGACTATTTATGAGATACTTGGAGGAATGTTATAACCCAGACAAAGAAAAATTCGTAGCAACCCCGGTATGGGTAAGGTTGTTCAAATTACAAATGGACTTCTGGGATCTTGAAATCTTAGAGGGAATAGGAAATACAATAGGCAGCTTTGTCAAAATCGCTGAAACTACAAAAAAGGGAAGATACACCTCATATGCTAGAATTTGTGTCTATATGAATATAGCTGACCCTATTCCAGATACAGTCGAATTAGAGTATCATGAGGAAGTATGGAAACAAACCCTAGACTATGAGCACATACCTTTCAGATGCAGAAGATGTCATGAGTATGGACACCTGTTCAAGGAATGCCCACTCACAATAGAAGAAGAGGAGCGGAGAAACAAACATCAGAGGAAAAATCAAGAAGACCAGGAAGGGTTCCAAGAAGTAAAAAGCAAAAGAAGACATACAAGAGAGAATCCCAGTGAAGGAAGGAAAACAAAAACAAACCTAGCCAAGCAATACAAATAGCTTTGAAATCCTACAAGAAGAAGAAGAAGACAATGAGGCCCAAACAATGGATTATCAGGGAGAACAGGGAAAGGAAAGCAGCACAAGTCAAGGCAAATCACAGATTAAGAGAAAGGCACAAAGTGAACCAATAGGAAAGGAGGAAAAGGAAGTGGGGGAGAAAATGGAAAACGTAGGAATGGAAATTAACAAAAGCAGAGGAGAAGAACTAAGCACGGAAGAAGTATTTTGGAAACTTCTAGATGAATGGAGAAACCTGGATGAAAGATTCATTCCAGAAGAGCAAAAAATAATCTATAGAGAAACGTTCCAACAGTACCAAGAGAAACAGGGACAGGGAAAATTGGAAATGGTAGAACAACTAGGCCTCCAACAAGATAATATTCAAGACCAACAAAGCAAAACAAAAGGCGGGAAAAAAGAGGCAAGAGGAATATACAGGAATCGATTCAGATCAAGGGAGAAATTCTAGTGAACACTGGAAGAGTAGTGCCGCTCTCGGCGCCAAGTACCCCAATGATAATCACATCCTGGAATATAAGAGGCATGAATAGTAAAGGCAAACAGAGACACTTAGCGGATAGGCTAAGAAAAGAAAAACCCCAACTAATGTTGGTACAAGAAACAAAAATCTCAAGAAGGAAAATGGAGGAAATCCTGAACAAAATCAAACCGAAATATGAATGTATGACCATAGATGCGAAAGGCAGCACGGGAGGCATTGCAATACTATGGAACCCTACAGAAATCTTAGCAGACTACTGGATAGGTATGAAAAGAATACTCACGGGGAAGTTCAGGTTAATAGGAAATAGAGAGTGGTTCCTAGTATCGACAGTGTATGGCCCACATACACCAGTGGAAAGAGGAAGCTTCCTCATCCAACTACAACAGTTAGGAAACCTACATAAAGAAAAGTTGTGGTTGATAGCAAGAGACTTTAACATGACAACATCAAAATATTAGGAGAAAGGAGGACTGCAAAGAGAAAAGCTAGAAATGAAGAGATTCAGGGACCTTCAGGTAGAACTGAAGATGGTCGATATACCAACAATAAATGGAAAATACACATGGAAAAATTGACAAGGAGGGCGTAGAAAAATAGCCTCAAGGCTAGATAGATTCCTAGCAACAAAACACTTCATAGGAAAAGATATCTTCTACGAAGCACCAATTCTCCCATGTCTAGGGTCGGGTCATTGGCCCATCAAATTAGAAATTGCCATGAACCATCAGAACCAGAATAGACCCTTCAGGTTCGAGGCATTCTGGCTGAGAGATCCCAAATTCATAGAAAAAATGAAGAACTGGTGGGAGGAGACTGAGACTGGGATGGAAGGAAGAAATAAAATGCACACTCTGTAACTCAAATTAAAAGATCTAAAAGGAAAGATAAAGAAGTGGAACAGAGAAGAATTTGGAAATATTCAAAAGGAACAAGAAACGCTCCAGATAACGATGAAAAGAATCCAACAGAAAATCATAGATGAAGGGAGAAGTGAAGAATTGGCAGAAGAATAAGGACTGGTGCTAAATAAACTGGAGGAAAGAAGAAAACAAGAGGAAATCTTATGGAAACAAAAATCGAGAATCCAATGGCTAAAAGAAGGGGAGAGAAAAACGAAATTCTTCCAAAAGGCAATGCTGCAGCACGACAACAAAACAGAATATTCTCCCTAAAAGACAACCAGGGCAATAGGATAACACAAAGAGCAGAAATGGAAAATTTGATGGTACAACATTTCAAAGAGATCCTGACAAAACCCAATATCAGAAGGGAGGCTGACATTGAGAGACTCAGTCAACATATCCCCAAATTGGTGACTAGAGACCATAACTTGCCACTCCTAAGGGTAATAACGAAAACAAAGGTGGAAGAGGTAATAAAGAAGATGGAAAAGAATAAAGCACTTGGGCCGGATGGCTTCACCGCAGAATTCTATCAAGCCATGTGGAACTTCATGAGTCAGGATATAGTGAATGCATTAGAAGAGTCCTGATGCATCAAAAGAATGCACCCCGCTTTAAATGCTACCTTCCTAGCCCTGACACCGAAGACAAAGAACTCATAAGAACCAGAAGGGTTCTGACCAATAGCGCTCTGCAACGTCATATATAAAATCCTAGCCACTATAATGGTGAATAGACTAAAACCAATACTACCAGAACTGATATCCCAGGAACAGACGGGGTTTGTTAAAGGTAGACAGATAATTGATGGCATAGTAGTAGCACAAGAAGCAATCCACTTGTTGAAGAATTAAAAAACCAAAGGGATGTTGATAAAACTAGACCTAGCTAAAGCGTATGACAGACTTAGTTGGGGATACCTCCAACAAATCCTAAAGGCATACGACTTTGAGGATAGGTGGGTAAACTGGGTAATGTCAATGATCAACATGCCAGTTATGTCAATACTATTAAACGGGTCACCAACAGAAGCCTTCAATCCAACCAGAGGACTTAGACAGGGAGACCCGTTATCCCCGTTCCTATTCATCCTTGCAGCGGACGGTATAGGAAGACTAATAAAAGCTAAAGTGAATAGTGGACAACTGAAGGGATTACAACTATGGGGAAATGCCCTACCTCTAACCCACCAACAATTTGTTGATGATGTTATGTTATATGGTCAGGAAACACTCAAAGAAGCAAAACAAATAATGGAAATTCTCACGGAATTCACTGAGGCCTCGGGGACAGAAATAAGTAAAGAAAAATCGGAAATTCAATACCAAAGCTTCCTCCCAAGCCTTCCTGGCAAGAACCATGGGTTTCAGAGTCGGGAAATTCCCTACAAAGTACTTAGGCATGTTGTTAAACGACCAACAAAATAGAGTGGCTAATTAGGGAATTCTGATAGGCAAGATGCAAAAAAGAATGCAAAACTGGACATTCAGGGCACTAAACATCTCGAGCCGCATAATCCTGCTCAAATTGGTGCTCCAATCCATACCGATTTATCAACTGACCAGCCAAGCTGCACCCAAAACAATCTGCAAGAAAATGGTAGATATGTTTAAAGAATTCCTATGGCAAGGGTTGAGTAAGATAAAAATTGGGCGCTGCTATCCTGGAATCGGTTAAGTAAATCACTAAAAGAAGGAGGATTAGGCCTGAGAGACCCATACATCCTAAACCAGGTAATGGGGGAAAAGTTGTGGTGGCGCTGGATACAGGGAGGTGACGACCTATGGAAAAAACTGTGGGAGAGAAAATATGAGATGCCCAGGTCCCCAGAAGGTAAATTGAGAAGCCAAACTGAGAGGAAGGGCTCAACAATCTGGAACTTGGCAAGAGCCAATAAGGAATTGATCAGTGAGCATAGCTTCTGGGAAGTAAGAGAAGGGGACAAAGCGAAATTCTGGGAAGAGGCGTGGCAACAGAGAGAAAAACTTAACCAACAGCCCCTACTCCAAGAGATATACCAGTTCACCATCCAAACAGAGGGCGACACAGTACGTAACTACTGGAGCCCAGAGTCGGACGGCTATTGGAGGAAGTGGAAACAAAAGGAAAATTGGCAAGAAGCACCTGTAGAAGCTAACTGGGAAATATATGAAAAGGAAATGGAATCAAGGAAAGTAGCGGTTAAAGAAGGGATAGACACACTAAGGTGGGGAAACATAATTAAAGCTATGTTCACAATAATAGAGGGATACTATTTAAAAGCAAAATACAACAAACACACAGAAACAAAAAAATGGGAAAGCATATGGAAAACAAAAACATGGCTGAAGGTGACATTCTTTACCTGGATATTGAGCCACAGGAGAGCGCTAACATGGGACCAGTTGAGGAAAAAAGGAACGCACGGCCCATCGCGATGCGCCCTCTGTCGAGAACAGGAAGAAACCATGGAACATCTAACCAATGAATGCATGGTCAGCAGCAACCTGTGGAGACAACATCAACAACTCTTTGAAATCAGTGACAGAGACATAAACAACATGAAAATAACGATTGAGAATTGGAGAAACAAACCTTACCAGAATCCAATCCTGAACAGAGCGTGGAACCTATCTTTAGGATTCATCCTGTGGAACATCTGGAAAGAGCGGAACTGCCTGATCTTCAAGGAGGACGGTAGAGCAAAGAATGGGATATGGAACCAAATCATCCAAAATATAAGAGAGACCATCCTCACAGAGAGGTGGTACAAGGAGAATTGGAAAACGGACCAAACAGAGACAAGAATAATGACACGACTGCAACTAAAGCCTAGTATGACAAACATGATAGCAAGGAAACACCATAATAACGAGGTGGAAGAGGTTAATCACTACAGAAATCCTCAATAGGGGTTCATCAAGTTGAATTTTGATGGGGCTGCGAAAGGAAACCCAGGAGAAGCAGGGATTGGTGGAGTATTTAGAGATGACAGGGGAACGACGCTCAGGATCTACACGATGGACTGCGACAACGCAACAAATAACGAAGCAGAGCTTCATGCTTTGAAAAGAGGGCTAGAAATTGCCATATGAGAGGAATACCACAAGCTTCAGGTAGAAGGAGACGCGAAACTAGTAGTGGACATAGTCAAGCAGCTTCAGCAAGGAACACCAATAGATAAAAGTGGAAGAGGTAATAAAGAATCCCATTAGTTTATATATATATATATATATATGAATCGACAACTGGGTTAGTCTCATACTCGCATGACACAGGGTTGATTATGACCTCTATCGCTATATCCGTGGGGCGTTGTCTAACGAGGCCACAATTTTTCTTAGATGACTAATTTGTCGCTGGAATTCGACAAAAGAAATCCAACAATGGGAGTGCTTAAATAATTTTTTTGATGGTGGAAATGGATTCGACAACGTCAATAACCCCTAGGGCACCCAAAACCCCGAAGCTTGATAATTGTAACCTGGATGTTCAAAAATTTCCACTGGATTTTCTCAAAATGATTTCTGAATTTGTATTGTTTTCTGGGCCAAAACGTGGCCTATTTAGGCTATGTGTACCTCTGGGGTCTATGACCTGTCCTCCTCTCGATATATCGAGCTACTCCTGGGGATTTGAACCTTGAATCTCTTTGTTTACACAATACTTCATATAACAATGATCACCAATTAAGTTGCACCCTAGGGACAGTTCCATGTCATATATTAATTCCTTCATATTGAATGATTAAAAGAATTAGCCATTAAGAAATTTGACCTTTCTTAAAGTTTGATACATCCATGTTTAAAATGAATCTAGATTGGTTTAAACATTTATTTATTTTTGTTATGTACAATAAATTTATGCTAATTTTTGTTTTAGTTGTTATCACATTGTTAATTTTATATATATAGGCGTAGTCTAACTAATAGAGGAATGACTTTCTGGCCAAAATCTTACAATACAATTTTTCTAGTGATATTGTGGTTTCTTGTTGTTTAAAATATACTTCTGAATGCATAAATGGATTCAACGCCCCGAAAAACCCATGAGGCATTCGATATTTGCAAATTAAACAAGTTAAACTTATGATTTAACAAAAATTGTAATAGATTTTAAACAAAATTGATTAGAAAATATATTTGGAAAAAGACCATTTCATCTATTATTATCCACACACTCAAGAAAGAGAATTATGCAATGGGTATGACGCTAACTTTGTATTAATTCAGTCAAACATGCCAAATATTTTTCAATTAACTAAATTTTAACTTTAGGAAATTGTTTTTCTTTTTTTTGCAAATTATTTTATTCTCATTTATCTCTCATGGGATTGGTTGTTCATTTGTAGATGTTATTGGTCAATGCTTCGACTGGAAAACCCTCTACAAGAGTACAAGGGTGGTAGAAGTACGGGGTTCCACAGGAGTACAAGGGTGGCAGAAGTACGAGGTTGATAGGAGTTCATAATCCTCTACAGGGGTACAAGGGTGGCAGAAGTACGGGGTTCTACATGAGTACAAGGGTGGCAGAAGTACGAGGTTCGTAGGAGTTCATATCACCATGTGATGTTGACTGAGCTTTAATGGTTAAGAGCATGTGTTTCCTCCTAAGAGGTCACAGACTCAAAACTAGAGGGGGGTAGAGTATGTATGCCTTCGTAGACTTAACAGTCAAATCGTTGTGTGGAGGTGGGTCCCTTGTCCCACAAACAAGGGGGTCTCATATACCAATTTGGTATCTGGCTTGGCCATGACCTTAAAATTGGATAATAATGATAATAATAATAATAATAATGTTTGGCTCATCTTATCATTGACACTATTATCATTACATCTAACTTCATATAACCAACAATTACTAGCACACTTCTGCCTACCAGATCTGACTCTCTCTCTTCCATGAAAATTGCATGAAGTGCACAAAATATCTATTGGCTTTATTGTGAAGTTCGACGAATTTATGAGGAGATAGACATAATTTTGCTATTGTTTATCCTCAGCTAGATCCAACATTGAAAGCTAATAATCCCACACAACCTACTTCCATGTACAACATTTTGATAAACATGCTGACTGTTATTGACCAAAAGTACTCATTAATCACTGATTGTATGACCCAAAATACTTTGACATCTCGATAGTGATTGATAGCATGAATCGTGCCATACACTGATTGAAGTAAACTTTACGACAACTATGTCTTGGAGATTAAAACTGATCTGAACATGAAATGGCTCCATTGTTTGCACCAGCCTAACTTGCAACCTGCAACAATGATAAAAAATTCTGATATCAATTTATGTACATCACCTGAAAGATTAGTTTGACTATTTGTATATTTGGGCTTCCCAATGAAGATGTAAAATGCAAGATATTAGAATTGCATTTTGTATAAAGCATAACAATATCTTCTATAACAAATTTTGGTGAAATACTGGTATTTCAATTCAAATCTCTCTTGTTTGTGTGTTCAAGTCCTTGTTTGAGGTAAATGATGGTACTCTCCATGAGTACTATCAAACATTTTAGCAAATTTGGAGTAAAAAAGAATTGCTCAGGACCAAATAATTAATAGAATAAAGTCTTTAATGAGACATATTTCAATTTTCATGATACATCTAAAATTTTGAAATTTCTATGCTAATAGCAAAGTTTAAACAATTTAATATCAATGCTTATGATGAAAAGACAAAATTTATATTCAAACTCTAGACTCCTACTGATTTCTGAAGTAATTGCTAGTCAGTTTGTTTAGTGGGCTTCTTTATTTCAAGTCAAGTACATGTTTAATAGGAAGATTACATTATTAGAAATTAAAATATTATTTTTATTTTGAGATTGCGAAGTTCTTGGCTCAAATGTAACTCTTCCGTGTTTATCAGGCACCTACATTCTCATTATAACTGAATGCATTATATCTTGGGAGGTATGCATAATTGGTTTCTTTGTCCATATTAGACAGAAATATCATTGTAGTTTGACCAGTGTGTGTTTTTAGCATAAACGATAACTATCTCTATTTCTTTTAATGAAATGAATGCGTGAGTTATTTGATATCTTCTGGTTTTAGGTTGTAATAGAATTTGTTGACAAGGAAAGGGCAGAAGTTTCCTTAGTAATTACATAAAAAATTTGTAGGAAATCTAAGAATGGCTTGGTTTTGTCAAGGTGGTATGTAACATGGTTGTTTTGGTATTGTTATTGTGATGTATAATTTCGTTTGTTAAAAGAAGAAAAATGATTATACCATAGAGAGGTGCATTCCATATATGATAGGTAACATATATTCACATCCAATTTTTTTTCTTCTAGAGAATAAATGTCATTTGATAATAAAATGAGTGGACAATGGCTTTTACTGATGCTTTACTGATTTTCTCATTTGGATTGATCTTGAGGTTTCTATATCTACTTGAACATCTTGTATGGAAAAGTAGCAATGACACATTTTACTCTTCATCTGACCTTTATTTCAATGCACCTTTATTTTTTCTTCCATTCTCTTTTTCTAAGAATTTTCATGCTACTTTAACTATAAGTTAATACCTTTTGATGAGTATCTTGTGAAAATAAAACCAAAGAATGCAATATGCAATCTTAACAAAACCACTAAGGGTAAATTACTTATAAATGATCAAAACACCAACACTATCTTAGCCTACTTTCTCTCACTAACTAGACGAGAAGTAAACACAAATCTAAGGACTCCATAAATCTGCCACACTTGTGTTGTGACATATTTATAGGATAAAAATAACATATTTAATAATAACAAATATTTTGATTTACCAATATTTAAATTGAGTGACAAGAACTAATTACTATGTAGTACTTCTTAAACTACACATATATAACACCATATTCCCTATATTAAATTAATAAACAATTTATTACTCTAAATACAATAATACTTCATTTTCCTCACATACAAAAATTTATTGAATTTCAAATTAAGTAAAATTTATTATTAAATTTTAAATTAAGTAAAATTTATTATTAAATTTTAAATTAAGTAAAATCCATTAATATCTTTTAGGTAAAATTCTGTTAAGACAATCTTAACATTATTATGGAGCTTGATATGTTTTTAATAATAATACATGCCACTGAATTTCATTCAAGTGAAAACATATCCTCAAATAACCAATTCCATACGCCATTGATGTTAAAAATGATATTTGTGCGTCATTATCATTTTTATTAATTTCAATAATTGCGCAATGGACTTCTCCACATGCATAGGATATTAATTAAGAAGCCATCAATAAAATTATTATTTTTTTCAATCCAAAAGTTATTAAGCTATATAGTAGTGTAATTGTCACTTAATTTAAATATAATTAAATTAATGTAAAAAGTTATGAATATTTGATAAAGGGAAGTTTATATAAATCTATGCCGAAATTAAAACTAGAAGAAAAAGAGGTGATATTGAAAAACAAGAAATTAGAAAAAAAAGGAGTGTATAATTAATTATAAAGAGTCAAAATCTACATTGATGTCTTATATTTTTTTAAGATTAGAAATAAATATTTAGGAATATTATTTTATAATTTTAAAAAGCAACCCTTCATAAGTCATGGTCAATAATAAAAACTTGTCATTTAATGACTAAAATAAGCCATGAAGGACAATTTCACAATCAAATTCCACCCTTCATGGATATCTTAATTTGATTTATGAAAGGGACAATAACTATCTACCAGGTAGAGCTTTTACTTATAAAGTTAAAGAATTTTACATTCAATTTGAATTTTTTTTAATGAATGGTTTGAACAAGTTATGCAATTTATATATATATTTTTTTCCTTTATAAATATACCCAATTTTATGAATTTTCTTTTAAATATAAATATTGAGTTTTTCGTCAAATTTAAATTACTAACATAAAAATCTTACATAAATAACTCCTGGTATAAACTAGTGAACTTGATTCTTTATTTTTGAATTTAAAAATAATAAATTAATGTCATTTTCTATTACTTATTTTTAAAGCAATGATAATTTATAAAACTTTAATATTAAATTATTAAATACATAATTTTATTTATTTATTATATTGTTATATTTATGATTTCTAATCTTTATAATTTTATTTATTTATTATATTGTTATATTTATGATTTCTCATCTTTATAGTTATAGATGAAATATATTTATACATGAATTGTTTTTTAACTTTTACAACAAAACTTAGTGATTATAATTTATTATCAAATAAAAAAATCAACAAAGCCTAGTGATTATAATTTATTATGAAAAAAAATAAAAAATTTATTAGTTATATTAATAAATCAGACTAAGACGTCCCAAGCAATTTCCAAATGTCAAAACTAATTGCATCTAAAACGAACCCACCGCCTTTATCTTAAGTTCATTGAAAAATATATTTTTTGTCGTGCGCGTTTCTTTTGGATTAGTATATAACTAGCATTTGCACCAGATGTTGCAAAGGAAACGCCGTAAGGCATAAAGTGCAGAAATCCATTATCCATGTAGTGTGTGCATTATTCAAGAAGGTGGATCTCTCTAAATTTGTTGCAAACATTTATGTTGTTGCATTGCTAATTTATTTAGAATCTACTACTACCTCCTCTTCTTGGAATATAATTGTAGATATGGGTCTCCTGATCTCTTGCAAACATTCTGGTCTGATGATTGTTATAGCTATGCATCCCATGAATACTATGGAGATTTTAACGCAAACCCCAAAGCATAATGAACAAAATTGATGCAACTATGAATTTTTCCAACCTTCAGTCCTCCTCTGATTGTGACCTCTAAGCCACATTTCAAGTTTACCAAAGCAAACCCCAAAGCATAATGAACAAAATTGACGCGGCTATGAATTTTTCCAACCTTCAGTCCTCATCTTATTTTGAACTTTGGCAAGAGACCTTTTAATAGTAGGCTAAAAGATTATTTTGAATGTCTTACAAGTCACAAGTGGGACAGGGGACTAGTTCATTATGGTATATGGGATCCAGAGAATTATCAAAATGGATTTACAATGCGGAGAAAAGATTTGCAGGAAGCTTGAAGCTTGAATTCAATGCCGAGGCCACATCATGTAAGAGTACGAAAGATATGTAATTGACAAGTTTAATATAATAGCCGATGAGGGGAGGTTCCCCTAGTTAACTTATGACACCAAATCAAGAGGTGAATTTAGACATTGTACTTCTACTTCCTTGAAAAGCTTGTATGGAGATGAGATTGATGCATGATTAGGTTATTTTTCCTTCTCAACTCTGTATGTGGAATTGGGTTTTCTAGCTTTGAATAATGAGGCAAGGGAAGTTTTCATGAATTGTAGATTGTAGGTTATTTTAGGAATAAAGACATTTCTGATTGAGAAATGACTGTGTTATGTTTGATTGAATTACACATCATTGAGACTTTACTAAAACATCCAATAATATTAACATTTATTAGAATTCTGATGATTTGCCTTATTTTGGAGTGACTCCAAAATGCTACACCTGATCATTGTTCACAGTGTATTGGACCATAGTCTTTGATAAAATTGCTTTACAACTCATGCTGCTGCTGCCTCTTTAATTCTTTTCATTTGCAAATTGCACCATTTAAGCTCAGCGATATTCTGGTGATGGAACATATAAATTTTACTATACAATCCTCCCTGCGACCATCTCTAAATCCTGCAGGCAGTGAGCAAGGCTCCCCACACCCCACCATTTAAGCTTAGCCATATTCTGGTGATGGAACATATAAATTTTACTGTACAATCCTCCCTGCTACCATCTCTGAATCCTACAGGCACTGAGCAAGGCTACCCACACCTGAAAATCAATTTTGAAGGGAATCTTTTTAATAACGGCATGTGCATCATCCAATTGCCCTGCACGGACAAGAAGATCAACCATACAGGCATAATGATATAGCCCAGGTGTGATACAGTAAGAACAAACTGGCAATATCATTTCAGCTAAATTTGGTGAGCTCAGAGGTGTGTTTGCCTCTCAAGCCCAATTATTGATGCTCTAGAATCTGAATTGGGCAAAACTTACTGATCTGATGTTGTAAAGTTGAGGATCGTTGAGAAAAGATCCATGAACATAAGAACAAACTTCATGATTCGATGGGACCAGTTTTCACTCCTTTGAATAGAGGTATGAATGTAAACAAGACAGTAAGGCCCTTCAGGTATTTCATTTGAGATCTTATCGTAAACATATTTCTGTAGCCTACAAGAGGAGCTGCAGACATAAATATAAACTTCATCTCTTAGTGGAAGGCGTGGATAATCTGAAAAGGGAGATATATGGTAGAGTCCAAATTTTTATTCCTGATTTATTTAACATGCTTCAAAAACAATACATAGTTCATATAAAAGGAAAACATCCCAATCTGAACTGAATTGAAATAGCAAACATGGAATGGCAACAGGTTCAATGGAGCAATCAGTTAACAGACAGAGCTCAACCACTAACAATCCACTTTGGAAACAAACCACCTTAATGCAATAAATAATTCGACTGAATTTTTAATGTGCCAACCAATTGGTAAAAAACATTGAGCTACAAGAGGTGCCATTACCAGATAGCTTAATAAACTTATCAAACACAATAATCCTTTTGTAGTATCGATTAATAACCATAAAAACTAAAACCTTAAAAGTCTACTCTGGCAATTTCAAGATGGCTCAGGGGTCACTACAATATAGTTGTATCCTTGTGGTAAAATGGAAAATCGAATTGTTCATCGATTTCAAGATGGCTCAAGGGTCACTACAATATAGTTGTATCCTCATGGAAAAATGGAAAATGAAATTGTTCATCGATGGCATGGAATTGAAATAGTGCTGGCCTAGGTTGAAGATATGGCACAGTGCTTGGATATAGATACAAAGAAGAAAGAGGAAGAATATATTGCAAAAATGTTAAACAAGACCTTATATTATTATGCACGCAGAAAATAAAACCGCAAGCATAACAATTTTGGGAGAATTTATGCAGTGGCAACTGCAATAGATGTATAGATGAAGATACAAAGGGAGAAAGAGGGGAAGAGGAAAAACCAAATTCTATGTATTAGAGATGGAAGAAAACTCTTAGCCCAACACCAATAATTTCTTCACTCTACAAGCAATACAAACTCTTAAATATATTCTTCTGTCCAATATGATGTCTTAAATATATCCTACTGTCTGAAGCATACTTTTCATAATATGATCTTACCCTATGCCTTTCATGGCTTTCCTCTAGTTTAGTGTGCATGCTCCTGCAAGATGGACTTGATATAGGCATATAGGCTGTAATTTATGTTTGGATCTACACCTTACCATTCCAAAAAAATGAATACAATTTTTTTTTGATAACCACCTAAAATACTTTTAGAATTTTTTTGTTAAAGTCTACAAAAAAAACTAGGATTCCTTCAGAGAACTTCTCACCTAGGACTCATGGTGAAGCCAACTTCTTGGGTAAGCCATGATTTATTCAATTATGTTTGATCTAAACTTTTTGAAAATATTGGAGACCATTGAATAATTTTTTATGTAGTGGGATGGTGATTTAGAGTGCACTTGTTTTGAATTTATTTCTGTTAAAGTGAACACACTAATTTCTTACATGATATTTAATTTTTTTATTGCTATTATCTTTGGATATCTAATCCCAACCATTCCAAATTTATTTTCTATTATTGACAAATCAAAAATGAAATTTCATTGACAACTGAATCCCCTTCAGCAGTATAACTATCAGATCCCCCTTCCTCTCCCCCTTCCCCCTAAAAAAAAAGAGTGTAAGAGTTGGACTTGGACTTCGTGGAAACTCAAAAGTTTAGCAAATATTTGGCAACAGGTCAACAGAGGCTTGCCTAGAGCGTAAGAGTTGGACTTGGACTTGGCGAAAACTCAGAAAAAGTTGAGCAAAAACTCAGCAACACAGGTCAACAGAGGCTTGCCTGGTTGGTAAAAGTAAGGTGCCGTTATGCCCCACCAGGTTTCAAGTGTCCATGGCAACGTCTTTCCTCCTTGGGTACCTTGTATTTGTGTTTGAGGTTGGATTCAGGTGCAAGTCTTGGGCAACTTTGGTGGAATACGTAACCCCTCACGAGTCACTGGCAGCTTCTTAGATAAAAAAATCCCAATTCGAATGTTACAAGCTAGCTACAACAATTGCAATACTCCCAGATTCGGAAGGGAGAACTTGCTGCACTGGGATAGAAGGAAACTGCTCACACATAACAATCAAAACGAAGAAACCTCTGCAAAAGAAATCACTCGAAGGGAGAGCTTTTATTTTGGCATTTGTATTTGGCTCAAAAACAACATTTTAAATGGAGAGAGATTCAACCATGAAAAGAACATAGTGAACTTAGAAAAATACAAAAAGCACTACTACAAAGGAAAAAGGATAAATACCAGTTACACATACAAAGTTTTAGGTCTTCTCAACTTTTCCTCAGTCCTAGCAATTGGGTTTACTAATTTGAGGGAAAATATTTCTTGTAATAGGCACGTTTGATCAACAATTGAGGTGTTGGGCGTTTCATTTTTCTAGACATTTTTGTATAGCAAACTCCTCACCTTTCCGTGTTCTAGTTTTCCGACCACTCCTCACCTTTCCATGTTGTAGTTTTCCAACCACCACGTCCACTGCATGTGAAGGAACTCATGGCAACTTGTCACCTAGGACTCATTATGGTGCAGTCAACTTCTTGATTAATCCATGATTTAATTAAATTATGTTTGTGGTATGGTAATTTAGAGTGCACTTGTTTTGAATTTACTTTTGTTAAGGTGTGTACACTAATTTCTTACATGATATTTAATTTTGTTATTGCTATTATCTTTAGATATTTAATTAGTTTGTATTGCGGGCTAATGAAATTGAAGTTTTATGTAGGAACATTTAGTTGATTGAGGCACCCCCAGGAGACTGGAAAACAAAATTCTAAATGGAGAGACTTTCAACCATGACAAGGTTGACTATCGGAAAGTGTCATGCAAGTTTGTGGAAAAAAATATTCTAAATGAAAATACTTTCAACCATGACAGGGTTGATTGTCTAAAAGTGTCATGCAGGTTTGTGGAAAACAACATTCTAAATGGAGAGACTTTCAACCATGACATGGTTGACTGTCTAAAAGCATCATGCAGATTTGCGTGATAACATGTATTAGAATGGATATTCTCACAATTATACCTATTGACATTGAATTTGTGGTTTTTACTGTATAAAATATTTTTGAGCCAACACATTAAAACTTATTAATGTTCAACAAATAACCACAAAAACATAAAACATATCAAGTTAAGATAAGATAAACATATTAATGTTCAAGAAATGCTCACAAAACAGTACAATGCAGTAGTGAGAAAACAACCAGTAAGAATATGCCAAAAAGCATGCATATCAAGGCAGATACCTAATGACAAAAAGCTAGAAACTATAAATGAACTATCAGAGCTAAGGTAAACTATTGAAAAAAATACATGAACTATCATCACACTAACAACAGTTTGAATAGATTTAACAGGTGGACAGTCTTTCAGGTTGATTGTCTAAAAGTGTCATGCAGATTTGTGGAAAACAACATTCTAAATGGAGAGACTTTCAACCATGACATGGTTGAATGTCTAAAAGCATCATGCAAATTTATGTGATAACATGTATTAGAATGGATATTCTCACAATTATACCTATTGACATTGAATATGTGGTGTTTACTGTATAAAATATTTTTGAGCCAACACATTAAACTTATTAATGTTCAACAAATAACCACAAAAACATAAAACATATCAAGTTAAGATAAGATAAACATATTAATGTTCAAGAAATGCTCACAAAACAGTACAATGTAGTAGTCAGAAAACAACCATTAAGAAGATGCCAAAAAGCATGCATATCAAGGTAGATACCTAATGAAAAAAAGCAAGAAACTATAAACGAACTATCAGAGCTAAGGTGAACTATTAAAAAAAATACATAAACTATCATCACACTGACAACAGTTTGAATAGATTTAACAGGTGGACAGTCTTTCAGACTCAAGTCATCAATGATGTTCCTTCCTGTTAATGATGTTCCTTTCTCCAACTCCCTAGAATCATCCAATTTGTTAAGAATACAGTGTTATTTAATTTTCGTGCTTTGAATCAAATGACATGCAAAATACACATGAATGTTCTAGAGAATGGCTTTGACACTTCCTTTCAAGAAAGAGGAAAAGAGCTCACAAGCATGTAAATGCATTACGACACATCACAAGTTCAGATCGCCAGTTAATGTAGTTCATGGGAAGCAAAAATAAGAATCCCAGGCACTAGAAATACATAGCTTAATACAAAGGGCATGCAAATCCCATCATATCATGTGAAATACTAATGATAATGATGAATATAAGAAGTTACAAATAGTACAACGTACTACTTATCTACAAATAACAAAAATAAGAATCCCAGGCACGAGAAATACATAGCTTAATACAAAGGGCATGCAAATCCCATCTTACATATGTCCATGTCATGTGAAATACTAATGATAATGATGAATATAATAAGTTACAAATAGTACAACGTACTATTTATCTACTACAGAGATGAATGCCCTAATCCATATGATAGTTATATGTTGCCCTAATCCCTGGTGTATCATCTTTAACATACAATTATCACATGCAAATTAGGCTAAAGGCTTATCTGAACAGATAATAAACAAAAATTGCATAATATTTCACAGTATTTCACTGGGATAATAAACAAATATTTCATATCCATGTGGAATTAATTAAGCAAAAGATTTATATACACTTTCAAATAATAGGGAACATTTTGAATACACAAATATGGGATTATACAATGATGAATCTAATGTGGAAAGTTATATGTTCATTTCTGAAAGAGAAAGTGAACATGCACAAGAAACAAAGATGGAATGTTGCTTATAATTCCCAACTATTAGAAAAGAGTTACTGCTCTTATCGTATTAATGTACCTGCAATCCAGGTTGTTTATGTGAAGAATACAATATGACTCATAGAGGCAAATGAATATGTAACTATCTACATAATACTGAAAACACATCTATTCATCTGCACAACACCTTGTACATACATTTTTAATCTTTTGGTGGCCTAATTTACAGACCCGATCAATGGAATACAATAATACTATTCATGCTTTCTAGACGAGGAATCAATCTCATCTAAACAAAAGGCAGAATGCATAATACTAGCATATTTTTCCAGATGAAGATCGATCTCATCTAAACAAATAGACAGGAAAGAATGGCACTTGTCTTGGTGTGATAGTATGAACAAATATATGTGTGTTTCAAAAGAAAGGTGTCATACATTCATTGATTTTTCCTGCCTGGGGGAATGAGGAGGTGAAGGACCTGAAGGTGAAACGCCTGGAGGAGGTATTGGTACTCCAAATACTTGTGGTTGTGTTCGAATATCTTGATGACCCCTTGCTCTACCAAGAAAGTAACAACACACACAAATGGCAATAACAAGAATGACAAATGGGATGGAGATCACCAAAGTGAAAGCCATAAAGAAGATGCAGCTGAGAAAAACCTGAATATATAATTGTATCTCGTTTACGAGTGTTCTCCCTTCCCTACACAATCCAACAAGATTAATAAGACCTTACTGCAAAAAATTGCTAGCATATTTATCCCAATCAATGAACATAAAACATGATCCTCTCCAATCAGCCAATAATCTTGTGAAAAGATTATTCCCATGAACAACCATATTCCCTAGAAAGGCAAGAAACTATTCAAATGAAAACCCAATAATCTTGCACACATACAATTTCTTCCTTCCATAAGACTCTACATTTTTCCTTTTTTTTTCGCTTCATATTTTTAAACATGATCTATTCCATTCAGCGAATAAAAAAATTCCTGCAAGAACCTTACATCATACAATTCCTTTATTCATGTTTTTATGAGGCAAAGGAGGTCCAGATTAAGATACAAGGCCATTTTACAACTATTTCTTGTCACAACTCTACTGAAGGGCAGTCGTGAGCATTTCAAATCTATCTAGAGTGCCTAACCTGATATCGATTCCCCACTTCCTGTGGTGACAGAGATTACCAAAATGCCTGAAGATTTACCCAAATAAGGGGTAACTAAGATTCATCAATTCTCCATTCTAGAATCCATAGTTATTCAACAACAACTCATTAGATTCACTTAAGAAATGGTTGTGAAAAGCTAGATGTATGAATAGAATAAGGTAAGGGGAATGTTATTTTCATGTAATTATGGCAGCTTGTAGTCTTTGAATGGATGACAACTGAATCCCCTTCAGCAGTATAACTATCAGATCCTCTTCCTCTCCCCCTCCCCCCTAAAAAAAAGAGTGTAAGAGTTGGACTTGGACTTCGTGGAAACTCAAAATTTTAGTAAATATTTGGCAACAGGTCAACAGAGGCTTGCCTAGAGCGTAAGAGTTGGACTTGGACTTGGCGAAAACTCAGAAAAAATTGAGAAAAAACTCGGCAACACAGGTCAACAGAGGCTTGCCTGGTTGATAAAAGTAAGGTGCCGTTATGCCCCACCAGGTTTCAAGTGTCCATGGCAACGTCTTTCCTCCTTGGGTACCTTGTATTTGTGTTTGAGGTTGGATTCAGGTGCAAGTCTTGGGAAACTTTGGTGGAATACGTAACCCCTCACGAGTCACTGGCAGCTTCTTAGATAAAAAAATCATAATTCGAATGTTACAAACTAGCTACAACAATTGCAATACACCCAGATTCGGAAGGGAGAACTTGCTGCACTGGGATAGAAGGAAACTGCTCACACATAACAATCAAAACGAAGAAACCTCTGCAAAAGAAATCACTCGAAGGGAGAGCTTTTATTTTGGCATTTGTATTTAACGCGATGAGTGTGTCCATTGCCCTGTGAGTTGAATAACCAACAAGTTAATTGTGGTCAAGGTCTGACCTGAATTTTTTTGTCGGTCCGTCTTGGTGTTGGTTAGTATGACTGGCTAAAACTTGAAACTTTGACCCCAGGGGTTGGATACATTTGAAAAGAACTCAGATCATTAGAATTTAAAAAAAAAAGAACAGATCAATGCCACACTTTACTTTGCCTGGAAAAAACTCACCAGAAAAACCACATCACAGCATGAGCAGATTAACTCAAGAGTACTCAAACGACCTGGGCGTTTTTTCCCCAATTTACCCTGAGCAATTCAAACAGGGCTTTTAAAAAATAAACAAATACTATGATATATTTAATGAACAATAAATAAAATACTATGATATATTTAGTGAACACCCTCTCCGACAACGAACCCTGCAAAAGAAAATCCAGCAACAATCTTATATCCATGCAATTCCCTCCTCAAGGGAGCATACTTTTGTCCTTCGCTTTTATTCTTAGATTTTATTTAATAAACACAACCCTCCCTGATCAGGAAATCAGCATTTCAAAAAAACCCAGCAACAATACTAAATTCACATAATTCCTTTCCCTAACAAACCAAAATGTCTTCTTCTGTTGATGAACAAGGAACAATCATCCTCAGAAAACCCATAACTTCCCCCAACAAGAGAATTGAGGTTAGAAATACAAACTATTCACTGATCTCATCCAATCAATATACCGCTTTGATCGCATCCTTTTCCAAGCCATAAAACCTTGATTTCTTTTAATCAAGAAGCACATAAATTATGCACATCAATAAAAACATGGCACTATTGAACAACAAATTCCTACTATTCCTTAAAATTTCGTTCATACAGACTGAAAAATACACAGCTGACATGAATTCCTTTCCCTAACAAACCAAAATGTCTTCTTCTGTTGATGAACAAGGAACAATCATCCTCAGAAAACCCATAACTGCCCCCAACAAGAGAATTACTGTTAGAAATACAAACTATTCACTGATCTCATCCAATCAATATACTGCTCTGATCACATCCTTTTCCAAGCCATAAAACCTTGATTTATTTTAATCAAGAAGCACATAAATTATGCACATCAATAAAAACATGGCACTATTGAACAACAAATTCCTACTATTCCTTAAAATTTTGTTTGATGTACGCTTTGCAGTGGAGGGACCTATGCGGGCAGCAGCAGCTGCTGCTGCTTTCAACTTATTGGCTTTCTTGAACTTTTGTGTATGTTCCCCAAGTATGGTCCAATAATATTCCTCTGATATGTGCTTCTCAAAGTCATCATCATCTTCATCATTGTTGTCTGCATCTTTCCGTGCAGATGAGTTATAACCAGCCTCTGGTTCAACATGGTACCGTTTTCTTTTTAAAGCCATCTCTGATGGTAAATCCGATGGCCTCTCAGCCCGACCACCATTTATTTGTGCAAGCACTGTGTCATAACCTGCTTCATTAAAGTCAAAAGAAACAGAGCATAATGATCAGAGATGTTAATCAAATTATCCCAACCCAACCACTGTTACATTGTTGTTAAACAAGCAAGTAAAGAAATTTCATACAATGATCTCTACCTAGTTATGATGGACAAAAACAAGGGAAGCCCAAAAACACCCCAATAGATTTCTATAATTCAAAGTAACAAATCAACATCATCTTTATGGCACCTTTAATTCCATTACTCTCATCTTGAATACAGCCATTGGAAATTCAATACCAGAAACAGGGACCTTTCATGAGGGAGAAGGTGGCGTTATTCTTCTGGATAGCTAGAAAACTAAACAATCAAGGCTAACTAATCAGCACTCACAAAATAAATAAAATGGTGAATATTGTTGTAAATAAGTTTCCCCGACTAGCGGGGCCAATCACTTCAAACAATTTATAAATGGATGATGAATATCTTGCGGCAAAAACAAAGGTAATTGACACAAAGGTGTATGAAAGGTTCGTGTAACAGACAAGAGTATATGGCCTTCCCACAGGCTACAAGAAGTTCTACCCTGTTAACAGCAGTAGCAATTTTAATGTGCGGGTTAAAAAGTAGAGCTTCCCATTCCAGAGAGTTTGGAGATTCAATACAAGGAACGCGACAACTTTCAATGGGTACAAGCCTCGAGGTAGCATTACTCTATGGGCTAGTCAGAAACACTAAAAATTCAGTATTGGCTAATCAACAGCCACAAAATTCATAAAATGACAAAAATTGATGTGAACGAGTCTAGGCCGGGCCGTGAAGCAAATCATTTTAAACAGCGATAAAATAGGATTACAAATCTCAGGGGGCAATAATGGAGGTAATTAACACCAAATACCACCAAAGGGTCATGCAACAAACAGTACTACACATACGATGGCCATTAACCCACGCGGCTACAGTTTGGATCTTGTGCTCGGAGGGCGACCGTGATTGTCCAGGCTAAGATACAGCTAGATTCTTGTTCCTGCTACTAAAAACTAATGCAATCACACCTACCGGTGCCTACTGGATCTTGTTATGCTCATACCTCCCAGTGCATATGCAATAAATAAATATAATTTAAACAAACAAACATAAAAGAACACGGTTGTCGTATTTCATTTGGGAATCGAACTGACGAACAATGGGTAGTCAATATCTCGAGTGCCTTGAGGCTCCTTACGCTAGAATAAACCTACTAAACTTATAAGAACAGTGGAGAAATCTAGGTTTTGAGGATATGCGGGGGTTTGGACCTGGCCATATCTTCTTCTACCATATTTCCAATGCTATGCCGCTTGCTTGCTTCCTGTTTATTCTGAGATACCACTTACCCCGTGTGAAAACCGACTTTATCAAACGGGATCACCCAGACACAACAAGAAGATCATGCCCAAAGGTATGGTGATGGGCCGGCTCGATACTTCCGGCCTTGAATTTGACAATGGCAGCAGTAGGGCTTTCTCGCACGATGCTCATGGATCCCCTGGGCATGATATCCACATCCTGGAAGTTTCTCGTTTTGCTTAATGAACAGAGAGCGCAGGAGGATTCGGAGTGCAGTGCATGCTTGCCAGATGCCAGATGCGATGCGCGGCGAGGGATAATGAATCGAACACTTCGAATCAAACGGTGAATATTAATTCCATCGTCTAACAACGAAATCAATGGCGCAGGAAGGTACAGAGTGGCACTGGAGGGGAGTTCTTCCCAGAGGAACGCCTTACGACATAATTATGAATTATCATACTCACTTATTAATAAGTTAATTCCGGTTATTATTAAATAAATTTAAATTTTATTTTATAGGAGACCAGATTGGAATCAGTAGCTATGATCCATTTGAACTACAACTAGGCCTCAGCTAAATCATTGACCTTTTACATCCTTACTTGACTTTGTTAGAGAAGTGTTAGAATTATTAAAATTAATTCCTTGCTCCGAACTATTGAGCGTTGTTAGTTTCAATCAGAACTTTAGCACTTATGTATAATACACAATACAATAATATAATGTGATAAATAATATAATTAAAAGTGGTTGATATATATTAGTCGATATTATTTTCTATCATTTAGGTATAATGATGTTAATCAATATATATCAATTACTTTTAGTTATGTGGTTGTACTAGTTGACGTCAAACATGTATAGAAATGACTATAAGATTTGTGAATTAAAATATCAATATAAATAATAATCAAATATCTAGAATATTTAAGCATGGTTGGCTACATTAGACTATGGTTTGCCATGGTTGATTATGATTGACCATGTTTGGTTATGTTTGACCATAGTTGACTTTAGTTAGTCATAGTTGATTATGTCTAACTATGTTTGACTATGATTGACTTCACTAAACCATGGTTTACTATAGTTGAATTTGGTTGACCACATTCGACTATGGTTGAACATGGTGGACCATGGTTGATCTATTGAACTATTATTGACCATGGTTGACCATGGTTGTCTATGATTAAACCTAGTGGATCATGGTTGAATTTAGTTGATCATGGTCGATTATGGTTGACTATGTTAAACTATTATTGACCAAGGTTAATTGTTCTTAACCATGGTCAACCATGCGAATATGGTTGACAGTGTTTGATGATGGTTGACTATGATTGATCATGGACAACAACGGTTAATCACGAATGAATTTGGTTGATGTAATGCCCCATTTTAACCTACGAAACTATATTTACTTATGGCCTAATTATATTTTCATTATTCTCTATCTTTGAACATATATTTTCACTTCAAAATATGGACACGTGGATCTATGTTTATGTAAACACTAAAATTGACCATTATTATGTTAATAAGGAAAAATGTTGTGTGGTCTACTTATAGCATGAAAGGGTTGATTGAAACATCTTGGTATGTGGATATCAAGACAATTGATATTTTTTATTATAGTCACATGTCAATATTATATTGTTATCTATGAGTTCATGTTGAAAACTAACTTACAAGTTGAATGGGCTATGTGATAACCAAAGAAGTGTAATAGTAAGTGACCAATGTTGGAGACATCAAATGAGAAACCATACGATAGGAATCATCCTTATGCTATTTTACATTCAATTAATATGCACATGATCTTGGGAAAGTGTAGGTTTTTTAGGTTGCAGAGTCGTTTGACTAGGTAATTTGATGAAAATCACCTAGAACCATCGACACATTATGGTTTATGATAGGGTGTTTACACTAGTTCTATCAGGAGGGGTGGAGGCATTTTCCATCATATCCTATAAAACTTGGAGTTTTGGAAGAGTGATGTTTAATTCATGTTCCCCTAGATGTGTGATGATCACTACCAATTTCCTAGTAGGGAAGCTTGGTCAAAGTAGTTGACACTTTCAATTACATGTTTTAGCTAGAGTTAGGTCAATAGAGTTGACACTCTAGGGTAGTCCATCAGAGGATGGATATAATCCAGAAGATGGAACTAGGTTAGGGAGGAAAGGTGTTTGGAGTAGTTGAGAGTGTTACTAGGATTTAGTCATGTAACCTTAGTGGCTGTCTTATTCCCTTTTGTGCTTTAAATGCCTAATTCAAATGTGACGATCTAGAGGTAATGTTTAAGTCATTGAATTGTTGTCGCTAGTAATTGAATTGTTACTCTATTAGTATATGTTATGGATTAATGCAAGATTATTGAATTGTCTATTGGTTGTAAGTATATAAGAATTATGCTTAGATGCATTGATTATTATTAATTGCACACATGAGCTATGTATGCCCTGTTTACGCATACATACCTAATTTGTGCACACTATAATAATAATAATAATACATATTGGATGTTATAATATTATTTCTGTGGTTGTATCTAATGCTAAATTTAATATCGATGTTAATGGTTAATTTTTAATGTTTATGTTAAAAACTAATATTAAATTTAATGCTAATGATCAATGACTATTTATTAATGTTGATATTAATAATTGAATTCTATTATTTATGATAAAATATGATCTGGTTGAAATGAGTTATTTATGTGTTAATTATGGGAAGGGACTTGAATGTGAATTGATTAATGTTGGTGTTATTTCAATAATGAAGGGTAAGTATTAAAGATATTTCCATGTCTAAGTTTGGGTCTAAGAGAGAGAGAGTAGTTGAAGAAGGCTTTATAGGGAGATGAGATGGAAGGAAATGAGGGATGTTGTTTATTTTGGTTGGGATTACATTAGTTACTTTGAAAGGAGGAACTTGTCCCAATATTTAAGATTTGGAACCCAAAGGTTTGAGGATTGGGATACATGATCTTAGACACACTGGGTTGATTGTGGTTCTTAGGGGATTTGGGCATGGAGGGCTAGGGAACCTTTGAAGGTTTCCTAGAGCTAGGGAGCTTAAGAGGTTGTTCCTATATAGTTTGGAGATATGTATCTAATTGAGTAGTTGATAAGAAAGGGTGACTAAACTCATTTGCATTAAAGGACTTCAAGGACTTAACCAACTAGATTGAGAGGTATTCTACTACCTACAATTTAGTTATTGTTCAAATTGAAAATTTATAAATGTTACCATTTTTAATTTGGTTAAATTGGATTCTTGATGAAAAATAAAATTTTGCAAAATTTGAAATAGAAATCTTATGCTAAAATAACTTTCCTCTCATATTACAAATCTTTTTATTACAGAGTCTTTAGCTTGAGGCCCTAGTCAATGACCCCACATTTGACTTTATTTGATTATTGTTGATTATGTTAAATTATTACTGGCCATGGTCAAATTTTGTTGACCATTGTTGACTATGTTAAACTATTATTGGCCATGGTTGAATTTGATTAACAATGTTTGACTATGATTAACCATGGGTGACCATGTTGATTATAATTGGCTATCGATGACATGGTTGACCATGCTTTACTATGGTTATCTTTGGTTGACCATGCTTGTCTATGATTAACCAAGGACGTTTATAGTTGAACATGGCGGACCATAAGTGACCATGGTTATCTTTATTTGACCACGCTTCACTTCAATTCAGTATGGTTAATTACAATTAACATATGGTTAACTTTGTTTTATGTTTTTTCTTGCTATGGTTGACTTTGATTTACTAAGGTCAACTTATGGTTAACTTTGGTTTATTATGGGCTTGATATGGTTTATTATGATTGACCACATTTGACCATGGTTGACTTAGGTTGACTATGATTCACTCTAGTCAACCATGGCTAGAAATTGTTAGGCATAGTTGATTATGGTTAACCATGTTCATTAGATTTAATCATGGTTTACTATGGTAATGTTGCATGGTGATGTTCATCATGATTGGTTTATGCTAAGTTGCTACTTTCTTTACTGGTTATGTTTAGATGTGACATCCATTAAGGGCTATGTTACATTGTGACTTTCCTCAGGGTTATGTTATGTTAGGTTGTGATGGATTCCAATGAAGTATCCCATTATGACATTCATCTTCATTGTGTTATGTCAAATTTCTTTGCTCCTCAATGGTTACATCACATTGTGATGTTCATTAAGGGTTATGCCACCTTACAACATTCCTTAAGGGTTATGTTTCAATGTGATGTTTCTAAATAGTCTTGTTACATCATGATATTCATCTTGGTTAGCTTATATGGAATTGCTATGTTCCTCAGTGGTTGTCGCATCATGACATTCATCAAGGGTTCTGTAACATTTTTGATGTTCCTTAATGGTTATGTCAAATTACATTTCTCATCTTGGTGGGCTTATGTTGTATTTAATGTTTCATAAGGTTTATGTTACATTGCAATGTTCATGAAAGGATATGTTGGATTAAATTGTTACTCAGTGGTTATGTAGCATTGCAACATTTATCTTGGTTGACTTATGTGAAATTGTTGTGTTCCTCAGTGGTTATGTCACTATGTGACTTCCTCAAGGGTTAGGTTAAATTGTGGAGTTCCTTAATGGTTAATAATGGTTGACTTTCATCATATTGCAATTTTCATTAAGGGATATGTTGGACTGCAACATTAGGTTATGTTGGTCACATTGCAACGCCATGTTATGTTTTGTAATGGCATGAACTTAAAACATAATTTAAATATGAAATTACTTACGGAAATTTACGGCCATAAATCACAACATAAATAATATTTCAACTAATTAGTACATAATTCAAAAGATCAATGAGTGATGAGAGGTGAGAAACTTACTTGTAGAATGGAACATTAGCTTACTTGTGATTTAATAATCGTTGTGTTACTTTGATCCAACTAACTATGACCAACGTGTTGGGGATGTCTCTCCACCCAACTAAGGCTTAATATGTTGAAGATTCTAGGGAAATTAGGTGTAGAGTGATTCTTTGTGACAAGATAAAAATTTGTGAAGACTTTTTAAAATTTGTCTTTGTTAGCTTAATCTTCTTCTTTGCTTATTAATGCATGTGTGTGTGCTTCATCAAAATTCTATGAAAACATAAAACAAGAACACAAAATTCTACTAAAAACTATCTTCACCTATATGGATTCATTATTTAAGAGCACAAGATGTTGGCTATTTTCCAAGGCCAAAACCTCTCTTCTCTTGAGAGGAAAACCCTTCGGTAAGTTTTCTCTTATTGAAGCTTCTTTCTTGATCAACGCCAAACCCTAGACCCTTGACTAGAAGATCCTCCAAGCACAAGTAAAGTCCTTCCTTTTCTTTGCACTATGTTTTCCCAATACTTTTTTCACCTCCTTCGACACTTCATTTCCTGTCACTTCGTCCTTCTTCTGACACTTTGTTCTTCCTTTGACTATTAGTAGATCTTCTCGAAGAGATAATTTTACTTACTGATATCCTTCACCTAAGGATACTCATTCCTTCTCTTGATCATCCGAGTTCCTTCTTGATGTATGGTGGTAGGCTTAGTGTGACAACACTACAGCCCTAATTCTCGCACGTGAGAGAGGTACCCTAGAGAATTAGGGTCCTTTTACCTTCGATAGAGAGAGAGTCTTCTTCGCTTTCCTTGAGAGGCCTTGTAGGCCTAATTTATAACCCAAACAATGATGAACATGTGACTGTGACCTTACTACTGATATAACCGTAGATTGTCCTATCTTTTCTCGCATGTGTGACTGTATTAACCCTAGAAAACAATCTTTTACACTTTGGCTTTTCTCCTCCTTCCTTCGCTGCCCTAGAAGACCTCTTCTTCATCCTTTGTTACCCTTTTTCTAGCCTTTTCTCTTCACATATTTTAGAGTTGCTTGGTGGACATTGTAATGGAGTGGGCAACCTCTATTTATAAAGGATTGTCCCTCCTTTTAGGCTGACTAGAAGGCTAACATGTAGATTGTTTGCAGGCCGACTTGTTATGCTTACTTTATATGGTTTCTTTGGTGGTGTCACATGCTTGAAGGAGACACTTTGATGGTGCCTTTGCATAGGAGGGGAATTGACTTTTGTTGGAGGTTACTTATTTGACTCTTATACAATGTAACATACCCTTAAGGTCTTTAACATAATTCTTTTGACCTTTTGATTTACCTATAACACTTTAACAAGTGCCAGACCTACTTCAATGAGCAAGAAACTCATTGACACATATTATAAAATAATATTTATTTTCTTGAATAAATACAAATATCAAAAGTACATTTATGAAGACCAAACCTAGTTACATTTCCTTCAGTACTCCCTCTTAACTAGGGAGGTATTCATACAACATTACAAGGTTTTTGACTTGTTTCAATCTTGAAGAATTCACATAAGAGAAACTGAATTTGCAATCCATCTGTTATGGCATCATAATAACCAACATTGTTTCCACAACAAAGCCTGACAGCTCTATCTCCCAATAGATCAGAGCACAATGTTGGCAATACCAATGACTTATATACACCTTAGTCAATGTCTCTCAAGGTACATACTCACCCGAGTGTTCACTGAGTATGACCTTCTAGGACTATTCTTATCTTGGGTTCCTAGCCCTCAAAGAATATCGATCCTCTTGCCTACTCTTGTCTTGGATGCCCTATACATCCTCAAAGAACATCATATGCCAGATGATTACCCAATCCTCCCATTCTTTCTTCCCTAAGTGAACAAGAATTTTGTGTCTATCTTGTGTCTACATTTCCATTCATGGCCTTCATCTAGACTTATGGATGATAGTCCTTTTCTAGTGCACGACCCATGAAATGGAAAAACACAATTGTCACTCCTTTATAATCAAAGGTGATCCAAAATTCCCTCTTGATCAGGGACCTGTCATAGCTCCCTCTTAACTAGGGACTCTTTTATTCATTAGTAACTTCTTTTTTGTGGGTCCTTCAACTGCTTTATTTATTTCCTTTCTTTGATGTCATGAAGTCTTTGTACGAACTTCTTCTGGGTAGGGAACCATCCATCGATCACTTTCCTTCCTGGTTTGTCATGTCATTGCTTCCTTCATGGAAAGTGGTTTCCTTGCCATACATCAGGTTTTCTTGTCGTCTAGATAATCCTTTGTTATTTGTCCATGCTTCAAAATACTCTTCTCATGGATGCTTTGTTGTACTTGCTTGTTTACATGATTCGACCTGGTAGCCCATCATGACTTCATCCTGATATTGCTTCAACACTGTTTTTTCTTTTGCTAGATGACTTATTCATCATGACATCTTCGTATAGTAGAATCATTTATCTACATATTTCATATCTCCAAGGCCTTCATAGGTGTCAAGGGTCCTTCCTTCCTTTGTCAGAGTTGTCCTGCCTTCTTTAAGGAGATATCTTCAAAGTATCTTGTCAGATAGTGATTCTTGGTGATCATGGTGTTCTTCACATGCTTGATCTCTTTCTTCATTTTATTTTCTTTGGATAAGTTGGTTAACCATCTTATGCTCCTTGAGAGTACTTCTTCATTGCTTGCTTCTTGGACTAGTTAACATTTCTTCTTGCTTCTTAGTCAAAAATCTTATACTTCTTATGTGAGCATATTCTTTTATTGACCTTCATTGCATTGTAGTACATGCTTTGGATCATGTCCTTGGTGAAAGAGATTCTTTCGTACTTGATCATGTTATAGAACTATTCCCATGACTCAATAATATACAAATGATAACATGACTAAACTTTGATGCATACATACCTCATCATGATTCTCCTTTGATCATCTTAGCTTCATTTGGTTGTCCTTGGTGTGGCCCTTCTTGCTTCATCTTAGCTTTCCTACATATCATCCTTTTCTTAAATCCCATGAATGGGATTCCCAATGAGACATCTGCTTTGGTTCGTGAATCTTCTTTTGAAGATGCCATCATAGGATCTTAAAGACCCTTGCCTTGCAAATGTTTCTTTTCTTTTGATGATGGAGGTATTCTAAGATTCTTAATCATGATCAATTTTATTTCATCATGTATGAGGTCCTATTCTAGGTATGCTCCTTCTACATGAATATCTTGAGCTATATCTACCATGATCCTATATTCTAGAAGATATTTATAACCATGCATTTTATTCTCATTGTAAATGCTACTTCTTCACGAGTATCTAGAATTCTATGTGCTTCATGCTTCTAGATTCTAGAAGATGTTTCTAGTCATGTAATTTTATTTTATTCCTACATGCTCCTATCCTACTCAAAACCTTGAAAGCAGACTTGAAGTAAATATTTTGACTTAGTCATACTAGAGATTCGGAGGATATTCCTTCTTTTTATTCTTTTCTTGTTCTTTCACCTCTTGAGTCATATGAGCTTCTTCCCTCTTTATTTTGTTATTGTTGTCCCAAAGTTTACCTTTCTCTTGGCCAAGGTACCAAATTCTTGCTCCTTTGATCCCACATATTCCTTTTCTTTAAGTCTGGTTTCCTCTGTCTTGCATAGAGACCACCTTTCACTAAGTGTGGTTGCTTCCTTCTTGGCATATTATTATAATTATCGTTATCATTATACTTATTTTTTTTATAAGTTTAAATTGTATTACTTTAAAATATCAAGAAAACCATACATGTCTGTCAAGGATCATCATCACATCTATCACTAAGTAGGTGGTCTCAATTTGGCCAGTTGGAAACTAGATATTTTTAACCACTTAATGATAGAGTAACTAATTCAAAATTGAAGAAGTTTTAGCAAATCTAACATAACTAAACTATCTATAGATGTACTGTGAAGACAAAAACTAGAGATAATCATGTGGACTCAAGTGTCTGAAGAAGTGCCCGGAGCTAGATCTTTATTACTTGAACTTGGAGGGGCATGTGAGGTGAGTTCACACTGAAAACAAAGCTCAATTTGTGCAAGTCTCTCCTCAATCCTTCCAAAGTGAAAGATCTAATTGCATTGTACCCTTTTTACATCCTCCAAGCTGGCGAAAATGTTGTATCTTTCTGCCTACTTATCCATCAATATCTTGCCAAACAAAGTATTCATCTTCCAGTATAAATTTAATGTTCTAAATTAATGCTTTCTTTGTCCCCAAGTATTCCACGAGTTAGGAATCCAGGTGGCAACGTCTTCCAGAATCTCAAAATCTGAGAAGACCTATCTTTCGTGAATAACATAGGACTACAAATGACGAATTTTATCCTTGGTGTCAGGGTTATTGCTGCGTGATAGGAATTAACGTTATCCCGGGCCTACTGATGAGCTCCATTGTAGCCTTGAGGGCCACAAACTACTCCCCCACGCCTACTGCACATATCTTGGCATTGCATCTTCAACCAACAATGAAATTTCTAGGGATTTTGAGTCATAATACACTGCACTAAAACACCTAGATCTTGGTTTCCAGACTAGGACTACTAGTGGACCCAACTTGACAACATACCAGAAAATAAACACAAGGTAAAGGGAGGGAAAAGCTAGACCTAGACTAGAATCTCCCCGCCAGAAGTGTTATGCCACACGCTTCCAACTACTAGTAATAGACCCAGGGAGGCATTAGTTTTACGACCACACAGGCTCACATTGTTTTTACTCAAATAGTCCATATCTGGCAATAATAACTGCGTACACAGAGGGTACCATGCTCCATTAAATTGCTCACAATCAGATATAGCCCAATATGAAGGAAAAGTGAAAATAGTTAACCCAAAGACAACACCAGAATAGAACCACCAAGAGCCTTTTAGGTATATTTGAAGATTATGGTGCACCCAAATCCCATTAAAGTTCTTTCCTGAGATATACCAGAGGAAATTTAAATAATAGTCTTGAAGATTAGAATGCTCCTAGTAATAGTAAGGAGATACCCAATCTTTACATGGCTGGAGATGAAACCCACATCGGTTCGAAGTCACTACGCCCATGTCCTCTAGAACAACCTTGCTATAGGGACCTATAACTCCTCTCTCTACCCACACCTACTGTACTCTTTCACCACAATTTTCACAACTTAATTCTCCATGCAACCCTCAAAACAATATCATGTCTACCTCTTTCCAAGATTATTATGACGAGATTCCTTCTGTTCTTATGCCTGTGCTTATCCAAATGACTCCACTTTAAATTTTTCCCCTGGTTTCTCTCTTATGACAGGGAAACAATCTTATGCCACCCTGCATATCTCTCTGACCAAATAACACCCGATGTAAACTCCTTTCTCTCTAGAGGCATCTCCATTAAATAAGTAGTAAAACCACATGCTTATGCATGCAAGGGGGTGGCCACACCACCCACTACATTTACTCTCCGCTTATATCCAGTGTGGCTAACAGTCCCCCTATCCACCTATATCTCTTGGGAGTCACCACGATCAAGGGATTATTATTATTATTTATTAATTTAATAATATGGGGCATTACATATTCCCCATCTTCAAGGAACTTCATGCCAAAGTTAGTTTTAATCATATAAGTTATTTATTTATTCCCTTCTCTCCTACACAACATCCTCTACTGTAACTATTATAAGGGCCACCCAAGTGACCACAAAATGCATTGAAATTTACATCATAACACTGGGGGAAAGCATTAGTATTCTCAAGCTCTTCTTTCCTAACTTTCGGAATGAGGCTTAAAGCCCCATCCATCTATGCCAGAGCCCTAAGGCTTAAACCTCATCTTCCCAAAGGAAAGCATCTAGTTTAGTACTCACGTACCCTAGACATATTGAAAGGCTAACCCAAACTCCCTCCATAACTCTTACCAGGTACAACCCCGGGCATCAAAGTCCCACACAATTCCATCCCACTTCCGGATTTCAACATCACAACTCCAATATCAAGCACTCAACCTCAAGATGATCCTATATCCCATCAAGAATTATACAAGGAAAAAGAAACAATGGCCAAAGTAATTTATTTAGTTGTCCCTAGCCCATAATGTGTTATATATTCTCCCTCATAGGTATGGGCTCTCATGAGATCATCAAATAAACCAACCCTCTCAGCCCACTAGTGGATTCCCTATCAGTCACCACCTCCCAACATGAAACTAATTCCTTAGTTATGAAATCACAAGACATCACCTCATACAAAAAAATATGCATGCTAAATCTTGTATGTCATCATATGAACACTCCATCATTATTATTATCATTCAAACATTACATGCAACTACCACATACCATTACATCATGATATACCATCATCATATTATAAAATCAATGTATCTATATCGAATACAAAATTACATCAACATAATAAATGAAACCATATGTTAATGTAACCTCATAACATAACATCATCAATATGATAATCATATCAACACATATCACATGGAGATAAATAAAACCATAGGCATTCTTAGCATGATTCACCAAACAAAATCAAATTCACTAACATACATAAAAAATGAATACCACTATTTCATTTAATGCAACCATATCATTAAACATCCATCTAGGATCTATTTGGCTAAGTTAGTCAACCTAGTTTGAATTATCAATACCATGAGTGCAATGTTTTCATCAAGATGCTAATAAATTTTCAATTAGCATTTCCACTTCTTTCAACTAGGAATTTGACGATTTATAATGTAGGTATAGTTATTCAAGTACACTGTTAAACTTCAAATAAGCCTCATCATATTGAGCCTTTCTCTCTATTCATGTATTTTTCCTTGCAATTTATCACTAAGCTATCAATATCAAAAGTTAAATCCCATGATTTTTACATCACTTTCAATGTTTTTCTTATCTATTCCAAAACTGATATACTTAAAAGCACATAAACTCTATGTTGTCATTATAATTGTTTTTTGTCATGATTAATCCATTTGCACAATGGGATGGTTAAGTGCCGATTATTTATACATCACATAATAACTCAATACCTATTGATCTCTTTTATCATAATGCACTTTTCTTTGAGTTGGACTAGGAATTCTTCCTCTTCACTTTTGGGTTTGTCATATGTTATCTTTTGGTTTATAATTTGAAGCACTTGGAACCACTACCGCCATTATATTCCAAAAATGATTTTATATTCTTGATGTGCTTTGGAAATAACTTATTCACATGCTAATAACACAAACTTGATAAGTCACTCTTTATGAAGTTTGTATATGTCATGAATCCACTCATAAGTGTAGCTTAGTCAAGTGCTCCCTTTATTTATGCATTCTCACTTTTTTTGTCAATTGGTGCATAATCCTTCTCAATGTCTCATTATATAATTTCCAATAACATTACTTCTTACACTTCATGCTATGCGTTTCCTCCTCAATTATATAGTTTTTTTCCTTTTCCAAAATGTAGATTGTTGTTGTCCTTGACCATTTAAACTTTATTTTTTTCATTAGTCTATCCTTACCAAGTTGTGAGTGTTTTTAGTTCACAATTACTTATCTTAACACCTTAGAAATATATGGGGTCCTCACTATGACCCTCACTAGTAATCTCTAATCATCGTTCATGTGGCTCAATTCACTTAGTTTATATCCCCAAGAGAGTTGGCGATCTGAGAGAGTGATCCCTTTAATGATTGTTTCTTAATGTACCGTAGACTTTACTACATTCCATAATATTGTTATTCATTTTGGAAACCTTGCTTAACTATCATGAATCCTTCTAGGTTGGTCATGGTTACAAGACTATGATTCATTATCATCATTAGAAAATTTGTAGGTTACTCCCTTTCCGTTATTCTTTAAGGTGACTCTATAACTCATGCCACTAATATTGGGAATTTTTCCTTCATTTCTTAGAATGCTTGTCTCTTTCCATTCTAATAACTGGTTTACAACCCTTTCTAAGTTGTTGCATACCATTTTAAGGTATATACTTATTTCTTCCAATTTTGACTTATACATATATTCCCTTAACGTGACCACTTATAATTTCTCAACATACACACTAAACGATTAATGTTTTCTTAACGTCCATAGGTTAACTCATCTAGTTTTTCCCATTATAATATTACTTCATATCTAATTTCCTCTTGTAAAGGTTGATAGCTAGATTTCTAGCTCTATACTATTATGCATATGGGGAACTCTTAGGGTACATATTGATTCATATTATGCACTCCTCAACTCCTATCCACAACCTAATATTCTATAAAATGAAGCAATTCAAAACACAATTACACTAATCTAAGTATATCACTAATGGATGTAATATTTATTTCAAATTGAACAATTAATTGCATTTCCCTCACCATTCTTCCTCTCTTTAAGAAACAATATTTAATAATTCAATTATCCTTAATATCTTTTTCCATTACCTCGACATTCTCTCTTTCTGACTAAACACAAGTTCACCATATATTATATATACAAATATATAATTATAATTGATAAAAAATCATAAAAAAAACCTTTCAAAATCCTTAATTCAAAAAAATAATATAAAATTACTTGATATCTATTTAAAATTAATTAAATCCAATTTCATTAATAAACCTGCAACCCATTTCTTCATACTTCACAACTCTACACCAATATTTTGAGTATTATATAATTTTTTACTGTTTCCAAACCAAAACAAATAAATTAGATATAAACATTTTCCTCCTTTATATTATTAAAGTATACTCTTAATAACAAAGTATACTCTTAATAACAAAATATTTGACCACCAATAAAGCAGCTCTTAACTCCATAAAACTGAGGATTCAGGACAATCTCAAAGATATGGAAGAAACAGTGTTCAAGCACGTCTTAAGAGAAAATAATACTGAAGCGGATTGTTTTGCCTCCAAGGCAGCCAGCAGACAGGTTGGTCAGATCAGAGAAAATGAACGTATTTACACCAAGGCAATCCCATAGCAGTTTAAGCTGTCAGACATCCCATCTGATCAGCAACAACAGAATACCTCTGAGAATAAGTCTTATCAACTGTTATACTACTCTCGCCTTTCTCTCCCGTAATACAGATAAGCCACTCTCAATCCGTCCCATCGTAATCTGTGAAATTTTTCGGCTCCATTTCGTACCCTGGACTGCTCCAAAGACCCGCTCATCCCATGATCCATGTGATTCCCTTCCTTGGAAATCTGGTAAGTGTCCCCTCTCAATCCTCATCGACTACACCAAGGATCCCATGAATGATTCGGAGCCTGGCCAAATCCTAGAAAATATCTCGCATCCCCAGCTCGCTCAGCCTTCATTGATAATATATACTTCCCCTCCCCCCCTCGATCATCTCAGAATTCGTTCGCCCTCTCAGAAGCAGAGCAGAGAAGCTTTGCCCGGCTCCCTGCACTCAGAAGTCCTCATTTATAGAAGTAGTAAGCAGCTCTGTCCTTTCAAGTATCCCTCGCCATACATTCGGATCCTGAGGCTCTTCATCAAGCGAGGCAGCCCCCAAAGCAGCATCGAAGTGCGCTTTTCTTCAAAAGCCCACAGGTATAATTTGTGTTTCCTTCAGACTCTTTTTTCGCTGACTCTTCTCTTCTTTAAGGCTTTATTCATAGCCATGGCGGAGCCCTCTGAAAATAGAATGCAGAACGAGACTCAGGAAGGCCGCGATCAGCCAGAGAATCCCCTGGATCGTGTGCTCGGCAACAATTCTTGCACTCTCTGCAAACAGCACTGTTTCATGATCGCTAGGTTCATTAAGCACTTTAATGAACTTAAAGATAACTTCCAGGCAGATAGTCAATCCAAGAGGAAAAAACTGGAAAAGCAGAGTGCCGAGATAGAAAGCCTCAAAGAGAAATGTAAGCATATGGAGGAGGCTATTTCCCACATTAAGAACATCACCTAGAGCATGCAAGCTGAGGCATCTACCAAAGCAAGCCTCAAAAAGGAACCCCAGGTTGAAGACTCGGTCAATCAGTTCTGGTAATCAGCCAAATGTCCAGTAAATTTTGCGTTCTCGCTGGTCTTTTTGTCAGGCAATATAGCCATTACTTATTTCAATTTATCTTCTTCAAGTTTAATCTCAAGAAGTTAGGGTCTGCGCACCCACTTTGGACTTCCTCTCTTTTTCTTCTCCCACTCTATGTAACAGCGATCGCTTCTAGCAGTTTTTTATAATACAAAAGTATCCGATCGTGTTAAAAAAAAAACAAAATATTTGACCACCTTAAAAAATTTCATTTCTAAATATTTAATTAAAAAATATTTTAATTTATCTACGTGCCATTCTATTTCTTGAGGTCAAAACTTCCATTATCCCTTTTCAAAGTATTGAAAAATAAAAACAAATATACCAAAATAAATATTATAACTGAAGAAAAAGCCTGACATATAAAAACAAGAAGAGTTGCATAATAATGAGTGCCTGCTCCCTTTTTTTAAAAGGACAAGTGCAGCATTAATGCCATTGTGAATGACTACTATTGTTCGAATGACTAATCTGTATAAGTAGATCGAGAATATTTTTTTCATAACCCTTTAGTGATTCTTATCATGTTTTTCCACAAAAATATTTTTGTATGGAAATATTTGTGTTTTTCAAAAGGTTTCTCAATTAAAATCAAAATTTCATGTAATTTATTATAATGGTCAAGAAAGTTTGTCAATCAAAATTCTCAGTCATAACCAACTTTTAATGTAATCTATTGTAATTGTCAAAGAAAGTTTGTCAATCAAAATTCTCAAAAAAGTTTGTCAATCAAAATTTTCAGTCATTATCATCGATTACTTTATTCATTACTTATTATATTTCACCATTATTAATATTATAATATCATTCATATTACAACCAAATTCCTTGTATGTGATGATTTGTTTTACATATATCGTATGTGATGATTTGTTTTACATATATCGTAAGCAACTTTCTTTTTAGATGATCTAGTCATTATCATCAATTATTTACTTAGTACTTATCAGATTTGACCATTATTAATAATTTAATATCATTAATATCACAACATAAATATTTAATGCGTGTATTAATTTATTTTACAAATAAATATGGTATTTTTTTTTTCAAATTTTTTTTTTTAATGGTATTCAATATTAATTTAGATTTATTTTAATTTTGTATTTACCAAACATTAAGAGAATTTTTTATTTTTTTAAGAAATTTGCATCTCAAAAGATTTGATCCCTCTAACACTTGGTAGATCCCGAGTTAAAATGGATTCACGCTGTTTTAATTTCCCCCTTTAAATAAGTTGTATTCTAAATGAATATCATGGATCAATACCATGAGTTCTCATAAAATTGGAGCTCAAAAACCACCCAAAACTTGACTAAGTCAAATTTACCTTAACAAGCTTGCAAAAATTAATAATAATAATAACACATAATTTTATTTTTATTTTTATTTTTACTCTTTATATATATATAATTGCACCGGAGAGATGTGTAGGCGTAAATATTTGTAAAATTAAACATTTACATTTATATGTCCCTCAGTTAAAAAATAATAAAAGGTTAAAAGCAATATAGAGCCCAATATGGCTAGATGTTCCAGTGCTTGTAATCTTTGCTCAATTAATGCTAAAAAGTTAAAAGTAATAAAAATAATAAAATTCAATTTTTTATATTGGTCAATTGTAAGTTAATAATGGTTGATAAACAAATCATCCTATAGTGTTGCTTTTGTAGGAACTAATAAATTGAGATGTGAAGTGGATAAGTAAATTGTTTACTCGCAAAAGAAATAACATAAATTTTGGTGGGTAGTAACCACTAGTAAATCTATACATCTACAATTGTAATCAAAGTGACGAGGAAAACATAAATAATAGTGGAAAGTAACTTCTATTAATCATATTTATTTACATCTTATTATGATCCCTTTTTTATGCAAAGACTTGCTTAAATAATGGTGGGAAGTAGTTGCAGTAAATATGTTATTTATTTTACTATAAGCCATTTTCAAGGATTTTATTTTTGGATCGTTTTCTTGCAAAGCTTAAGAATAAAAACCACTACACAAATATCTAAAAGTCATACATGAATATTGCAACCATATCCATAAATTGTGGCATAAAATATAGTCCAATAAAAAAATATTGAAATATAAATATTTATTTTTCAAAGTTAAAATGACTAAACTAATAGTATCAACCCACAAATTGAGAGATTTGATCCCTCTAAGGACTTGATAGATACATTTAGACCAATTAAATTACAATGACCACAAAGTCATACCATGTGTTCAAATTATAATATTTTTTTGTAAGTTTAATATTGGTGAGACTACATCATGATCTTATCGATGAATAACATCCAAATAAAATGAGGAGATGAATAATATCCAAATAAAATGAGGAATTGAATCAGAGACTTAACATCACACCTAATCACTCTCTATCCAAAATTCCATAAACATAATTACATTATAATATTAAATCATTACTGATATTATACTTTAATATACTTTATTTATTTATAATAAATAATAATAATAATATAAGCTAGCCAATAACATTGAAAGTGATTTATAAAAAAATTGAATTTTAACCAATATTCTCACTACATTTTCTTTAAACTTACCATGCCAATCACACCACGATAAATTCCGCAACAATTTATTGGTGGTTTTAGTCTTGGAATGTAACACAAACAATATCTCTCACCACTCCAACTTTTAAACTAATTAATTATTATTCTCTCCTAATACAACACCTTTGTAGTCCCACCACATTCTTAAGCATAATAAATTTTTTTAATTGGTGTTTGATTTCGGATTTTATGGACAAGAAAAAAGGACACATGGTTTAGATTTTTTAAATTGAGGTATATTATATTTTGATATTTTATGTGAATTAGTTTAAGTAACTGTATAATGATATAATGATAATGGGGTGAAAGTGATTTTAATATATGTAGAATCAAATCATTAGTTAAAACAATACATAAATTAATATATTTTTTATAAATAAATTGTTAATTTATTATTAAATAAATATGATATTAATAATTTCTTGCAAATGGAGGTGGATGGAGAGCTCTAAGGCGAAAAAACCTTAATGGTCAGGTAACAACTGGAACCAAAAACTACAGTAAGCGACAGACACTGAAAATGAGAACCAACAGCAATGATAGAGGAAGGAAGGAGGGGAGATATCCCTCCTATTGAGATGCAACAACAGGGGAAGGCCAGAACAACAGCAACCAGGCGGAAGAAACAAAAAAACTGGGACCTGTCTTTGGAGCACGATGGCAGGCAGATAACAGAGGCAAGTGTGTACCATGTGCGGCGGAGAAACCAAGATTCATAATCCCAATGAACAAACTAGAGCGATACAAAAGCTACATGAAAGATCATGCGCTAATCTACAAATTCATTGGAGTTTGGCTGATGGAAAAGGACCTCACCAGATGGATCCAGCAAAAATGGCAACCCCGAGGCCATATCGAGCTAGAGTTGGTAGCAAAAGGCTTCTTCACGGTAATTTTCTCGAACCTGCAAGATAAAGAAAAAGTGTTTGAAAATGGTCCTTACTTCCATTATAATGCGGGACTTATTATGAGATACTAGGAGGAATGTTATAACCCAGACAAAGAAAAATTCTTAGCAGCCCCGATATGGGTAAGGTTGTTCGGATTACAAATGGACTTCTGGGATCCTGAAATATCAGAGGGAATAGGAAATACAATAGGCAGCTTTGTCAAAATCGCTGAAACTACAAAAAAGGGAAGATACACCTCATATGCTAGAATTTGTGTCTATATGAATATAGCTGACCCTATTCCAGATACAGTCAAGTTAGAGTATCATGAGGAAGTATGGCAACAAACCTTAGACTATGAGCACATACCTTTCAGATGCAAAAGATGTCATGAGTATGGACACCTGTTCAAGGAATGCCCACTCACAATAGAAGAAGAGGAGCAGAGAAACAAACATCAGAGGAAAAATCAAGAACACCAGGAAGGGTTCCAGGAACTAAAAAGCAAAAGAAGACATACAAGAGAGAATCCCAGTGAAGGAAGGAAAGAAAAAAAAACCTAGCCAAGCAATACAAATAGCTTTGAAATCCTACAAGAAGAAGAAGAAGACAATGAGGCCCAAACAATGGATTATCAGGGAGAAAAGGGAAAGGAGAGCAGCACAAGTCAAGGCAAATCACAGACTAAGAGAAAGGCACAAAGTGAACCAATAGGAAAGGAGGAGAAGGAAGCGAGGGAGAAAATGGAAAACGTAGGAATGGAAATTGACAAAAGCAGAGGAGAAGAACTAAACATGGAATAAGAAGTATTGCGGAAACTTCTAGATGAATGGAGACACCTGGATGAAAGATTCATTCCAGAAGAGCAAAAAATAATCTATAGAGAAACATTCCAATAGTACCAAGCGAAACAGGGACAGGGAAAATTGGAAATGGTAGAAAAACTAGGCCTCCAACAACATAATATTCAAGACCAACAAAGCAAAACAAAAGGCGGGGAAAAAAGAGGCAGGAGGAATATACAGGAATCGATTTAGATCATGGGAGAAATGCTAGTGAACACAGGAAGAGTAGTGCCGCTCTCGGCGGTATTCCATCAGCTAAACCAAGTACCCCAATGATAATCACATCCTGGAATATAAGAGGCCTGAATAGTAAAGGCAAACAGAGACACTTAGCGGATAGGCTAAGAAAAGAAAAACCCCAACTAATGTTGGTACAGGAAACAAAAATCTCAGGAAGGAAAATGGAGGAAATCCTGAACAAAATCAAACCGAAATATGAATGTATGACCATAGATGCGAAAGGCAGCGCAGGAGGCATCACAATACTATGGAACCCTGCAGAAATCTTAGCAGACTACTGGATAGGTATGAAAAGAATACTCACGGGGAAGTTCAGGTTAATAGGAAATAGAGAGTGGTTCCTAGTATCGGCAGTGTATGGCCCGCATACACCAGCGGAAAGAGGAAGCTTCCTCATCCAACTACAACAGTTAGGAAACCTGCATAAAGAAAAGTTATGGTTGATAGCAGGAGACTTTAACATGACAACATCAAAAGATGAGAAGAAAGGAGGACTGCAAAGAGAAGAGTCAGAATTGAAGAGATTCAGGGACCTTCAGGTAGAACTGAAGATGGTCAATATACCAACAATAAACGGAAAATACACATGGAACAATCGATGAGGAGGGAGTAGACAAATAACCTCAAGGCTAGATAGATTCCTAGAAACAAAACACTTCATAGGAAAAGATATCTTCTACGAAGCATCAATTCTCCCATGTCTAGGGTCAGATCATTGGCCCATCAAATTAGAAATTTCCATGAACCAGCAGAACTAGAATAGACCCTTCAGGTTCGAGGCATTCTGGCTGAGAGATCCCAACTTCATAGAAAAAATGAAGAATTGGTGGGAGGAGATTGAGACTGAGATGGAAGGAAGAAATAAAATGCACACTCTCCAACTCAGATTAAAAGATCTATAAGGAAAGATAAAGAAGTGGAACATAGAAGAATTTGGAAATATTCAAAAGGAACAAGAAACGCTCCAGATAACGATGAAAAGAATCCAACAGAAAATCATAGATGAAGGGAGAAGTGAAGAATTGGAAAAAGAAGAAGGACTGGTGCTAAATAAACTGGAGGAAAGAAGAAAAGAAGAGGAAATCTTGTAGAAACAAAAATCGAGAATCCAATGGCTAAAAGAAGGGGAGAGAAAAATGAAATTATTCCATAAGGCAATGCTGCAACACCAAGAGCAAAACAGAATATTCTCCCTAAAAGACAACCAGGGCAATAGGATAACATAAAGAGCAAAAATGGAAAATTTGATGGTACAACATTTCAAAGAGATCCTAATAGAACCCACTATTAGAAGGGAGGCTAGCATTGAAAGACTCAGTCAACATATCCCCAAATTGGTGACTAGAGACCAGAACTTGGCACTCCTAAGGGTAATAACGAAAACAAAGGTGGAAGAGGTAATAAAGAAGATGGCAAAGAATAAAGCACCTGGGCCAGATGGCTTCATCTCAGAATTTTATCAAGCCACGTGGAACTTCATGAGTCAGGATATAGTGAATGCATTAGAAGAGTCCTGATGCATCAAAAGAATGCACTCGACCTTAAATGCTACCTTCCTAGCCCTGACACAAAAGACAAAGAACTCAGAAGAACCACAAGGGTTCTAACCGATAGCGTTCTACAACGTCATATATAAAATCCTAGCTACTATAATGGTGAATAGACTAAAACCAATACTACCAGAACTGATATCCCAAGAACAAATGGGGTTTGTGAAAGGCAGACAGATAATTGATGGCATAGTAGTAGCACAAGAAGCAATCCACTCATTGAAGAATTCAAAAACCAAAGGGATGTTGATAAAACTAGACCTAGCTAAAGCGTATGACAGACTTAGTTGGGGATACCTCCAACAAATCCTAAAGGCATACGAATTTGAGGACAGGTGGGTAAACTGGGTAATGTCAATGATCAACATGCCAATTATGTCAGTACTATTAAATGGGTCACCAACAGAAGCCTTCAATCCAACTAGAGGACTCAGGCAGGGAGACCTGTTATCCCCGTTCCTGTTCATCCTTGCAGCGGACGGACTAGGAAGACTAATAAAAGCTAAAGTGCATAGCGAACAAATGAAGGGATTATGACTATGGGGAAATGACCTACCTCTAACCCACCAACAATTTGTTGATGATGTTATGTTATATGGTCAGGAAACACTCAAAGAAGCAAAACAAATAATGGAAATTCTCACGGAATTCACTGAGGCCTCGGGGACAGAAATAAGTAAAGAAAAATCGGAAATTTATTTCTTCAATACCCAAGCTTCCTCCCAAGCTTTCCTGGCAAGAACCATGGGTTTCAGAGTCGGGAAATTCCCTACAAAGTACTTAGGCATCTTGTTAAACGACCAACAGAATAGAGTGGCTAATTGGGGAATCCTGATAGGTAAGATGCAAAAGAGAATGCAAAACTGGACATTCAGGGCACTGAACATCCCGAGCCGCATAATCCTGCTCAAATCGGTGCTCCAATCCATACCGATTTATCAACTGACTAGCCAAGCTACACCCAAAACAATCTGCCAGAAAATGGTAGATATGTTTAAAAAATTCCTATGGCAAGGGTCTAGTAAGATTAAAAAATGGGCACTGCTATCCTGGAATCGGTTAAGTAAATCACTAAAACAAGGAGGATTAGGCCGGAGAGACCCATACATCCTAAACCAGGTAATGGAGGAAAAGTTGTGGTGGTGTTGGATACAGTGAGATGATGACCTATGGAAATAACTGTGGGAGAGAAAATATGGGATTCCTAGGTCCCCAGAAGGTAAATTGAGAAGACAAACTGACAGGAAGGGCTCAATAATCTGGAACTTGGCAAGAGCCAATAAGGGATTGATCAGTGAGCATAGCTTCTGAGAAGTAAGAGAAGGGGACAAAGCAAAATTCTGGGAAGAGGCGTGGCAACAGAGAGGAAAACTTAACCAACAACCCCTACTCCAAGAGATATACCAGTTCACCATCCAAACAGATGGTGACATAGTACGTAACTACTGGAGCCCAGAGTCGGCTGTTTATTGGAGGAAGTGGAAACAAAAGGAAAATTGGCAAGAAGCACCTGTAGAAGCTAACTAGGAAATATATGAAAAGGAAATGGAATCAAGGAAAGTAGCAGTTAAAGAAGGGACATACACACTAAGGTGGGGAAATAGAATCAAAGGTATGTTCACAATAGCAGAGGGATACTATTTAAAAGCAGGATACAATAGACACACAGAAACAAAAAATGGGAAAGCATATGGAAAATGAAAACATCGCCGAAGGTGACATTCTTTACTTGGATATTGAGCCATGGGAGAGCACTAACATGGGACTAGTTAAGGAAAAAAGGAACACACGGCCCATCGTGATGCGCCTTTGTCAAGAACATGAAGAAACCATGGAACATCTAACCAACGAATGCATGGTCAGCAGCAACCTGTGGAGACAACATCAACAACTCTTTGAAATCAGTGATAGAGACATAAACAACATGAAAATAACGATTGAGAATTGGAGAAACAAACCTTACTAGAATCCAATCCTAAATAGAGCGTGGAACCTATCTTTAGAATTCATCCTGTGGAACATTTGGAAAGAGCAGAACCGCCTAATCTTCAAGGAGGACGGTAGAGCAAAGAATGAGATATGGAACCAAATCATCCAGAATATAAGAGAGACCATCCTCACAGAGAGGTGGTACGAGGAGGATTGGAAAACAGACCAAACAGAGACAAGAATAATGACACGACTGCAACTAAAGCCTAGTATGACAAACATGATAGCAAGGAAACACCACAATAACGAGGTGGAAGAGGTTAATCACTATAGAAATCCTCAACAGGGGTTCATCAAGTTGAATTTCGATGGGGCCACGAAAGGAAACCCAGGAGAAGCAGGGATTGGTGGAGTATTTAGAGACAATAGGGGAACGACGCGTAGGATCTACACGATGGACTGCAGCACTGCAACAAATAACGAAGTAGAGCTTCATGCTTTGAAAAGAGGGCTAGAAATTGCCATACGAGAGGAATACCACAAGCTTCAGGTAGAAGGAGACGCGAAACTGGTAGTGGACATAGTCAAGCAGCTTCAGCAAGGAACACCAGAGGAAAAAAGTGGAAGAGGTAATAAAGAACCCCATTAGTTTATATACATATATATACATACATATATATATATATATATATATATATATATATATATATATATATATATATATATATATATATATATATATATATATATATATATATATATATATATATATATATATATGAATCGACAACTGGGTTAGTCTCATACTCGCATGACATAGGGTTGATTCTAACCTCTATCACTATATCCATGGGGCGTTGTCTAACAAGGCCACAATTTTTCTTAGATGACAAATTTCTCGCTGGAATTCGACAAAAGAAATCCAACAATGGGAGTGCTTAAATCATTTTTTTGATGGTGGAAATGGATTCAACAACGTCAATAACCCCTAGGGCACCCAAAACCCCAAAGCTTGACAATTGTAACCTGGGTGTTCAAAAATTTCCACCGGATTTTCTCAAAATGATTTCTAAATTTGTATTGTTTTTTGGGCCAAAACGTGGCCTATTGAGGCTATGTGTATCTCCGGGGTCTATGTCCTGTCCTCCTCTCGATATACCGGGCTACTCCTAGGGATTTGAACCTTGAATCTCTTTGTTTACACAATTCTTCATATAACGACGATCACAAATTAAGTTGCACCCTAAGGACAATTCCATGTCATATATTAATTCCTTCATATTGAATGATTAAAAGAATTAGCCATTAAGAAATTTGACATTTCTTAAAGTTTGAGACATCCATGTTTAAAATGAATTTAGATTGGTTTAAATATTTATTTATTTTTGTTATGTACAATAAATTTATGCTAGTTTTTGTTTTAGTTGTTATCACATTGTTAATTATATATATATATCTATATATATATATATCTATATATATATATATATATATATATATATATATATATGCGTAGTCTAACTAACAGACGAAATGACTTTCTAGCCAAAATCTAACAATACATTTTTTCTAGTGATATTGTGGTTTCTTGTTGTTTAAAATATACTTTTGAATGCATAAATGGATTCAATGCCCTGAAAAACCCATGAGGCATTCGATATTTGCAAATTAAACAAGTTAAACTTATGATTCAAAAAAAATTGTAATAGATTTTAAACAAAACTTATTAGAAAATATACTTGGAAAATGACCATTTCATCTATTATTATCCATGCACTCAGGAAAGAGAATTATGCAATGTGTACGACGCTAACTTTGTATTAATTTAGTCAAACATGCCAAATATTTTTCAATTAACTAAATTTTAAATTTAGGAAATTATTTTTCTATTTTTTGCAAATTATTTTATTCTCATTTATCTCTCATGGGATTGGTTGTTCATTTGTAGATGTTATTAGTCAATGCCTTGACTGGAAAACCCTCTACAGGAGTACAAGGGTGGCAGAAGTACGGGGTTCCACAGGAGTACAAGGGTGGTAGAAGTACGAGGTTCATAGGAGTTCATAACCCTCTACAGGAGTACAAGGGTGGCATAAGTACGGGGTTCCACAGGAGTACAAGGGTGGCGAAGTACGAGGTTCGTAGGAGTTCATATCACCATGTGATGTTGACTGAGCTTTAATGGTTAAGAGCATGTGTTTCCTCCTAAGAGGTCATAGACTCAAAACTAGAGGGGGTTAGAGTATGTATGCCTTCGTAGACTTAACAGTCAAATCGTTGCGCGGAGGTGGGTCCCTTGTCCCACAAAGAAGGGGGTCTCATATACCAATTTGGTGTCTGGCTTCGCCGTGACCTTAAAATTGGATAATAATGATAATAATAATAATAATGTTTGGCTCATCTTATCATTGACACTATTATCATTACATCAAACTTCATATAACCAACAATTATTAGCACACTTCTACCTACCAGATTTGACTCTCTCTCTTCCATGAAAATTGCATGAAGTGCACAAAATATATATTGGCTTTATTGTGAAGTTCGACGAATTTCTGAGGAGATAGACATAATTTTGCTATTGTTTATCCTCAGCTAGATCCATCATTGAAAGCTAATAATCCCACACAACCTACTTCCATGTACAACATTTTGATAAACATGCTGACTTTTATTGACCAAAAGTACTCATTAATCACTGATTTTATGACCCAAAATACTTTGACATCTCGATAGTGATTAATAGCATGAATCGTGCCATACATTGACTGAAGTAAACTTTATGACAACTATGTCTTGAAGATTAAATCTGATCTGAACATGAAATGACTCCATTGTTTGGACCAGCCTAACTTGCAACCTGCAACAATGATAAAAAATTTTGATATCATTTTATGTACATCACCTGAAAGATTAGTTTGACTATCTGTATATTTGGGCTTCCCAATGAAGATGTAAAATGCAATATATTAGAATTGCATTTTGTATAAAGCATAACAATATCCTCTGTAACAAATTTTGGTGAAATACTGGTATTTCAATTCAAATCTCTCTTGTTTGTATGTTCAGGTCCTCGTTTGAGGTAAATGATGGTACTCTACATGAGTACCATCAAACATTTTAGCAAATTTGGAGTAAAAAAGAATTGTCGAGGACCAGATAATTAATAGAATAAAGTCTTTAACGAGACATATTTCAATTTTCATGATACATCTAAAATTTTGAAATTTCTACACTAATAGCAAAGTTTAAACAATTTAATATCAATGCTTATGATGAGAAGACATAATTTATATTCAAACTCTAGACTCCTACTGATTTCTGAAGTAATTGCTGGTCAACTTGTTTAGTGGGCTTCTTTATTTCAATTCAAGAACATGTTTAATAGGAAGCTTACATTATTAGAAATTAAAATATTAATTTTATTTTGAGATTGCGAAGTTCTTGGCTCAGATGTAACTCTTCTGTGTTTATCAAGCACCTACATTCTCATTATAACTGAATGCATTATATCTTGGGAGGTATGCATAAGTGGTTTCTTTGTCCATATTAGACAGAAATATTATTGTAGTTTGACCAGTGTGTGTTTTTAGCATAAACAATAACTATCTCTATTTCTTTTAATGAAATGAATGCAATGGTGAGTTATTTGATATCTTCTGGTTTTAGGTTGTAATAGAATTTGTTGACAAGGAAAGGGCAGAAGTTTCCTTAGTAATTACATAAAAAATTTGTAGGAAATCTAAGAATGGCTTGGTTTTGTCAAGGAGGTATGTAACATGGTTGTTTTGGTATTGTTATTGTGATGTACAATTTCGTTTGTTAAAAGAAGAAAAATGATTATACCATAGAGAGGTGCATTCCATACATGATAGGTAACATATATTCACATCCATTTTTTTTTTCTTCTAGAGTATAAATGTCATTTGATAATAAAATGAGTGGACAATGGCTTTTACTGATGCTTTACTGATTTTCTCATTTGGATTGATCTTGAGATTTCCATATCTACTTGAACATCTTTTATGGAAAAGTAGCAATGACACATTTTACTCTTCATTTGACCTTTATTTCAATGCATCTTTATTTTTTCTTCCATTCTCTTTTTCTAAGAATTTTCATGCTACTTTAACTATAAGTTAATACCTTTTGATGAGCATCTTGTGAAAAGAAAACCAAAGAATGTAATATGCAATCTTAACAAAAACACTGAGGGTAAATTACTTATAAATGATCAAAACACCAACACCATCTTAGCCTACTTTCTCTCACTAACTAGACGAGAAGTAAGCACAAATCTAAGGACTCCATAAATCTGCCACACTTGTGTTGTGACATATTTATGGGATAAAAATAACATATTTAATAATAACAAATATTTTGATTTACCTATATTTAAATTGAGTAACAAGGACTAATTACTATGTAGTACTTCTTAAACTACATATATAACACCATATTCCCTATATTAAATTAATAAACAATTTATTACTCTAACTACAATAATACTTCATTTTCCTGATATACAAAAATTTATTGAATTTCAAATTAAGTAAAATTTATTATTAAATTTTAAATTAAGTAAAATCCATTAATATCTTTTAGGTAAAATTATGTTAAGACAATCTTGCAATTATTATGGAGCTTGATATGTTTTTAATAATAATACATGCCACTAAAGTTCATTAAAGTGAAAACATATCCTCAAATAACTAATTCCATATAACTAATTCCATACGCCAAACTAATTCCATACGCCATTGATGTTAAAAATGATATTTGTGCGTCATTATCATTTTTATTAACTTCAATAATTGCGCAAGTGGACTTCTCCACATGCATAGGATATTAATTAATAAGGCATCTATGAAATTATTTTTTTTTCAATCCAAAAGCTATTAAGCTATATAGTAGTGTAATTGTCACTTAATTTAAATATAATTAAATTAATGTAAAAAGTTAAGAATATTTGATAAAGGGAAGTTTATATAAATACATGCAGAAACTAAAACTAGAAGAAAAAGAGGTAATATTGAAAAACAAGAAATTAGAAAAAAAAGGAGTGTATAATTAATTATAAAGAGTAAAAATCTACATTGATGTCTTATATTTTTTTAAGATTATTTTTTTGCTAAGGCAAGAGCGGATCCTTCTATTCAATAAAAAAAAAAGGAGAAATAGTGTACAAAAGGCGACTGCGGTGGTGAGGCCCACCAAAATGATAGGCCTACCCCAATTCATGGTCTCAAGATGACAAAGTGAACCCAAGGATGTGGGCCTGCCAAATCAAACAAGCAGTCCAAAACTGACCATGGCCAACAAGCACACCTTTTAACAAATAAACCGAACCCGATGAACCCAATAGACCATAATCTATAATCCTATCGGGTCCATTTTTGACTTATCCTTCGATCACTTTAACCACCCGAAATCCACCATTTGCATGCGATCCCGGAGAGGTCGTGTGAACAGCTCGAAACATAACCACTCTTTCAGACCCACCAACATGCACGCAAAATCCTGGCCGTGGATTAGCCTCGCTAGATCCAATGGTTAAGGATCATATCGCGTGGACTAAAAGCACCGATAGTTACCGCGCGATGAAGGCAGTAATTCCTTCCCACCCTTAGCCACGTGTCGTGTGGTGAGTGGAATCGCTCCCGATTGTGAAAAACCGCTTCCGGCTTGATGAGCATGCGATATACCAGAAACCACCCTGAGGGCAGTAAAGCTATTCACAGGAATAAAAGTTGGGGTTTTGCGTTTACCGAGAAAATCTAGGCTCTGACGCATGGGCCAAAGGGAGATGAAGATCCCTCCTTCTAGCCGTCCCCCTGAGACATCTGGTTTGTTGTTACCTGAGTTACTAAGGCCGACATAGACCTGCATCCTAAAAAGGATCTCACTTATATCATAACACTTCATAATGAAACCAGATCAACTAGACCCCATCTCTGTGGCTCTGTGTCAGCAAATACTGTCTCTTGATTTTTCTGATACTGTTGTCGGTCGTTGAGGGCCCTGGATGAGCATCCCTCCTTCAACCTGTCATCTGTTATCTCCTCCCACCAGCAGCATAAATCGATATGCTTGTTTCGTACCCCCTCATTGGCAAGCCAGTCCACAACTTTGTTGGCTTCCCTACGAACATGCACCAACCTGAGGGTTCTCAACATTCTTAGGTGCGCTTGGATTCTTTGGTAGACTTGTAGAAGCCACCAGTGTTCTGAGATTTTCTCAGGAGCAGCGCTAGCATTTATCCTCTTCACTGAGTTAATGACTAATTCCAAATCAGCCTCAATGATGACATTTTGAATGTTGTACTTAAGCAGTATTTCTAGGCATAATTCCATTGCCATGAGCTTAGCCATATTGTTGATTGCTTTGCCTAAATAATTGTGGAAGATAACTTGTATGTTTCCTTCCTCATCCCTCAAGACCCCTCCATAACCAGCTTCTCCCGGATTCCCTTTTGAAGCCCCGTCTATGTTGAATTTTAAAAATCCATGAGAAGGGGGTTGCCAAGAAGACTTTTCTACTGAGGTTTTCTTGATAATCTGCATAGAACCCTGAGGGGGATTAACCTTGAGCTCTAACTTCTCCAATATTCTGGCCTCTCTTTGTCCAATGGGTTTACCTGTAGCTGCACCTCCCAGGATATGAACAGTTTCTTTGAGTTGTTTAAGGACTAGCTTGAGGATGTTGCTCACCGAAGTCGCTTTCTCCTTAAAAATCCTATTGCTGTGCTCCTTCCAAACATTCCAGATTAAGAATCTTGGGGTCAGCATCCAGGCAGAGTTTATGACCTCATTATCCGAAAAAAATTTCCTCCAACTCTTCAAAGTAGTGATGATGTCATTAACATCTCTGTTTGTCTGTTCGAAGACTTCTCCAACCCAATTCCAAAGTGTTGTGGTGAAAGTGCATCTATTCAGGAGATGGTTTGTAGTTTCTTCCTGTTGTCTACATAAGTGACATCTTAAGGGGCCAACAAAGCCCCTTTTCTAAGATTATCCCATGTCAGAATCTTGCCCTGGTGAAACAGCCACTTGAATAGTTTGACTTTCATCCAATGAGGATTTTCTCAGATTTCTTTCCACGTCTTATCTATGTTTGAAAGGTTATACCCTGCATATATCCTTTTGGCTTCCTTGAGGTTGAAGAGACCCGCCTTGTTCTTCCCCATCTTAGTTGATCATTCAATTTTAAGTTTAAGATTTGTCTCTTGTCTAAAATACTTTTAAGGGTTATAGCTTGAGTATGCAGCATGCCCATTCCTCTGTAATCTGGAAGTTTCCATGTTCTCCATTTCCCATTGTTCCTTGATTGGTCCTAGTAGTCACTTACCCACCTTAATCCTTTGTTGGTGGTATCAGTGTGAATGTCTGCTAATTCTTCACTTCGGAGATTGTCCTCCTGCTACCAATTATCCTCCCAAAACCAAGCCAGGTTTCCATTTCTGATCTCCCAGAAACTGTGATTTTGGACTAGGGCCCTGTTCTCCCATGCCCTATTCCAAATTGCAGAACCTTTTACTTGTCCTGTCATTTTGATTAGATTCTTCTCCTGCCATTCGCTAGCATATTTTTGCTTCCAAAGTTTTGCCCAGGGGGCTTGTATTTCTTTTAGCCATCTCCACCAGATTTTGGCACCAAGAACTCTATTAAGAATTCCTGGGTCATGAAGACCCAAGCCACCATGGGACTTAGGTTTGCACACTCTGTCCCATGCCACAAGGGCCCATTTCTTCTTTTCTTCACCTTTCCCCTAGAGAAAGTCTCTCTGAATGTTTCTTATATTAGTAACTACACCGGTTGGTGCTGGAATGGCAGATAGCATATAGATAGGGATACTTTGGAGGACAACCTTAGTGAGAATTAGTCTCCCTGCTAGATTTAGTGCTCTATTTGTCCATTTGCTAATCTTGTCTTTTAGCTTATTAAGAATAGGCTCCCAGATATCTTTGTGAAGTGGTTTGTTAGTGAGAGGAACTCCCAGGTACTTCATAGGCAGTGACTCCCTTTGAAAGCCCAAAATTCTGGAAAGATTTCTTTGTATTGAAATATCCGTATTGAAAAAGAAAATCTTTGATTTAGTAAGACTTACCTCTGAGCCTGCTGCCCTAGCAAACTCACTCAGAATCTATTTGAATGCTTTGGCTTCCTTGATAGTGGGTGTGCCTTGAAGCATGGTATCATCCACAAATTGCTGATGTGTCACCGTGTCCCCACCTTAAGTGAGTCTTAGACCCTGAATTCTCCCTTCCTCCTTAGCAGCTCTGATAGCTCTCCCTAACCCTTCCATCATTAGAATGGAAAGGAAGGGAGAAAGAGGATCGCCTTGCCTGAGACCTCTAGAAGGCTTGAAGGTTCTTGAAGGAGAGCCATTGAGAAGAATTGTACAACTGGCGGTGGTAACTAGCGCCATAACCCATTTAATCCAATTGTGATCAAAGCCATAGGATTTTAATATTTCTCTTATGTATGACCAGCTAAGCTTGTGATAGGCATTTGCTATGTCCAGCTGCATAATCATTCTTGCCTGTTTGTTGGTAATGAGTGGATGAACCATTTCATGTGCTTGAATTATATTATCTAAAATTTTTCTTCCTTCCACATAGCCCGTTTGCTCCTTTGACACTAAGGTTGGGAGGAGAGGTTTGAGACAGTTGGCGATAACTTTGGATATAGTTTTGTATATCACATTGCATAATGCTATAGGTCTAAATCTGTCTGGGGAGGTGGCCTTTTCCTGTTTGGGGATTAAGGCAATGAAAGATTCATTGAGCACCTTTAAGACTGTCTTAAATCTTCGAGAGTCTTCCACTACCTCTAGGATGTCCTATTTCACGATCCTCCAACAAGCTTTGAAAAAGTCTACATTAAAGCCATCTGGGCCTGGTGCTTTCCCATTTTTCATTTCTTTCACGGCTTCCTCTATTTCTTCCTCTGTGACTGATCTGTTGAGGTTGAAATTATCTTCTCTAGTGACCAATTTAGGGATGTACTGAGTAAATATTTTCGTGGACTGGTATCTATCTTCCGAGGTTTCCTCAACAATTTTCTGAAAATGCTGGAGTAGCACCTTCTCCATCTCTTCATGAGTGTTTCTCTTTATTCCATGCTGGTCTGTAAGTTTCACAATTTTGTTGTTGTTTTTGTGAGCTATGGTGGATCTGTGAAAGAATTTGGTGTTTCTCTCCCCTTCTTTAATCCATTGTACTATGGTTTTCTATCTCCAGAATATTTCCTCTTGAAGACATCTATTGTCCCACTCCTGCTAGAGTGACTGGTCTGTTGAGGTTGAAATTATCTTCTCTAGTGACCAATTTAGGGATGTACTGAGTAAATATTTTCGTGGACTGGTATCTGTCTTCCGAGGTTTCCTCAACAATTTTCTGAAAATGCTGGAGTAGAACCTTCTCCATCTCTTCATGAGTGTTTCTCTCTATTCCATGCTGGTCTGTAAGTTTCACAATTTTGTTGTTGTTTTTGTGAGCTATGGTGGATCTGTGAAAGAATTTGGTGTTTCTCTCCCCTTCTTTAATCCATTGTACTATGGATTTCTATCTCCAGAATATTTCCTCTTGAAGACATCTGTTGTCCCACTCCTGCTGGAGTGACTTTGCCATCTTTTTCCTTTCTTCTGTATAGCCTTCAGTGATAAGAATCTGGTATATTTCCTTTAGTTTCTTTTCCACATATTCCTTAGCTTTGAAGATGTCACCAGATTATTTTTTATTCCACTCTTTGAGTCTGCCTTTAATGTGTTTGAGCTTGCTGTGTAGAAGGAACATTTTTGTACCTTGAAGGTGAAGCTCTTCCTTCCACCATTTTTCGATGTTTGTGAGGAAATATGAATGTGTGAGCCAAGCGTTCTCAAACCTAAAGGGGGTGTTCCTTGGTTTGCCAAAGAGGGAAGCTTCCAATTGGATAGGCCAGTGATCTGAACCTCCAAAAGGTAGAATGAGTGCAGTAATGTTGCCTCCCCTGAGAAGAAGTTCCTCTGAAACAATAAATCTGTCCAATTTTGAGGCTACTTGGGTAGGTCCCCCTCTTTTGTTATTCCAAGTGAAGATTCCATTGCTTGTTTCCATATCAACTAATTTCATATTGGTGATGAAGTTCTGGAAGGCAATTGAGTCTCTACCAAGTGTTCTAGTTCCTCCTTTCTTCTCCATGAGTGATTTTGTTATGTTAAAATCACCTCCAAGAATCCAGGGTAGAGTTGGGTATCTCTTCTTCATATCCTCCACTGTTGTGAGGAGTCGAAGTTTGTCCTCCATTGGCTGCGGACCATAGACATTGGTGATCATGTACCAAGTGTTCTGGTTCCTCCTTTCTTCTCCATGAGTGATTTTGTTATGTTAAAATCACCTCCAAGAATCCAGGGTAGAGTTGGGTATCTCTTCTTCATATCCTCCAGTGTTGTGAGGAGTCGAAGTTTGTCCTCCATTGGCTGCGGACCATAGACATTGGTGATCATGTAACATTTTCTGTCACCCACCGGTTGGAAAATCAATGAAAGGTGATGTTTGGATGCCTCCGCATCAATCACACCAAATTTCTGTGGATCCCATAGAGTGAGAATGCCACCAGCAGATTTATTTGCCTTAACTTCAAGGTATTCATATCTATTTAACCATTTGCTATGTTTTTCGTGGATCCTCTCCACAGAGCATTTTGTTTCTTGTATGAATACTATGTCAAGTTTTTCCTCTTTGATCCTTTTACCTAGATTCCTCTGTTTTCTTTTGCTCCATAGTCCTCTAATGTTCCAGGTTGTGATTTTCATTTAGGTGGGGTTATAAAGGAGTAACCGGAAAGGTCTTTCATCCTTCCTGATTCAATCATGAGTTTGCCACACTCCAGTAGTAGTTCTTTCTGTCTTTTTCTTCCCCTCCTCTTGCCTGGATTCTTTGTTAGTTTTCCTGTTATTAATCCTATTGAGGAAGTCCCTTTGTTTTCCTGGTTTTCATGTCCTCTTTTGACTCCTGCAGCTGTTTGGTGTGACTTGTTAAGGAATATCTGTTGGACCTTGTCCACATCCTCCTGAGGGATGGAGTTTATTCCCAAGTTTCCTCCCTGTTCTATAAACTTTTCCAACTCTAGGTTTTCCCTTTCTAGGATCTCCTGTAAGTCTTGATCCTCTATGCCACTTTCACTTTGAGACATTTCCTAGTCTTTTTCTATTTCCATGGTACTCAAAGGATCCATTGTGTGTTTGTTCTGTTCCTGAGTGAACTCCATGCTGGTCCCTCTTCCTTTCCCCCTTGCTGTCTTCTTCTCTGTACTCTCTTGCTCCCCTCCATCTGCCTCTTTTTCTCCTAAGATCTCAAACCTGTTGTAACTTTTTGTTTTATCATTCCCAATAGGGTTATTTTGTGTCTTCATTCCCCTCTTTTTCCTCTTCCTTCTACTTTGGTGAAACTTGTCTGGTCTTTCCCTTTGTTAGTATTTAGGTTTTCCTCCCTTTTATTAAGAGGACAGTCTCTGGATAGATGCCCATGCTCATGACACTTGTGACATCTGAACCGGATATGTTCATAGTCAACTGTTTGAACCCATTCCTCGTCATAGACTTCTAGAATGACCTCATTTGGAAGGGTTCCTAATAGGTCCATCTCCACACATATACGAGCATAGGATGTATATTTTCCCCATAGAGTTGCCTCTGAGATTTTTAAGAAATGACCTAATTTATTGCCTATAGCTTTTAAAGATTCTGGCATCCAATAATCTAAAGGTAAGGAGTATAGTCTAATCCATACCGGTACCGAAGTGAAGGTTTCTCGTTCTGGCACAAAGTTCATTGTCCATGGCCGCATATAGAGACCAGCAGCTGCAAAGAAGTATGGCCCTCCTTCGAAAATCTTGTCTCTGTCTTCCATGTTCGTAAATACCATAGTAAAAAAACCTTTGGATCCAAGATGTATATTTAACTCCCCCTTTGGTTTCCAATTGTACTTTATCCAGGTGTACAACGCTTTCTCTGATGGCCAGATTCCCATAAATTTGCATATGATGGCATAGTTTTCCATGTGATCCCTGTGCGCTTGCAGAGCTGGATCATTCAGAATAACCCGAGGTTTAGTTATGGTTTTGGGTTTACAGGGCCCCATCTTGGCTCTATTCTCTGATCCCTGACCTCTGTCTTCCTCTTTTTCCTCCTGACAGTCTTCTTCGTGGGCCCCTTGATCTGCATGGGTTTTGCTGCCTTCCGCCTTCTGAGTTTCGGTATTTTTTGTCTTGATCTCCAAGGGTTGTGGAGGTTTGTTCTTTTTCCCTCCTCTTCCTTTGTTTGCTACCATATTATTGTAGGAGGGAGCGGAGCTCCCTCCTCCCTGTGTCTCCATGGGTGTCTGTTGCCCTCCGTCCCTCGCTTAGTGAAACCCTAGAACCAGAGCTTCACCGCGCATATTTTTTTACGATTAGAAATAAATATTTAGGAATATTATTTTATAACTTTAAAAAGCACCCTTCATAAGTCATGGTCAATAATAAAAACTTGTCATTTAATGACTAAAATAACCCATGAAGGACAATTTCACTATCAAATTCCACCCTTCATGGATATCTTAATTTGATTTATGAAAGGGACGATGACTATCTACCAATTAGAGCTTTTACTCATAAAGTTAAAGAATTTTACATTCAATTTGAATTTTTTTTAATGAATGGTTTGAACAAGTTATGCAATTTATAATTTTTTTTTTAAATAAATTGTTAATTATTTCCCTTTATAAATATATCCAATTTTATGAATTTTCTTTTAAATATAAATTTTGAGTTTTTCGTCAAATTTAAATTACTTAACATAAAAATCTTACATAAATAACTCCTTGTATAAACAGGTAAACTTAATTCTTTATTTTTGAATTTAAAAATAATAAATTAATGTCATTTTCTATTACTTATTTTTAAAATAATGATAATTTATAAAATATTAATATTAAATTATTAAATACATAATTTTATTTATTTATTATATTGTTATATTTATGATTTCTCATCTTTATAGTTATAGATGAAATATATTTATACATGAATTATTTTTTTACTTTTTACAACAAAGCCTAGTGATTATAATTTATTATCAAATAAAAAAATCAACAAAGCCTAGTGATTATAATTTATTATGAAATATAAAAAAATCAAAATAATTTATTAGTTATATTAATAAATCAGACTAAGACACCCCAAGCAATTTCCAAATGTCAAAACTAATTGCATCTAAAACGAACCCACCGCCTTTATCTTAAGTTCATTGAATTTTTTTTGTGGTGCGCGTTTCTTTTTGGATTAGTATATAATTACGAATTATCATACTCACTTATTAATAAGTTAATTGTAGTTATTATTAAATAAATTTAAATTTTATTTAAAAAAGAATAAATTTTATTTTATAGGAGACCAGATGGGAATCAGTAGCAATGATACATTTGAACTACAACTAGGCCTCAGCTAAATCATTGACCTTTTACATCCTCAGTTGACTTTGTCAGAGAAGTGTTGAATTATTAAAATTAATTCCTTGCTCCGAAATATTGAGCGTTGTCGGTTTCAATGAGAACTTTAGCACTTATGTATAATACACAATACAATAATATAATGGGATAATTGAGAGGTAAAATAATACAATAATATTATTAAAAGTGGTTGATATATATTAACTGATGTTATTTTCTATTATTTAGGTATAATGATATTGATCAATTACTTTTAGTTATGTGGTTGTACTAGTTGACATTAAACATGTATAGAAATGACTAAAAGATTTGTGAATTAAAATATCAATATAAATAATAATCAAATATTTAGAATATTTTAGTATGGTTGGCTACATTAGGCTATGGTTTGCCATGGTTGATTATGATTGACCATGTTTGGTTATGTTTGACAATAGTTGACTTTAGTTAGTCTTAGTTGATTATGTCTAACTATGTTTGACTATGATTGACTTCACTAAACCATGGTTTACTATAGTTGAATTTGGTTGACCACATTCGGCTATGGTTGAACATGGTGGACCATGGTTGATCTATTGAACTATTATTGACCATGGTTGTCTATGATCGAACCTAGTGGATCATGGTTGAATTTAGTTGATCATGGTCGATTATGGTTGACTATGTTAAACTATTATTGACCATGGTTAATTGTTCTTAACCATGGTCAACCATGCGAATATGGTTGACGGTGTTTGATGATGGTTGACTATGATTGATCATGGACAACAATGGTTAATCACAAATGAATTTGGTTGATGTAATGCCCCATTTTTTTTTTTAACTGAAACGGGTGTATCTTTATTTATATTGGAAGAAATTTGGTCTTACGCCAATGCTGCCATCATTACACTGCATCTAATACTATTCCATGGTGCATGCTGCTTAATCCTCATGGGTTACATGGGTGGATAGAACTTTCCCCATTTATGAGAATTTGGCCTTTCCCTAGAGTACAACCCTTGTTTGCCAACAGATCAGCTTCGCTGTTCAGATTTCTGAGTATATGAAAGCATTTGTAGGATTCAAAATCGAGAAGGACTTCCTTCAGTCTGCTCAGAGTTTTGTTGAGGCTTACATTGATGAACAAGTTCTCCGAATTCAACTTTTTTATTATGAGCTCGGAGTCTCCGAATACTTGAATTTCTTTGTCCCCTCTGTCTCTAGCAATTTGGCAGGCTTTAAGAAGGCTTAGAATCTCGGCTTGGTTGTTAGATTTCTGCCCAATGCCCCAGGAGAAATTGTCTCTTTTGACTCCAGCGGGGTCATAGATGACCCCACCTGCTCCAGCAGCCTCGGGATTGCCTTTGGAGGCGCCATAAAAAAAGATCGTGGATGTTTTTTGTTTTTTCCACCATGCCTGAAAATTTTCTTCTGTTTCTCTTATTCTCCAGATTGGGTTCATTGCTTGAGGGGCAGAAAGCAGCCTCCGGGGGTGGGGGGAGAGATAATTCAGCCACCTTTCTTCTTCGGGAAGCAACAATGGATCTGCAGAAGCGTACTGTTGTTGGGCAGCTTCCAAGAGGAGGGATTTCGCTTTTGCAGCTACAGCTAGAGGAGTTTGTTCTTTTCCGTTGAAGATCAGGTCATTCCGGGCCAGCCAGGTCTGCCAGCAAGTGAATTTGGGGATGGCAATCCAGATTTTCCTCCAAAAAGATTTGCTGGGGATTTTGTGGGGGTAGCAATGATTCCAGGCATCGAAGAGGTCTGCAACAGAATTATACGAGGGAACAGTGATTTGGAACTCATGAAGGATAAGGCGCCACACCTCTTTGACAAACTTGCAGTCCATGAAGAGGTGCTTGGCTGTTTCTTCACTGTTGCTGCACAGCACGCATCTGTGTGGCCCAGCAATGCCTCTCTTCATCAGATTTTCTCCGGTAAGCAATTTATTGTGAACCAGGGTCCAAAAAAAGAAATTGACTTTTGGTAGAGCGAGGGGCTCCCATACCTTCTTCCAGAATTTCGGATTTCTGCTGCTGTTCTTTATGGGTTGGAGAGCGTTGTAGGCTGCCGCTGATGAATAAGTCCCTGTGCGCCCCCAACCCCATCTGTCCTTCGACCATCTGCTCACTGGAGCTGCTTCCTCCAGCAACTCTTCGAGCACTGTCATCTGATGATTTAAGTGACTTGGTATACCGTGGAAGTCCCATTCGGACCATGCGCCACGACTATCCCATTTGGAGAGATCGTAAACACTGTTAATTCTAGCGCGCTCCAGCCATTGCTTTATTTCGTCGATTTCCTCATTTTCTGACAGAGGGGCGTTGTCCATAATGCGATCTAGCCATAGTTTTGTATGTTTACCATTGCCGGGGATTTTATAGACTCTATCTTTGAAGAAGTTCAGACTTTTATTACAGAGTTTCCATACCTGGGAGGCGTTGGTTATTTGGGAAGCCTGAAGATTTCGAAGCGGAGCCTTATGCGCATACTTTGCTTTCAGAGTTTCGCTGACTGGATGCTTGGGATTCTCGTATAAATTCCATAGAATTTTTCCACCCAACGCCAGGTTGACCATGGCTGGATCCCTGATTTGCAGGCCTCCTTCTGCGAAAGGTCGTTTCACCTGCTCCCATTTCACCAGATGCATTTTATGAATGTTCCCTTTCCCTCCTTGCCAGAGGAAATCGCGAATCAGTTTGGAGATGTGATCTGTCACCTGCTTTGGTGCTAGTAGGAAGGCAGCTTGGTAAATTGGTAGAGCTGAGAGAACAGATTTGATCAAAATGACCTTGCCTCCAGGAGTGAGCCAGTATCCTCCCCAACTTGTGATCTTTGTCTTAATTTTGCTGATGACTTCAACCCACAGGGCTCTCTTGTTGCAGCCATTGATGATAGGGAGTCCAAGGTATTTTATCGTCTCCCATTGGGCTTGGCTCTTGAAGCCTAGAATAGCAGAGATGTTTGCGAGTTCCTGATGATTGATGTTCCATCCAAAGACTTCACTTTTCCTTTCGTTTATGGAGGCTCTCGTGGCCCTGCAGTAACTTTTTAGGACTTCATCAAATGCTTTAGCAATTCTATGAGAAGCACCTCCGAGCAGGAGAGAGTCGTCTGCAAAGAGGGCATGATTCTGGGCAGGAGAGGAAATGGAAGGTTTGAGGCCTGGGAGAGAGCCTGCCTCTTTTTCAGCTGAGAGCTTTCTGCTGAGGGAGTCCGCCATCAGTATGTAGAGGAAGGGAGAGAGAGGGCATCCCTGCCTAAGACCTCTCTGGGCTCGGAAAAAGGAGGTGGGGCGGCCATTGACAAGAGGGGCAATCCAAGGGGAGTCAGTGCAGGCTTTGATGAGAGCAACAAAGAGAGGGGAGAAGCCATAAGCAAGGAGAGCTTTGTAAAGGAAGGCCCGGTTAACTCGGTCAAAGGCGTTGGCCATATCAAGTTTGATCAGCATCCCCTTTTCTTTTCGTTTCTGGCTTGAATGAATGATCTCTTGAACTTGTATGACATTGTCCAGAATGTGCCTACCTTCAATGAACCCGCCTTGATTGCTGGAGATGAGTCTGCTTAGGAGAGGCTTGATCCTGTTTGCAAGGAGCTTTGCAAGGATTTTATAAGAGGCATTGCACAACGAGATTGGCCTGAATCGGGCAAAGGTTTCAGGATTTGATTCTTTTGGGATGAGGGCCAGATATGTGGAGTTGGTTCCTCCCCCTACTTTGGCTTTATTCCTGAATCCTTTAATCATCTTTAGAAGATCTGCTTTAATAATGTCCCAGCACATTTTGTAGAAATGGATGGTAAATCCATCTGGCCCAGGGGCCTTGTCCGGGTCCATAGACCAGACCACTTTTATGACTTCTTCCTCCGTAAAGGGCCTGTTGAGATCGAAGTTGTCTTCAGCTCTGACCAGAGGGGGAATATTGGAGAGGAATTCTGCCATGTCCTTCTCATTACCTTGGATTCCAGCAGTGTAAAGCTGACTATAATGGTTTACAACTGCCTCTTTGATCTGATTGAACCCTTTGCAGGTCTGCCCTTCTGTTGTAGTTATTTCAGAGATGTGGTTTCTGCAGAGTCTTGCCCGATATTGGCGGTGAAAGAAGGTGGTATTCCTATCACCGGCCTTCAACCAGAGGCTTCTAGATTTGATTCTCCAGTACTCCTCCTCTAACCGAAAGGATTGAAAGGTCAAGCGTTGGATTTTGACTTCTTTATCCAGCAGTGCTGTAGTGACATCTCTGTTTTCCATATCTGTTTGCAACTCCTCGAGGGTCTACACCATTTCTTTTCGGATACTAGTTGGATTTGGAGCAGGTTTTTTGATCCACTCCTTCAGAGCGTGCTTTGTGGCTTTGAGTTTTTGCTCCCACACGTAGCTGGGGGACCCTGAGAAGGGTTTGCTCCAAGCTGCTTTCACTGTGTCAAAAAAGCCTTCTCTTTCTGTCCATAGAGGGCTGAAGCGAAAAGGGATGGGGCCCAAGTCTTCTTCGTCTTCTAGAGAGAGCTGGATGGGCTTATGATCTGAAGTAAGTTTGGGGAGGATTTTGGTAGTGATGATCTTTTTGGTTGCCATCAGGGCACCCTGGACCAAGAATCGATCCAGCCGAGCAGAGATATGGTCCGCTCCTACCCTGTTATTGGTCCAGGTGAAGAGCCCTTTCGCTGGAATGAAATCGACGAGGTCCCAATCCTGAATGAGTCCTTCGACCATAGGAAGGAAGGGATCTCTGCTGAGAGTGCCTCCCCTTTTTTCCTTATGTTTTAAAACGATGTTTAAATCCCCTGCCAAGATGATATTTTTGGGAGAGTGATGCTCCAGGAAGGCTATGAGGGAGGTCCAGCAATCTCTTTTTTCTGAGTATAATACAGGGACATAAAGGTTGAAAAGGGAGAAGGATAACTTACTTGGATTGTGCATTAACTCCGTGTAGATCCAGTGTTGAGTTTCATGAGAATTATTCAGCTGGAAGAGATCCTCTGACCAGAGAGTTGCAAGGCCTCCAGAAGAGCCTCTTGAGCTGACTGCTTTTCCTACATTTTTCTTCCATTTCTTTTGGCTGATGTCTAAGAGGGCTTTCCCCTCTATCTTTGTCTCTTGGAGCAAGAGGATGTCTGAGGGCTCCATCTTGAGAAGATCTTTGATTGCTTCAGCTTTCGCGGGATTACCCAATCCTTTGCAGTTCCAAGAGACAAGGCGCATTATTTACCTGGGAAGTGGAGGGAGCCTCCCTTAGGAGGCCTGTTCCTTGTATTTCTTCCGATAGACATCTCAATAGTAGGCTGGCTTCCTTGAGTTTTTAGCCTTTCGGCCTCCTCTTCCCTTTCTTCTCTGCGAGATTTCCTGCCTACTTTTTTGATGGGTTGCTCGAAGGTCTCGTCCTCCGATGACCCTGAGCTATCAATAGGCTTTTTCCTTGTGACATCTGCATATGTGGGACTTGAAGGGCTACCTTGGGTGGCCTCAGGCATAGTCTTTTCCCCTCCATCTTGTATATTGGTGGGAGATCCAGGCTATTCCAGGTTTTCCTGATTTGTTGTAGCTGCCGTTTTCTGACAGTTTTCTTTGCCATTTGGATTATTGCCTTGGCTGTGGTTGGAACTGCTTGGAACCTCCTTCAGAGGGCCTTTCCCGTTGCCCTTCCTATTGGGTTTTTGGATTAGAGTCCACTGCTCTCCGTTTTGGTTCTCTGGGAGATCTTCTGTCTTTTTCTTGCAGTGTTTGGCAAAATGCCCGTAGCCATGGCAGTGTCTGCATTTGAATGGGATCTGTTTGTAATCGAGCTCTTGGACATGGGTCCATCCTGCTACTGTGAGTTTTATGGCTTCCAGTAATCCCTCTTCTAGGTCTACTTCAACGCAAATGCGGGCGCAGGAGTATTGATCTTTCCTCGGGGCTTGGTCGATGTAATTGCCTAAGGCATTTCCGATGATCTGGAGAGACTTGGGGTTCCAGCAATGAAGAGGGAGGTGGGGAAGGCGAACCCAGACCGGGACAGCCGTAGGAACATCCTGAGCTGGATCAAAATCAAGCGACCATTTGTTAAGGTAAAGACCTTGCGGCCCCATGAAGTAAGGGCCGTTCCTGAAAATCAAGTTTCTGTCCTCTGCACTTTCGAAGACAAAGACGAAGAAGCCTTTGCCCACGAAATAGCTTTTGACTCCCTCTTTGATAAGCGGCTTCCAGTTCCTTTGAGTCCACTCCTCCACCGATTTGGGAGAGGGCCAGAGGCCCGTGAACTGGCCAATGAGGCCACGCTCAGCCAGATTTAGAGCAGCTTTACAGGTTTCTTCCTCTGGGAGGGCGACAGAGGGGATGGTGTCCATCTTCTTCACAAATTTCTGCTGGCTCACCGAAGAAGGGCGCTTATTGCATTGAGCAATCATTTCCTTGAAGGCTGAAACCTCCGGGGGGGGAGGCGGATCCGAGCCCCCAGAGGGCTCCATGGCTGCGCGGTTCAGCTGCAGATCGGGTGGACAAGGCGCGGCGGCCCAAGGGGCACGCGGATGCTCAGAAGCCCTAGCCCAGATGTTCGTTCACGGGCAGAGCTCTCTCCAAGAAAAAATCTATAAGTGAACTATGATGTAATGCCCCATTTTAACCTATGAAACTATATTTACTTATGGCCTAATTATATTTTCATTATGCTCTATCTTTGAACATATATTTTCACTTCAAAATATGGACACATGGATCTATGTTTATGTAAACACTAAAATTGACCATTATTATGTTAATAAGGACAAATGTTGTATGGTATACTTCTAGCATGAAAGGGTTGATTGAAACCTCTTGGTAGGTGGATATCAAGACTATTGATATTTTTAATTATAGTCACATGTCAATATTATATTGTTATCTATGAGTTCATTTTGAAAACTAACCTACAAGTTGAATGGGCTATGTGATAACCAGAGAAGTCTAATAGTAAGTGACCAATGTTGGAGACATCAGATGAGAAACCATACGATAGGAATCATCCTTATGCTATTTTACATTCAATTAATATGCACATGATCTTGGGAAAGTGTAGGTTTTTTAGGTGGCAGAACCATTTGACTAGGTAATTTGATGAAAATCACCTAGAACCATCAACACATTATGGTTTATGATAGGGTGTTGACACTAGTTCTATCAGGAGGGGTGGGGGCATTTTCCATCATATCCTATAAAACTTGGAGTTTTGGAATAGTGATGTTTAATTCATGTTCCCCTAGAGGTGTGATGATCACTACCAATTTCCTACTAGGGAAGCTTAGTCAAAGTAGTTGACACTTTCAATTACATGTTTTAGCTAGAGTTAGGTCAATAGAGTTGACACTCTAGGGTAGTCCATCAGAGGATGGAACTAGGTTAGGGAGGAAAGGTGTTTGGAGTAGTTGAGAGTGTTACTAGGATTTAGTCATGTAACCTTAGTGGCTGTCTTATTCCCTTTTGTGCTTTCAATGCCTAATTCAAATGTGACGATCTAGAGGTAACGTTTAAGTCATTAAATTGTTTTCACTAGTAATTGAATTGTCACTCTATTAATTTATGTTATGGATTAATGCAAGATTACTGAATTGTCTATTGGTTGTAAGTATATAAGAATTATGCTTAGATGCATTGATTATTATTATTGCACACATGAGCTATGTATGCCCTGATTACGCATACATACCTAGTTTGTGGACACTATAATAATAATAATAATAATACATATTGGATGTTATAATATTATTTGTGTGGTTGTATCTAATGCTAAATTTAATATCGATGTTAATGGTTAGTTTTTAATGTTTATGTTAAAACCTAATATTAAATTTAATGCTAATGATCAATGACTATTTATTAATGTTAATATTAATAATTGAATTCTATTATTTATGATAAAATATGATCTGGTTGAAATGAGTTATTTATGTGTTAATTATGGGAAGGGATTTGAATGTCAATTGATTAATGTTGGTGTTATTCCAATAATGAAGGGTAAGTATTAAAGATATTTCCATGTCTAAGTTTGGGTCTAAGAGAGAGAGAGTAGTTGAAGAGGGCTTTATAGGGAGATGAGATGGAAGGAAATGAGGGATGTTGTTTATTTTGGTTGGGATTACATTAGTTACCTTGAAAGGAGGAACTTGTCCCAATATTTAAGATTTGGAACCCAGAGGTTTGAGGATTGGGATACATGATCTTAGACATATTGGGTTGATTGTGGTTCTTAGGGGATTTGGGCATGGATGGCTAGGGAACCTTTGAAGGTTTCCTAGAGCTAGGGAGCTTAAGAGGTTGTTCATATATAGTTTGGAGGTATGTATCTAATTGAGTAGTTAATAAGAAAGGGTGACTAAACTCATTTTCATTAAAGGAATTCAAGGACTTAACCAACTAGATTGAGAGGTATTCTACTACCTACAATTTAGTTATTGTTCAAATTGAAAATTTATAAATGTTACCATTTTTAATTTGGTTAAATTGGATTCTTGATGAAAAATAAAATTTTGCAAAATTTGAAATAGAAATCTTCTGCTAATATAACTTTCCTCTCATATTACAATTTTTTTTATTACGGAGTCTTTAGCTTGAGGCCCTAGTCAACGGCTCCACATTTGACTTTATTTGATTATTGTTGATTATGTTAAATTATTACTGCCATGGTCAAATTTTGTTGACAATTGTTGACTATATTAAACTATTATTGGCCATGGTTGAATTTGATTGATAATGTTTGACTATGATTAACCATGGGTGATCATCCCCGGATGCGGGTGCATACACAGCGAGTTAATGTGATGGGACAGGGGTGCGGCGAGGTAGGACGACACCTGCCTGCCCTGTACCACCTGGTTTATCGCCCGATGCAGTTTAAACAGGGGCATCTAGTTTCACCTGGACTCACGTCATGTGGTTTTGTTGCGCCAAGACTGTCATCTGATTTCTCCATCGCTTCTGCATGCTCTGGTCTGAGCTGGGCCTCAGCTCTCTTTAATGCTGGAGTTATGGCGGGTGCAATCTGAGGAAAGGCGGATAGTGTTAAATACAGGCTCACCTTTGGGATCGTTTTGAAGTTTCTGGTGTTTTGCTGGACGAGTAAAGGTGTATTATGGTATGCTACTTTGTTATGCTCTGTCGTCCTGTCTTGCTCGGCCAACTCTGCGACGCCGCCTCTGTCTTCTCCTAGGCTTTGTTTGAAGGCCTCCAGCCTGAATTTGGTTGCCCATCTGAATAGGCCGAGCTCTGCGGAGGTGGCTGCGTGGTCTTGTGTTCAAAGGGTGGCTGAGGTGCTAGTTATGCCCCGACTCCGCCATAGAATGAGGAGCCGCAGGGGAACTCCTAGGCGTGTGCCCTCCCGCCCGTCCTCCAATTCTCCCTCCATTTCCAGTGATCTTTCTGCTGGCCATTACCCTCACACGCACAGTGGGAGAGGGCGTCTCCATCTCCCCAGCCATTTCCCTTCTGATTCCTCGTCGTCTCCCTCCTTTGGCTTGACGATTTTCACCTTCAATTGTTCCCTGATTGTCCGAGAATCACTGCTCATGTCTCGGTGTTTTTTCTTGAAGAAGGCCAGGAGGCAGGGGAATCCAGCACTCACCAGGAGGGCCTTGCCTCTGTCTCTGCGCAGATTCCTCTCTCTATGCAGGTTCCGAAGGTTCCCACGTACAATGCCATGGACATGGTGATGGAAACAGAGGCTCTTGGTCCTTCTGAACCTAATGCTGCTCGTGCAAGGGATGACACTGATGCTGCTCGTGCTAGTGCTCAGCCTGAGTTCGGTTGGTGCAGAATTTTGGAGGAGCCGCTAGACGAGTAATTTCTTTCTCTGTTGTTCTGTTAATGGTTACGCAACCCTTAATGGCGGGCGATTTTTGGTTCAGGATGCATATTTTGGTTCACTTCTGCAAGATATGGTTCATTTTGTATGCCTCTATGAATTTTTGTAAGCTCAGCAAGAGATTCAATACTTGTTCCCCTGCGTGGGATTTGAACACCAGTTCTTCGCTAAGTTCACTATCATGGGCAGTGTTTTTGTTACTCTCTGCCGCTTCTACAGGGCAGTTGTTTTTTACTATGGTCTAGATGTAAATTATCCTCGTTTTATGTTAATAGAATAGTTTTATTTAGAAAAAAAAAAAAACCATGGGTGATCATGTTGATTATAATTGGCTATGGATGACATGGTTGACCATGCTTTACTATGGTTATCTTTGGTTGACCATGGTTGTCTATTGATGAGCCCCAAATTTGGTAACATTTTGGGCTCATTTGGCCTAACTACCCTTGCTCAACCCTTCATTTTTCATAACTTATGCATCATTTTTTTAGTATATTCATGTCATTTGTACGAAGGAGGACAGTCACTATTCCTAGGTGGCTAACACATGTTTATTTCAGGTTTTTTGACATTTAATGGAGCAAAACCATGCAGATGAGGGCTAGGAGACAGCCAAGATGGGATTGAGGTTTTGTAGGAAGGTTGTCCACAGCATTGAATGGCCTTCCTCGTGATCTCCACCCCAACTCCGAGCTCCAACAGCCACCACCACCGAGCTAGAAGGCAGCCAAACGGATTGTGAGGAAGCAACAGATTACTCTTAGTTTGGACAACCAAACCCCACTAATTTAGGAGGCCAGCTTGGCCCTTGTAATGTATAAATGATGAGGCTGTAGCCTTCGATGGGGACTTTTTGAAACTTTGTTGCATATTCTGGATTACGAGCTGATAGCTCTGTTTTGCTCTTTGTAAGCCATTTTTGGCATGTTATTTGACTTATGACTATTATCTTTTAATGAAAAGCAGGTAGATTTGAGTTCAGTTCTGAGTTCTTAGAGGAGCCATAGCTCTCGGGGTTGGGCCCAACCTGAGAGCAATAGGCCTCCTTTCTTTGTATTGTTACTTTTCTTTCAGCATTGTATTTCTTTTCCTTTACATGCATTTGGAAACACAGTTTGCTGAGTTGAACTTCTTGGTGTGATTAAGTAGGTTAGTCTTATGAACAAAGTTGCTTTCAGTAGTTTAGATTAGCGTAAGGAGATTGGAGTTAATCAGAGTTCCAAAAAAGGGTTGACTGCACGCTCACTTCCACCTCTGTTTAGAGACTGGAATTGCAGACCGTGCCACCCACTAAAAACACTGTTTTACATGTTCATGCAAGCTTTAATGCAATGTTCTCGGTTGTAGTAGAATCCATGTGTTCAGATCTTGTGGAATGAATCTTTGCTTCAGTACCATGCAAGAGTTTCCTTACAAAATCACGTTGCTGTTCTGTGGTTTCATAAGAATAGTTAGAATAGGTTGATGAAATTTCGGTTATGTGCAAGACATGGATGATTTGTTTCATTTACACTGTGCAGTCCTACTCCCTCACTCCCCTATCCTTCTAAGCCGTGCCTAGGCCATCCACTCATCTCTCAGTTAGACCACTTACCTCCTAACTCTTCTCTCACCCACGTGACTCTACCTTTTCGGCCTTCCATTTCCTCTAACCTCCTCTAGACCAACCAGCTTTGCACACCCCCTCTTCATCTCATCTCTCTGTCCATAAGCCATCACAAGCTCCCCTCCTACCTCCCTGTCCATCCATATAGCCTCTTCCACTCATCCATCACCCAAAAATCCTATTGCTGAACATCCTGTAGGAATTAGTGAACTTCCTGTAGAAATTCTGAACATCTTGTAGAACCCCCTACAGACTTCCTGTAGAAGCTTGTAAACACGGTTGCAAAGCATCTGAACTTTATGAACTTCTCTGAAAGGATGTTAGGGATTCCTTAGACCCTCTCTGAGCCTTCCTGACCTTTTCCAAGCATTTCCCTCCTTGATCTATCCCTGCACAGTCAAGACCCAGTTAGAAGCACACACATAATAATTCCAACGACTTGAACAAAAATACAAAAATATGCTTTCTTTAGATCAAAGTAGTCTAGACACATGCATCTCACCTTCCTAGAAGTAATGGCACCTCTTTCAGTAGTTTGCATTCCCACCTTTGCATCAGTAGGACTAGCTGGTAGAATTAGGGTTTGCTAGGGTTTTCATTTCTTGTTGGCTTTCAGTTCCTTCCTACAGTAGGTTAATTTCCTTTGAGATAGCTTTCATTCATCAGTTCAAAAGCTTCTTCTGAGAACTCATAGAAGTTGGCTTGAGCCCTAGCGAACTTGTGCCAGCTGACCAAGTGATAGCTGCGACAAGAGCTAGTACTTGTGCATACAGCACCGTCGCTTCCAAGTTTGTTACGAACTACCGGGTTGATAAAATTAGAGAAGGAAGCTCCAGGAGTTGTAGCATTATTGCTACAATACTGGAGCCCACCATCTTTTTGGCGCCGTTGCCGGGGAAGCGTCAGAGTATTAGTAATTGTTGCTTTTCTTCTATTTTCCTACTCTCGCCTTCTGCCAAGTAGTTTATTTCATTTCCTTTCTGCAAAAGTAGCATAGACATTTCCTGCTTTCATAGATTAACATTTCAATTCCGCAATTTCATTTTTGCAAGCGTAGATTAGCATGTCAATTCTGCAAGCATAGACTAGCATTTCCATTCCTACAATTTCATTTGAACAAAGTAGATTAGTTCTTTCCTGCTTTCATTTCAATTCTGCATTTTCATTTCAGTAAGATAGTTAGTTGTAGATCAATCTGTTTCAGTTTTTGCAGGTACCAGAGAAAAAAAACAAAAGCAATCAAAAGTCTTTCCATTTCATGCCTCGTAGGAATCGAGATAAAACAGGCAAATTCTTACCCAACACCCCCACTACATCACTGAGTCACCCTTCTCTCTTCTTCGGTGACAGTGATCCAGAAGAACCTATAGGTGAACCTCTTGAGATATACGAAGATCCTATAGCAGAAGAAGAATTAGAGACCATTCCATCTGAAGCTATGGCTGACAATAGGGGAGAAGATGAGAGAATAGAAGGTGCCTTCCCCATCCGAGAGACCAATGGAGACATGAAAATGAAGAACATTAGCCCCTCCGCTTTACCTCACTTCCATGGACTGACTACTGAAGATCCTGATACCTTCCTGTTTGAGTTTGTTGTCCTTTGTCGAACCTATGACTATACTGAAGATGAGCAGAAGCTGAAACTCTTCCCCTCAACCCTTAAGGATACAGCATTACGCTGGTTCATGGGCTTACCTGGGAACAATATCACCACTTGGGCTCAGATGCAGCAAGCTTTTAATACCAAGTACCGGGACTACTGTAGGTCCAAGGAAACCAAGGGAGAAATCTTTCGGATGACCATGGGAAATGATGAGTCCTTAGAGGATTACGAGGAAAGGTTCCAACTTAGCTATAAACGGGCCAGTTGCATACTTGATCCTGAATCCCTCAAGTTGGTCCTGCTCCGAGGAGTCCCTGAAGACCTCTTAGATACCCTTCACATGTTAGCTGGAGGAGATATTTACCAACTGCCTTATGAGGACATAAAGACTGTGTTTAGAAACCACTCTAGGGCAGCGCAGAAACGAGGTAGAGGAAACCGCCTCTCAGTTGGTATTCCTTTCTCCAAACATGAGTTTGCAAATCAATTAGAGGATCTCAAGAGTGAGGTGAGAGAGACCATTGCCATGCAACTTGATACATTCAGGGTCCAACAGAAGAAGGAAGAAGCCGAGAGGGCCTTGGCTATCTTCTACCCTAGGTGTACAAGGAAACACCCTAAGAACGAATGCCCATTACATTCGGTTGAAGTATGTTTTGTTTGCGAGGAGGACCATCCCACAAACCAATGTCCAACCTTACCTGGGCTTAAAGCCATGTATCAAGGGACAGAAGCCCCCACCGAACCTCTCTATTTCCTCAACCAAAGGAGGCCACAAGGACCTAGACCTTACCAGCAGGGGATGCAAGGGGCACCCCAAGCTTATTACAGCCCCAACCAATCTACTCCTATGCCTTCCTGGGGTCCCCCTGCTCATCCTTCCTGGTCTGTGCCTCCTCCATGGTCTTACCCACCTCAGTACCATACTCAACCCACTACTCATTCGTATCACTCACATGCCCAGCCACAGCCTCAGTGGAATGCACCTCAATCGGGGTGGAGGCCCCAGTACAACACTCCTCCCGCCATTTTGCCTCCACCACCAGTTCAACCACAACCATTACCTCCTGCTCCTCCAAGGCAACCTCAAATGCCTGCTCAACCGAACCCGAACCCCAACAACAGACAGGCCCAACAGGTATATACTGGGGAAACATCATGCCCTACCTATGTTGTGGAGATCCAGGAGATCAATCTGCAGTCTGGAAAGACTCTTCCGGATCGCCAACCTCCTCCCCAAGAGGACGAGGAAGACAAACAGGAAAGTGAACCAAAGGCTATTCCACCCTTTCCTGAGAGACTAACAACCACCACACAACCCAACCCAGAGGAGGATGAGCTTCTAAGAGAGCTCAAACAGTTGTGTGTGAAAATACCACTTCTCCAAGCCATCAAAGATGTGCCAATATACAACAAACTGGTTAAGGAAAAGTGTTTCAGACACCCAGGCAGGCGAAAGAGGGATGCTTCCACCATCAATGTCATGGGACAACTATCTGACCTTATGTTGGGACAAGTCATCTGCCCAAATTATCTAGATCCTGGGAGTCCTGTAGTAGATGTCCACATCAATGGCACCATCATACCTCACACCTTGATTGATCTGGGGGCTGCCATTAACGTGATGACCAGAGATACCATGCTCAAACTCAACCTTCAGGGTTCCTTGAGGAAGACCTCGACAGTCCTACAACTAGCAGATCGCTCCACCGTGACTCCCGAAGGGATTGTGGAGGATGTCTTGGTCTCTGTTGACTCTTGGGAATACCCTGCAGATTTCTTGGTTCTGCAACCAAAGGAAAAGCTCACTGGATATCCTCTTATTTTGGGAAGACCTTGGTTAGCCACTGCAGATGCTTACATAAGTTGCCGTGCAGGAAACATGACCATTAAAAATGGTCCTATGTCCAAGCAGCTAGTCCTATACCCTCCTGCCCAACCCTCATTAGAGCATGACTTACCACTTTGGTTGGAGGAAGGAGAAGAGGATGAGGTGTACTCAGCACCTTTGTGCACCCTAGACACCACTAGGGGAGACCCCCCAACCGAGGATAATTTGATTGAGACCTTGATCCAGAATCCACCTCCCAGTGCACTGTCCTTAGAAAAATTGGTGGAGGATGCCCAAGCCAGCACCTTAGTGGACCTTTGTGCGACCAACCCTGTCACTCCCAGAGTCAAGAATGTGGAGTTCGGCCCTGAGAGAACGTTAAAGATAAACTCCTCCCTATCTCCTTCCCAGGAAAAGGAGCTGTGTAGTCTGTTGGCCAGTCATCTAGATGCTTTTGCTTGGAGCTATAAGGAGATGAAAGGAGTCCATCCTTCGGTCTGTACCCATCACATCTACATCAAAGAGGATTGTAAACCGGTTAGGCAATCCCAGAGGAGAATGAATCCAGCCCTTAAGGACATCGTCAAGGACGAATTGCAAAAACTGTTGGATGTCGGATTCATTTACCCCATCTCAGATAGCGAATGGGTGTCCCCTCTGGTGTTGGTTCCCAAGAAAAATGGGAAGTGGAGAATCTGTGTGGACTACTGAGAACTGAACAAAGCTACCAAGAAAGACCATTTCCCTCTACCTTTCATAGATCAAGTGTTGGATGGACTGGCAGGAAAGAAGTTTTTCTCTTTCCTAGATGGGTTTAGCGGGTACAACCAAATCCAAATCAGCCCGGAAGACCAAGATAAGACCACCTTCACTTGTCCTTGGGGTACCTTTGCCTACCGAGTTCTTCCCTTTGGGCTATGCAATGCTCCTGCTACCTTCCAGAGAGCCGTCTTGAGCATCTTTTCTGAGCTGGTCCATGATGCGGTGGAAATCTATATGGATGACTTCACTCCTTATGGGTCCAACTTCCAGGAAGCATTGTCCAATCTGGGAAAAGTCCTAACCAAATGCATTGAGATGAACCTGTCCCTTAGTCCTGAAAAATGTGAATTCTTGATGACTGAAGGGACCGTGCTAGGCCATACCATTTCTTGCCAAGGGTTACAGGTGGATCCTAACAAAATTGCTCTCATCAAGAGGGTTCCACCTCCTCAAAAGGTAAGGGATGTTCGGAGTTTCTTGGGATTAGCAGGGTATTACAGGAGATTCATTAAAGACTTCAGCAAGCTAGCCTCGCCGTTGTTTGGCCTGTTGGCAAAAGATGTGGAGTTTAAATGGACTGACGATTGTCAGAGGGCTCTGAATGAATTAAAGGACAAGTTGGTGTCTGCCCCAATCTTGAGAGGTCCAAACTGGGCCCTACCTTTCCACATCCACACTGATGCCTCGAACAAAGCCATATGGGCAGCCTTAGGACAAGTTGAACAAAAACTTCTGTATGCCATTTACTTTGTTAGCAAAAACTTATCCAAAGCAGAACTGAATTACACTGTAACTGAGAAATAATTCTTGGCTGTGGTCCATGCACTGAACAAGTTCCGACATTATATCACTGGCTATCAAACATTTGTACATACTGATCATGCTGCAATTAGATATTTAATGAATAAACCAGATGTGAATGCTCGTATTATTAGATGGTTACTTTTGTTGCAGCAGTTTGATTTGACTATCGTTGACAAACCAGGTAAAGAAAATGTTGTTGCTGACTTTTTATCTAGATTGGATTTATCTGCAGATGAGGATGGAACAGTGGATGACCAGATGCCCGATGAACATCTGTTTGTTATTTCAGTACTCTCTCCATGGTTTGCTGATATAGCAAACTACCTTGTTTCAGCACAGTTCCCTCCGCACCTATCCTCAAGAGAGAAGAGCAGAATCATCAGAAAAAGTGCCTCATTCACTTGGATCGGGGGCAACCTGTTCAAGCTTGGCCCTGATCAGATCTTAAGGCGTTGTGTAAGGGAGGAGGAAGTCTTTGATATCCTCCTCACCTGTCATGATGGGCCTTGTGGAGGACATTTTGCAGTAAAGAGGACTGCCTTCAAAATCCTGCAGGCAGGCTACTATTGGTCCACACTTCATCAAGATGTCAGAAGGTATATCAGCCAGTGTGACCGATGCCAAAGAATGGGGAAACCGACTCAAAGGGATGAGATGCCTCTCCAACCTCAAGTGACTCTTAAGCCATTCGAGAAGTGGGGTATGGACTTTGTGGGTCCAATCAACCCTCCTTCGAGGCAAAGATCTTACATCATTATGTGCACTGACTACCTGACAAAGTGGGCAGAAACGAAGGCAATCAAAGCAGCAACAGAAGAAAAGGTGGCTGAGTTCTTAAGAGAAAACATCTTCTACAAATTTGGCTACCCAAGAGAGCTAGTCACCGATCAAGGAAGCCAGTTCGCATCCAACCTAATTGAAGACCTACTAGCTCATCACAAAATCAAGCATAGGACTTCCAACCCCTATCATCCTCAGGCAAATGGGCAAGTGGAAGTCACCAATAGAGCATTGGAAGGGATTCTGACTAAGGTAGTGAGCAGCAGTAGGAAAGATTGGGCAGATCGCCTGGTTGAGGCCACATGGGCTTACAACACCACTTGGAAGACCACAACCGGCTTCACACCTTATGAGCTGGTCTATGGGAAGAGAGCTTTGCTATCAATTGAATTTGAATACAACACTTTGAGGATGGCAGCTCAGCTGGACCTAGATCTCAGCCATGCCCAACAAGAAAGGTTATTGCAGCTGAATGGATTGGACGAGCACCGAATGCAGGCCCTTCTTCACTCAGAAGTGGTTCAACTTCAGAGAAAGGTGTGGCATGACCAACACCTCAATGACAAGCAATTTCAGCCAGGAGATTGGGCACTATTGTATGATTCCAGGCATAAAGATTTCAAGGGGAAGCTGAGAACCAGATGGCTGGGACCATATGCAGTGAAAAAATGTCATGACAATGGATCTGTTCTTATTCGGACCATTGATGAGGAGGCCATCCCCATGCTTGTCAATGGGCATCGATTGAAGATCTACAGGAAACCTCTCTCAAGACAAGAGTTCATCAAAACTGTGGAGAAATCAGTGTTGGTCATAGAGAAGGGTTCTGCCTCTGTTTTGGGCATACCCTGAAAGATCTTAAAAAAAAAAAAAAGAAAAAAGAAAAAATAAAGATCCTTGGGTGAAAACCTTTCTGAGGCTCCCAAGGCAGATGGTAGGGGTGAAAACCTCATTGAGGCGCCCCTGCTGTCTTTCAAAAAGAAAAAAAGAAAAAAAAAAGAGATTTGAAAAAGATCCTTGAGTGAAAACCTCTCTGAGGCGCTTAAGGCAGATGGCAAGGGTGAAAACCTCATTGAGGCGCCCCTGCTGTCTTTCAAAAAAAAGAAGAAAAAAAAGAAAAAACAATAAGCAAAAAAGACAGGGACAACAAGTTTACAAGTGGCAATGCATGCAGGTTGCAGGTATTCTATGAAGGAGAGGAGGTCTCTCAACTCAAAGTTAAGGGTCCTTATCATGCTACCAGTAACCTCACCAGCACCTCCCCCGAAAACACTCATCTTCTCCAAGGTATGGGCACGATTTCATCACAGCTTAGTCTTCTACAGGAAGCTGCAGACTTTCTACAGGAAGTTCTGTATTTCTACAGGAAACTTCCTGTAGAAGTTCTGGTCGGCCCAGAATTCATTGTGTGGGGAGATCTAACGACCAAGGTTCGACATGGAGGCATGCAAGCTACTATTTCCTCCATCACACACTGCTGTCACCTCCTTCTACCACCCCAGTTGACATGCAATAAAAGTACCTGCACAATCAAAACAGATCATTGAGTTATCAAGAGGAAGCGATTCTTAAATGAAAAAATGCTGAGATGCCATGCAATACCCATCACAGCTATCCAAGGGCCCTGCGAGCGTGATCGTGATGCCACTGTCTTCATCGGTCAGCATGCACCTGAGGAGGAAAAACTGCTACAGGACATCCTGCAGGAGTCCCGTAGCAGTTAAGCCAACTAGAGTGTACACCATTCAATCGCCCGCAACATGCAATAATAACGCAGGCACATGTAGCCGAGTCACAAGCTTCATCGTCAGCAGCCTGCGAAGAGGAACCTCCGGGCCTGTGCAATTAAGCAGCAGCAAGCAAATCTAGTCATCGTCGTCCTGAAGCCTGAGAAATCATGTCGCGGTCGCACAGGTAAGTGCCTCGCCCTTTCTTTCGTCGAATTACATGAATATTACTTTGAAATGTTTGCAAGTATGAAATGAATGGGTTGAGCGGTCGTATGGCCATTCGACTGGCCATGTCGACCAGTCAGATGGTCTAGTCGGATGTGTAAAAGGTGGTCGTGGCAAGAAGAACGGGTAGTGGACACGTGAGAGCCATCCAGTCGGGGAGAAGCGCGTTTTAACAGAAATGACGGCGGCAGATCTGCGGAGAATGATGCGGCAGTCAGGGAACTTGCAGTAGAATGATTAAGTGACGTCGTCCAACGGTCCGGCAGGGACAGCTCACCCCCGCGCCACGGATTCCGCCGGATTCAAATCTATCGGCTAGATTGCCACCCCACGCATTTATCATCAGCCGTTTAGAAGTCGAGTGAGCATCCGGATTCCTCTGAAGCTCGACACTCCAAGTCTTCGGCCGTTCGAACGTCTGATAGCAGCACAGAGGGCGCAGAACCACTGCAGTGTTCTCCAGAACCCGTGCGCTGCTTCTACAGGAAAGCTGCTTCTACAGGAAGCTCACTGCCACGGGGAAAATTGGGCTCTTCACGTCAAAGGTGGCGAATTAAAAAGGTAAGCCTGAACCTTGCCTCCCATGCAATTGGTTTCGAGGGTGGCGGAGTCGACGTTCTACAGTCTGCTCATAAAAGAATTGCAAGTGTTGTCTGCCGTTTGCATGAATTGTCGTCGAGGTGTATGTAAAGTCTCCTACAGGATATAATTTGTAATTAAGCTCTGTTAAAGCTCATCTGGAGATAGTCTTCGTGAATTGTATGCGTGGCAGAGGTGTAATTCTACGCTCTGTCCCAAAAGGCTAGTTTTTTGCATCCGCCACCTCCAGCCAACGTAGCAGTCTTTCACCATGCCGGGTGGGTTCATCAGAAAGGAACCAACCGACTCCAAGAAACTAAGAGAGAACCCTGAGGTGGTAGAGCTGTTCACTCGCGCGCAATGGATGTCGTTCTGCGACAAATTGCAAGGGTATGATGATGAGGTGGCAGAGGAGTTCTTGCGGGCTCTGAAGCCAAAATCAAAGACATTAGCCACCGTCAATTTCAGGGGTTTGAGTCTCAGACTCACCCCACAGTTCATCAGCCGAGTTACCGAGCTCCCAATGGGGGTACCATGGGACAAAGAAGAGAGGAAATTAGGCCAAAAGGCTAAGAAGGAATTCTTTCCACCAGAGGAGCAGTTCTCAGAAGATAAGAACGGGGTTCGCAGGACTAGCTTACTGCCACTTTGGAGCGAAGTCAGCCTCCAAATTATGAAATACATCACCTGCGAAGGTCGGTTTAGCATTGTGTATGGGTACCATTTTCGGCTACTCATAGAATTAAGGCACCAGATGGACCTACCTACAGAGAACAAATTAAGTATTCCCTACTTTCTACTGCAGTCTATGACTGAATGTGCCACCAAGTTGAGAGAAGGCACACCAGACCAGGTAGCTCATCACGGGCTCATTAAGCTCCTCGTGGAGGATGCACTCCACACATACAAAGTCCCTCTCTCATGGGAAGCCTTCCGGAATTTGACCAAGGATGGCGATATAAAAATGTTGACTGAAGAGCTTGGTTCCTCTAGCAGCGAGGAGAAGGAGTCAGTACCCGCAGGGAAGAAAGAAAAAGGCCAGAGACCCACGACCAAAGCACCAAAGACAGAGCAAAAGGAGAAACAAGAGAAAAAGGGTGCCAAAGAGAAGGAGGACACACCCATATTAACGCCCAGAGAGAAAAGATTACAAAGCAGGGTGGACAAGACTGAGCAGGTCCACGTTAGCAAAGGCACCTCGACAGCAGCCTCGACCAAGTGGAAAAGCAAAACACCCTCAGCAAAGCAAACTAAAGCGGTGCCACCTGTTTCTACAGGAAAACCAAAACCGGCTTCTACAGGAAGCCATAAATCAGCTGAAAAAGGGCCTTCTACAGGAAGCCCTGAGAAAAGAAAACCCAAGGAAAAGAAAGCCGACGTTCTTGCAAGGGAGGCAACAGCCGTGCTGGCCGCCCTCAGTACACCTCCTAAGCCAAAGGAAAAGAGAAAGAGGGAGGCCCCTCTATACTTTAAAGCTAGGAGAAGTGTGAGAATAAAAACGGGCAAGCCACAGCCTCCATCTAGCAGCCCAATCACTATAGAGGATTCCCCTACTTCACCCAAGGAGAGGTCCCCCTCAAAGATATCAGTCACCTATGAGAGGGGGAGCCCAAAAACAACTACTTGGAAAGAAAGGTTAGACCAATTGGCTTCAAAAGCCCGGCTACAGGATGCTGAGGCTGCTCTACAGGAAACCTTAGCCCGGCTTAAGGAGACAGAGAGAATGGAAGGAGAAGCACCCTCATCACCACCGAGGGAGCACGAAGTAGAGCCACCAAGAGAAGAAGAAAAAGAGCATATTCCGGAGCCTAGCCCTCAGCCAAGTCTGAGCTCATACTATAACTTCTTAGAAGCTGGCAAAATTATACCACAGAAATTCACTGTGCCACTGTTCTTTGCATTGGAGGAAGAGAGAGTACGTACACACACGTGGATGAAAATAGCCAAATCAAAAGGTGTGGCGGACATAGGCCCCTTGGAGGAGCAACTCAAGGAGGCAAGAAGGGAATTAGCTATGGCTAAACACGTGGCAAATTGCCAACGGGTGTTCCTACAGGAAGAAAACGAAAAACTTAGACTGCAGCTACAGGAGCTGAGGAGAGGAACAGGCACATCCTCAGGGGACATCACAGCAGAACAGCAAGGCAGAAAGGAACTGCAAATCGGTCTTGGGGAGCCAACCACGCATCTACAGGAAACAGAGCTGCAAGCACAAATTGAGGTGCAAGCTCTCAGACAACAGTTGCAGCAGAAAGAGGCACAATTGGCCTGCATGGCCAGTTGGGCCATGGATGCTATACAATGCAGACAGCCGGCCAAATCCTATGGCCTGTACCTGAGAGACCAATGGCTACAATTTCAAATCAATACCTTGGCGCAAAGGGGTATCTCTCAGCTCCAAGACCCACAGCAGTTCACTGAATTATGCAATACCAGTTCATCAGAGGATAAGGCCAAACTATCGGAGTTCTACCTCCATAATTTGGCCCTTCCTAATGTGATTTCATGGGATCCCAACACGGTCTTAGGGGATATGCAGTTAATGGCACTTGCCTCATGGTTGAACCATGAAGAAAAAAGAGCAGCAGAAGCCAAAGCGGTCATGAACCGAGAGCTGAATGAGCCATTACTAATTAGAGCAGAACCAGGGGATCCAACTGCATTAATATCAGCACACCAACACTTATCCACCGACCCTCAAGCTTCATTGAAATTTATGGATCAGCAGGCCCAGGCCATAGCGCATTTCGAGGATATGGAGAGACTGTTAGGAGACAACTGTGTTCAGGCTTGCACCCGCCGATGGAATACATTGGCCCACAATCTAAAAATCAGAGAGTATCATACTCCAACTCGAATGAGGGAAGCTCTAGTACGGGTGCCCCTCTATAAGAAATCTATGCAGAACCTCCAGGCCAGCTGGATTGGCCTCAAGCTAAGCCCACCTCTGTTGTTAGGATTGATGGATGGCAGCACAGAGAAAGATGAGCATGAAAAGTGGGTGGAGGTGGAGAGAAAGGCTGGGTTCCATGTTAGTAAGGAGGACACTACTGCAGAAGCTTGGGATGTGAGGGTGGCAGTAAAGGCAATGAAGGACGAGGAGCTGGATTAGTTGCTCAAGGGTGAGCAATCGTTTTAGCTGGGGGGTGATGATGAGCCCCAAATTTGGTAACATTTTGGGCTCATTTGGCCTAACTACCCTTGCTCAACCCTTCATTTTTCATAACTTATGCATCATTTTTTTAGTATATTCATGTCATTTGTACGAAGGAGGGCAGTCACTATTCCTAGGTGGCTAACACATGTTTATATCAGGTTTTTTGACATTTAATGGAGCAAAACCACGCAGATGAGGGCTAGGAGACAGCCAAGATGGGATTGAGGTTTTGTAGGAAGGTTGTCCACAACATTGAATGGCCTTCCTCATGATCTCCACCCCAACTCCGAGCTCCAACAGCCACCACCACCGAGCTAGAAGGCAACCAAACAGATTGTGAGGAAGCAGCAGATTACTCTTAGTTTGGACAACCAAACCCCACTAATTTAGGAGGCCAGCTTGGCCCTTGTAATGTATAAATGATGAGGCTGTAGCCTTCGATGGGGACTTTTTGAAACTTTGTTGCATATTCTGGATTATGAGCTGATAGCTCTGTTTTGCTCTTTGTAAGCCATTTTTGGCATGTTATTTGACTTATGACTATTATCTTTTAATGAAAAGCAGGCAGATTTGAGTTCAGTTCTGAGTTCTTAAAGGATCCATAGCTATCGGGGTTGGGCCCAACTTGAGAGCAATAGGCCTCCTTTCTTTGTATTGTTACTTTTCTTTCAGCATTGTATTTCTTTTCCTTTACATGCATTTGGAAACACAATTTGCTGAGTTGAACTTCTTGGTGTGATTAAGTAGGTTAGTCTTATGAACAAAGTTGCTTTCAGTAGTTTAGATTAGCGTAAGGAGATTGGAGTTAATCAGAGTTCCAAAAAAGGGTTGACTGCACGCTCACTTCCACCTCTGTTTAGAGACTGGAATTGCAGACCGTGCCACCCACTAAAAACATTGTTTTACATGTTCATGCAAGCTTTAATGCAATGTTCTCGGTTGTAGCAGCATCCATGCGTTCAGATCTTGTGGAATGAATCTTTGCTTCAGTACCATGCAAGAGTTTCCTTACAAAATCACGTTGCTGTTCTGTGGTTTCATAAAAACAGTTAGAATAGGTTGATGAAATTTCGGTTATGTGCAAGACATGGATGATTTGTTTCATTTACACTGTGCAGTCCTACTCCCTCACTCCCCTATCCTTCTAAGCCATGCCTAGGCCATCCACTCATCTCTCAGTTAGACCACTTACCTCCTAACTCTTCTCTCACCCACGTGACTCTACCTTTTCGGCCTTCCATTTCCTCTAACCTCCTCTAAACCAACCAGCTTTGTACACCCCCTCTTCATCTCATCTCTCTGTCCATAAGCCATCACAAGCTCCCCTCCTACCTCCCTGTCCATCCATATAGCCTCTTCCACTCATCCATCACCCAAAAATCCTATTGCAGAACATCCTGTAGGAATTAGTGAACTTCCTGTAGAAATTTTGAACATCCTATAGAACCCACTGCAGACTTCCTGTAGAAGCTTGTAAACACGGTTGCAAAGCATCTGAACTTTATGAACTTCTCTGAAAGGATGTTAGGGATTCCTTAGACCCTCTCTGAGCCTTCCTGACCTTTTCCAAGCATTTCCCTCCTTGATCTATCCCTGCACAGTCAAGACCCAGTTAGAAGCACACACATAATAATTCCAACGACTTGAACAAAAATACAAAAATATGCTTTCTTTAGATCAAAGTAGTCTAGACACATGCATCTCACCTTCCTAGAAGTAATGGCACCTCTTTCAGTAGTTTGCATTCCCACCTTTGCATCAGTAGGACTAGCTGGTAGAATTAGGGTTTGCTAGGGTTTTCATTTCTTGTTGGCTTTCAGTTCCTTCCTACAGTAGGTTAATTTCCTTTGAGATAGCTTTCATTCATCGGTTAAAAAGCTTCTTCTGAGAACTCATAGAAGTTGGCTTGAGCCCTAGCAGACTTGTGCCAGCTGACCAAGTGACAGCTGCGACAAGAGCTAGTACTTGTGCATACAGCACCGTCGCTTCCAAGTTTGTTACGAACTACCGGGTTGATACAATTAGAGAAGGAAGCTCCAAGAGTTGTAGCATTATTGCTACAATACTGGAGCCCACAATCTATGATTAACCAAGGATGTTTATAGTTGAACATGGTGGACCATAAGTGACCACAATTATCTTTATTTGACCACGCTTCACTTCAATTCAGTATGGTTAATTACAATCAACATATGGTTAACTTTGTTTTATGTTTTTTCTCGCTATGGTTGACTTTGATTTACTAAGGTCAACTTATGGTTAAATTTGGTTTATTATGGGCTTGATATGGTTTATTATGATTGACCACATTTGACCATGGTTGATTTAGGTTGACTATGTTTCACTCTAGTCAACCATGGCTAGAAATTGTTAGGCATAGTTGATTATGGTTAACCATGTTCATTAGATTTAATCATGGTTTACTATGATAATGTTGCATGGTGATGTTCATCATGGTTGGTTTATGCTAAATTGCTACTTTCTTTACTGGTTATGTTAAGAAGTGACATCCATTAAGGGCTAAATTACATTGTGACTTTCCTCAAGGTTATGTTATGTTAGGTTGTGATGGACTCCAATGAATGTATCCCATTATGACCTTCATCTTCATTGTGTTATGTCAAATTTCTTTGCTCCTCAATGGTTACATCACATTGTTATGTTCATTAAGGGTTATGCCACCTTACAACATTCCTTAAGGGTTATGTTTCAATGTGATGTTTCTAAATAGTCTTGTTACATCATGATATTCATCTTGGTTAGCTTATATGGAATTGCTATGTTCCTCAGTGGTTGTCGCATCATGACATTCATCAAGGGTTATGTCACATTTTTTATGTTCCTTAATGGTTATGTCAAATTACATTGCTCATCTTGGTGGGCTTATGTTGTATTTAATGTTTCATAAGGTTTATGTTGCATTGCAATGTTCATGAAAGGATATGTTGGATTAAATTGCTACTCAGTGGTTATGTAGCATTGCAACATTTATCTTGGTTGACTTATGTGAAATTGTTGTGTTCCTCAGTGGTTATGTCACTATGTGATGTTCCTCAAGGGTTAGGTTAAATTTTGGAGTTCCTTAATGGTTAATAATGGTTGATTATGGTTGACTTTCATCATATTGCAATTTTGATTAAGGGCTATGTTGGATTGCAACATTAGGTTATGTTCGTCACATTGCAACGTCATGTTATGTTTTGTAATGGCATGAACTTAAAACATAATTTAAATATGAAATTACTTACAGAAATTTATGGCCATAAATCATCAACATAAATAATATTTCAACTAATTAGTACATAATTCAAAAGATCAATGAGTGATGAGAGGTGAGAAACTTACTTGTAGAATGAAACATTAGCTTACTTGTGATTTAATAATCATTGGTGTTACTTTGATCCAACTGACTATAACCAACGTGTTGGGGATGTCTCTCCACCCAACTAAAGCTTAATATGTTGAAGAATCTAGGTAAATTAGGTGTAGAGTGATTCTTTGTGACAAGATAACAATTTGTGATGACTTTTTAAAATTTGTCTTTGTTAGCTTAATCTTCTTCTTTGCTTATTAATGCATGTGTGTGTGCTTCATCAAACCTCTATGAAAACATAAAACAAGAACACAAGATGTTGGCTATTTTCCAAGGCCAAAACCTCTCTTCTCTTCAGAGGAAAACCCTTCAGTAACTTTTCTCTTATTGAAGCTTCTTTCTTAATCAAAGCCAAACCCTAGACCCTTGACTAGAAGATCCTCCAAGCACAAGTAAAGTCCTTCCTTTTCTTTGCACTATGTTTTCCTAGTACTTTATTCACCTCCTTCCGGCACTTTGTTTCCCATCACTTCGTCCTTCTTCCGACACTTTGTTCTTCCTTTCACTATTAGTAGATATTTTAGTAGAGATACTTTTACTTAGTGATATCCTTCACCTAAGGATACTCATTCCTTCTCTTGATCATTCGAGTTCCTTCTTGATGTATGGTGGTAGGCTTAGTGTGACAACACTACAACCCTAATTCTCGCACGTGAGAGAGGTACCCTAGAGAATTAGGGTCCTTTTACCTTCGATAGAGAGAGAGTCTTCTTTGCTTGCCTTGAGAGGCCTTGTAGGCCTAATTTCTAACCCAAACAATGATGAACATGTGACTATGACCTTACTGCTGATATAACCACATATTGTCCTATCTTTTCTCGCACGTGTGACTGTATTAACCCTAGAAAACAATCCTTTCCACTTCGGCTTTTCTCCTCCTTCCTTCGCTGCCCTAGAAGACCTCTTCTTCGTCCTTTGTTACCCTTTTTCTAGCCTCTTCTCTTCACATATTTCAGAGCTGCTTGGTGGACGTTGTAATGGAGTGGACAACCTCTATTTATAGAGGACTGTCCCTCCTTTTAGGCTGACTAGAAGGCCAACATGTAGACTGTTTGCAGGCCGACTTGTTATGCTTACTTCAGATGGTTTCTTTGGTGGTGTCACATGCTTGAAGGAGACTCTTTGATGGTGCCTTTGCATAGGAGGGGACTTGACTTTGCTTGGAGGTTACTTCTTTGACTCTTATACAATGTAACATACCCTTAAGGTCTTTAACACAATTTTTTTGACCTTTTGATTTACCTATATCACTTTAACAAGTGCTAGACCTACTTCAATGAGTAAGAAACTCATTGACACATATTATAAAACAATATTTATTTTCTTGAATAAATACAAGTATCAAAAGTACATTTATGAAGACCGAACCTAGTTACATTTCCTTCAGTACTCCCTCTTAACTAGGGAGGTATTCATACAACATTACAAGGTGTTCGACTATGTTTCAATCTTGAAGAATTCACATAAGAGAAACCAAATTTGCAATCCATTTGATATGGCATCATAATAACCAACATTGTTTCCACAACAAGGCCTTGACTGACAGCTCTATCTCCCAATAGATCAGAGCACAATGTTGGCGATACCAATGACTTATATACACCTTAGTCAATGTCCCTCAAGGTACATACCCACCCGAGTGTTCAATGAGTATGACCTTCTAGGACTATTCTTATCTTGGGTTCCTAGCCCTCAAAGAATATCGATCCTCTTGCCTACTCTTGTCTTGGATGCCCTACACATCCTCAAAGAGTATCATATGCCAAATGATTACCCAATCCTCCCATTCTTTCCTCCCTAAGTGAAAAATAATGTTGTGTCTATCTTGTGTCTAAATTTCCATTCATGGCCTTCATCTAGACTTATGGATGTTAGTCCTTGTCTAGTGCACAACCCATGAAATGGAAAAACACAATTTTCACTCCTTTGTAATCAGGGGTGATCCAAAACTTCCTCTTAATCAGGGACCTGTCAGAGCTCCCTCTTAAATAGGGACTCTTTTATTCATCAGTAACTTCTTCTTTCTGGGTCCTTCAATTGCTTTATTTCTTTCCTTTCTTTGATGTCATGAAGTCTTTGTACGAACTTCTTCTGGGTAGGGAACCATCCATCGATCACTTTCCTTCCTGGTTTGTCATGTCATTGCTTCCTTCATGGAAAGTGGTTTCCTTGCCATACATCAGGTTTTCTTGTCATCTGGATACTCCTTTGTTATCTGTCCATGCTTCAAAATACTCTTCTCATGGATGCTTTGTTGTACTTGCTTGTTTACATGATTCGACCTAGTAGCCCATCATGACTTCATCCTGATATTGCTTCAACATTGTTTCTTCTTTTGCTAGATGACTTATTCATCATGACATCTTCGTAGAGTAGAATCACTTATCTGCATATTTCATATCTCCAAGGCCTTCATAGGTGTCAAGGGTCCTTCCTTCCTTTGTCAGAGTTGTCCTGCCTTTTTTCAGGAGATATCTTCAAAGTATCTTGTCAAATAGTGATTCTTGGTGATCATGGTGTTCTTCACATGCTTGATCTCTTTCTTCATTTTATTTTCTTTGGATAAGTTGGTCAACCATCTTATGCTCCTTGAGAGTACTTCTTCATTGCTTGCTTCCTAGACTAGTTAACATTTCTTCTTGCTTCTTAGTCAGAAATCTTATACTTCTTATGTGAGCATATTCTTTTGTTGACCTTCATTGCATTGTAGTACATGCTTTCGAGCATGTCCTTGGTGAAAGAGATTCTTTCGTACTTGATCATGTTATAAAACTATTCCCATGACTCAATAATATACAAATGATAACATGACTAAACTTTGATGCATACATACCTCATCTTGATTCTCCTTTGATCATCTTAGCTTCATTTGGTTGTCCTTGGTGTGGCCCTTCTTACTTCATCTTAGCTTTCCTACATATCATCCTTTTCTTGAATCCCATGAATGGGATTCCCAATGAGACATCTGCTTTGGTTCGTGAATCTTCTTTTGAAGATTCCATCATAGGATCTTAAAGACCCTTGCCTTGCAAATGTTTCTTTTCTTTTGATGATGGAGGTCTTCTAAGATTCTTAATCATGATCAATTTTCTTTCATCATGTATGAGGTCCTATACTAGGTATGCTCCTTCTACATGAATATCTTGAGCTATATCTACCATGATCCTATATTATAGAAGATATTTATAACCATGCATTTATTCTCATTGTAAATGCTACTTCTTCACGAGTATCTAGAATTCTATGTGCTTCATGCTTCTAGATTCTAGAAGATTGTTCTAGTAATGCAATTTTATTTTATTCCTACATGCTCCTATCCTACTCAAAACCTTGAAAGAAGACTTGAAGTAAAGATTTTGACTTAGTCATAGTAGAGATCCAGAGGATATTCCTTATTTTGATTCTTTTCTTCTTCTTTCACCTCTTGAGTCATATGAGCTTCTTCCCTCTTTCTTTTGTTATTGTTGTCCCAAAGTTTACCTTTCCCTTGGCCAAGGTGAAAATGCTTGCTCCTTTGATCCCACATATTCCTTTTCTTTAAGTTTGGTTTCCTCTATCTTGCATAGAGACCACATTTCACTGAGTGTGGTTTCTTCCTTCTTGGCATATTATTATCATTATCATTATCATTATACTTTTTTTTTATAAGTTTAAATTGTATTACCTTAAAATATCAAGAAAACCATACATGTCTGTCAAGCATCATCATCACATCTATCACTAGGTAGGTGGTCTCAATCTGGATAGTTCGAAACTAGATATTTTTAACCACTTACTGATAGAGTAACTAATTCAAAATTCAAGAAGTTTTAGCAAATCTAACATAACTAAACTATCTATAGATGTACTGTGAAAACAAAAACTAGACATAATCATGTGGACTCAAGTGTCTGAAGAAGTGCCTGGAGCTAGATCTTTAGTACTTGAACCTGGAGGAACATGTGAGGCAGGTTCACACTTAAAACAAAGCTCAATGTGTGCAAGTCTCTCCTCAATCCTTCCTAAGTGAAAGATCTAATTGTGTTGTACCCTTTTTACATCCTCCAAGCTGGCAAAAATGTTGTATCTTTCTGCCTACTTATCCATCAATATCTTGCCAAACAAAGTATTCATATTCCAGTATAAATTTAAGGCTCTAAATTAATGCTTCCTTTGTCCCCAAGTATTCCACAAGTTAGGAATCCAGGTGGCAACGTCTTCCAAAATCTCAAAATCTGAGAAGACCTATCTTTCATGAATAAAATAGGACTACAAATGACGAATTTTATCCTGGGTATCAGGGGTATTGCTGCCTGATATGAATTAACATTATCCTGGGCCTACTGATGCGGCCTCGAGGGCCACAAACTCCTCCCCCATGCCTACTGCACATATCTTGGCATTGCATCTTCAACCAATAATGAAATGCCTAGGGATTTTGAGTCATAATACAGTGCACTAAAACACTTGGATCTTGGTTTCCAAACTAGGACTACTAGTGGACCCAACTTGACAACATACCAGAAAATAAACACAAGGTGAAGGGAGGGAAAAGCTAGATCTAGACTAGACTCTCCCCGCCGGAAGCGTTATGCCACACACTTCCAACTACTAGTAATAGACCCATGGAGGCATTAGTTTTACGACCACACAGGCTCACATTGTTTTTAATAAAATAGTCCATTTCTGGCAATAATAATTGCATACATAGAGGGTACCATGCTCCATTAAATTGCTCACAATCAGATATAACCCAATATGAAAGACAAGTGAAAATAGTTAACTCAAAGACAACATCAGAATAGAACCACCAAGAGCCTTTCAGGTATATTTGAAGATTATGGTGGACCCAAATCCCATTAAAGTTCTTTCCTGAGATATACCAGAGGAAATTTAAATAATAGTATTGAAGATTAGAATGTTCCCAGTAATAGTAAGGAGATACCCAATCTTTACATGGCTGGAGATGAAACCCACATCGATTCGAAGTCACTGCGCCCATGTCCTCTAGAACAACCTTGCATAGGGGCCTATAACTCCTCTCTGTACCCACACCTACTGTACTCTTTCACCACAATTTTCACAACTTAATTCTCCATGCAACCCTCAAAACAATATCATGTTGACCTCTTTCCAAGATTATTATGAAGAGATTCCTTCTGTTCCTATCCCTATGCTTATCCAAATGACTCCACTTCAGATTTTTTCCCTCGTTTCTCTCTTATGATAGGGAAACAATCTTATGCCACCCTACATAGCTCTCTGACCAAATAACACCCGCTGTAAAATCCTTTCTCTCTAGAGGCATCTCCATTAAATAAGTAGTAAAACCACATGCTTATGCATGCAAGGGGGTGGCCACACCACCCACTACATTTACTCTCCGCTTATATACAGGGTGGCTAGCACATCCCCCTAGCCACCTATATCTCTTGGGAGTCACCACTATCAGAGGATTATTATTATTATTTATTAATTTAATAATATGGGGCATTACATACTCCCCCTCTTCAAGGAACTTCATCCCAACATTATTTATAAGTTATTTATTTATTTATTTGTTCCCTTCTCTCCTACACAACATCCCTTGCTGTAACTATTATAAGGGCCACCCAAGTGACCACAAAATGCATTGAAATTTACATCATAACACTGGGGGAAAACATCAGTATTCTCAAGCTCTTCTTTCCCAATTTTTGGAACAAGGCTTAAAGCCCCATCAATCTATACTAGAGCCCCAAGGCTTAAACCTCATCTTCCCAAAGGAAAGCATCTAGTTTAGTACTCACGTACCCTATGCATATTGAAAGGCTGACCCAAACTCCCTCCATAACTCTTACTAGGTACAACCCCGGGCATCAAAGTCCCACACAATTCCATCCCACTTCCGGATTTCAACATCACAACTCCATTATCAAGCACTCAACCTCAAGATTATCCTATATCCCATCAAGAATTATACAAGGAAAAAGAAACAATGGCATAAGTAGTTTATTTAGTTGTCCCTAGCCCATAATGTGTTATATATTCTCCCTCATAGGTATGGGCTCTCATGATATCATCAAATAAACCGACCCTCTCAGCTCACTAGTGGATTCCCTATCATTCACCACCTCCCAGCATGCAACTAATTCCTTAGTTATAAAATCATAAGACATCACCTCATATAGAAAAATATGCATGCTAAATCTTGTATGTCATCATAAGAACACTCTATCATTATTATCACAAAATCCTAAATAGTAGGATCCAACATGCTTGTGCATTTCAACATTAATGATGTGATTCAAACATTACATGCAATTACCACATACCATTACATCATGATATACCATCATCATATTATAAAATGAATGTATTTGTATCAAATACAAAATTACATCAACATAATAAATGAAACCATATGTTAATATAACCTCATAGCATAACGTCATCAATATGATAATCATATCAACACATATCGCATGGAGAGAAATAAAACCATAGGCATTCTTAGCATGATTCACCAAACAAAATCAAATTCACTAACATACATAAAAAACGAATACCAAATTTCATTTGATGCAACCATATCATTAAACATCCATCTAGGATCTATTTGGCTAAGTTAGTCAACCTAGTTTGAATTATCAATACCACGAGTGCCATGTTTTCATGAAGATACTAATAAATTTTCAATAATCATTTCCACTTCTTTCAACTAGGAATTTGATGATTTATAATGTAGGTATAGTTATTTAAGTACACTGTTAAACTTCAAATAAGCCTCATCATATTGAGCCTTTCTCTCTATTCATGTATTTTTCCTTGCAATTTATCACTAAGCTATTAAAATCAAAATTTAAATCCCATGATTTTTACATCACTTTCAATGTTTTTCTTATCTATTCCAAAACTGCTATACTTAAAAGCACATAAACTCTATGTTGTCATTATAATTGTTTTTTGTCATGATTAATCCATTTGCACAATGGGATGGTTAAGTGCCGATTATTTATACATCACACAATAACTCAACACCTATTGATCTCTTTTATCATAGATGCACTTTTCTTTGAGTTGGACTAGGAATTCTCCCTCTTCACTTTTGGGTTTGTCATATATTATCTTTTGGTTTATAATTTTAAGCACTTGGAACCACTACCGCCATTATATTCCAAAAATGATTTTATATTCTTGATGTGCTTTGGAAATAACTTATTCCCATGCTAATAACACAAACTTGATAAGTCACTCTTTATGAAGTTTGTATGTGTCATAAATCCACTCATAAGTGTAGCTTAGTCAAGTGCTCCCTTTATTTATGCATTATCACTTTTTTTTGTCAATTGGTGCATAATCCTTCTCAATGTCTCATTATAGAATTTCCAATAACATTACTTCTTACACTTCATGCTAGGCATTTCCTCCTCAATTATATAGTTTGTTTCCTTTTCCAAAATGTATATTGTTGTCGTCCTTGATCATTTAAACTTTATTTTTTTCACTAGTCTATCCTTACCTAGTTGTGAGTGTTTTTAGTTCAGAATTACTTATCTTAACACCTTAGAAATATACCGGGTCCTCACTATGACCCTCACTAGTAATCTCTAATCATCGTTCATGTGGCTCAATTCACTTAGTTTATATCCCCAAGAGAGTTGGCCATCTGAGAGAGTGATCCCTTTAATTATTGTTTCTTAATGTACCATAGACTTTACTACATTCCATAATATTGCTATTCATTTTGGAAATCTTGTTTAATTATCATGAATCCTTTTAGGTTGGTCATGGTTACAAGACTACGATTCATTATCATCATTAGAAAATTTGTAAGTTACTCCCTTTCCCTTATTCTTTAAGGTGACTCTATAACTCATGTCACTAATATTGGGAATTTTTCCTTCATTTCTTAGAATGCTTGTCTCTTTCCATTCTAATAACTGGTTTACAATCCTTTCTAAGTTGTTGCATACCATTTTAAGGTATATACTTATTTCTTCCAATTTTGACTTATACATATATTCCCTTAACGTGACCACTTATAATTTCTCAACATACACACTAAATGATTAATGTTTTCTTAACATCCATAGGTTAACTCAGTTAGTTTATCCCATTATAAATATTACTTCATATTTAATTTCCTCTTGTTAATATTGATAGCTAGATTTCTAGCTCTATACTATTATGCATATGGGGAACTCTTAGGGTACATATTGATTCATCTCATACACTCCTCAACTCCTGTCCACAACCTAATATTCTATAAAATGAAGCAATTCAAAACACAATTACACTAATCTAAGTATAACACTAATTGATGTAATATTTATTTCAAATTAAGCAATTGATTGCATTTCTCTCACCATTCTTCCCCTCTTAAAAAAACAATATTTAACAATTCAATTTATCTTTAATATCTTTTTTCATTACATCCACATTCTCTCTTTCTAACTATACACAAGTTCACCGTATATTATATATAAATCACAAGTTCACCATATATTATATATACACATATAATTATAATGAAATCATTAAAAAATCATTTCAAAATCCTTAATTCAAAAAAATTAATATAAAATTACTTGATATTTATTTAAAATTAATTAAATCCAATTTCATTAATAAACATGCCAACCATTTCTTCATACTTCACAACTCTACACCAATATTTTGAGCATTATATAATTTTTTACTGTTTCCACACCAACAACAAATAAATTAGATATAAACATTTTCCTCCTTTATATTATTAAAGTATACTCTTAATAACAAAATATATGACAACCTTAAAAAATTTCATTTCTAAATATTTAATTAAAAAATATTTTAATTTATCTAACTGCCATTCTATTTCTTGAGGTCAAAACTTCCATTATTCCTTTTCAAATTATTAAAAATATAAAAACAAATATACCAAAATAAATATTATAAAAACAAGAAGAGTTGCATAATGATGAGTGGCTGCCCGTTTTTTTTAATAGATTATAAAATGATTAACAATTATTAATTTTTGCAATGATTAAGCTTTAAATTGTCAATTCAAAGGACAAGTGCAGCATTAATGCTAATGTGAATGACTAATCAGTAGATCGAGAATATTTTTTTCATAACCCTTTAGCGATTCTTATCCTGTTTTTCCACAGAAATATTTTTGTAGGGAAATATTTGTGTTTTTCAAAAGGTTTCTCAATTAAAATCAAAATCTCATGTAATTTATTATAATTGTCAAGAAAGTTTGTCAATCAAAATTCCCAGTCATAACCAACTTAATCAAAATTCTCAGTCATAACCAACTTTATTTTCAGATGATCTGGTCATTATCATCGATTACTTATTATATTTCACCATTATTATAATATCATAATATCATTAATAATACAACCAAATTTCTTGTATTTTACATATATCGTAAACAACTTTCTTTTTAGATGATCTAATCATTATCATCAATTATTTACTTATTACTTCTCAGATTTGACCATTATTAATAATTTAATATCATTAATATCACAACATAAATATTATTTAATGTGTGTGGTATTTTTTTTTCAAATTTATTATTTTTTTAAAATTGTATTTAATATTAATTTAGATTTATCTTAATTTTGTATTTACCAAATATTAAGAGATTTTTATTTTATTTTTTATTTTTTTTTAGAAGTTTACATCTCAAAAGATTTGATCCATTGGAGCTCAAAAACTACCCATAACTTGACTAAGTCAAATTTACCTTAACGAGCTAGCAAAAATTAATAATAATAACAACACATAATTTATTTTTATTTTTACTCTTCTATTTTTATATATGTAATTGCACCTGGAGAGATGTATAGGCTTAAATATTTGTAAAATTAAATATTTACATTTATATGTCCCTCAATTAAAAAATAATAAAAGGTTAAAAAGCTATATAGAGCATAATATGGCTAGATGTTATAGTGCTTGTAATCTTTGCTCAATTAATGCCAAAAAGTTAAAAGTAATAAAAATAATAAAATTCAATTTGTTATATTGGTCAATTGTAAATTAATAATGGTCAAAAATCATCCTATAATGTTGCTTTTGTAAGAACTAATAAATTGAGATGTGAAGTGGATAAGTAAATTGTTTACTCGCAAAAGAACTAACATAAATTTTGGTGGGTAGTAACCACTAGTAAGTCTATACATCTACAATTGTAATCTAAGTGACGAGGAAAACATAAATAATAGTGGAAAGTAATTTCTATTAATCATATTTATTTACATCTTATTCCTATCCATTTTTTATGCAAAGACTTGCTTAAATAATGGTGGGAAGTAGTTTACAGTAAATATGTTATTTATTTTAGTATAAGCTATTTCAAGGATTTTATTTTTGTATCGTTTTCTTGCAAAGCTTAAGAATAAAAAACCGCTACACAAATATCTAAAAGTCATACATGAATATTGCAACCATATCCATAAATTGTGGCATAAAATATAGTCCAATCAAAAAATAATATTGAAATATAAATATTTATCTTTCAAAGTTAAAATGACTAAACTAATAGTATCAACCAACAAATTTAGAGATTTGATCCCTCTAAGGACTTGATAGATACATCTAGACCAATTAAATTACAATGACAACAAAGTCGTACCATGTGTTCAAATTATAATATATATTTTTTTGTAAGTTCAACATTGGTGACACTACATCATGGTACCATGTATTCAAATTATAATATTTTTTTGTAAGTTTAACATTGGTGAGGCTATATCATGGTCTTGTCAAAAAATAACACCCAAATAAAATGGGAAATTGAATCAGTAACCTAACATCACACCCAATCACTCTCTATCCAAAATTCCATAAATATAATCAAATTATAATATTAAATCATTAGTGATATTATACTTTAATATACTTTATCTATTTATAATATAAAATAATAATAATATAACGTAACCAATAACATTGAAAGTGATTTATAAAAAAATTGAATTTTAACCAATATTCTCAATACATTTTCTTTAAACTTACCATGCCAATCACACCACGATAAATTCCGCAACAATATATGGGTTTAGTCTGGGTATGTAACAAAAATAATATCTCTCACCACTCCAACTTTTAAACTAATTAATTATTATTCTCTCCTAGTACAACATCTTTGTAGTCCCACCACATTCTTAAGCATAATAATTAAAAAAGGACACATGGTTTAGATATTTTAAATTAAGGTATGTTATATTTTGATATTTTATGTGAATTAGATTAAGTAACCGTATAATGATATAATGATAATGGGGGTGAAAGTGATTTCAATATATCTAGAATCAAATCATTAGTTAAAACAATACATAAATAAATATATTAATTAAGTTAAAAAAATATATTTTTTTACAAATAAATTGTTAATATATTAAATAAATATGATATTAATAATTTCTCATAAATGGAGGTGGATGGAGAGCTATGTTGGGACTCAGAAATGTCATATTTTCATCTACTTTTTTCTTCACTATTCCTTACATTTCATCATCTCATTAACCTTTTATTATATCATTTTCATACATACATTTGGGTTTCACCTTCTTATTTTCCATTTTATTCATTTTTGTATTACAAGTGAATTTATGATTAAATATTAGAAAATATACATATTTTTATATATATCTCAAGAATATGTGAGTTTTGTGATGTGTAGGAAATATGTGAAGAATTAATATCTCCTCCACCATATTAAAGAGATAATTATGCAAGCCTATTCCTAAGGAGAAAATCATGGAGGATTTGGTTGGCATATCTTATCCAATTCCTAAGGAGAAAATCATGGAGGATTTGGTTGGCATATCTTATCCAAGATATGTGAGAGATTTATGGAGGATTCAAAGGGATCATATTTTGTAATAATGGGAAAGTAGTTAAAAATGCTTGAGAGATTTGTGAGATCATATCTTGTAATAATGGGAAATTAGTTGAGAGTGCTTGAGAGAATATTGGATATGTAATTATGAAAAGGTTATCTTCCTCATGTATATAAGAGAGTGCTCTCTCTTCATTTTAAGAAGGAAGAATGAATAATGAATAATGGATAATGGGATTATTAGCTTTAATTCATACTCTTTTATTGTTATGCTTACATGATTTGAGATAGTTTGTCATTCAATTCTTCACATGTTGTATTGCTTTTCCTTTATGCAATTTCCTGCTTTCATAGTTAATGTTTCAATGCCTTCTTAGATTAATTTGATTCCAGTAATTTAGATTAAATTAGTTCCACTTCAGTCCTGCATATATAGTGCATGTGTCTCGTAAGTCTACGAACCTCGGATTGATAAATTAAATAGTTGGGCAAGTACTACAACAGAATTAAACGGTAATATTTTCACCCAACATTTTGGTGCCGTTGCCGGGGAGGCACGATGGATTGAAGTTTAGTTTGATTTTTCATGCAAGTGTGTTTAGACATGTTCCTAACTCCGAGGTGTTAAGGCGGTAAGACGTGGGGAACAACCTACGCATCGCATTCGAGATACCGTAATGGGCTCGACCTCTTATGGATCAGGGCATGTAGGGTGTGTTTACATTTATGCAAGTGTGAATTTCAATTTCTGCAGGTGTGTTTGATTTTCGCAATTGTGAAGAGTGTTTGATGAATTCATGGTTTATGGTTGTAATTGAAGCATTTGATTACTCAATTAATGAGCAGTCCTTGTAAAAGGGTTTAATTGACTATTGAATTCAAGATTATTTCTGTGGTCCTTTTGTTTTTAATTCAATTTTTTTTTAGTGTGCTGATTTTTTTTGTTTTTGTTTTTAGAATCTCTTTCCACATGGCTTTATAATGAGTGTCAGCTTGGAACTACTCACTCAGATCCTTGCAGAAGTCAGAATCTCTTCTACCCTGGAAAAAGAGATCTTGACAAGAATTGATAGTTCAACTACTCCCCAAGAAATAAACGAAGATTCAACATATGAAGAATCCTATATATTTGATGGCGAACAATCATTCGAACAGGAGATCGAGGAAGAAGAACAACAGATCGGAGTAGAAGAATAGGAGTTACAACATGATCTAAGTGAGATAAATTGTGCTTATCAAAGCTTTATCGAACAATGGTTCCAGGTAAGTATTAGATTAGATTCGTATTTTTATTTATTTATAGTTTATTTGTAGTTACAGCAACTAGACTCATTCACTTTCGAATATTTTCATCCATCATGTAAAAAATTGCTACTGGATATATTGTTGTTACTGCTATGTGAATGGCTTCATTGGAAGTTTAATTACACGTAACTATTTTTTTTTTCTAATTAGTATAGAGTAGGTAGGCTTTCATTTTTTAGTTTTTGCTTTCATTTTCAGTTTTGCTTAGAATAAGTATGCTCTCCTCCGCGCTTAGTGCGATCGCGAGGATTAGAAAATAGGGATGATTTAGACTAATTTCAAGAATAAATTCATGTTTTGCAATATGCTTCATGACAAACATCTTTCAATATGCAAATCATTATGTCCATTTGTTAAAAAAAAATTTAAGAGAAAGTTTAGTTTCTTCTATGGAATCAACAAATGAATATCCGATGATAGGAGAATTCGGGGCCGACTGAGCCTCTGGTGGCTGCTGTGAATCTCTTCCCGGGTACAGATCCTGCCCCGCCTTAGAATTTGGCTGATCAGGCACAAAATTTCTCTGAGCCGAGCTCCGATCGTTGTCCACTGCATTGCCTTCAAGCCCAAACAAGTAGTCGGGCATATTATTCATCCAAGGTCCACCCTGCGGGACAGTCTCGGCTCTACTAACCGGTCCAACATTCAGGGAATCCACGAACCAATTCTCTCACTTCGTTTCCTCCATTAGAGACCCCATGCTGCTCTGCGACGAAGCTCCATCGGGCTTATTAGCAAACACAAAGAGCCTCAGCCTCGAAAACCTGTAACCCATTTTCTGCAATCTATCATACTCCGCCATCATGTTCTCCATATCTTCATCATTGGTAACAGAAACCAGAGCATCCAGATCCTCATTGGGCAACTGATACTTGAACGACACACTGCTTCCCCAAATATTGAAAGCTTCCCAATCATGTTCGAGAATCTGATGTTGCGAAGGATTTTGCCACCATAACTGCACATCAATCGGACCCGAGAACCACCGGTCGAATCGGCGGCGTCCCACCTCTGTTCCAAATCGGTTTCCCTGGACCGTGACGAAGAGCTCAGAGAGTCCGGATACCCTGTATCCATCTCGTAAGGATTCATGTCCATTCTCCTCACTTCACCCATATAAATCTTTCTATATACCACAGGAGTCAGAAATGCCACTGAATACTCCTAAAAATCATGAGAATCTTGCCAAATTGAACCAGAACCTTATCTGATTTCCTGTGATCTCGATTTCCCTCCCATGAATCTTTTAAAAATCTTATTTATTGGAATGACATAGGGGCTTGATGCATGTTGCTACATATATATTTCTCACACTCAAGTGACCCAAGCTCAGAAGCAGCACCCATATAAGGTGTCGAATCAAGGGAGACCCATCACATTTCATACCATTAAAATGTATTCTTCTTATCTTTCCACATGCTGTAAACATGAAAAAGCCAACTCACCTTCCTAATTCAAAATTGAAGCTTTGCCAAACAAATCTCAAGTTCGTTTCCGCGGCTCTAAATATATCACTGGATGCTCCATCGTGATTAATGTGTCCGTTAAAACAGTGACAATGATGGATTGAAGCAAGAGGGGCCGCGAAGTTGAAGCAAAAATAGGTAGCTCGGTATATATTTGTGACTGATAATCCATCCCACTTCTTTCAAGTAAAACCCACTTTCCTGATTCCAGGAACAGTATGGTTTACAATATTTACTGATTTTAATTTTTCCAATTGTCTTATATATACATGGTGCCTATTTTTTTGTGAATCATTCATGCTATTTGGAATTCTGTGATTTGGGTGGCATGTTTTTTATTTAAGCCCTGTAAAAAAAATAATAAATAAAACAAAAAATAAAAATAAATAAATAAATAAATAATAATAATAATAATAATCATAATAAAATAATAATAAAAACAAATAAAAAAAAATCAAATTGCCCTCATTCATTCATACACTAACTACTTGTTCCCTAAGAAATACAAAAGTCTTTTCAAATGTTTTAAATCAATTTTCCTGCAAACCATTAATAAAAACATTTTGAGAAAGTATTGCACAATCAATTAGTACATTGCATGGGGACATGCAATATTTCTAGTTGGGGGGAAATGAAAGTATGCTGGACTTTATCATTTATTTTTGTGGGCAAAAATTAGGATGCATATACTAACAAGTGAAATGAGATTGGTGTTATGTGTAGGTCAACGAGAAGCTTATGCAGAAAGCTCAACATTCCAATGCGACACCCTTTTCATCCACAATTAGTGTAACTTCGAAAAATAATGGACATTTCATAAATTTTTGAAAATGAGCTAATTTGTTTTTGAGTCACTCCATACAGGAATGATCGATGGAGATGGCACACAAAGGTGACAATTTTTATGCAGGAATGGGGCTAAGTTTTTCAGAGTGAAGACAATCTAATGCAAAAGTGATTTTTCGAAATCACAATGAAACATGCATCATTGGACGCTTGAAGGAACTAATTCTTCACTGCACATATCATGACATTTTCCACTACACAAAAATCCTTTTGCGGTAGACTACTCACGCCTAGACCATCCTTATGTTGCAGCAATCTTCCATTTCCTTATCTTTCACGACTTCATGCACTCCTATTTTTCTGAATCGCATACATCCCTTTATCCTTTTCAGTTTATTTTTGCCTTCTAGTTTGCCTTCTGAATAAAACTCATTCCCTTTCCATGATTACATTACCTTGATTTCCTAGCCATGCTGATCCACACTGCTTGTCCATGAGTTCTTTCCATCTATAGTCCTACCACATCTTTTTGTACAAACTCGCGTTGACTGATGTGGGATTCCTTAAGGCCCACCTTTCAACAAGTCTTGCCCCATCGACATCAGCGCCTTATCTGGGAAATAGACTAGAGTTCCTTTTGAGTACCTAGAGACTTGCATGCCTTAATGGAAAGTTCTCTCGCTGATGATCATGGGAATACATCAATGTCCCTTGATCTTCAGATCTTGCAAGTGGCTCGACCTCGACACATCCATTCGCACTTTGCAAGATGTACTCCGGTACCTTGGCACTCATTGACATCAATGGTGAGTTGCCTCACATTGGTTAACGACATCCATCAATGGTCGGTAATCCAATGATTTCTATTCATGCTTGACATCGACATATTCATTCGCATGTTTAGAATTGTACCATCGGGTTTGTAGCGGGTGAAGACTATACACTTTTTCACGACTCCCTCAGCAGTTACAGCAGCATGAATTCTGATCTATGAGAGTACCATAGTTCCACTTTCAGCGTTTATCTTTTCCATGATTCAGCATCAGCAGTTCAGATTCCTTCATTTCCCAAGATCCAGTTACAACAACATCAGTCACATTTTCCTGATCCAGCAGCAGCAGCAGTTACATTCCTATTGCATAATTCATCATTCTTGGGTAAGTAGAGGTATGTTGTTTTCTAATCTTTAATCATGCAATTCCTTATATGCTAACTTGAATATTTTGGAAAATTCCCTCACTATGCTACATTTCCTTTCATGAGCCATGTCAAGTTGCACGAGGACATGCAACCAATTCAATTGAGGGGGGGAGAACTATATTCACTACATATTCACTTCTATGATTCCATTTCTTCACCACACTACATATTCACTTCCATGATTCCATTTCTTCACCACACTACATATTCACTTCCATGATTCCATTTCTTCACCACTGTCACTCCATTTACCATTCACCAACATTTATTTTTCAATGATACTTTGTTGCACTTTGCTTCATACGCAATATTGGCATGCTTCATTAATATTACAAAAGGGCTTTCTTATGCACATTATGATTTCCAGTGAGTGTTTACATTATTATTGAAGAAAAGAGAACAGAAAATGAAATGAATGTTGTTAACACAAGAACCAACATTCTTTGTATTCATGGTTGTCACACAAGAACCAACCATAAGAAAATGTAAATTGTTACTCATGTCTTTCACATATCCTGGAAACATTCATTATTAAAAGACATCATCATGTAAAGCCAAAGTTCAAAATGCCAAATGTTCTTAAAGAGACCCATGCATGGTTGCATGAGGACATGCAACAAGTTCAGTTGGGGAGGATGTTGGGACTCAGAAATGTCATATTTTCATCCACCTTTTTCTTCACTATTCCTTACATTTCATCATCCCATTAACCTTTTATCATATCATTTTCATACATACATTTGGGTTTCACCTTCTTATTTTCCATTTCATTCATTTTTGTATTACAAGTGAATTTATGATTAAATATTAGAAAATATACATATTTTTATATATATCTCAAGAATATATGAGTTTTGTGATGTGTAGGAAATATGTGAAGAATTAATATCTCCTCCACCACATTAAGGAGATAATTATGCAAGCCTATTCCTAAGGAGAAAATCATGGAGGATTTGGTTGGCATATCTTATCCAATTCCTAAGGAGAAAATCATGGAGGATTTGGTTGGCATATCTTATCCAAGATATGTGAGAGATTTATGGAGGATTCAAAGGGATCATATTTTGTAATAATGGGAAAGTAGTTAAAAATGCTTGAGAGATTTGTGGGATCATATCTTGTAATAATGGGAAATTAGTTGAGAGTGCTTGAGAGAATATTGGATATGTAATTATGAGAAGGTTATCTTCCTCATGTATATAAGAGAGTGCTCTCTCTTCATTTTAAGAAGGAAGAATGAATAATGAATAATGGAGAATGGGATCCTTAGCTTTGATTCATATTCTTTTATTGTTATGCTTACATGATTTCAGATAGTTTGTCATTCAATTCTTCACATGTTGTATTGCTTTTCCTTTATGCAATTTCCTGCTTTCATAGTTAATGTTTCAATGCCTTCTTAGATTAATTTGATTCCAGTAATTTAGATTAAATTAGTTCCACTTCAGTCCTGCATATATAGTGCATGTGCCTTGTAAGTCTACGAACCTCGGATTGATAAATTAAATAGTTGGGCAAGTACTACAACAGAATTAAACGGTAATATTTTCACCCAACAAGCTTTCAGGTGAAAAAACCTTAATGGTTAGGCAACCATGAGGTGGGCGATGAGGGAACCAAAAACTATAGTAAGCGATAGACACTGAAAACAAGAACCAGCAGTAATGATAGAGGAAGGAAGGAGGGGAGAGATCCCCTCCCTTCGAGATGTAGCAGCTGGAAAAGGCCAGAACAACAGCAACCAGGAGGAAGAAACAAAAAAACCGGGACCTGTCCTTGGAGCACGATGGCAGGCAGACAACAGAGGCAAGTGTTTACCATGTGCAGCTGAGAAACCAAGATTCATAATCCCAATGAACAAACTAGAGCGATACGAAAGCTACATGAAAGATCATGCGCTAATCTGCAAATTCATCAAGGTTTGGTCGATGGAAAAGGACCTCACCGGATGGATCCAGCAAAAATGGCAACCCCGAGGCCATATCGAGCTAAAGTTGGGAGCTAAAGGGTTCTTCATGGTAATTTTCTCGAACCTGCAAGATAAAGAAAAAGTGTTTGAAAATGGTCCATACTTCCATTATAATGTGGGACTATTTATGAGATACTGGGAGGAATGTTATAACCCAGACAAAGAAAAATTCTTAGCAGCCCCGGTATGGGTAAGATTGTTCGGATTACCAATGGACTTCTGGGATCCTGAAATCTTAGAGGGAATAGGAAATACAATAGGCAGCTTTGTTAAAATAGCTGAAACTACAAAAAAGGGAAGATACACCTCATATGCTAGAATTTGTGTCTATATGAATATAGCTGACCCTATTCCAGATACAGTCGAGTTAGAGTATCATGAGGAAGTATGGCAACAAACCCTAGACTATGAGCACATACCTTTCAGATGCAGAAGATGTCATGAGTATGGACACATGTTCAAGGAATGCCCACTCACAATAGAAGAAGAGGAGCAAAGAAACAAACATCAGAGGAAAAATCAATAAGACTGGGAAGGGTTCTAGGAAGTAAAAAGAAAAAGAAGACATACAAGAGAGAATCCCAGTGAAGGAAGGAAAGAAAAAAAACCTAGCCAAGCAATACAAATAGCTTTGAAATCCTACAAGAAGAAGAAGAAGACAATGAGGCCCAAACAATGGATTATCAGGGAGAAAAGGGAAAGGAAAGCAGCACAAGTCAAGGCAAATCACAGACTAAGAGAAAGGCACAAAGTGAACCAATAGAAAAGGAGGAAAAGGAAGCGGGGGAGAAAATGGAAAACATAGGAATGGAAATTGACACAAGCAGAGGAGAAGAACTAAGCACGGAAGAAGAAGTATTGCAGAAACTTCTAGATGAATGGAGACACCTGGATGAAAGATTCATTCTAGAAGAGCAAAAAAGAATCTATAGAGAAACGTTCCAATAGTACCAAGCGAAATAGGGACAGGGAAAATTGGAAATGGTAGAACAACTAGGCCTCCAACAGGATAATACTCAAGACCAACAAAGCAAAACAAAAGGCAGGAAAAAAAGAGGCAGGAGGAATATACATGAATCGATTCAGATCATGGGAGAAATGCTAGTGAACATTGGAAGAGTAGTGCTGCTCTCAACGGTATTCCATCAACTAAACCAAGTACCCTAATGATAATCACATCTTGGAATATAAGAGGCCTGAATAGTAAAGGAAAACAGAGTCACTTAGCGGATAGGCTAAGAAAAGAAAACCCCAAATAATGTTGGTACAGGAAACAAAAATTTCAGGAATGAAAATGGAGGAAATCCTGAACAAAATCAAATCGAAATATGAATGTATGACCATAGATGCGAAAGGCAGCGCAGGAGGCATCGCAATTCTATGGAACCCTACAGAAATCTTAGCAGACTACTAGATAGGTATGAAAAGAATACTCACGGGGGAGTATGAAAAGAATACTCGCGGGGAAGTTTAGGTTAATAGTGTAAGAGCCCTATCCTAGGGTATGCTAACAGATCTAATTTCTTTTGAAATTAAATGCGATAAGAGGAGATAACTTACTTACTTACTTACACGACTTTTTAAACAAATAAAATTTATCATTTACATTATAATCAACATAAATTAAGGTGAATATTTCATTCTAATAAACTTTACAAGAGTAGTCTATGGAGGAATACCTGTACCGGTGGCTGATGGAGATACCTTTGTCCTGTTGCTCCTACTGAACGCTCCTCTTGATGGACCCAACCGGATTTACCTCCCAGCCAACTAGGAAATAATCCCTAGCCCAGGAAACCTCCACAGGTTCCCTAGCCCTCCGAGCCCAAGTCCAACCAGATGTAGTGTGTATGTCCAAGATGAAAGATCCAGACCAAGATAACAATACTTCCCTCCTCTCAACAACCCAAGAAACCTCCACAAGTTCCTAAGGTCTCCAAAAACACAACAAGTCCAAACAATCACAACCAACCCCACAATCATAAGCAAGACCCCCCATTCCCCCCTTTTCTCCCTTCCCCCTTCCCTTTTTATACCCTCCTTCCCTTCTCCATCTCAACCACCTCTCATTAATGTCATTAACTTCTCATCCATCCTTACAGTTGACTTCTCTTCTCCCAAGTAAAGCTGGGAGTACATTTGGAAATGTGACATGAATATAAAATTGGGAATTTAATGGGAAAGGACCATGTCTTCTCCCAAGCAAATCTGAAAAGTACATTTGGGAATGTGAGATGAATATATATATTGATAAGTAAATGGAGAGGACTATGTCTTCTCTAAGTAAATGTGAGGGTACATTGGGGAATGTGAGATGTAATTACATGGAGAGGACCATGTCTTCTCCCTAGTAAATGTGAGGGTACATTGGGGAATGTGAAATGAATATATATATATATTGATAATGAGTTGGAGAGGACCATGTCTTCTCCCAAGTAAAAGTGATGGTACATTGGGGAATGTGAGATGTACTTACATATGTTATTTGAAATAATGGAAGGAGACCATATCCTACCTAAGATTCAATTTGAGAAGGTAAGTGGGGAATTTGAGTAATGGAAATCATGAATTTTATATTAGACCAATATTTCTCAATATTTTCAAATAATGTAAACATTAACAAAATTTGCAGGATAAGATTTAAGTGGGGCATTACATACACCCCTCCTTTAGAAAACTTCATCCCGAAGTTAGAATGAAAAGATGCAAGGAGTTTGAAAGCATAACAAACCAGAGAGAGTTATAGCAATAAAATCTGATAAGTTAGACAATGACATTACTTCCCATCAAGAGTCTCCAACTGATCTATATCCTCCTATCCATCCTGGCCTACTTTTGTTCCCACCCTATCTGTCCTCTACTGCTTTATCAGTGGCAACGGCCATACTAACCACTGATAAAACCAACATGGTGGAAGCGTCGAATACATCGACCTAACTTCCCCAGCAGGCAATTGGAAATCGTCATCACACGTCTAGGGCATCGTGTCCACCACTCCCTCCCACGATTCCAGGTTTCGGAGGATACACGGTGGGAAATGCCTCCACCCCTCCTTCAGAACTAGGGTCAACGCCCTAACACGGACCACACTACAGAGCTGGTTGGACTTGTCATCGAATAATCCAGTCAGGTCGTCTTGCCACCTGTCATTTGCATTTTACTCATGTCATAAGAGTGCATATCAAGTAGATACCAAATGTAATAGAACAATGTACATCGTACCTTTCCTCGTTGGTCGTCTCGACCTTCCCCAATGGAATAGTAGATCTTGGTTATCATACGGTTCTTTCCAATCTGTAGTTTAGTTCTCATCCATGCATATATATAACCACAAAATAGATATAGATACATGATCTTAAACATCATGTTTATTAAGCCCAGTATCCACGTGTCAATTTTTGTTGTTCACACTAGAAATAAATCTTACATCAAATAAATCATAATTTCACTAAGTCATTGATTAGATAAATCATATCTATATAAGCCTATACGATGCAACAATAACTCTGACAAGTCATGCACTAGATAAATTGTAACCAAGTAAGTCATACATTTGGTCATACATCCAACATTTCCATCATTAATACCAAATCCATGAATTGATTTTCACGTGTCCAACCAAATGTATATAATGTTCATAAATAACAACATGGAACTACAAAATAGAACCTTAACATAGGTGGCTATCTACATTAAAATGGGCATCATAAACGCTCATGTGACATCCTTGTGGAACCCCTCAATAACAATTAGAGTTGAAACAGATTCAACTGTTTGTCATGGGAAAGAGCATTTGAACCCGGAGATGCTATAAGGTGGTACCAAAACCAAAATAATGGCAAGCAACGGATTAGTGCACTATCAATTCCACTAGAAGGTGCTAGTATAAGTTTTATGCATATAATTTCTTTAAAACCTTAGTGAATATAAAAGTTCCACTCTTCCAATTTGATGGTTTTTCATCTTCCAAACCCATTTAGTTAATCTCGGAAATAAAGAGTCAAAACTTCAAAAACTGTTTCCAACATGATTTTCATACTTTATTTTTTTTTGTAAATTGAGAGAAATGTCCTGTAAATGTCAAAAGGTTCAAATTTATTATATATGTAATCATTTTTTACTAGTACTAAAACAATTTCATGAGATATACTGCAGCTCACAATATGACTAGAAAAATGAGAAATAATTAAATGAATGGAATAATTGTCTTTGCCTTGTTGCTATTAGTATTTCCCCTCTAGATGGCACCACATTTCTAAAAATGCATACTCCTTTCATAAGTGGCCAGTGACCACAAAAGTTGCGAAGAAAGTTGAGGGTCCTTTTATCCAAAACTAGAGACAAATTATTTTTCATGACATTTTTATTCGACACTAGAATAAGGGTAAAAGTGCATCCTAATATTTTCACTAGTCTTTTATTGACTAAGTAAGCTTCCATTCTAAAATCCCAAATTCTCTACGAATTGATCTTCCCATTTAATTTAAGATCATTAAAAACAACTATCACAGTAAGCCTTACAGAAGCCGATAGTATTCAATCTATGTTTTCACTAGAAAATTCTACCCCACTAGACCATCTTTGTCAGGCCTCCATCTGTTATACACCATACAATAATTTTTGGCATCCTCTTTTCCTCAACCTTAGGTTACATCATGTCAGCCCATTTTTCTTTGGATTGTTTGCTTGTTGGTTTTATTGTTTTTCCTTGTTACCTATACCTACTCATTATTAACTAATTTCTTGATTACTTTCTAGATTTCTTTGTCTTGATAAACAAACAACATGACAAAGCATACTTAGTTACAAGACTAGGCTTAATATGTATGGATTAGAAGCAACCATTACATTGAATCTCACCATGCTAGATTGATGCATTCTAGTGAAAATCGATTTTTGGAGAAGTTCAATTCAGTTAAGAACACTTTAACCAATTAACCATGCCTTCAAAAAAAAAAAAAACTGTCAAATGGTAAGGATAGTACTAGATCACTTAGGGAAAACTCTTGGCATGTTTTGGGCTGCGTAGTAACTCAAACCCCACTCTATACTATATCCCTATGTTTAAAGTAGAGGGTATTTAAATGACACGTGCTAGTCAACGGAAGTCATGAGCATTACAACCATAAACTAAATTTCTATAATTAGGTTTTCGTTGTGACATCCTCACTATATTGTAGATCTGGTGTCTCCATTTATAGGTTCCAAGAAGCTTAACCACCTCATCTGCTTATTTCTATAATCATTCATGTACAACAAGCATGCAATGTTTAAAATTTGTACAAAGATAAAGCTTATAATGGCCTTGGTGGGCTTAATGGTTAAGAACATGTATTTTCTTGTAAGAGGTCATAGATTCAAATCTAGAGGGGAGTAGAGAAGTTAAACCTCCATAGACTTTAGTAGTCAAATCACTGCAAGGAGGCGGATCCCTTGTCCCAGAAACAAGGGGTCTCATAAACCAATTTCGTGTCTGGCTTGGCCATGACCTAAAAATTAGATGATTATTATTATTATTATTATTATTAAAAGGGAGACTCTAGCTCTGTTTGTAAAATGTATTTCACGCATGCTTAACATCAACATAGAACCAATTTGTAGTAGAAGCATGTTGAAGATTTGTTTTAATATCAAGCCTCTTTCACACTTTTGAAGCCATGAAGGTATGAGGGAAACAATCTTCAAATGTAATGACGCTGGGATAATCACAAAGGACTCCTAGCTTCTTTGGAGATGAGCCTAAGCGCATTGGGTCAACAAGTCATGCTATATATGGGAGCCTTTAAATGTAAAGAAGTTGGAAAAACTATAAAAGACTCCCTAACTTCTTTGAAGATCAGCCTTAGACGATTGGGTCAATATAACATACCATTTACAGGAGACTCCTCAGATCCGAAGATGTGTCCAAGCCTAGGTGATATCCCCTAACTGTAGTCATTTCAGTCTAGCCAACAAAAGAGCAAATTATTTTCATGACATGAAGACAGTTAATCACTTGAAGATGGTTGTTTGGAGAACAACTTGAAGATAAATATAATCTTGTAAGGACATTGTCACCATGCAAGAACTGTCCAATGATGAGATTAATTAACTGGAAGACAACTGCTCCCATGGTGATGGAGGTTTGAACTAGAATTTGTCAAAAACAATCAATAAAAATCAATAATATTCAAAATTGCAAGAATGCGAGCAAGCTCCTATAGATAGTAACACTTAACAGAGTTCAGTAGAAACTGAACTACTTTTAGCTCCAATTTCCTTAGAGAAAGAAGAATCGAGAGACTCTAGAGTCTGGAAAGCACGATTGGGCCCCAAAGATACAATTTATTTTCTGTCATGGACTATTACTAGCAACATAGACCTGACAATAGAAACAGAATGAAGTCCCATCCGTTAACTAGGGAGGCCAAACACTATATCAGCTAATAATGTTGCCTGGAGTAAAATGCTTGGCAATGAATCTCTACATATCCATCCAATTTGTATGTAGCTTTGGCTGTACTCAGGTTCTTTATTTAGCTTTTATGGTCTATCACGTGCAAGTTTCCAAGTGCTATTTTGCATATTAAGTTTCTTCCTGCTCTAGAAAACTAGAAAATTGTTTGTGTCTGAATCCCTTTCATTAACAAGGCACACTTTACAGTCACTACTGCAATATGATTTAATCTTAAACATAAAAGGAGGTAATGAACTATCTATATGAATGATCACTGATATCCCTCATGTCAGAAAGTTGCAAAAAGGGACTATAAAGAGGAAAAAATGTGCCCCCCTGAGCTTGATAACAGGCCAAGGAAAAAGGATAGAAATGTGCTCCCACTCTAAATCTCGACAATTCTTTAGCAAAGGATAAGCATATTGCATAGGGAAATGTTCCACAAAGTTACAAACTTGTGATTGGACTGCACATCAAAAGGATAAGGATATCAAAAAATGGCTCAGAAACTATAACCTGATAAGGATAAGAAGATTGCAGAGGGCAACAATCTACATATCGAGTAGAATGTACATCATCATTGTCCCTGAAGCAAAGGATGGATCTCAGTTAAAGGCTCAGAAACAATAACCTGCAAGGATAAGCAGATGAAAGAGGGAAAGGATCTACACAGACATCAGTGTAAAGTAAATCATCAGAGGCTCTGAAGCATACGACGAAGATCAGGTAAAGGGTCCAAAACCATACACCAATACAGATCAAGCAGGCTGCAGAGAACAACACCCTACAACACCATAAGTAGAACACACATTATTGACGTTCCGGAGGCAGAGGATGGACATCAACCAAAGATTAAAATACAGTAACCTGATATTTATGCAGGTAGTCATAAACAGACACAGACCACGCAGGGAAATAAAGTCCATTGAAGAATAAGCTTCTGAATTCAGTTTGTCTAAAGTGATGCTTTCTGCAAGTTTCTGGGCTAAAAAAAAAGTTTTGCCATGACCACTGTATCCATTGATGATCATAACAATTAAACCAGAACTTGCTACCACACTATACATCTTCATGAGCATGTCTGACTAATGGATATTGGTCAGACAATAGTTTTTCCGCCATTAGGAAACAACATCATAGTAATTGTGACTACATCTCCATCCTATTACCAACAAAGCCACAAAATTGAAACCTGTTTCTAAAACAGAGATCACAACTGATGATAAATAAACCAGCAGATACTAAAAACCATTTCACCAATTATGGAAACGAGTTAGGCCACGATTTTTGTTTTGATTTTGAGTTAGTAAAGTTTAGGGCTCAGAACGAGCCATGTTCTTCCCATGTTACTAACAGTTTACAAGTTCATGATTTTGTGTTCACAGCTATCTCATGACCCATGGCACTCTCTAGAGGTGGGGAGGAGAGCAAATTATAAAGCTCACTAATTCGCCCCTAAATAGAAGGGCCAGGTTACACTCGAGGAAGAAATGATATATGGTTCTCAATCCACCCAAGGGATAGAGTAGATTTTAATACGCTTGGGTCAATACACCATAAGTCTAAGTAATGGGAAATATGAACTACTTTGTGGATTCCGTAATCATTACTTTGCGAGGAATAATAGGAATCAACATTCCTGGATACCCAGATTCATGCTAACACTTGAACTGTGTCCAGAACCAGCCTGTCAACCCAAGAAATAATATATAATACTCACATCTACCTTGTCAAAAGATAGGATTCTCCCTACTAACTGACCCTGGTTCAATACACATTAGATACTAAAAATAATGACTACCATTAACAGCCTGAGGACCCCATATATGATCTCTTTTCAAGGGATTTTTGAAGTTAGCTTTCTTGATTATCTTAAATCCGAACTCTCTGCCAACATTCAGGTGCTGCAAAACACACTACATGGCTCTTAAAGCTGTGCATCTACCACCAAAACTTCACAGATGCATGCATAACTGCAAACTGGAGCTAGATTATTCCCATGGCTTGTATTTATCCAGCAACATCAGTGGCCAAAACAACTCAGCTTAGCTAACAACAATAATAGAAATACATGAACTTACTCACCAATAGCTCCCTAATCAATTCAAGCACGTCCTGACAACAATACTTGAGAGGTCATCCTACACATGTTATATTGGGGATGCCATACTCAAAGCCCCTTCTCTTTTCTTTTTTTTAAGCCTCCAATTAACCTTGTAAAAGGTTTAGGAAAAATCCAATGAAAAATTTTGGCCAAGATATTCAAGGCCAACAGTTCTGAAGTTTCAAACTTTCAACTATAAAACTCATAAGATAATTTTGGGGATCCTGGATGAAACAATCAGGCAGAGGCATATGCATTTATTTAGGGATTATCTCTAGCTCACGCTCATAATCTAAATGATCTGATAATTATCGACAACTCTAGGATCATCCTTTGCCATCTAGTGGTTGGAAGAGGTTGGCTTTCTTCCAAAATATAGTAAATTGAAAACAAACAAAAAAAATTCTTTAAAAGAAACAAAGCTCTTCTTCCCAAATTCCAACCCTGTAAATTGTTTCATGTTCCCTGACAAAATAATCAAGAAGCAGATAAATTGGCCAATAAAGGGGCTAGTTTGGAAACAGGGATCTGGATCAATGGGCTAGAGTCAATGTGCCCTATCCACTAATGCTTCCCCTACCCCTTAAATGAGTATGTTCATTAGATTTTGTAAAATTCTAGGTGTTTTTTTGAAAATATACACCTTTAAATATAATAGGTATGCTTTAGAAGTAGTATGGCTTTTTGAGAGTACTGGCAGCTGGGAAAATTTCATTTTAGTTTCAAGCTGCATTTAGCACCTGCCCTATTTTGACGTAATCTTGCGCTCCAAATGCATAATTTCTTTTAATACGAAGTTCTCGTTACAGTTAAACAAACAAACAAAAAACTCATGAGATAGTTTTCAAGATTTTCATATGTCATTGGCATCATAATCTGAAACGCAACCTTCAGTACAAAGGGAAAAGGAAGATGTAGCCACTTAAAAGTCTGATTAATTATTAAAGCCAGTCATCATCAGTCAGAATCATAATAAAGGTCTCACTTTTAACATTTTGTTGAATAGTTAACTTCTTGTGGAAACGCTTTCTTTGTTTTTGGTTACTTCTGGGGACTCTGTCTATGTCTTTCTCCTCTTTTGTGTTGTTTCACTTGCGTAAAGAAAAGGGATAGTATATTAGAACTTGAAACTTAAACTGTTGCTTGTAGACGATATAATCTAAAGGGTTGTTCATAGCAACACAAGGGCAAGGTACATTCGAAAGTAGTGGACCTCGAATATTGCTGACCGTAAAAAGCACTGTACAAGCACAACAAAATATTTTATAAGTAGCACTCAATCGATTGAAGAGAGAAGTCACCATGGGTAAAAAAAAATATGCAGGGGAAGTTGCCAGATCTCATGGAGGGAAGAATTGTACATGCTGGTGATTTGAGGAACATATATACAAGTCTCAGAGATGATGTGAAGAAAATGGACACATGTTGGCAGCCGATAGATTCTCAGAATGAAAGGAGCATGCATGGGAATCTCTCAAATTCTAAGGAACAAAGTGGCATATGTGAGGAGTGTTTGAAATTTGGTAACCAAAGCAATAGTAGTAGTCATGGTAATGTTTTGGATGCTAAGAAACAGCATGGCATTTTTGGGGAGCTCGTTCTGGCAGTCAAAGGATCATACTAGCAAAACTCTCAAGTTTCAGGGATCAAAGTTGCATATATGAAGTTAGGAGCCAAAGTGACACGCATTGGAAGCCCTTGAATGGTAGGAAGAAAATGTGCATGCATATGAAATCCTTACATGCAAAGCTGCTACATGCTGCTAATCAAAGTAATGTACATGGAATGCACATCAATGTTGTGGAACAAAATAGTGTGGATGAGAAGCTTTTCCAATTGAGTGATAAAATTAACTCACGGGTGAAGCTCTTGAATGCCGAGAAATTGCAGAGCATGGACAATAAGACATTGGATGCTAGTGATATAAACAACAGGAAGTTTTCAAATGCTGTGGAGCAAATGATCATACTATCACATGTGGGAGAACAAAGGAGAATATAAGATAAGTTGTCACATCATGGAAATCATATGAGACTCAATGAGAAACTATTGCATGCTGATGAGCTAAAGTGAATCTTGAGCCAGTATCAATTGTAATCCATAAAAAAATGGTAACGCAGAGGGGAAGTGTCCAGGTAAAACTCTACGGCTTAAGACAAGGTGATTAGAGGAAAGGAGGCCAAGTATCCCGGTGTTATGGTGTGTAACCTCATCCGTTGATAGCTCAACTAGCCTTTTTGCATTGAGTGCTAGCGAGCGTCAGGTAGAGGGTTGAATTCCCTGGGGAACTAACCCAGTGTTATCTTTGGGTGAACTAGCTCTCTAGTCTGCCAGCCCAAATGATAAATAATCCCTGATTTTCAGGTCACATTTCTATGCAAAGCTAATTGTTCTGAAATCAATTTCGAATGTTTTAGAAGTATGCAATTGAAGATGTTTGTTAGTGAAATGCATAGCGTCCAGTACGGGTTTATCTTGCAGGCTTGTGCCGACCGAAAAGCCCTTCAAGAAGGCAAGCTACTGCATAGCTATATGCTGAAACCTGGAACTATCGATGAGCTCATCACATTCTTATACAACAAACTTCTGATCATGTACACAAAGAGTGGCGAAATCGGAGATGCACGCCTAGTGTTTGACAAAATACCAATGCGAAACTTATTCTCATGGACTACCATGATTGAAGGTTATGCGAGGCTGAGCCATTGGAACAGAGCACTCGCACTCTTTTCCCAAATGCACAAGGTAGACGTTCTTCCTGACAGTTTCATATTCCCGGTAATTATCAAGGTTATGCCAAAATAAAATAAAATTGTGCAACATATTACAGGTAGCCATAAAGTCGAATGGCTTGAAAGCTGGCAAAATAGACAAAATCTCTTATGCTTCTCGGATAGGGAGAAAGTCTTACAATTCAGGAATGTGTAAATATGGAGAAAAAGCTAGATACAAAAAGTCCAACAGACTATTAAACGATGAAATACATAGGAATTCTGTAGAGCCACATGTAATTGGAAAGCTCGATGATCCAGTAGGAGGCAGGCATATTGATGAGATGCATTCAGGCAAGGTGGGCAGGAAAGTTTCAGTGGCACAGTTAGAAAAACAAGGGCTTTTCTTCCTTTTCAGGCAAGGGAAATAATCAGAAGGATCCAAGATAAGAGGATTATTGCTTGGCCAGAAGCTTTGTTTCTTGACTGTGTTGCAGTTACTCCAATTTTTCACCGCATAAAAGAGAAATATCACACAATAAGCAATGGGCTACGGCTAACATTTGATGAGAGAAGAACCAGTGCACGGTCTTAATAATGCAATCCTCCACCCAACAGCCTCGGATCCTACCACAGGAGCCCAAACCAAATGAGTAGCCGTAATAAACTAAGCGCTCTCCAAAATTAGCATTCCAGTCACCTATACCCTCTTGAAAAAAAAAAAGCCAGAACAGAAGAGAGAACCACAACAAACAAAATACTTAAGATATTCGAAGACACGGACCGCTGTGCCCTCAATTACTTGTCAGATATCAAGGGCATCGAGAAGCAAACACTGTTTCCCTGCATCAAAAGGGTTTTGAAAGACTAATCACAAGATCAGTAGCCAAGGTGGCTCCACACCTAATCCAAGACCTCTAAATGTATTAACGACTAGACAACCTTTAAAGATGCCAAGCACTCGATAAATCCCAAGGTTGAGAAAGGCTAATCACAAGATCATCAGACAAGGAAAGGATCGATACACACTTATCCAAGACACTTATAAGCCACTACAGACCTCAGGCCACCTGGTATATACGTTCCAAAGATTCCACCTAGGTTCTATTTTCTTGACAATGACGTATCGAACTCTTGAACGCTAAACGGTCTCACACTTAACCAAACTGAAACCATAAACACAAAGCATTGCGCCAGAACAATGCAGTTTGCAGGCCATTAAAACACCATTTCCCGTTAAAGAAAAGCTCGAAAACCCCTAACACCATAAAGAACAGCGGATCAGTTTCTAATACAGCCATTCGCACCAAGCATTTTTGCCAACAACCCGAAAATCTGCCCAGCGGGGGTTCGTATGCCGCTGGATCCGTGTGCCGACACGGTGTACAAGCACCGTCCCGGCAAAGAGAGGGTGTATTTTCTCAGACCTTTACAAAACCTAGGTTTCGCAACAGAAATATCTGAAAAAAAATGGATCTCGAACAAAAACTTCATAGGAAATGCATAGATTTAAAACGGCAGGTTTAAGGGCTGAAACTATTGGCAACGTTGACAGAAGGAGGTGAAGATGAAACTCCGTTGCAAGTCAAACTTGATGGTGTTGCAACAATCATTGGCAAGATAGGTTTAACTTTGTTGTAGTTACATTCATTGTCTTAACATGAAGGATGGTTGTGGAGAAGGTAATCAGTCACCAATCATGGTCGAGTTGATGCACTTCGTATTGTGAATTTTTTTTGTTGTTGCGACTGCAGTGACAATCATTGTAGTTGCAATTCCAGAGGTTTAGCCGCAACTCCAGAGGTTTTGCCATTGGCTGTGACATTAAGCCTTCAAGGTCCAGATTTTGAACCTAGGCTCTGATACCATGTGTAAGAGCCCTATCCTAGGGTCCGCTAACAGATCTAATTTCTTCTGAAATTAAATGCGATAAGAGGAGATAACTTACTTACTTACTTACACGGATTTTTAAACAAATAAAATTTATCATTTAAATTATAATCAACATAAATTAAGGTGAATATTTCATTCTAATAAACTTTACAAGAGTAGTCTATGGAGGAATGCCTGTACTGGTGGCTGATGGAGATACCTTTGTCCTGTTGCTCCTATTGAACGCTCCTCTTGACGGACCCAACCGGATTTACCGCCCAGCCAACTAGGAAATAATCCTTAGCCCAGGAAACCTCCACAGGTTCCCCAGCCCTCCAAGCCCAAGTCAAACCAGATGTAGTGTGTATGTCCAAGATGAAAGATCTAGACCAAGATAACAATACTTCCCTCTTCTCAACAACCCAAGAAACCTCCACAAGTTCCTAAGGTCTCCAAAAACACAACAAGTCCAAACAATCACAACCAACCCCACAATCATAAGCAAGACCCCCCATTCCCCCCTTTTCTCCCTTCCCCCTTCTCTTTTTATACCCTCCTTCCCTTCTCCATCTCAACCACCTCTCATTAATGCCATTAACTTCTCATCCATCCTTACAGTTGACTTCTCTTCTCGCAAGTAAAGCTGGGAGTACATTTGGAAATGTGACATGAATATAAAATTGGGAATTTAATGGGAAATGACCATGTCTTCTCCCAAGCAAATCTAAAAAGTACATTTGGGAATGTGAGATGAATATATATATTGATAAGTAAATGGAGAGGACTATGTCTTCTCCAAGTAAATGTGAGGGTACATTGGGGAATGTGAGATGTAATTACATGGAGAGGACCATGTCTTCTCCCTAGTAAATGTGAGGGTACATTGGGGAATGTGAAATGAATATATATATATTGATAATGAGTTGGAGATGACCATGTCTTCTCCCAAGTAAAAGTGATGGTACATTAGGGAATGTGAGATGTACTTAAATAATGGAAGGAGACCATATCCTATCTAAGATTCAATTTGAGAAGGTAAGTGGGGAATTTGAGTAATGGAAATCATGAATTTTATATTAAACCAATATTTATCAATATTTTAAAATAATGTAAACATTAAAAAAATTTGCAGGATAAGATTTAAGTGGGGCATTACAAATAGGAAATAGAGAGTGGTTCCTAGTATTGGCAGTGTATGGCTCGCATACACCAGTGGAAAGAGGAAGCTTCCTCATCCAACTACAACAGTTTGGAAACCTGCATAAATAAAAGTTGTGGTTGGTAGCAGGAGAATTTAACATGAAAACATCAAAAGATGAGAAGAAAGGAGGATTGTAAAGAGAAGAGCCAAAAATGGAGAGATTCAGGTACCTTCAGGGAGAACTGAAGATGGTCAATATACCAACAATAAATGGAAAATACACATGGAACAATTGACGAGGAGGGAGTAGACAAATAGCCTCAAGGCTAGACAGATTCCCAACAACAGAAAACTTCATAGGAAAAGATATATTCTACGAAGCATCAATTCTCCCATGTCTAGGGTCAGATCATTAGCCCATCAAATTAGAAATTGCCATGAACCATAAGAACCAGAATAGACCCTTCATGTTCGAGGTATTCTGGCTGAGAGATCCCAACTCTATAGAAAAATGAATAATTGGTGGGAGGAGACTCAGATTGGGATGGAAGGAAGAAATAAAATGCACACTCTCCAACTCAGATTAAAAGATCTAAAAGGAAAGATAAAGAAGTGGAACAGAGAAGAATTTGGAAATATTCAAAAGGAACAAGAAACACTCCAGATAACAATGAAAAGAATCCAACAGAAAATCATAGATGAAGGGAGAAGTGAAGAATTGGCAGAAGAAGAAGGACTGGTGCTAAATAAACTAGAGGAAAGAAGAAAACAAGAGGAAATCTTATGGAAACAAAAATCGAGAATCCAATGGCTAAAAGAAGGGGAGAGAAACATGAAATTCTTCCATAAGGCAATGCTGCAACACTGACAGGAAAAAAAAATAATAAATATATATATATATATATATATATATATATATATATATTCTCCCTAAAGGACAACTAGGGCAATAGGATAATACAAAGAGCAAAAATGGAAAATTTGATGATAGAAAACCCCAACTAATGTTGGTACAGGAAACAAAAATCTTAGGAAGGAAAATGGAGGAAATCCTGAACAAAATCAAATCGAAATATGAATGTATGACTATAGATGCGAAAGGCAGTGCAGGAGGCATCACAATACTATGGAACCCTGCAGAAATCTTAGCAGACTACTAGATAGGTATGAAAAGAATACTCACGGGGAAGTTCAGGTTAATAGGAAATAGAGAGTGGTTCCTAGTATTGGCAGTGTATGGCCCGCATACACCAGTGGAAAGAGGAAGCTTCCTCATCCAACTACAACAGTTAGGAAACCTGCATAAATAAAAGTTGTGGTTGATAGCAGGAGAATTTAACATGACAACATCAAAAGATGAGAAGAAAGGAGGACTGCAAAGAGAAGAGCCAGAAATGGAGAGATTCAGGTACCTTCAGGGAGAACTGAACATGGTCGATATACCAACAATAAATGGAAAATACACATGGAACAATCGACGAGGAGGGAGTAGACAAATAGCCTCAAGGCTAGACAAATTCCCAGCAACAGAACACTTCATAGGAAAAGATATATTCTAGGAAGCATCAATTCTCCCATGTCTAGGGTCAGATCATTAGCCCATCAAATTAGAAATTGCCATGAACCATAAGAACCAGAATAGACCCTTCAAGTTCGAGGTATTCTGGCTGAGAGATCCCAACTTTATAGAAAAAATGAAGAATTGGTGGGAGGAGACTTAGATTGGGATGGAAGGAAGAAATAAAATGCACACTCTCCAACTCAGATTAAAAGATCTAAAAGGAAAGATAAAGAAGTGGAACAGAGAAGAATTTGGAAATATTCAAAAGGAACAAGAAACGCTCCAGATAACGATGAAAAGAATCCAACAGAAAATCATAAATGAAGGGAGAAGTGAAGAATTGACAGAAGAAGAAGGACTGGTGCTAAATAAACTAGAGGAAAGAAGAAAACAAGAGGAAATCTTATGGAAACAAAAATCGAGAATCCGATGGCTAAAAGAAGGGGAGAGAAACATGAAATTCTTCCATAAGGTAATGTTGCAACACTGACAGAAAAACAAAATATTCTCCCTAAAAGACAACTAGGGCAATAGGATAATACAAAGAGCAAAAATGGAAAATTTGATGATACAACATTTCAAAGAGATCCTGACAGAACCCAATATCAGAAGGGAGGCTGACATTGAAAGTCCCAGTCAACATATCCCCAAATTGATGACTAGAGACCAAAACTTGGCACTCCTAAGGGTAATAACGAAACAAAGGTGGAAGAGGTAATAAAGAAGATGGCAAAGAATAAAGCACATGGGCCGGATGGCTTCACTGCAGAATTCTATCAAGCCACGTGGAACTTCATGAGTCAAGATATAGTGAATGCAATAGAAGAGTCCCAATGCACCAAAAGAATGCACCCGGCCTTAAATGCTACCTTCCTAGCCCTGATACCAAAGACAAAGAACTCAGAAGAACCACAAGGGTTCCGACCGATAGCACTCTGCAACATCATATATAAAATCTTAGCCACTATAATGGTGAATAGACTAAAACCAATACTACTAGAACTGATATCCCAGGAACAGACGGGGTTTGTCAAAGGCAAACAGATAATTGATGGCATAGTAGTAGCACAAGAAGCAATCCACTCATTGAAGAATTCAAAAACCAAAGGGATGTTGATAAAACTAGACCTAGCTAAAGCATATGACAGACTTAGTTGGGGATACCTCCAACAAATCCTAAAGGCATACGGCTTTGAGGACAGGTGGGTAAACTGGGTAATGTCAATGATCAACATGCCAGTTATGTCAGTACTATTAAATGGGTCACCAACAGAAGCCTTCAATCCAACCAGAGGACTCAGGCAGGGAGACCCGTTATCCCCGTTCATGTTCATCCTTGCAGCGGATGGTTTAGTAAGACTAATAAAAGCTAAAGTGAATAGCAGACAACTGAAGGGATTACAACTATGGGGAAATGACCTACCTCTAACCCACCAACTATTTGTTGATGATGTTATGTTATATGGTTAGGAAACACTCAAAGAAGAAAAACAAATAATGGAAATTCTCACGGAATTCACTGAGGCCTCGGGGATAGAAATAAGTAAAGAAAAATCGGAAATTTATTTCTTCAATACCCAAGCTTCCTCCCAATCCTTCCTGGCAAGAACCATGGGTTTCAGATTCGGGAAATTCCCTACAAAGTACTTAGGCATCTTGTTAAACAACCAACAGAACGAAGTGGATAATTGGGGAATTCTGATAAGCAAGATGCAAAAGAGAATGCAAAATTGGACATTCAGGGCACTGGACATCCCAAGCCACATAATCCTGCTCAAATTGGTGCTCCAATCCATACTAATTTGTCAAATGACTAGCCAAGCTACACCCAAAATAATCTGCCATAAAATGGTAGATATGTTTAAAGAATTCCTATGGCAAGGGTCGAGTAAGATAAAAAAAATGGGCACTTCTATCCTAGAATTGGTTAAGTAAATCACTAAAAGAAGGAGGATTAGGCCTGAGAGACCCATACATCCTAAACTAGGTAATGGGGGCAAAGTTGTGGTGGTGCTGGATACAGGGAGGTGACGACCTATGGAAATAACTGTGGGAGAGAAAATACGAGATGCCCAGGTCCCCAGAAGGTAAATTGAGAAGCCAAATTGATAGGAAGGGCTTGGAAATTTGGAACTTGGCAAGAGCCAATAAGGAATTGATCAGTGAGCATAGTCTTTGGAAAGTAAGAGAAGGGGACAAAGCGAAATTCTAGGAAGAGGCGTGGCAACAAAGAGAAAAACTTAACCAACAACCCCTACTCCAAGAGATATACTAGTTCACCATCCAAACAGAGGGTGAGACAGTACGTAACTAATGGAGCCGAGAGTCAAACGACTATTGGAGCAAGTGGAAACAAAAGGAAAATTGGCAAGAAGCAACTATAGAAGCTAACTGGGAAATATATGAAAAGGAAATGGAATCAAGGAAAGTAGCGGTTAAAGAAGGGACGGACACACTAAGGTGGGGAAACAGAATCAAAGGTATGTTCACAATAGCAGAGGGATACTATCTAAAAGCAGGATACAACAGACACACAGAAACAAAAAAATGGGAAAGCATATGGAAAACGAAAACATGGCTGAAGGTGACATTCTTTACCTGGATACTGAGCCACAGGAGAGCGCTAACATGGGACTAGTTGAGGAAAAAAGGAACACACGGCCCATCTCGATGTGCCCTCTGTCGAGAACAAGAAGAAACCATGGAACATCTAAACAACGAATGCACGGTCAACAACAACCTGTGGAGACAACATCAACAACTCTTTGAAATCAATGACAGAGACATTAACAACATGAAAATAACAATTGAGAATTGGAGAAACAAATCTTACCAAAATCCAATCCTGAACAGAGAGTGGAACCTATCTTTAGGATTCATCCTGTGGAACATCTGGAAAGAGCATAACCGCTTGATCTTCAAGGAGGACGGTAGAGCAAAGAATGGGATATGGAACCATGTCATCCAGAATATAAGAGAGACCATCCTCACAGAGAGGTGGTACGAGGAGGATTGGAAAATAGACCAAACAGAGACAAGAATAATGACATGATTGCGACTAAAACCTAGTATGACAAACATGATAGCAAGGAAACACCACAATAACGAGGTGGAAGAGGTTAATTACTATAGAAATCCTCGACAGGGGTTCACAAAGTTGAATTTTGACGGGGCTACGAAAGGAAACCCAGGAGAAGCAGGGATTGGTGGAGTTGAGACGACAAGGGAACGACGCTTAGGATCTATGCGATGGACTGCGGCAATGCAACAAATAACGAAGCAGAGCTTCATGCTTTGAAAAGAGGGCTAGAAATTGCCATATGAGAGGAATACCACAAGCTTCAGGTAGAAGGAGACGCGAAACTGGTAGTGGACATAGTCAAGCAGCTTCAGCAAGGAACACCAGCGGAAAAAATTAGTAGTAGCTGGAGAACCACCTGGTTGGTGAAGGAGATAAGAAAACTACTAAAACAACTAGCCTACATCCTTCCCACCCATGTGAGAAGAAAGGGAAATGAACTAGCTGACAGTCTGGCGAATTGGGGTTGCAGGAATAGAGGAAGGCCGCTGGATACAAGTGAGGCCGAGCTAATGCAGATGGAGGAGATGGCAAACTTGAAGAAACTTCTCGAAAAAGACAAAGCAGGAGATAAGAATACCATAGAAAATCTAGCACGACCAGGGAGGAGTGGCCGGGAAAGGGAAGGAAGAGGACAGACGAGGGAAAGGACAAATGCGGGGAATGAAGTGAGTAGACAGGTAATCTGGTAGATGACAGAGTAGGGTAGAGAAGGTACACATCCCGAGAGTATGGGGGCGGTGATGGATGAGAATGACAACGAGGAGGGCATGGTAGAGAGCAGGCCGATGGGCATAAGTATGACACCAAGTGGCAGAACAAGGACAGTCATAACACGGCAAGAGAAGCCGAGAGAAAGTTGGGATTAATGAGAGGCAACGGTAGAAAGGACGGAAGGGCAGCATCCTGAGATGAAGGTGAAGGGATCCGTGCCGGTAACAAAGCCAGACAGGTGGTGGTTAAGACAAGGGACAGGAGGAAGAGAGGGATAAAAATCAACGAAAATAAGAATACAATAAATTGCATGCAAACGAAGACGAGGAAAGCTGACGAGAAGGAAGGTGGCAGAAGAGAGAAGATGCAGGTGGTTGAAGGAAGACAAAACATATTAGCAAGTTGGTATGTTTCCCTCTCATTCCATACTCCTGTTAAATTCAAAAGTATTCTCAGTAGGAAAATAGGAAGTCTGCGTTGGAAAATGCTTAAGACTATATCAAAGAGTATCAGAACTTCCCGTGAAAAGGGAAAAATCATCCCTGCAGAACACCTGAATTCCCTAGGGAGGGAGAGTGGGAGGAAGGGTCTCATACCTAGGAAGTAAGAGGTCCACCCAGGGTTAAAAGTATGTAGCTTTCCAAGGAAAAACATGACCATGGCTAGGCCTGTAGGAATGATGGGGAGCAATCTAGAAGATAAATGGGAAGAAATCTGGAAGAGAAAAATCCTAAGGGTCAGAGGGATCTAGGCAATCCTGGAATATAGGGGGGAGGGTAGGAGAACCAGATTCAGGAAGCCTATAGACAAGACCGGGAGATCCTGGGGAAGAGGGAAACAAAACCAGTCCTCAACCGGGAAGGAACCCTTGTGGCTGCCTAATTTGGAAGGGCAAGGTACAGATAGATGCCAGGGGTGTAGAAAGGGAAGAAACCCACGAAAATTCCCAGCCTTGGCTAACAAAAGGACCGGCTCTAAACCCCATCAGACCAAAAACCCGATGGTAGTAAATCCAGGAAAGGGAAGGAAACTGAGCAATTGGGAAATTGCATTGATTCATTATTATAACTCTGATATATGCTTTGATTTTGTGATAGGTATAGTAACATACCCGGAAAAGGATAGTGAATAGAATAGAGAACATCAGGAAAAAGACAACTACATCCAGACAGAGAACAAAATGGCCCCTAGGAAAGGACAAAGAGTAACTAAAATGGAGGAAGGCACAAGTGGAATGATGAAGAAAAGAGGCAGGAAACCAAGTGGAGAACAAATGAAGAAAATCATCGACGCCTACATGGTTGGGAATCCACCGGACATTAGAGCCTAGATAGTGAGTTGGGAGAGAGAATTAAACGACAGTATCAAGCACTGAGATATCCCCATGGAAGAATGGGAAAGTATGGTCCTGGACTCAGGGAACACTTGGGGAAGACATTCCTTATTTAGGCAGACTATCCAACAGTACCGGGTAACACAAAAATGTGATGGCATGGTCTATGACATTGCATTGAGAGCAAATGACAGATGAAGGAGTAGAGGCACAGGAGAAGAACAAGGAAAGAGACCCAGTCAGGGTGGAACTACTCAGGGAGATAGCGACAATTCAGATCCAGACTTACCGAAACAATCTGGCCCTGGGTAGAATTGAACAGACTCTCAAAGACTTGAAGTGGAGAATAGAGCAGCGGAGCAAGATGCTAGGATCAAGCGCCAAGGCGCCAACCCTAGTAATATCCTCGGATGAGGAGTGAAACAGAGATCTAGTGTGATAGCAAAGTATCTTTTCTTTTTGATGAAATGAATTTATATGTTTAAGTTTACATTACGTTCCAGGAACAACAGTATAGATAGTTAAAATTGTGATGTTAGATGGATAGAAATAAACCTCTTTAAGTTTTGGACAGGGTTTAATGCTGATAGGTGGTTATTTGGTTTCCTTCGAGTAGGTAAGCCACCTGGAGCAAATGGTTGAAGTTTTTGGAAAAGGAATATAAATAGAGATCTGTCAAATTTACCAAAAAAAAAAAAAAAAATCTTGCAAAAAATTTGAAATAGATTACGTTTTGAAGATGGTTTTGGTAAAAGGGTTTTGCTATAGTTTGTTGATCCTTGCTTGACTGTGGGGATTTTTTTGTAGATTTTTGCAGCATGGCTCTCACATCCCAAATAATGGTGAATTTTCGTGATTCAACAGAGAAGATAGTCACTCATGAAGGAATTGTAGTTGGTTTTGCAAGCTCTTCTTCTTAGACAACTCAAGCCAAGGTTTCTTACAGTGCCATGTTGAAATTCGGATCTATTCTACCCATAGTTCAAGAAGCTCGTGCCATTGACATTCCCTTGGGGGATGAAGCCTTTAACAATTCAATTTTTTCTTTTCTTTTTAGTGTTTGAACTATAGGTTTAATGAGTTTTGGTTGTGGCTGATTGATATCCATAAGTCAATTTTTTGATTCATGTAAACCTCTATTGTCTAATGGTTTGAATATTTACCCTCTATCTTTTCTTTTAGAGTCTTTGTAACCTTGAGGATAAGAATATTATTTGGGATTTGAGGCCCTGGTTCTAGGGAAGTGTTGGTCTCTTCATGCAACCTTGGTCTCCTTCTTTTGATCTAATTACGGCGACAATCTCCTCGGCTTCGGTTTGGGTAAGTCTTTCGAACCTTCCCCTGCATCTTTGGAACCTCCCTTCATTAACATCTATTGGAAATGCAATATGGAGATTTTAATACTGTAGTTTAGAAACTGAGCATTTTCTCAAGACCTATGCTCGAATATGTGTAGAGATGGATTTTAATAAAGGTTTCTTCTCGAGATAAACCTAACGAATCCAACTTATGTATAGGTTTAGAAGCTTGACTATGAAAATGTTTCATTCCCATGCCAAGCATGTTATGAAATAGGGCAAGTAATAAAAAATTCCTTCAAGTGATCGTAGAAAAATAAAGTCCAAAAAAATAGTCGGAAGCTCAAATGGTAGGAAGGTGATGGGATAAAACATTATACTATATATAAGGAGGAAGAGATGCATGACAAGGAGGAAGCAACATAAAGTTAGGAACAAGTGCATGTCAAAGAGGACTCGCAGAATTCAGAAACGAAGGAGGACCAAGCCTAACAAACTGTAGAGAATTCCTGTTCTTGCATTGAACTCTCAGGAAACAAGATTGAAAATGCAATTTATTGTCTGATCAGGCACATGAAAAAAGTGATAAAGACAACAAATATCACTCTCAGAAGAGAAACTCTTTGGATGCATTCGAAAACACAGGTTGGATTCAAGTTGGGAGAAAAGGAAAAAACATCTCGCCAAGGAGAACGAGAAACCAACCAAAGTCAAATTGATAATCAATAAGAAATGGAAAGCAAATATTTTTAGATATTGGGGGTATTTTGGAAAATATTTAGTTGGAAAGGGAATGATTTTTTTGTATTATGGAGTTCTTCCTTGAGGGTTTGGATTGAGTCTTTGTGCTCAATCTCAAAATTGCAAGAGATATTGGCAACTATAAAGAAATATAATAGTTATGGGTCAGATCCAAACTTTCTTTTTATGAAACTCTTTTTTTTTTTTCAAGGTGGTTCACAAATACTAGGTGGCCCCTACATCCACAGGAAAATCTAGGTAGATCAACTCGAAAGGATATACCCACCAGCCAAACTAGCAAAGACTAACCCCAAGGATGTCGAGGGGATTTGATCCAATGACCTCCTAATAGGCAAGACACTTAGCAATATAAACTCAACCAACTGAACTATTCCTTGAGACATTTTTTTAATAAAACTTTCATATATAAATATATAAATAAATAATTTATTATACTTATATTGTATTATAATTTCATTTAATTTGAAGATATGTATATATTTTTATTTTATTTTCAAATTTCAAATTAAAAAAATTAACAACTAATTAGAATTATACTAATCAAATTTGACTACTATAGATACATACATATAAATAGAAGCTACCACTATACTTTAAAGTACATACATATATTTTTATAAATAAAAGTTAATTAAAAAGGTAAACTTTAAATTTGATAACACAATACTTTGTATATTTTTAAAAATTAATAATTTTAAAAATTAAATATAAGAAATTACTATATATATATATATATAACATTAAATATTATTTATGTTTTCTTTTTGTTAATTAATGATTTTTCAAGTTTTATTACATAAAGTTTTTTAAACTCTATGTATTTTATGAAATCATTTTACTCATGATGATGAGGCATTCTAAAAGGATAGCAAACAATATTGTAAATGGTGTACATGTGAGCTTTTGTGTGGGGAAACTTTTAATTTGTGCGGAGGGAAAAGTACATTTATGATGCTCATCAATGTGATTTAAAGATAAAAAGATTTTATATATAATAATAATAATATTCTTATTATTATTATTATGTGGAGTTAACTAGGGGTGGATTGGGCCTGGAGTATGCCCTAAAACTGCTTCTGCTTGGCTAAGAGCTCGTCTTCCTCGGACGTAAGGAAACAGGTTAACGGCCCAAGACCCAGAGGCATCTGGCAGGAGTGAAAGCCTGCTCCCTTACGGACCACCAGCGGGTTATTTCAGGTGGCGTGGTTTTCCTTGATAACAGTGATGTGTCAACTGACATTCGCGGATAGCAGCCAGAGATGGCTGTCCTCACTGTTGGTTTGACAAACTGAGTTTGATAGGTTTTTCCACCTTTTGAAAAAAAAAAAAAAAAAAAAAAAAACTAGGGGTGGATTATTTTGGATTTTGTTGAGTAACACAAACTTAAGTACGTTTGGATTTTGTTGAGTAACACAAATTTAAGCATGTTTGGATTTTGGTAATGAATTTAATAATATGGGAGAGATGTATGAGATTTTTATAGGTCTTTAATTTGCTAAGGGAAAAAAAATCTCTAGGATTATAATTTTGGGGATACCCTCATAACAATTCAATTTTTGCAAAAGGTATAACTTCCAAGACTAATAGGCTAAAACTCCTCCTAAGAATTACGAGTACTCTGGGTTCCTTTCAACATAAAAACTTCTATCATATTCTTAGGAACCAAAATTGTGAGGCAATAAACAAGCCAATCGAACATGCTACCTGAGAAAGGGACAAACATAGATTAATAGGCAATCATGTTGGCAAACCATCCCATGATCTAACAATGATAATGATAAAGGTCTATGTGTATTCAATCCATAAAAACATTAAAACCATGAAGGAAAATCTTGATTTGATAGACCACTTCATATGCATTAATGCGCCTTTGGTTCAATCAATGATATGTGAGTTATTCATTATAATTGACGGTAAAGTCTCTTGGGTGGTGGAATGGGGTAAGCATGCAGGACACACATCTCCTTTTACATCGACCAAGATGAGATTACACAATAGGATCTGGCTCATAAACTCCCTCTGTGCGCATTTCAAACTCAAGCATTCTGAATTGATAGATTCATCACTCGCACAATAAGGAAGGATGGTGCATGTGCGAGCAGTACAAATCTTGATATACCAATTCATGGAGGAAATTAATGATCTGATCTAGGTTCTTAACTATTTAATAGAGGTTGAAGATCGCTAGAATAGAGTGAAGATTTGGCTTCGCCTCTTCAGTGACCGGGGAATCCCATTGAGCCCATAGGGTTTGGACGAGATATTTGTGTAGAGGTCTAACTTGGTTGGGGTTGATTCCTTGAAATTGTCTCTTGCAACCAAGATTTGCAATCAGGGTCTTGCTAAGCAAGGGAAGAATCAATTTTTTGTGCACAACCTTTGGCAAATTACGAAAGCAATTGACCAAGGACTTGATTATCTGAGTAAGGTGTAGAACATTGGCTTGTTGCTCCACATGGTAATCGGCCTTCGTCAGTTTCCCTGGCTCTCATGGGAGAAATTGGTAATTTTCTTTCTCTCTAGTGCTCTTCATTCGACCTTTGTCAGTCTTAAGTATTATCCCGCGATGATTGGTATTCAACCGTTGGTTTGTTTTGCATGTAATTGGGATTTTGAAATTGACTTTGCTAGTGTTAAAGTTTGGAATGGGAAAGACTGAGTGATGGACAATACCAATCACGAAGGTGGAGGAGCGGGATCCTCAAAGTGCCTCCTCCACCCACAACTTCCTATAAATGTAAACATAGACTATCACTCTCTTCTATGACTGATACTCCAACTCTCCCTTATGGTTGCAAATCAATATGAAAGAATGCATGGTTTCCAACTTCAGATCAACTGTCAAAATGATGAAATAGATTCTCTTTGTAGTTAGTTGGAGAACCTCTCTTTGGCAAGCCCAATCTCAAGATATCTGTCTTCAGATGGAAATACAGGTGAAAAGAAGGCGAAAGCTATGTCAGTTGGCTCCTCATTTGGTGAATGACAAAATTTTGTAAAATTGTTTTACTCTATGGTCAATTTTGCAGGCTTTATACTTGCCACCATGCTTGCAAGATGTATGTAGCAAATAATTGATGTGTTAGTGATGTAGAAACTCTCAGTTTGTTTTCTTCTGTCTAAGAATCAAATGCTAAAACTTCATGTAAACTCCCAGATTTTGCCTTTTTTCTGGGCGCTGATTTTATAAAAATCTCTACTCATCAGTGTTAAAAGAAATATGTGGAGTTGATTTGTATTTTAAAAAATTATAATTTAGAAATATTTAATTTTTTAAGTATTATTTGGGAATTATATTTGGCTTAGGTGACACTAGCTTGTATTCATGGTTGGATTTATATCTCTAAACTTTTAAATTGGTGATATTTTTATTATGGAGCATCTTAATAAAATGTCTATCACCAACTACTTTACATCCCATAAGCAAATATTTAATTAAAAATTAGATCAAAACTATTTAATAAAAAATAATAATTCACATATGATAATGTATAATAAGAATAAGAATATGAAACTATTTTTAAAAATTAAATAAGTTGAAAAATAAAACTAAATTTAAAAAATATGTGAAGTAAAAAGGGGAAAATGTGTTTGTTTTAAACCAACCCAGATTCATCTTAACTCCAGATTTTCCAAGCACCCAGAGGAATCAAATCTCTTGAGGTGTAAACCTCTTTTAGAGTGAAAAAAAAGTTGATCCATCTCTGCGCTTGGTAGATCTGAACTTAAGATGGATCTAGGCTGATAATAACATAGTATTATTATTATTATTATATATTTTAATTTGAGTGAGTGAAAATATTTACAATATAATATATTACATTATGTTACAATGCAATAAAAATTAATCACTCAAATTTAATAATTTCTATCCAAATAAATATAAATACAAAGATAAATATAAATACAAATACTTTACCTCGTTAAATAAGCTAATACTGCTTTTAAATTAATGTTACTTTAAATGAAATCATATGAAATTGAACTTGTACATATTTTGAAAAGCATAGATAAAAAAAAATCAATGATTATAAAAGAAAACACGGATAATTTTAAATACAGGGATTAAAAAACCTTCCTACTTTTGTCTAGATATTTATAGTCACCCCTTTTTCCCTTTTAAACTGTTAAAATTCTTTAACCATGGTGGATAACAAGAATGGAGGGAAAGACAAAAAGTATTTATGGGACTGTACCAAGCCACCCACTTGGCACATTACTCCCGACATGTGGAGGTGGCACATTAAGGAGAGAGGGAACGTCATAGGTTATCTCATGTGGAGCATTTACTCCATCACATTACCGTATGCTATAGTGGGCTTTGCAACCAACTTTGAATTGGGAGTCGAGTTCCTAGACGTCGCCATGGAGGATAAAACTTGTGGGAGATTAGAGATAGGAAGGTTTTAGTCTGAGAACATATCATATGGAATTCATGCTCCACAAACTATGAATGGTTTTGGACCAGATCAATGCAATAAGGAGTTAAATACTTGGTGTGAGCAGAAGGAATGTTAAAGTTTCAGTTTGGTCTCATAGATCCATTTTGCTTCGTGGGTGTGGTTATATAAAGACTCTACTGAGTACGTAGGGTGGTGGAGCATCTTAGTGTTTATAGGAGGGTGCCAAACACTATTATTTCTTGTGAGGTATGTGACTGAAGTAAGTTCTCAGTTTAACCATCTTGCTGTTGTAGCTAAGTTATGTATAATTCTGAAGGGGCCTGAGGAGTTGTGAAAATAATTATTGCATAAAGGGTGGAGAAATTCTGTATCTACTCTTTTAGGAAGTGCACGAGTGGATGTTGCCTTCTATGATCAAGGATTTCATAGAGGTATATATCCTAAAATTCATTTCCTTTGTAGGGGCGTGTTCTGTTCGGAATTGCATAAGTTCTTCACGATTTATTTTGAATTGGGGTGGTCTTGGTGCAAGTCTGACCATCCTATTTACACATAGGGTTCATTCGGGTGGCACAATTGTGTTATGTTGATTTCTTTCTCAGTTGGTATTGTGGTAAGGGTTCTAGTCAAGGGAGGGTCTTCTCTTTCTGTTCTCTACTTTCTTGTCATCATTGAAAGGGCTGTGGGGTCGTGGGCGGCCACCAGATGTACTTTGTGTGTTTTTAGCATAACTCATCCTATGGTTCTTCTTTCGAGCTGGTGGTCGTTCTCCTATTGGCGGATTTACAATCCCTTGAACCATCTGGGTTATCCTTTATCTATCCAGTCTTGTTTGCCAACATTTGGTACAATGTTTATTTTTCAATTTAGTTTTAACATTACAAATCTTCGACTTGAGCGATGAATAATTACGCTGACTCAAGAGGTGAATTTGTATGTGGATATTAGTCATACCAGGTTTACAGTCCAGTTTGATTGGCGTGTTTATGGATGTAGGTATGTCGATGATGTTTACACAATTCCTTTATCCTTGTTAGTAGTGTATGGTAATCGGGGGATTTAAGAGTTTTTGTCTTTGCCCGCCCTTGTTGTTCTAAGTCAATTCCCTTGTGGGATGTATGGAGTCTTGTTGGTCCAAATTTGTTGTAGGTCATTTTGTTCAATGGTGCCGCAACAATGAATCATTAGCAAGAGAGGAGACTCATCTTCAACATCATCCTTTAGATGATGTTTCCTCTTTGGTTGGGAGTCCTTGGAAAATTTTCATGATGTTGTAGCCTTGGAAGTTCGACAAGAAATTAGATCCATCGAGGAAAAATAATTCGATGAATGAGAATATCATTCAGATTTTGTAGTGTGTGATCGGAAAACAAAGTGGGTGCCAGACCTAGGTAAATGGAGAAAGCACCACCTACACTTCCTACATTCAATCTTCTCTCATAGATAGACAACATCTCTTCTTCATATGGTGTTGCGGGACAAACATGTTGAAAATTACAAGTTGTTTGAGTGTCAAGAAGACCTCAAGTGTATACTACGGGATATTAGATATCATATGGATGACATTGTGGTCCTGTTGAACAAACTTGAGCACTACATCAACTTAGATTCAGGCATCGATTCCTCAGCACCTCAGAATGGAGAAGAAATCATTGACACCACCCAATCAACACAGTCAGTGAAAATACCTCTCCAGACTAGACAATGATCATCCTTGATGAATGATTTCCCTGTGTCATTTCTACTATTAGTGCTTTTCCACTATTTGGTTTTTGAGTTGGTTTCTTATGTGTTATGTTTTTGTCTTGTTATGTCTACCATATTGTTTCAATAATGTGCTTGTTGTGTCACTGGTCAACTTAGTGTGCTCGTTATATATACTAGCCTATACTCATGGCTTTTGCTAAAAGGCAGAACAAATGTTACTTTTGGTTATATGTGGACATGGAATTTTCGGCCTCCACAGTGAACAAGATGCTACAATGCATATCAATTGTAAATTTTGGTTTCTTGGATATTAATAGTAATTAAAGTCTGATATTAAAAAAAAGAAAAAAAAGACAAAAAGTAGAGCAATAGTTTCAATGGATGTTCAATTTTTTTAAATAAGTATTACAAACTATACAAATTTAATATTATTATAGTTAATTGCATTGATCTAAAACAAATCTCTATAAGTTTACTTCAACTATATTTTTAATTGGTACATAAATGACAAGAAAACTTAAACTAATCACTTTTTAACAAGAACCAGGTATGTATATATATTTCCAACTAATTTCATTTGAGATATACAAATTAAAAAAAATAAATTGAATTTTTAGAGAAATTGCAAGTCCATACAAGAAAACTAGATATGAATGTACAATGTTCTTCTATCTACACTATGATCATGAATGGTTAAAATCTAATTATAATTGTCACTTTGATAATAAGGAATCACTCTTATGGATTTTCAAAGAAAATCTACTACAATATCTCAAATTAAGCCATGCAAATCTACTACAATATCTCAAATTAAGCCATGCAAATCTACTACAATATCTCAAACTAAGCCATGCTATGGATCATGGACATCAGGCGCACAAGACAATTAGGCACACGAGACAATTGAGTTTGTTCAACTTGAATCACAACTACAACGTGATGCGCTGCAGCGGAAGAGTCATGTTGATGAGCCGTTCAACAACACAACTTCAAATGATGAAGATGGTTCCAAACCAATCAGGGATACAACTTCAAGTGTAGAAGTTGTACATGATCAATTTCAACTTTCTTTTTCCAAGCTAATCATCAAACCATGGGAAGACATTCAATGCAAAAAAATTGACGTGGTTTAGGATGTGACAAAGATGACAACAATTTGCATATTCTTGATTATTAAAAACTAGTCAAGTTCATCAGTGGAGGATTTCTTGATTGGGAACATGAGAAATCAATGAGAAAGTTGAAGAAAAGCCAAAATGTCAACATTGTCTAAGAACTTTTTTTTTTTTAACTGAAACAGTTATTTTTATTGATAGTAAGCTGATCGGGCATTGCCTAAACGACCATTACAATTTCCATTGCTGATTACAACACTCTTTCACTTAGGGGATGTTTGCCTTAGTTGGATTTCCTGCATTTATGCTGATCATTCCTTCCTGAAGAGTGCATCCTATATTTGCCAATCTGTCTGCCTCCTTGTTTAGTCCTCTAAGAATATGATATATTTGAACCGAGCAGAGATCTTTCAATATTCTGTTCACTCTTGTTAGTTGCTTGTTTAGTGCCGGATCCTTGAGCTTTTCCTTTTTTGCCAATGTTTTTATCAACAGTTCTGAATCTCCTATTATTAAGATTTCCTTTGGGTTTTCTTTGCTTGCAATTTGGCAAGCTTTCCAAAGGCTAAGTATTTCTGCTTGGTTGTTTGTTTTCACTCCCAGGCCCCAGCTGAATTCTTCTTTTTTCCCGTTCCGATGGTAAATCAATCCTCCTGCTCCTGCTCTCCCTGGATTGCCTTTTGAGGCTCCGTCAAAGAGAATGGTGCATATATCCTGGGATTTCCTCCACTTCTGAAAATTGTCTTCGGTTTCTCGAATCTGCCACCTTTCTTTGTGGATTGGTCGCGGTGGTGCTTGCTGTCTGCCTTTTCCTGTGTAGTCTTCCAACCACACGCTTTCTTCTTTTCTTAGTGAGTTATCTTCCTTTGTTGTATGATGATTTAGAGTTTCTAGGAGGAGCTTCTTTGCCTTTTCCGCCACTTTCATTGCTGGTTGCTCAGTGTTGTTGAAAATGGCCTCATTCCGGGCTAACCAGATTTTCCAACAAACGTATTTAGGCACAGTTGTCCATACCTTGTTCCAAATTGATTTGTTGACAATTCGGTGAGGGTAGTTTTCATTCCAGGATGTGAACATGGAGGTTATTGTGCTTTGGAGAGGGGCACTCATGTTTAGTCCGGACAAGAAAGTAGACCATACCTCCTTCGCAAACTCACATGTTATGAACAGATGGCTTGCTGTTTCTAGCTCTCTTTTGCATAGAATGCATCTGTGTGGCCCTGCTATACCCCTTTTGCTCAAGTTTTCACCTGTGAGGATTTTGTTGTGGAATAAGGTCCAGAAAAAGAAGTTGATTTTTGGGATGCTGAAGCTGTCCCAAATCTGCTTCCAGACTGATCCCTGATATGGTGTATCTTGCTGACTTTGTAGTTGATAGTATCCCTGCTTTGCTGTATATATTCCTTTCTTGCCCCATCCCCAAGTGTCCTCCTCATCAATATGGATTGGTGTAAAATCAACAATTTCTTCATTGAGTACAGCAAACTGGTTTTTTAGCTGTTCTGGAATTCTGGGCCATTTCCAATGCAGCCAGTTGCCTTTGCTGTCCCATGCGGTTATATCCTCTATTTTTTTAATTCCTCTCGCTCGAAGCCATGCTCTGATCTCGACGATCTCTGCTTTTTGATTTAGTGGCTGATGTCCCATTATGCGGTCTTTCCAGAGGTTCGTGTTCTTCCCGTTGCCTGGAATTCGGTATAATTCGCTTCTGAAGAATTCGATACCTCTTACGCACAGCTTCCAGGCCTGCGTGCCTTTGGGGTGATTCTCCGGTTTGTAGCTCATTATAGATCGATTTTTAAGGTATTTCTCATTAAGGATCTTACTTACCGGGTGATTGGGCTCCTCACATACTTGCCACAGCAGTTTGCATCCCAAGGCCACGTTTGCTAGCCCGGGATCGCGCACCTGAAGGCCTCCTTCCACCATCGGCCTTTTAACTGTTTCCCACTTGATTAAATGAAAACGATTGCTGTTCCCTCGCCCCCCATTCCACAAAAAATTGCGAATATATCTTGAGATTTGGTCTGAGATGTGTTTGGGTGCCATCATCAGGGCCGCTTGGAATGTTGGCAACGCTGAGAGGACGGATTTGATCAGTATGAGTTTGCCTCCTGTGGATAACCAGAAGCCTCCCCACGCTGTTATCCTTTTCTTGCATTTAGCTATTACTTCGTCCCACAGGTGATTCCTGTTTGAGCCCAAAGTTATGGGAAGTCCCAGATATTTAATTCTTTCCCATTCTGCATACCCTTTGTATCCCAGATCTTCTGCTATTTTCCTTATTGTTTGCTGGTCTGTGTTCCAGCCATATACTGCACTCTTCTTTTCGCTTACTAGAGCGCCAGTTATGCTGCAGAACTTCTGAAGAATGGATTTGAAAGCTGATGCTATTCTTGGGGAGGCCCCCCCCAACAGGAGCGAGTCGTCCGCGAATAATGCATGGTTCATTGGTTCTATGCCTTTCTCTATTCTGATCCCTGGAATACTGCCTTTTTGTTTTTCCATTGTTAACTTCCTGCTTAAGGAATCAGCCATCAGGATGTAGAGGAAGGGCGAGAGGGGGCAGCCCTGTCTCAGGTCCCTTGTGGCTAGGAAGAAGTTTGCAGGTCTTCCGTTTATCATTGGCGCTATCCATATCTTTTCCAGGCAGGCTTTAATTATATCAATAAAATTCTGGTTGAAGCCAAAAGCTGATAGAACCCTGTATAAAAAGGATCTATTTACCCTATCAAAAGCATTGCACATATCCAGTTTGATTAACATACCTTGTTCTCTGCGCAGTTGACTTGAATGCAGTGCTTCCTGCACTTGGATGACGTTGTCCAGGATGTGTCGACCTTTCACAAAACCTCCTTGAGCTGGGGTAATTAATTTTTGAAGTAGTGGCTTAATTCTATTTTCCATCAGCTTGGCCAGGATCTTATATGATGAATTGCATAATGATATAGGCCTATATCTGTCAAAGGTGCCTGGATTGGCTTCCTTTGGGATTAAAGCGAGGAAAGTTGAGTTTATGCCGCCTCCAACTTTTGCCTTCCTCATGAAGCCCTGAACCATCCTCATCAGATCGGTTTTGATTATCTCCCAGCATATTCTATAAAAGTGAATTGAGAATCCGTCGGGCCCAGGGGCTTTATCTGGCTCCATGGACCAGACTATATTTATTATTTCTTCTTCTGAAACTGGCCTTATTAGAGATTCGTTATCTTCTAAGCTTACTAGCTGGGGTATATTGATAAGGAATTCTTCCATGTCCTCCTCGCTTCCATCTTTTCCAGCGCTGAGGAGATTCTGGAAATGGTTTACTGCTGCCTCCTTGATCTGTTCGAAACCTCTGCATACCTGACCATTGGTGGTAGTAATTTCTGCGATGTGATTTCGCGAGATCCTCGCCCTGTACTGTCTATGGAAATATGCTGTATTCCTGTCCCCTGCTTTGAGCCACAGACTACGAGATTTTAATCGCCAAAATTCCTCCTCATCTCTAAAGGAACTGTATGCTTTCCTTTGGGCGCATTTTTCTTTGTCTAGATCTGTGGCTGAGATGGTTTTCTCTTCCAGTCCCAATTGAAATTCTTCCAGCTGTCTTGTTGCTTCTTTCCTCTGGCTTGTGGGGGAGTTGACTTCTTTCTTTATCCATTCTTTAAGTGACTTTTTGGTATTTTTAATTTTTTGCTCCCATACTGTAATGGCCAAATTACAATAACCAGAACTGAATTACAGGAAAACTAAAGATTTTAAATTAGTACTTACCTTAACTGCGGTTGATTCTGCTACTGAACTGGTGTCGTTGCTGATGTTGTGGCTAATTTGATCCAATTTCCGGGAAACCAATTCCTCCCAGCCAGATTGAGCAGATGGCTGCTCAACCCAGTAAGCTACTCGCAGAAACTTACTGCCCCCGTGCCCAGAACCTCAGGCCGGTTAAAGCTCTTCCACTGGTAATTCTTAGTCCTCTGGTCTGAACTCCTAATTTCAGCTCCTGCCCTCCATTCTTCGTTTCTTTCCCCCCCCTGTGATCGGTTCAGATTAGTGATTTTATAATGGCAGGCTTGGTGGTGGCCACTGATTCGGATTTAAGCAGGAACGCAATAGATTACAGAGATAACCATAAATACAGAGATGCGATAACCATAAAAACAGAGATGCAATAGAAATAATAATATGCGATAACCATAAAAACAGAGATGCCGCGGAAATAATACTTCATTTCATTAATGGAGAATATTGAAATATGCTTACAAATAGAAATAACCCAGCTAGGGCGATGGTAGCTTATCTCTGAGAAGAGATGTGTCGGCTACATGCCTCTGAACTGTTTTGAACTGTGTTACAATGAGGCTCGAGGGCCTATTTATTGTTGAGAAACAATGGAAAATCCTTCACATTCCAAAACCTAACCCTAGAAGATGAAACGCCAAATTGTGGGCCCCGTTTTTCGGTAAGTTGGTACATCAACTTCCCGGGGTCGCGAATTGGTCGTACTATCTCCGTTTGACGTGCATGATAGCCCGTTGGAAAGATCTCTCCGAGGACTACGACGGAGAAGACAATTTTTATCAAAAAAATCGCTGGCTGTGGATTTCCCAAAAAACGTCGTTTAGGGCCTCAAAACGGCTCCGGAAGTTTAGGACCCAAAAAACTGCTAAAAATAGTAAACTGTGCTATAATTAAGGAAACTGAAAAAAATTGTAAGAAGCACTAGAGGGGATCCAAGTGGAATTAGCAGGTGGCCACCAATATCCACCTGGATCAGCCACCCTCCTGCTTACGGTCACCGCTCTTCTTCCTCCTGACACGCCTCCGCATGCATTTCAGTATCAGATATTGTGCTTTACTCATATTTCATGTTGCGTTACCTCTTTACGTAAGGTTTGATATTTTATATCCCCTTTTAATATAAACTTTAATTTTATGAGGTTTAATATTTATATATATATATTTATAAGTTTAAACTTTATATTTATAACAAAGTTTTATTCATAATTATTTTTAGTATAAAGGTTATCAAATCAGTTTTTACTATAAAGTTTGGAAGGGTTATTACATACACTCCCCCTTCAAAAACTTCGTCCCGAAGTTAGATTTCAAAATTTTGTTTTAATGTCAGGAGATTATAAAATTAGCGTTTTAGGTTTATGATTTTAAATGGATAATTCTTACTCAGGTTCCCAAGCTATTCTAAAATCATCCTATCCTTCCTAATCTCTTCCGCTCCCATCCTATCCGTCCTCTACTGGAGTATGCCGTGGCGTCAGTTTTACTGATCTAACCATTCATAACTCTAAGGTGACAGCGTCGGTTATACCGACCTGATTCTCAGTAGGCATCCGGCAGTCATCATCACACGTCTAGGGGAGTGTGACTCGCACAGTCCTCCCATGACTCCAGGGTTCGAAGGATAAACGGTGGGTAACACCTCCACCCCTCCCAAAAAAATTTGGGCTAATACCTTATCATAGAATCACTTTGAGCTTTAACTGTTCTGAGGTTCTGTCATCACGTGGTCATCTCGGAAATTGGATCATTTATCTGCAATCATAGTTTACCTGCACTCATACACTTACCCATGCATTTGTAAAATGTGCATCAGCATATTCAAAATAACTTATGTATTATTTACATATGATACTACAGCATAACATATTTTGTCATATTCTATGCATGTATTTTGACTTTTATTTAGGATGTATTCACTTCCTGTCTTCCATTCCAGTTGCTCATTTTTGACATGCATAAATAAAACAGATTTATATTGTTTCAATTTCTATCAGAAGTAAAATCATTTAACGGCCTTTAACCTTACTTTGACAACTATAATTTAGTAAAACGAACCACATATATCATTTTGGTATCCATGTACCAGCAGAAATTTAAACATATATTATGCCATAAAGTTTCATGTTTATCCATAATCATTCAAAATGTTTCTGAGTCTCTGATTGTAGTGAAGTAAATATATACTAAACATAGTGTAAAGTTCTTCAAAATGGACATAAATTAGGGTATCTCTGACATATGTCCTCTGTATTTTCCCAAGTTGCTGATCCAGGACTATACTTGTCCCATTGGACCTTAACTTGGTCCACCAGACGATTCCTCAGCTGTCGAACTCTACGTTCCAGTATACGTAACGGTTCGACAGTTATGACTCCCTCGTCCGATACCTGCAATTCTTTTCACTGGAGGTTATGGGATAGATCAGCTATATAATGTCTTAATACAGAAACATGAAATACATTATGAATTCTATGCAGGTGAGGTGGCAGGGCAAGACGATAGGCAACAGATCCCACTCTTTCCACGACTTTAAATGGCCCAATAAATCGGGGTGATAACTTTGTCCCTTTTCCAAATCGAATAGTACTTTTATTTGGCTTGATGCGGATGAAAACCTGATCCCCTACTTCATAGTTCCTGTCCGTCCTATGGGCATCAGCATAACTCTTCTGTCTATCTTGGGCTTCCTTTAATCGCTGTCTAATTTGTCTGACCTGCGCTTCCATTTCATGGATTAATTCTGGTCCTATTATCACTCGATCTTCTAACCTGTCTCAACTTAACGGTGTTCTGCAAGGTCTACCATATAAAGCTTCAAATGGAGGCATCCCAATCGAACTGTGGTAACTGTTGTTGTATGCGAATTCGACTAAGGGTAAATACTTTTCCCAGTGTGATCGCTGATCCATTACATACATTCGCAACATGTCTTCAAGTACTTGGTTTACTCTTTCAGTTTGCCCATCAGTCTCAGGATGGTAGGCAGTGCTTAAATTTAGCTGAGTACCTAAGGCTGTCTGCATGCAAGTCCAGAATCTGGAAGTGAATCGCGAATCTCTATCGGATATAATCTTCTTAGGTACTCCATGAAATCTGATAATTTCATTTATGAATACTCGAGCTACGTCAGCAACATCATAAGTATCTCTTACCGGAATGAAATGGGCGCTTTTTGTTAATTTATCCACCACTACCAGAATGGCATTGTGTCTTTGAGAAGTAAGAGGTAGTCCAGTGATAAAATCCATAGAAATGGTCTCCCACTTAGACATAGGAATGTCGTGGGGTTGTAAGAGGCCCGCTGGGTGACAATGATCTGCCTTTACTTGCTAACATTCCAAACATTTTGCAACAAATTGAGTGATATCACGCTTCATGCCTGCCCAAAAGAAGAGTTTCTTGGTATCTGCATATATTTTCCCTACTCCAGGATGAGCACAATATACTGCTTTGTGGGCTTCCCCAAGGATGGTATCTCGAAGATCTTTATCATCAGGAATGTACATCCTTCCATGGAATCGTAAGATCCCATCGTTTTCTAATTCATAACCCTCAAATTTAGATTCTTTTGCCTTAATTCCCTCAAGACTTGCTCTCACCTTTAAATACCAGCTGTCTTTTATAAGACGATCCAGTACTCGTTGTCTTAAGTCCACTTTAATGGGTATGAGAGAAAATATCCGAGGTCTCCTGCTTAAAGCATCGGCTACTACATTTTCTTTTCCCTTAATATATGATATTCCGAAGTCATATTCACTTAGGAATTCACTCCATCGTCTTTGCCTGGCATTTAAGTCTCTTTGGGTGAACAAATATTGTAGACTTTGATGGTCGCTTTTAAGTGTAAAATTTCGTCCCACCAGATAGTGTCTCCAAATCTTTAAAGCTAGCATTACAGCGGCCAATTCTAAATCGTGAGTAGCATAGAGTTCTTCATGAGTTTTTAGCTTTCTGGAAGCATAAGCTATCACTCCCTTATCTTGCATCAATACTGCACCCAGCCCTTGCTTGGATGCATCAGTACATACCGTAAATTCTTTGCCCATATCAGGGACTCTTAGGATTGGTGCACTAGTGAGTAGTCTTTTGAGTTCAGAGAATGCTTTATTACATTCCTCGGTCCACTCATACTTAACACCTTTACGCTGAAGGGTTGTGATTGGCTTTGCGATTTTGGAGAATCCCTCCACAAATCTCCGGTAATAACCGGCTAAACCCATAAAGCTTCGAATCTCATGTGCATTTTTCGGTATTGGCCATTCCATGATCGCTTTCACCTTCTCAGGATCTACTGAAATCCCTTCACCTGATATGATGTGACCCAAATAATGAATCTTTTCCTGAAAAAAAGAACACTTGGACAGTTTTCCATATAACTGACGTTCTCTAAGGCAGGACAATACTATCCGCAAATGATCTTCATGCTCTTCTTCATTCTTGGAATAGATGAGAATATCATCTAAAAAGACTTGTACAAATTTATCAAGATATTGACGGAAAACACTGTTCATAAGATTCATGAATACGGCTGGCACATTTGTTAAACCAAATGGTACCACAGTAAATTCACAATGTCCAAAACGTGTCCGGAATGCAGTCTTAGTGATATCATTTTCAGAAATCCTTAGCTAATGATACCCTGATCGAAGATCAATTTTTGAAAAGACAGCAGCTCCTTTCATTTGATCGAAAAGATCATCGATTCGCGGCATAGGGTATTGATTCTTTACTGTAGCTCGATTCAAGTCTCGATAGTCTATGCATAATCTTAAGGATCCATCTTTCTTCTTCACAAAAATTACAGGAGCGCCCCAAGGTGAGGTACTGGGCCGAATATGCCCTATATCGAGTAGTTCCTTCAACTGGATTTGCAATTCCTGAAGTTCTGGAGCTGTCATTCTATAAGGCGTTTTAGAGATCGGTTGGGTACCTGGCTTTAATTCAATAGTGAGATCCAATTCTCTTACCGGGGGTAATCCAGGTAGTTCCTTTGGAAATACATCCGGGAACTCGGCTAACACCGGATATTTTTCTAAGGATGGCCCTTTTTCTTGGCTTACTTTGTGAATTGCATAAGCCTGACAACCCTTTCTTAAACAACGCTTCACCTGCATTACCGAAATGTAGCGTAAAGAAACTTCCCTCTTGATTCGTTGAATTTGGATTACTTCTCCCTCATCATTTATGCCCAGAATCCTTTTTCCATAACAGTCCACCCAAGCTTGGTGAGCTTCCAGCTAGTCCATACCTATGATAAGATCATACGTTCCTAAGGCTGTGACATAGACTTTTAGTTTAGTCGAACAGACCCCTAGGTCAATTTTGCATTGATCCACACTGAAGCCCACGGTTTGGAGTTCTCCTGAGGCCATTTCCACTTGGTGGAAATCATTTTGTCTACGAGCTACCAACCCACATTTGTTTAATGCATATGACGAAATGAAACTATCTGTGGCACCAGTATCAAATAAGATTTTGAGTTTTATGCCATTGATAATACCTGAAGATTCCACTACAGTGGATTGATGGGCTGCCTGGTCGTGGTTGACTACTGCATGAATTCTATGATTACATCGATTGGCTGATATCGGCTCCTTCCCAGTCCTACGCAATATATTCGATGAAGCTTCTGGGCAGTCACGCTGGAAATGCGGTCCCCCACATCCCCAACAATTGAGCTGCGCTGATCCTCTTGAATCAAGGTGCGAATTTCTAGAGAACGAGCCGCGTCCTCCCATGTTGATTCCTCTCGCACTCCTTCCTCTACCGGCAGTCCCTCGCGATGCCCATGGTCTGGTGTTGGACGATTCCACGGCTATAGTGTTTACTGCCATGGGAACTCTTGGCCCCACACTTGGGGTAAACCTGTTACCGTAAGGTGGCCTCGAGCTACCTCCTCTGAAAAAGTCCTGGGGAGCCTTCCCTGGAAATCCTGGTTGTAAAGACCCTGCTGGCCCCATATCTTTTTTGATTCCAAGGTGCTCTTCTGCATAATGCCCACATTCGACTGCCTCGGCTACTGATGATGGTTTCCACATGCTTACCAAGGCTCTTATGCGAGGATTTAACCCAAATATGAAGCGTTCAGCTTGACGTTCATCAGAATCTAAGTAGTGAATGTATTTTACAAGTTCCATAAACCTTATCTCGTATTCTTCCACCGTTTTATTTCCCTGAATTAATGTATGGAAGGCTCTGGCTTGCTGTTGTTGAAAGTATGGAGGCAAATACTTTGCGCGGAACCTTTCCTCAAATAGTTCCCAAGGGACATTATCCGATGTAAGGTGCAGCTGCTTTTCCAGATTTCCCCACCAAATCAAGGCACTTTCCTTTAGTTGAAACACGGCAATTTTTGTTTTTGCTGAAGGCGAATATTCTCTTAACCTAAAGCATCGGTTCATTCCTTCCAACCATGCTTCAGCGCGTTCACCTGCTCGACCTCCTGAGAATTCTGGGAGTCTAATTTTCTGAAGCTCCCTAGAAATGTCTTCTCTCGATCTTCTGGGCTCAAAATTATTTGGTTCCGCTGAACTGGTGGTTACATGCTGAAATTCCTCTTTGGTTTTAGCCTTAGTTGATTCTTTTAATGTTTCCAATAAGGCTTCCAAAGAGTTCATTATCATAGTCAACTCTGGCGCTGGGGCGATTGGTGCTGATGATGGTCTTGGCGGTGACGATGGTGATGGGGATGATGATGGCGACGGTGGCGGCATTAATGGTGGTGATGCTGCCTGATCACGTCGTCGTCGCTCATACGTCTTTACCATTGTGATGGTTCCTGAACACATAATAAAATCCCGTAAAAATTTTGAGGTGGATAACCGAATTTTAACACACAATTTCCTTTTGCAACTTCACATTCGTAAACGGGTATAGTTTTGCTATTTTTATCCGCTAGGCGGATCTTACTGGTACCGAGGTCAAGGAGGGTGGTCTCGCGACCTCCTTGGCCTAATGCAGGGTATTCTATCCTAATATTAAATAATGCAGAAGTGTATGGTTTATTAATGCCTAGGGTAGATCATCCAAAATTAATTATTAAGTACATTTACAAATTAACTATTTTAAATATGAATTATCTCGTTATAATGAACATCGTCAACACACCTATCATGTCTCAAACTATTACCTCTACAGACAGAGATACATAGTTATAATGTTGAATATGTTATGTTATACCAAATAACATTTTAAACATAGCACAAAACTATATGGTATTTTTAAACGTATATGGTATATTAATCATATACGGCATACTAAGCATAATTATACTTTTATATAAATTTATATTTATAATAAAATAGATTACTGAAAATTATACTACTTAAACGAACCAATCCTCCATTAAACTATTTACATTAATTTGAAAATAATTAAATTTAAGCTTGCCCAACAAGTAATTAAGACATTACTATATTACAATTTTTTTTTTTTTTTTTTTTTTTTTATCAATCATCCTTTTATTTTATTTATTACATTATCTTATATGTCTTTATGTATTGTATTTATTATTTACTTCTTATAACTCTGTATATTTTATCCCATTTCTTACTCTTACTTGTATTTACTTGTTTAATATGATTATATAACCTATTATTGTACATTATTATTTATATTATTTTATATTTTAACTATATACTTGCCACATTATCTGTCAACATATACTTAAAATATAAAATATTTTTAACATATGTTATTCACAAAGGTAATATAGTATATAAAATATTTTTAACATATGTTATTCACAAAGGTAATATATATATAGTTAGAATGCCAGCGTCGTGGTGTTTAGAAATTAAGTTTTAAACCAAGGTTAAACCCCATTCGAATACTGGAGTATAGGGTCCACCTTATCTACCATTTAACGTAGCCGCATAGTATATAAGTTATATACATATATATATTGCACATCTCATTACTGCTATACGTCAACACGTCAACGAATTTTTATCCACGGGCCAGACAAGGAAGAAACTTGACGTATGTCTCGGCTTCCTTTCACGGGTCACTAGAATCATGACCCTAGTTATCTTGATGAAACGCTGAGGCGGTGACGAAGAATTTGATGCTCCACGCATACTTGAGTCTAGTAAATCCCCATTGACAGTATACGAACAGTGATGAGATGTTTGCACGATATGGAGGTTTCAAGTTCGCTCCACAGTCTAGTTTCGACACCGACGCTGAGACAGTTGCATTAAAATAATTCGCTGGACCATAATTCGCTGGACATCGAGTTCCTATGTCATTCTTTAATTTATACACAGCACCCTACAATCTAATTCCCCCAAGGGTTTGGCACTGGAACCGCATACTGTACTCATGACCTGGCCTGCTGACAATTTTCGTTTCGACAGTGGCCATCAATTGATACAGGGTTTTTTTTTTTGTAATTTCTTCTTCTATTCTAACTAACATAACCCTTCTTTGCCAAATTTGAACTTCCAAAGACAAGGAAGAGGTTTTAATAATAGCAGGTAAGCCAGAAATCTGAGGCGCAATGGTAGCGCATCTGACCATGGGCTGAAAATGAGCAGATAATTTGAACTTTTAAATCTTATAGTTTAGAGAAACCTATGTTTTTCAACCGTAATTTTTTTTAATAAATTAACTGAAGTATAATATTATTTTTAGTGATTAACTATGACTAATTTAAATCTTTAAATCTCATAATTTACGCAACATATCAATTAAACTGCCCTCTTGAACTAGGCACCCTTCTCTCGATCTTCTGTTTGGTCCATGGGTTAAACCTCGAATCCAAAACAAGAGGTGCGCTTCCGCATGGCCTGGGAACAACCTAAAATATGATGGTAGTCGGCTGGTTATGGTTTCCACTTTCCGCGGAAGAAACAACAGGCAAACTTATGTTCTAAGTGCTTACGAACTCCAGGTAAGTGATGATGCATTGGACCGAATTTATCAGTCTCATATGAGTCTATGACACATCTCTAGTCAGTTCATTGTGTCGGCCCGACTCTGTTTGGGTATTATTGTAAACAAATAGAGCCACGCATGTTCCTTTGGTGTGTCTGCCTGTCACAACTCGAGAAGTCACTTAGTATGTTGTGCAAAGTAAAGCACGAAATGCTGCGGAAGAGGCATCATCAAGCCAGTCGGCATTCAATTTTTCTAGCACCATCTCTAAATGTAATGGCTGAAAAGATCAGCATTGTCTGCTGCTAGCAATATGCCTGTGGAGCTATGATTTCGGATCTCAATGTCTTTTTCTTTACTGGACTTAAAATTGTAAGTTCCGTGTGATCAGTAAAGAAACACCATGCTAGAGATCTATCTATGATCATGGTTGGGTACATTGAAAAGAGGGGAGGCATAAGTAAACAAGTTCTGAGGATCAAGAATAGCACAGGGGATCATTTTAGGAAGGATTACCTATCTAAGGATATCGGTTGAACCTAAACATTCCAACAGAAAATTCCAACAGAAAATTTGACAGATAAAATTTAGCAGAGTTACATAATGCGTAGGGCCGGTAAGGTCGAAAGGGTTTGAACAAGGGCTCTGATACCATCTGTAATGGCCAAATTACAATAACCAGAACTGAATTACAGGAAAACTAAAGATTTTAAATTTGTACTTACCTTAACTGCGGTTGATTCTGCTACTGAACTGGTGTCGTTGCTGATGTTGTGGCTAATTTGATCCAATTTCCAGGAAACCAATTCCTCCCAGCCAGATTGAGCAGATGGCTGCTCAACCCAGTAAGCTACTCGCAGAAGCTTACTGCCCCCGTGCCCAGAACCTCAGGCCGGTTAAAGCTCTTCCACTGGTAATTCTTAGTCCTCTGGTCTGAACTCCTAATTTCAGCTCCTGCCCTCCATTCTCCGTTTCTTTTCCCCCCCTGTGATCGGTTCAGATTAGTGATTTTATAATGGCAGGCTTGGCGGTGGCCACCCTCCTGCTTACGGCCACCGCTCTTCTTCCTCCTGACACGCCTCCGCATGCATTTCATTATCAGATATTGTGCTTTACTCATATTTCATGTTTGCGTTACCTCTTTACGTAAGGTTTGATATTTTATATCCCCTTTTAATATAAACTTTAATTTTATGAGGTTTAATATATATATATATATATATATATATATATAAGTTTAAACTTTATATTTATAACTAAGTTTTATTCATAATTATTTTTAGTATAAAGGTTATCAAATCTGTTTTTACTATAAAGTTTGGAAGGGTTATTACACATACATAGCTTGGGGAACCTGAGATTTCTTTATCCCAAGCTGTTTGTACAGTATCAAGAAACCCCTCTCTTTTGGCCCAGAGAGGGCTGAATCTGAAAGGAAGAGGGCCGAGATCTTCTTCTTCCTTTATGTGCAGAAGAATTGGTTTGTGGTCCGATGTTAATTTTGGCAGGATCTTGGAGTGGACTATTCTATTATCCATCATAATAGCGCTGCTGGCGAGAAATCTATCTAGCCTTGCTGAAATGTGTTGTTCCCCTGTTCTATTATTTGTCCAGGTATATGCTCCTTTCACCGGTTTAAAGTCTACCAAATCCCATGACTGAATAAGATTTTCCACAGTGAGGAGAAAGGGATCTCTTGTGTAGGATCCTCCTCGTTTTTCTTTTGGGTCTAGGATTATATTCAGATCTCCTCCTATGATTATATTCGTGGGACTACATTGCTCTATGTACTCTGTTAGAGTTTTCCAACATTCTTTTTTCTCCTCATAATGCACCGGAACATACATATTAAACAAATCTAGTTTAACTTTGCCTGCTGTGTGCCAAAGTTCTGTATATATCCAATGTTGAGTCTCATGTGATTTGCCGAGGTTGAATAGGTTCTTTGACCAGAATGTGCCTATTCCTCCTGCTGATCCTCTTGCACTGATTACCTTCCCTGAGTCAAATTTCCATTTGGAGGTGCTGGTATTTAGAAGGATCTCCCCTTCTATTTTGGTCTCTTGGAGCATGAGTACGTCTATGGGTTCCATTTTCATTAGATCCTTGATGGCCTCTGCCTTGTTGGGATTACCCAGACCCCTGCAGTTCCAAGATACCAAGTTCAGGTTCATCATTTACAACTTGTTGGTGTGGGGCCTCCTCCCTTGGATGCCCTTGGCCTGATATTTCTCCCCAGAGTCATTTCTATGGTAGCTTGACTTCCTAGGGTTTTTTGCTTTTCTGATTCTTCTTCCCTTATATCTTTGTTTGATCTCCTTCCCGCTCGCTTGGATGGTCTTTCTTCGTCATCCGATGAGCCAGCATTTTCTGTCTTTTTCTTTTTCTGCTTGATTATGTCTGCATATGAAGGGGAGGTGCTGTTACTTGGATTCGGGTTAGATGTGTTACCTGGATCTTGCATTTCGCTGTCTTTGTGCTGAGATGGAACTTCTTGCTCTTTCTCCAGGGTCTCTGTGATTGGTGTGAGAGATTCGAATGGGTTCTTGTCCTCCACTGCGCTGGTGCCTTCCTTACTCCCAACGTTATGCTGGCTTTCCGTTTCTTGTCCTGTTTTGCTCCCTGTCTCCTTGCCTTTGTTTTTGTTGCTCTGCCTATTATTTGCTGCTTTTTTAACTTGCTTCCATTGCTCTCCTTTTTCTTTCTCAGTGGATTCCTCATTTTTCTTCTTACAATATCTTGCGAAGTGTCCGTATTCGTGGCAGTATCGACATTTGAATGGAAGCTGCTCGTAATCTAGTTCTTGAATATGCGTCCAGTCTGCCACCGAGAGCTTGATGGCTTCGGGTAGCCCGATTTCTAGATCAACCTCCACGCAGATTCTCGCACAAGAGTATTGATCCTTCCTTGGAGCCTGATCTATGTATCTGCCAAGTGCGTTTCCAATGGATTGCAGCGATTTCTGACTCCAACAATGGAGTGGAAGATGTGGTAGGCGCACCCAGACTGGCACCGCCTTAGGCACATCTTGGGATGGGTCGAAGTCGGGAGACCATTTATTCAGGTACAGTCCTTGAGGACCCATGAAATATGGCCCGTTTCTGAAGATCAGGCTCCTATCCTCTGCATTTTCGAATACGAACACGAAAAAACCCTTGCCCACGAAATGGCTTTTTATTCCTTCTTTGACCAGGGGAATCCAGTTGCGCTTTACCCATTCTTCTACTCCTTTCGGGGAGGGCCATAGCCCTGTGAACTGTCCGATTAGTCCTCTTTCGGCAAGGTTCAGAGCTGATCTGCATGTGTCCTCCACCGGCAAAGACACCGTTGGAATGCTTTCCAGCTTTTTGACAAACTTGAGCTGAGGTCCAGAAGGCTGGCGTTTTCCTGAGGCCGCCACCAAGGCACTGAATGCCTGCAGTTCTGATGGGGTTTCGGCGCCATCTCCCCGTTCCATGACTGAGTTCCTCGAGGGAGAAACCGGCCCTTGTTAAATCGAGGACAGGGCCCCCATACGAGGGCGGTGCCAACTTCAGCCGATCCGCGAATCCCTGTCGACTACGCCGCTCTGGTTCGATCTCTGGTGCACGCCTGAGTTGTAGTTTAAGCCTTAACCCAAATTTGTACCAAATTTGACTTCTCTTAAATGATGCAGATTAACATTGTCCAAGAACTAATCATATGGAAGATCATTGATTTGATCTCCATCCTTGTCACCATCGTGGTAAGAAGAATGACTTGTTAGAGAGATGTTGCAAACGAAACAAGCCATCCATATTGAAGATTGATTATGCATGGATTAACCCTTGGGAGTGGTTTTCAATAGTCAAACAATTATATATGTTTTATCACAAAATTCAATCTCACATTGAGACAAATATTGCAACCAACAATGAAAAGAAGATGGTACTCTGATGTGCCTGAAAGGGGGCGTACAATGATGAAATTCTCCTACATCTTAAAGGGAGGAGTTAAAAACAAACGCAGATGGTTATGGTCTCTCCTTTCAACTGACAAAGGGGGGAATTGATGAATAAATTGAAATTGAAATTGATGATGGTTGTCAGACTGAAAATTTGACAACAACACAATTTTCCAGTGAGCATCAAAATTGGTTAGTGGGCAAGCGTTTGGGATGCTGATTGAGAGTACATTTGTGGGTATTTTTGTTCACTTGGATGGTCATTGGAACTAGCAAAGGATAGATATATCCTTTTGCATTTTAGTTTGGAATTTGATTGAGTTGTCAATAATTTTCAAGGATGTATCAGACTTGCAGTTGATTCACTTCTCTTAGTTAGATCTCTTCATATTGGAGCTTTTGGCATCTAGTTTTGGCAGTTCTTCAGGTAGTTCTTCATTGAGGCTTAGCATAGGAGTTTCAACATGACGACTTGGAGATAGTACCAAAATCTTACTTTGGAATTACGATTGACGAGGGGAATGTTAGCCTCATACTCACATAAACAATCAATAAGTCCAAGTATCTACAAAATAATGAAATAATGAAATTATTAATCATGAAAGTAGACTTACTTTAGAAGTATACATATGACGAAAGATGAGGATAATGAGAGAAGTTAGGGATGGAAATCACACAAAATCAGATAAGATATTTGTGGAGATATTCATGGAGATATTGTGGAGAAGGTTCGACCAATTAGCCAAATTGGTAATTTGTTATAAGAACCTCAATTCTATAATATGAGGCCTCATATGTGAGAGAATCATGTATCATTATTATTTGTGAATATACAATCAGGCTAAAAGCCTTTTTTGCCAAAATTTTTCTCTCTGGTTTATGATATTTTGTTTTATCAATTACTTCAAGGTGAAAGCAATTTCATTGGAATTGTGACAAGAAAGAGATAACTTAGAGAAACACTGGCACATGGCATTTAATTGACGATTGAAAAGTAGAGAATGTTACAAAAGTTATTCTTGAAATCAATTAATGGAAACTCCAATATTATAATATTTAGTTTCAAAAAATAATATTCTTAATGGAGAACAAATCAAATGGGTAATAAACGTTCGTGCAAGAAAAAATTCAATGCCATAGATTGCACATCCTATGCATCAGTTCACCATCACCTAGTTGATTATGAAAATCTAAGCACATGAACAAAATAATGGTAAAACTGTGAAATATCTTGTCAAAATAACTAGTAGGTAACTAATGCACAAAATTATTATGTACTATTGTGTTTTATTAATCAAGGTTAGAAGAAATTTTTGTTTTATTAATTTCAAAGGTTTATGAATGTAGAAAAAGATTCAATGTTTTGAAATTTTGTTTTTAATCGGATTTTGGTAAAATTCATCAAAACTATATCCAGAAAAGACAAAAAATGTTACTTGTTAAATTAATGCTTCAACTTTTCCACACCACTCTATTTAATATGGTGCTTTTGAGACAATCTCTAGAATAACAAATTTAAATTAATGCTTTAATTTCTCCACACCACCTATATAACATGGTGCTTTCAAGACAATAGGTGGAGTGACAATTTTGTTATTTTTTTTCTAAAATTTCATTCAAAGTCTCCAAAACTCCTCAAAAATTACACACTTTTATTACAAATTATTGTACCATGAAAAAATATTTTAGAACAATTTCAACCATTTATACCAGAAGGGAGAATCTAATCGCATAACTCCTCAACTAGTCTTATGATCCAATTCCAATGTAATCTTATGAGCCAATTCTAATGCTAATGGTTACAATACAATCTGCATAATATTTAAAAATTATGAAAATACATTTCGGCTTTTAAAATATTTTATCTAATATAAAAATTTTGTGATATGGAAATCAAAAGCCAATATATATCAAATTTAGATAAAACTTCTTCTAACCAAATTTAAACAAAATTTCTTCTAACCAAGATGTATAAATTGGTTATAAGTTATGCTAAAATCAATAATGGAGATAGAGAAGTTATTAAAAACATTACATAATTTCGAAAATGACCAGACTCAAATGCCATGGTTACTATATGACATAAAACTTCTTATAATAAAAAAATAGAAATTAAATAACAATAAACAATATTCCCTTTTCAAATTCAAAAAATAAAAATCAAATTTAAAAATAAACAACATTCCCTTTTCAAATTCAATTAGTACTAGATTAATATATATATATATATATATATATTTAGTACTAGATTAACAATTTACAAATAGAACCCAATAAGATTTCTAATTTAATTTCATCATGGAAATTATATAGTTACTAAAAGTAAGAACTCCCTCGGTTGGTCCCTCGAAGAACTCTATTAGCAGAGGAGTTTTGTTCATATAGCTAAAGTTCTAATTTAATTTAAATTCTTAATATTAGATATGTGACTCTTTTCTAACCAATCAACATTCTCAAGAACCCCGAACCAATTGAAGATGTGTCACACAAAATTCCAACCTAATCTATGTGAAATTTAAAATGGGTTGAAGGACATTTATCAAGCTTGTCCATTTTGAATGTATTATAAGAATAATCTAAATTTACTTTGAAATTTTTATTTTTATAAAATTTTGTTTAAACAAAAGTCCAAATTCCATTTTAGCGCATATAATTTTTGAAATCTTAAAAACCGAGTGCATTCAAAAGTTATCACAATCAATTATCATATTAAATAAATTTTTTATTCAAACTTTGATCCATAAAAAGATAATAGACACCCATTTTTTTTAATTGAAAAATGATGACTTTAAATAATCTTCTCTGAAGCCCCTAATAATGGGTGACTTATGTATCTACATGTAAACGGATTCTTATGTTAACAAATTTAGCCCTCGATTCTTTACTTAACTATCATGCTGTATATAACTATTTTTATATAAGGAATATTTTATTTGGGCTTTACCATGTTTGCTTTGATAATATATGTAATAATTTGAATTTAAAATACAATTTAAATATGAAATTATTTACAGAAATTTAAGATCATTAATTATTATTATCATTATTATTTTGTATCAAAGAAATTGACTATTGAGTTGGGCTTGTATTCATGTGACATGTGGTCAATTTGGCTGTTATTGCTGTACCTCTAGGGCTTACAACAATCTTCCTCTCCGTAAACTAGGTTACTTTAGGGACATTTGAACCTTAGATCTCTTAGTTTACACAATACTTCATATCACGACAATCACCAATTGAGCTTCCCCCCTAGGACTAAGGCCATTAATTATCAACATAAGGAATATGTGACAACGCTTTTTGCTATCCCTCTTATAAATATTGCCATGAATTGTAATTCATGTAAATAATGTTCACATAGATTCAGAGGTCCAAGGAGGAAGAGTTGCTTGTAAACCCAAGCCAATGTATTTATATCATCACCTATCTCCTTGATGAATTTATGGCATTGTTGGTGCAAGCATTGAATTCAAGTATGGGCTTCCTGAGTGAAGGAATATCCTATGTAGTCCTAGTTCTAGTGGAATGAGTGGGCATGCTCAACACACTAGGAAGGGATGTGAAGAGAAGTCCCAAATGGGAGATGGAGAGATGGTATGTAAGAGGTTGCACAAACAAACAACATAGTGGGAAATGTAAGAGAACACAAAGCATATAATTAGTAGTGGATGTGAATTTGCCAGGGAGATACAACCTTTTCTAGCACACATTATGTTTTTGGGATAGTATTCCTTGTGTTTTGTTAAGGCCAATGTGCGAGCCTGTAAATTGGTTTTCTAGTGCGATTTCAATGGAGTTGAATCATCTAGTGTTAGCCTTGGCGTTGCTAAACCACTGGGGTGCTAGTTGAAAGGAATCAATAAACCACTAAGTGCTAGCCTCAGGGCTAATAAATCACTTATGTGTTGGTTCAGTAAGCTGATAAAGCGCCTGACAGGCTAAGATACCCAGGTGCTAGCTAAACAGAACTAATAAACCACTAAGTGCTAGTCTTGGGGCCAATAAACCATGTATATGCTGGTTCAGTAAGATGATAAACCACTTAGATAGTGAGTTGTTGACTCCTGTAGTGCTAGTTTAGAGAAGCAACCGATAAACCACCCATGTAGTGCATTCATCCTACGGGAACTAAACTGCGTCTCATTAAGCCTTGGGTGGATCCTCGTGATTAATTTCTATTGGGTTAGAGGTCACTGTGGTGTTTACCGTTGGAGGTAGTTGATCAACCATCTAGACAATGGACTCTTCTTGATTATTTGGTTGAATGGTATTAGTGTTAATAGCTTTAATCACTTGACTCAAACTCTGAATTTGGGTTTGGGGTGGTCAACTGCAAGAAAGATTGCAATGTAGTTGACCTATGGTTTGGTGGAGAGTTGAAGTCCCTCCCTCAGTTTCTAGTCATTTAAGTTGATCGGATAAGTATATTCACCTGTACACAAGTTACACTATGAATGGTAAATAATATTGTGAAGTATTATGGATATGCATGTAACATCACCATTTATGGAGGAAAGTGATATTCCTAGTTAACTCTAATGAGATGTTATTTATATGTTGTCATGGTTAGGTGGGGTTGGGGGGCCTTTGTGCCTATGGATATTTATTGAAGTACGACACTATTTACTTGATGTGAATGGATGCTTGGCATGCATGGTTAGTTGTTATAGTGCGTGGAATCTCATTGTATGGCATTTCCAAGTGTATCTACTGATTTGGACTATTAAATGTATTTGTACAGTCATATGTGTTTTACCAATAGATCTAATGAATTCCTTCCGTGATCCATTATGTGGTAGCTCGATGCTTATTGTAATCTAGGGAAAAGTACAGATAATTACCAGTAGTAAGGACATTAAGCATTCACATAGAAAATCACATTAGTAAATAGAGAAGAGAAGAGACACAAGTAGTGAAGAACTAGTGAAAGCACACTTTTATTATATATCTCTTAAATTTGAATAGAACTGCTACATTGATACTTTCTTGGATATGTATACTATGTCGAGATATTTACAATAGTTTAAATGTCCAACTTGACTTACCTTAATTTGACTTAGTCGTCGGCTCAATAAGGCTATCGAATGACTTACAATATGCTTTTCTAATCTCAACTGGGCTAGTCGACTAAGTCACCTAGCCCCTCCAACATCTCCCCCACTGTCATAGCCTTCTTTGTCCCAAAGAAGAAGAGATTTGGAGTGATACAAAAAAATTTGATACAAAATTGTTACAATATAGGTGACCATGAATTGTACAATTTTATGTTCAGTTGCTGGCTCTTTTAGAGCTTCTGGAAATATTACAAAATTTGATACAAAATGATTTTTACATAAGATAGAAAATAAAGAGATAGAATAGATTTGGACCTTTTTATAGAACTTTTGGTTCTTCAACATGTATTTCTAGATGATTGGTCGGTGCTTCTTGGACTGGTTTTGTTGAATGTTGAGCGTCCTGGTCGATTTCCACTTCATAAGATTATTGTTCAGAATTCGCAACACATGTTGAAACACTAGGTTCAAAGAATGGATAGGTAGGCGATGGTGGATCTGGAGATGAAGACTGAACTGGTGGTGGTGGCGGTATGTATGGGAAGGTAGTTTGATGTATGATGGGGGTGAGAAGTTGAAAATGCTCATCAAATATTGATTATTCTTAAACTACTAGCATTTCTCGGACATCAAATTCCTTAAGTTTTGCAAGATATTGAACTCTCTCTTGCAGTGAGTTCTCTTCTAATAGCCTTTGGTCGAGAGGTCGTACCTATTCCAACTATTGCACCTAATTGAGGATCCCCTATTAAAACTTTGAAGCATTGGCTGCTTCCAATAGATATTTCTTTCCCCTCTTTGAGCCATTAGCGCTCCTCCTGCATCAGTTGGGCTTGAACTTTTCTTTCCCAATCTATCTTTTTTTCCAATGCTATTTTTTCTCTTGGATCTATGACTTTCCTGGATGCCATGTCACAAATAAGCATCTCATGCGTTCTAATGCGACCATGAGTTGATGCTAAATAAGTAGGCCAATTGTTCAAAGTGGTAGTCAAGGAAGCACCTTTATCAAGTATGCATTGCAATGCTTTCTTGGCTACCTGAAATTCTTGGTGATATTTCTGAATTACATCAGACAATTTTTAGCTTCTCGAAACTGTTGTCATTGATTGCAATTCAGTTACCTCTATTTTGAGATGCTCAATCCTATCAATCAATGGATGCACTAACTATTTAAGAGCAACAAGATGATCATCAACTTCTGTTGGCATGTCAACATTTGATTTTTCTACTGCTCGGTGTTGAGAATCCAACCAAATATCCATTTCTCGTTCCTATTTTTATTAAATATTGATAGTGTCTTTTTTCCTCTTCTTCATCCTTATTTTTTCTAGTTTTACCAAATGTTCTAGAACTTCATAAATTTATGTCGCTAGCAAGCCTTAATTCAGAGTACTTACTTGGGATGCCAATGAATTCCTTCTTAACTTGAGTCACTGGTGTGCTTGTCGAAGTCAGGTAGGTCACTGGTGTGCTGGTCGAGGTAAGCCCAATTACTAGTGTGTTGGTCAAAGTCAGCTTAGTCGATGACACTTGCTATTGATTTGTTGGCGTGGTTGACGTATGCTATGGTTGCACATTGTCCATCCTAATTGTTTCATCTAACAGAGTATGTTATGACGATTTTTCTTGTGATTCTAGTTGGTCTGACAAGGTCTGTTCTAACTGTTGCTTCTCCTCTTTGACACACATCATAGATATAAGGGGTGAATCTTCAGTGAAATCTATCTCCAAAATCTAACTCTTATGTTGAGTACTTGTCCCTGTCTGTGTATGATTCTAAACCTAGGTAGGAATGCCATTTTGTTATGAAATATGCATTGAGGTGGATTCTTGATCCTCTTTCATATTTTGTTGGATGTTTTTGATGAAAGCATATTTAGCATATCCAAATTCTTGTAATAAGTATGCTTCAATAGTTGAAGTTGTGAATTTTGTCTTCTTGGGCTTTTTGACTACCTTGCCCTTTGCCTTAGCTGATTCATGCACTTGTTGGATGACTAAATCGAGTTGTTTTTGTTGTTGGTTGTTGAGTCAAATATATGAAAATACTTCCTCCCATTGAATTCGTGATGGGGAAGTCAAAGTGGTCTTTGAACTTATCGACTCCTTTCGGCTGGACTTCTTAGCCGATTCTACTAAAGGAGTTGACAAGTCAACCTTAAAAGGTTGTAGATATAAGGTAACCTCTCTTTCTTCCTCCTGCTCTACATTAGAGAGTGGGGTAATGATATTTCTAGATGGATGGAGAACCCAAAAAGGAATTAGAATCAATGTATTGGATTGTCGACACAATTCTTCAAATATTTGGTTGGCGGACAACTCAAACGACAACTCTTGAGGGTCTATCTCTACGCTGTTATTATACTATACTTTATTTATATCCAGACATAAGTGTATATGTGAAGTGGGTGGAAATGAACAACGAACATGTTGAGGAAACCTCCATTTGTTCTATGTTGCCTTGATTTTAGGCACCAATTTCTAAATAGCTCTCAGGGACCCAAAGATTGGCGTTTTCCCAACCATCCATGCGAGAAAATTTTAAATTTCCATTAACGAGACATTTTTCTTAGTGATTTCAGTGTCTCCAATAGGTGGACTAAATTTCATAGCTAACCAAATAAGAAGGGAGGGAAAACGAATTTATTTACCAGAGATTTGGTACTCTTGATAGTTGGTCTTGATAAAATCAGTGGCATACTCTGCCCAATTGTACGTTTTCCCTAACTTAACTATCTCTCAAATTTCTTCCAACATTGTTAATTTGACATCTAACGCTTGGCTGCATGGTGTAAGGAAGAGAGATACAATCACGCAAGTCCATTTAACTAGGGGATCCTGGACTTGTTTAATTACTAGTCCCCTTGAATTATTGCCACTCGTCCCATCTGTAAATTCAATAATCCACCTGTTGACATCGACTGTGTTAGGTACCTTCTCGCTTTTACAGGAGTCTAGTAACCACGTAGATGGTAGTTTCAAAAATTGACACAAGTTGTGCAAGCCATAATTTCCCATTATCATAATGACTAACCAAAAATTTTGCTATTTCCTCCTTCATGCCTTGCATGTCTGCAACCAATGGAGCACTGAGAATATTACGGATTCCAACCTTCTGTAACAAATCAGACTACAAACTCCATTGATTATTTGGTTTCACCTAGCGAAGAATGACTCATTGTGTTTCTCCCAAAGCATCTCATCCACCTTTTCCTAATTGATGTGATGCCATTCTCACTTTGAGCTCTGTTTTCTTAGAAAAATCAAATCTAGCTTTCGTTTTAGGCTCGACCATGATTTCCTCATCTTCAAAATGAAATTTTTGCTTTGACATTATTAAATCACCTTGAATTTATTTGGTTCTAATAAAATCTAACAACTCGGAATCATAAATTATAGGACTCAGGATGTCTAGTATATGTTCAAGATCATAATTAGCACTTAGAAAAACTTCTGGAAGAATGTTAAGCGCATTCAATTCTTCATTCGTTTTTATAGAATTTGAATTAAATATGCCATAATGTTCACTCACTACCTCCTCCGTCACCTGTATCTTCAAATCATGATTGGATTTTTCAACATCACTTAGTGCGTGCCTCTCACATGTTTGACACCTACTATGCAGAATTTTAAATGGTTTTGTTATAATTCGAGTTGATGGCTAACATGATTTTGATGGAAATGTGACTCATTTGGTATGTGGCATGTCATGAATAAACTTCTACATTCGATTACCGTGATTTTTAAATTTTGATTTTTGTCTTTTATGACTCGTCTTGTCAGGCTCTCGTAAGTGGTATTTAGTTCCAACGTATTTTCTGATATTTCTTTCTGATGCATGGTTAATGATATTGCCTGATCATCTATCTTGTTGAAATCTTCATTATGGCCATGTTCCATCGAGTGGGTTTTTCTTTCTTCTCATTGACTTCTGCCTCGTTCTTTGTATCTTCATGTTGAGTCTATGACTTTGATATGATGATCTCTAAATCTTTTGCGTTGTTCTTATCTTCTTTCATTTTATACATGTGTCAATCCATATTCTTTTGAGCTCTGCTATTTAAAAGATTGCACAAATATATTTATTGCTCCATATTTCTAGGATGTTTCCCTAATTGATTGGTGATTCCTGGTTTTAATGTTCCTCCAACTATTATTTCAGTTACTTTGTTTCTAATTTATAACTTCTTTTTGTAATAAACTTACTAAATTATGATTAGAAAATGAAAATTACTAATTTTACAAGTAATGTGGTCAGTTAGCGAACCATAAGGTCATTTTCAAGCTAACCCATGTCTTCTCACGCCTCAGAATGGTTTTTACCAGGAACATGCCAATGATGTTAAGTGATGTACTTCTCATGTCAGGAATTGTTAACAAGTACTTAAACAAGTGCCCTTGTAATGTCTTCAGCTGTATAGCTCCCGAAGCACGAATATCTTCTATAGCGAAGGGTCTAAGCCATGTAACTCTAATTTTTTCGGTTTTCCCTTCACTTGAGTGTCATATAATAGTAACAAATCACCAACTTTTAAGTTATTTGTTTGTAGGTTTCTGTCGTGGCATGCCTTTTATTGGTCTTTGCTAGCTTGTTGATGATGGAGTGTGTGGAGTCAGTCTTCTTCAAAATGTTGCAATTGTTGAAGTCATTCCTTTTGCATTTTTGTGTTATATTTCAATACAATCGACACATTTGCTGCATTTGTGGAATAGTGGAGTGGAATGATTGCTTCCTGATCGTAGAACAACTTAAAAGGAGTGAATGCAGTTGACTTTTTATAAGATGTGCGATATTCCCAGAGAATGGTTGGTACCCATAGTATTCAAAATCGGCTAGTTGATTAGCCTAGGCCATCGAACCAGTTGAAAAACCAAGTTATATAGTCGGTCCGACCAATTTTTTGTTTTGAATAGCCATAAAAAGGCCGATTTATGATAGAAGTGATCGATTTTTCCATAAATAATCCGATTTCATCATAAACTCGACGATTTATTACCACCATACTCAAAAGAAAGGATTAGACTGATGACAAGTTTGAGAAGGACATAATCTGTATACATTAAGCAAGGTCAAAGTGTTAAGTGAACTTGACTCTATCTCATACAAAGTATAATGAGATGAAGCATGATCTACAACTACAAGAGACCAGAGAATCTATAAGTCTACGAAATGAATGTATGTATCATCGCTTCTTGGATTGTAAGACTCATCTCAAAGTTGTTTTCATAAATAGGTCTGTGATTAGTCAGATCATTCGACTGTCAACAAGGGATTCTTGAAGAATCAATTCACGACAGTTGTGGTGAATTTTTGAAGGAGTCTCTTCACCTTATAAGTGATAATATTAACAGATGATCTCCCATTTGGCTCAGGAAATATTCAGATTGTTGCAAGAAGGAAAATATATAAACCATACACGTGTTGAAAGTTTAAATAACAAACCCGTGTGTTAGGAAGCATGACATTACTTTGAAGCTACAACTTGGTTGAATCTCACATGGTTAAGGGAAGGCCTTGAAGATGCCGAGTTGTCTTTTAAGGATCATGATATACTATATCATGAAATTGTATTAAAAGTAGAGGGAGTTAAGAAAGACTATTGAAATGATTAGAGGATTACCCGAGCCAAAAAGTTCAAATTATTGAATTTGAGAAGCCTGATTATTAAATTTTCAGAATTTAAATATGATCCTTTTAAGGTCACTTGTTGAATCTATTTGGTTCAAATGACTTGAGCCCAAAGGGGAAAAAGAGGTTGAGTCCCTGTTCAAGCTTAGAGATCAAAATCTCTCTTGATAAAGTCATTTGCAGACTTAGTACTATGGCAGACCAAGGATGATGAGCTTGATCATGATGAGGAGTGATCATGTTGATCACTGATATGTAGACTTGTAGTAAGACAATGTCCCCATGACTTGTAGCATTTTTTTGGACTTTATAGGCCATTTAGAGCCTAATTGATTATGAATTTTGTCACTGATATGTATTGCACTTGGTACCATTTTGATATATTCACCTTTATATGGTATATAAATGAACAAAATTAGGATATTTGGTCTCTATTGGTATGGAGTAATGGTTTTAAATCTTAAAATTAGTTTTTTCTTTAAAAATTAATTATTTCATGTATTTTTTTAAAAATCGGTTCATTGAGATCTGACCAGTCCCGGTTTTATGAGTTTTGGTTTGAAACCTGGTTTATTAGGTGGATCGGTCCGGTCACCATGATCATTGGTTCCTATTTTGTGTAGAAAATCCTTGAAACATTGCAATTGCTAGTGAGAGCAAACTAATTTACAAAATACACAAGATTTCTCTACCAAAAATTTAGCGGAAAGAAAAAAATGAATAGAAACACAATCACACATACATCAATCTCATATAGAAATTTCTCTGGGGAACCCAACTAGGAAAAACCCCTCTTGTTTTTATTGAATAAACCGATAAATCTGATCTATTACATATAATCTGCTTCAAGCCTGAAGCTCCCTGCAATACTGATCAACTCTCTACAAGACTTTCCCAACACTTAGGCAAATAAGGTCTACTAGGAGCTCATATTTCCTAGTGCAATTTTCCCCCTAAAAAATAGGAATTTCTCCTATTTCCTTGCACAATTCCCAAGAGAATTGTTTTGACTGCTTCTCAAGCCTCTTTCTTTGCTTGCTTCTCAAGATCTCATAAAAAATCCCATGTACAATGAATAAATAGATATGTGCCTTCTTTTAATCTTAATAAGAAATTCAAATTGCATGACCTACTAGTGCCAATTTTAGAAACTGCAACTAGTTAACTGAGAGTAAGTTGATTTAACAAAAATTCAACTACTCAACTAAACTCATAACTATCTCTACTCTAGAACTAGAGACTAGTTAACTGACAGACATTAGAGTTAACTCCACTAGATAGCTAATTTTAGCCATCAACTAGTCCACAACTCACTAAAGCCATCTAACTCAAATTAATTGACACTAAACTAGTGATAGGCCACATCACACATGTTAACTAACAAATAAATCAAGTATCTATGAGACTGAATTTGAATTAGCATATTTTACTGAGGCACAAGTCAAATAAGTCATTCCTTGCTACAACTTCAACACTCCCTCTTAGCGAGGTAGGGCTTTGTGGAAGAAAATTTCCCACATGGATCTGTCTTCACCTAATCTAGATTGGATCATTATATTTGTTTTCATCCATCTCGATGCATTCAAAGTTGAAAAAGCAGAGGAATCAACTAATGGGACTGTTTTTACCGATGGGACATAGTTTGGAAAAACGGGGTCTGAAACCTTCTAGAAGTGTTTTTAGGAATAAAACAATTTTTTTTTGGGTAAAACTTTGCTAATTTTGTAGTACCATTTCATGCTATTCTACAGACAAAGATATTTCCAATGACGCAAGAAGTGTGTCAATCATAGTTCGTATGTGAAAGTTATGCCACTCAGAAGTTGGTCTTCCTGTTTTTACCACCATGGTTAGATAGGATGTTGTGTCATCCCCCACTATTCATGGAAAAATGGGATAGCCATGTGATTTTGATGTAAAAGAATCTAGAAGAGTCTATATTGTAACTCTATTTCAGATTTGATGTAGTCAAACTTAACCAATAGTAGGCTATCAGGCTGTGTTATAATCGGGCCACTAAGAGGAAGAGGCATTCCATTCTTTCAAGTGGATTTGTTCCATAGATGAGAAAATATAGCCAAGAGGGATAGGAGGTAGAGCACACAGAGATGATTTATGCATTGTAGTAGCCCACAAGCCACAGGGCATACTTCTTTGTACCTACAACCATATTTCCAAACAGAGAAAGAGAGCAGAGAGACCTCACGTTCTAACTGGGTTTTCTCCTGAAAGAGTTTCTCATAACATATATTGTGTCTTATATGTTTGTGTGAGATTTTACTTGTCATTCTCTATTTTCTACATAATTTCCATTCGCATACATGCACTAATTACAATAAAATCTACATATCTAGAAATTTAGTAAAACTATAATAGTGTATAATTTCGTATTTTAAATATAATATTATCAGATATATTGTGATGAACTATCCAGTGGAATATCCACGACAATTTACGAATCATATTGGTATCAAAGTAGGTTTCTTCGGGTATTTTATGGATATTTGTAGGGGATCTAGATCGACGGGGCCAAAAATCATAAAACCGTAATCATGGTCGACGAATCTGTAAATGACCCTCATGATCTTGCAAAGGTGAGGTTTTTGCGGCTAGAACAACGAGTCATAGATATGAATTGCAATGTAAAACCCCTGATGGCGGCCCTGAGCAATAATATTGGGATTTTTGGAGAATACGGGGGTTCAAATGCAGAGGACAAATTAGAAGGGGGATCATGAGATCAGGAAGAAATAAAGAACCAGTCGAAGAAAGAATCCGGAAAACATCAACCTAGTTCGAGTGTCATGAATCAATCCTTGTTTAAAATTGAAGCAAAATTTGATATCAAGCCATACCATGACAAGATAAACTCTCTGAAGTTGAACCACTGGTTTCACCAACTGGAATTTTATTTCAGCGTCCATCAAATTGATGAAGGACAAGAGATGTCATTTGCGCATTTGAAATTAGAGGGCCATGCATTGACTTGGTGGGAGAGCCAGATGAAGACCCTGAGGTTGGAGGTAGAACCTCTAGTGACTAAGTGGGAGGACTTCAAAACCCTCATTAAGTCACAGTTTTATCCCATTGGGTAAGTATACGACCAGTGGATCCGATGGCACTACTTCAAGAAAAGGCTGGGCCAAAGTGTGTAGGACTACACCATAGAGTTCAGAAAGATGGCTATAATGTTGGGTATCTCTCCAAAGAACCCAGATGTACTCCTCAAGTATTTTTGGGGTCTACACCACCATCTGCATGAGTAAGTGATGCTATTTGAGCCCAAATCGATGGATGATATTTGTGTACAGGTACAATACCTAGAGAACATAAGCCTAAAGAAAGCGCAATAAAGTGGATTTAAGCAGAAGGAGCAACATGATGCTTCAAAGCAGGGAAAGAATAAGCAAAAAGGGGAAAATATAAGAAGACGACAATCACAACACACCAATTCAAATATCTTAGCAACCATTACAACCACTGCAACATTGATGGCCATACAGAGGAGAAGTGTTAGAAGTTGCATCCAGAGCTAAACCAGAAGAACAAGAACAAAGATAATAATAAGAAGAATGTCATGGCCACTGATTCAAGCAACCAAGTTGAAAGCAACTTGGACATGGATAAGAAGATCATCCGTATGTTAGTGCAAAAGGAAGTGAATCTTAGTAGCCTTCAACAATAGGAAGAGAAATAATGACCAAACTCTTCCATATAAAGATACTGGTCAAGAAGACAAAGATTGATGCTCTATTTGACTCATGATCATAACTGAATCTCATTGCAACAGAGCTAGTCAAGGATTTTGGGTTGGAAGTTCATGATCATATAAACCCATATCCATTGGGATGGGTAAATGAGGATGCAAAGTTGAAGGTAACAAAACAGTGAAAAATTATATTTGGTATCAGTGCTGATTTTATTGATGAAGTAGATCTAGATGTGGTTCCCTTCGATGTATATGGAGTCGTGTTTGAGAGTTCATACATGTACATGCGAGATGCAATATTCATGAGGAGATCCAACTAGTATCGACTCATCAAGGATGGAAAATTGTTCATCATCAACGTACATAAAGGCCAATCAAAAATTTCACTGGGAAGTGCCAACCAAGCTAAGAAATTGATCAATTCCAGCAAGAAGTATGTTTTATTTTTTTTAAGAGAAATTCAGTCCAAAGAAGAGTCAATGAGAGGCAAGGCATCCCTGGAGGGGTGTAGTAAGAAAAAAAAACAACAATTGGAGGAGTTGTTACAAGAATACAGGGATGTGTTCTAACAGCCTAAAGGGTTACTACCTAAGAGAGAAGTGGAGCATGAGATCTAGCTATTGCTGGAATCCACATTGCCAAACATTGGGTTATACAGGCAGTATATTTTAAAAGAAAGTGAGATGAAGAAACAGTTGCAGTAGCTACTGAAACAAGGTGTCATTTGAATGAGTACACCACACATCATCATTGTGCCAAAGAAGGATGGGACTTGGAAAATATGTTTACATTACAGGGTGTTGAACAAAATTAGACTCAAGAATAGATACCCCCTATCCAGGATAGATGATATATTGGATCAATTGCATTAAGCAAAATAATTCACCAATATGGACTTGAATTTTGGATATCACCAAGTTTGAGTCAAGGAAGAAGATACCTGGAAGACCTCCTTCAAAACTAGGCAAGGTTTGTGTTATCACTCAGGTTGTTCCCAAAAATTGTAAGAAAGGGAATGCGGCCGAGGTAACCACATACCAATATTTTAGATACAAATTCTAGCCAATCTGCATCCAGAGAGGGCTCTCTCTTTATGATATAGCTTTGTTTTTTAAGGTTTTAGGCTAGTTTATGAAGTACAAGGGTTTTGTTTTGAGTTTGGGTGGTGAGTTCCTGTAGAACAGTGAGGTAAAACAGAACAGTTCAGTCCATTGGGCACGATGGAGTCAAAGAAGGATGGTTTCCTGGATTTGGTTTTTAACAGAGGATGGCATCACAGAGCAAGGTAGTCAAACATGGAACAATTTAAAGGATGGAATCTGATGGAATGGACTCAAATGGATGAAGGGAAATTAAGAATCCTTCATCATATTGAAAGAGGGAAAATGGATGATTATTGTTAAGGAGCAGTTAAGAATTCCTTAACAAATATTCAACATGAAAGAGACAGTAAGCAGGAGCAATTAAGAATTCACTGCTTATACTAATTCTGAAGAAAACACAGAGAATAATAAATACTAAAAATAGAGTGCAACTAAGCAAATTCTGAATTAATCTTTCTCTTTATCATTCATATCATGAAACACAGATGATATAATAGACAAGAAACTGTAAAACACAAGGTAGAAAGTACTCATTGATCCATGGGTTGATTCAAGAATTCTGTAACAAGTCCTTTGCATCAATTCTTCATCCAGTAGGCCAGACAATAGTTTGTTTCCAACAGCTTTTTATTCCAAAAGTTCAGTATTACAGCAAAGTCTAAGGAAATCTACACATACCCAACCTCTTCAAAACTCTGATGAAGGGGGTATTTATACAACAAAATATGTACAACAGGTATCTCATAAAAGCTCTGAGATAATATCTAAGTTTAACCTAAAGTAATTTACAAGCAAAGTAGAAACAGCTAACTTATGCTGTGCTGGAGGCTGGCTCTTTAGGGTTCAGCTTGCAGGTGTCCTTTGTAGCTCTGTGCCGACTGTTTGTATTAACTGTTCTTTAACTTCTGATCTGCTTCTCTTAGTCGGCTCCGATATTCATTAATTCTGATTTGATTTTCTTTTAATTTCTGCACTGATACACTTTGACTTGTGATCTGATACACTTTATCGCTGATCTGACCCCCGCTCACTGCTTTTCTGGCAAAAATAAGACTGCTTGCGTGTCCTTTCACTGCCTTTCTCTGGAAATTCATGTCTCGGAAAGTTCATACTGGCTGCAGCAAGTATCCCTGTAAATCTCTGTTTTTTCTCTTCTGCGAGCTTTGGAAATCCCTCGGTTTGCTTTAAACTGTATTAAAAGAGGAAGAAAACTGTACTGGGCAGGTTTGTTGAGGGCGCGAGCTCATTGGTGCAGCCTTACTGGTTGGGAGGCGGTCGAGGACCTAAAACTGCGCCGGTCCCTTTTACACCCGGAGTGCTGTTTTGCAGCAAAATTATAACAAAAATGACCTTTTTACCATATATTGAACAAAAATGATTTTGGCGGGAAATTTTGGTTCAAAGGACGGATGACGTCAGCATGACGTCAGTGGGGGTACAATATGGATGATGTGGCAGGTGACATGGTAGTACGGATGGTGACATGGCGGGTGACGTCAGCGAGGGGTGATGTGGCAGGGTGACATCAGCGAAGGGTCAGCGGGAGGGCGGTAAGCTGTTTTGCCTGCACCGCTTATGGGCTTGGGCGGTTTCAGGCGGAGGGGTAGCGAACAACGCGGGCGGTCGACACGTGGATTCAGTATGGCACTGAAACCACCATTTCCCCGCGGCTTAACGTTCGGCGGCAAGGGGGGTCGCAATATAGATCTCAGTCATCGGATGGTGAGGACCAGATCAGACAGATGGCGCTTTGCAGAGACGGTGGAAGGTTAACGCGCGGGGGATGTATTTAAACAATGTTTTATAATGGTGTTGGGGTAGATTTGATTGGTTCTCAGGAATGTTATTAATCAACCCAAATGGTTGATTAATCCATTAATCGCGCGGGGTGGGTTATTAAAAGGTTCCAAATGAACCAATCAATTCCCAAAATCACGTTTATGGTTATATATTTAACCAGGGGCAGGAAATATTAACAATGCAAGGATTTTATACATATATACATATTACAGGAAGGGGTTTATATATGGGAGTTATATAGTAAAGTTAGGGTTAATATGAATTTTGAAATGTAGATGAATGCACTAAGTACTAGACTTAGACTTAGGGGAAAGAAAGGGGTTTTATGAGGAATATTTGTCAATTTCCCTAAGTAAAACAGATTTTTACTTAGGCAGTGTTGATGAAATGAGATGAGGGTTTTATGAGTGATATTAAGCATATCTCAATATTTTTTGGGGGAAATTAGTAAATGATTAGGGAAACAGTATGAGGGGAGTTAGTCATGAAATCTGCCTCGCTTGAGCTGCTTCAAGAGAAATACTTGCCATAGTACTTATGATAAGAGTGAAATTTTAACACATTTTTTTGAGACAAAACTATCACAAGTCTCATTCTGCAACAACAAAACTACCTACCCAGCCTACTTTGCCTAGCATTTTTTCTTATTTTACTCGGGTGTACTTAGACTAGCAAACCCTTTTCAACTTTCTTTTCTTTGCATGATAAGCCTATCTAAGTCTGCACTTATTTCTTCCAAGGGCTCTCCTTTGCTTCTCTACCTATCTACTTATCTGCCAAGATTAAACAGTTTGGACAGATTTTTATTATCTATCTCTAAATCATGAAATTGAAACATGAACTGGCCAAGATTAAGCTGCTTGGCCATTCATCAATTGTGGCAAAAGTTCAACAAGCTATACATAATGCTTTATTTACAGAAAATGAAATAGTAGTGGCATTTGGACTTGCACACTTTTCCTGGTCTTTTTGTTTGGGGTTCATTTCTTTTCATTTTTTCCTTTTGACCATTTAGTTTTTTCACCATTTGATTTTTCTTTTAGGGTATACCCTCTTTACATTTTTTTTTTTTTTTGATAATATGGAAACCTTTACAGCAAGGAAAGGATGAACATATTACAGAGCTGAACCAATCAATCATGAAATATGACACCTATTACTATAGGAGTATAACAGTTTGTATGAGTGGTTAGTCATGCCATTTGTCCTATGTAATGCACCAGCTATGTTTATGAGATTAATGAATGATGTACTGCACCCTTTTATAGATTAATTGGTTATTATTTATTTGGATAATATACTGGTATATAGTGCTACCTGGGAGGAGCACATTTCACATTTGACGCAGGTGTTGGAACCATTGAATAAGCACCAACTGCTAGCAAATCTCAAGAAGTGCGAGTTTGCGCAACAATCTTTGGTGTATATGGCGTATGTGATTCGTGGAGGAGAGATGAAGATAGATCTTTCTAAGATGGAGGCCATCATGAAATGGATGGTGCCTACCACTATTTATGAGGTCAATAGTTTCATTGGGGAAACACAACACTTGAGGAAATTCATAGCCTCATTTTTCAACAGTAGCAGTACTTCTGCATGCCATAAAAATAAGTGGAAAGAGTTTCCAGTGGGGAAAAGGTCAATAGAAGGATTTCGAGGAGCTAAAGAAGAAGATCAGTCAAGCACCATTCGTGACATTACCAAACTCGCAACGACCCTTTGAAGTGGAGACATATGCGAGTGGGTATGCTATGGGAGTTGTCTTGATGTAGGGAGGAAGGCATGTATGCTACCATTGTGAAGTATTTCACAGGGAAATTATTAACTACCCTAGCTACGACAATGAACTCTATTCCATGGTGCAAGATTTAAAGTGGAAGCACTATCTAATGGGAAATGATATATTAATACACACAGATCACCAACCGTTACAATACTTGTAGACACATAGTAAGCTACAATAGACCAAGCATTGCAAGTGGATGGGGTTTTTACATCAGTTTCATTTGGTGATCAAGTATAATAATGGAAACACATACAAGTTGGCCGACATGCTTTCAAGGCCACCCACATCAAATATCACAACTTTGGGGACTCTTATGCACATGGAACCATTCACCCATGATGCATACAAAGAGGCATATTCAGAGGATGAGGACTCCAGGGAGGTGTATCATTAGTTTCAGAGTCAGAGTCATGTTCACGATGGAAACAACACCATTGACTACCATCTCCAGGATGGGTTACTCTACATGTTGGATAAGCTATGTGTTTTTAAAGGTGGGTGATTACAACTAGTTAGAGAGGCTCGCACCTCCAAGTTTGCAGGGAACGATAACTTGCAGAGGTATGTACATTGGCCCAAGATTCAAGAGTAGGTAGCTAGGTTCGTAAGAAGATGCATGCTTTGTTGTACCAACAAGATTAGAAACAAGAAACAGGGTCTATATCATCCTTTACATGTACCTACTCATCCTTGGGAAAGCATTTCCATGGACTTTGTGGGATGTTTACCAACAACCAGGAAGGGCCATGACTACCTATTTGTGGTAGTTAATAGGTTCAAAAAGATGTGTGTTCTGATGCCTTGTAAAAATACCATCAACGGGAAAGAAGCAACAAACTTGTTCTTTGGGGGTCTGGGTGCACTTTGGGATACCAAGGAGCATTGTTTCAAATAGGGAGACATTATTGCTTAGTGCATCCTGGAATACATTGTGGGAGAAGATGGGCATAAAGTTGAAGAGATCTACAACATTCCATCCACAAACAAATGGGTAGACATAAGTAGTCAACAAGACTTTGGTGCAACTTTCGAGGGCATACAACCAAAAACATTAGAAGACCTGGGATGAAAATATGGTATATATACAACATTCTTACAATAGAGCAGTCCAAAATTCTACAGGAAAGTTCCCATTTGGAACTTGCTTTGGATATTTTCCACCTTCACCATTGGATATTTCATATGGGCAACAAGAAAGAGTGAGGTAAGATCTTATAAGAGATGCTTTGAGGGATGAAAAATTTATAGAGAATATAAAGAAAATCCATCTACAAGTATAAGAGACATTGTAGGAGTTACAGGAGAAGTATAAGGTTAGGCATGATCAACACATAACATAAAAATCGTTCAAGGTGGGAGACATAGTATGGATGCAATTGAACAAGGAGAGGCTACAAGGCCTGGTAAGAAAATCAAGGCTCTGAGGTATGGTCCCTTTTAGATACTGGAAAAGGTGGGTGATAATGCCTATCGACTCAAATTACCACTATATATGTCCATTTAATCAGTTGTGAATGTAGAGAATTTGAAACTCTATGAGCCTTCCATGTTAGATCAGGAAGATGAATAGGTCCTATCTTCTATGGAGGATTTGGCACAATATCCTCAGGCAAAGTTAATAGAAGATATATATTTTTAGAAGAGGTCTAGAACTACAAGACATCGACAACATGACCTTTGGTAGATTGGGTTGAAGGGACAACTTCCAGGCAAAGCTAAATGGTATACTAGAGAAAAGGTGGAGGAAAAATTTCCTCACCTCATTAAGTAGAAGATTTTGGGGACCAAAATCCTCCCAAAATGGGGAGGTGTGATCCAGATTGGATCATTATATTGTTTTTCATCTATATCAATGCATTCAGAGTGGAAAAATTGGAGGAATCAACTCATGGGTCCATTTTTACCAGCGAGACCCAGTTTGGCAAAACGAGGTCTGAAACCTTCCAAGAACATTTTGAGGCATCAAACGACATTTTTTGGGGATAAAAATTTGCTGCTCTGGAAACACCTTTTCATGATATTATACACACATAGATATTTCAAACGGTGCAAGAAGTGCGTCAATCAGACTCCATATGTGAAAGTTATGCCACTCAAAAGTTGACCTTCCTGTTTTCACCACTATGGTTCAAGAGGATGCCACATCAACCCCCATTATTCATGGAAAAAGGGGCTAGCCACGTGATTGTGATGTAAAAGACTCTAGAAGAGTCTATATTGTAACTCTAGTTAAGAATTGATGTAGTCAAACTTAACCACTAGTAGGCTATTGGGCTATGTTATAACCGAGCCACTAGGAGGAAGAGGCATTCAATTCTTTCGAGTGCATTTGTTCCATAACTGAGCAAAAATATCCAAGAGAGATAGGAGGTGGAGCACACAAAGAGGATTTGTTCACTGTAGCATCCCATAGGCCACAAACCATACTTCTTTGTACTTGCAACCATAGTTCTAGACAGAGAAAGAGAGCGGAACAACCTCACTTTCCAGTTGGGTTTTCTCTCGAAAGGGTTTCCCCAACATATCTTATGTCTTATATGTGTTTGTGAGATTTTATTTACCATTCTCTCTTTTCTACATAATTTCCATTCGAATGCATGCACTAATTAAAATAAAATCTACAAATTTAATAAAATTGTAATAATGTAGAATTTCATATTTTTAATATAATATTATCACATCTGTTGTGATGAATTGTCCAATGGAATATCAATGACAGTTTACAAATCATCACCTCTCCAAATTTATTTGTTGTTGTAGTTTCTCCCTCTGAACTAGAGATTTCCATGTATCCTGTGTATATGGGTGTCTGCTTCTTGATGTTGGGAGACTCAAATCTCTTCTGAGCTCCCTTAACCAAATCCTTTGCCCAATTGGTTTAAAATTTCCCTATACTAGAATTGTTTGACTAAGTGGATTCCTCCACTCACCCTGGGCTATGGTCCTCATCATCATCTTGTTGGTAGGCCCAACTACCAACTAGCTTAGACTAAAACTGAGATACTGGCTAAGGCTCCATTTTGAGAGCTCTATCCTGCTCTCGCTCAACCACCACATCTCTACTCTGAGAACTCTCTTCCTTGCTGCTGAAGGATGTACATGCATTAACCTCCAATTTGTAGAGGTTCTCGATCTTGACACCAATCTACTTGAATTGTCCTGAAGAAGAATGATTTAGGTAGGTCTTCGCTTTGCCGAATACTACATCATACCCTTTGTCTTCAACGACTGCAACTGAGGCAAGGTTTTTCTTCAATCCCAGAACATACATAACATTCTTGAATTGGAGAAGGGAACCAAACTCCCTCCCTCTTAAAGCTTATTGTACCGACCACAACAGTGTTGATCGTTCTTCAATTTCATTTTCACTTGACACTATTTTTGTTGGAAGCCTTGTGGTACCCATTTCAGGAACTGACTTGAGACTCCTTACCAAGATGGGATACATTGAAGGAGAGTGCTTGAAGGTAGTAGAAGCTTCCAAGGAATTTTCGAAGCCATCGGGGAAATAGGATGATTGGAACACATCACAATCCTCCCATGACAGTGGACATTGTAGAGGAAGAGCTAAGGCAAGCTCTCATTTCGAGGATTGCACCAAAGACAACTAAGAGAGGTATAAAAAGTCTCGGTATTTTAAAGTTCATTTTGATTACAAGCATATTGTTAATGATGATTAGAAATCATGGCATAGAAAACCATGTAGTTTTTGTGGCTTGCATAACCACATGGTTTCCAATTGCTGGAAGAGAGTGGCGGAAAGAAAGAGGACGAGATGTGAAAGGTCTTCTCCACATTAGGGAAGGAAGAAGAGTTTTTTCATTCATTGCAAAAGATATGGACATCAAAGAGCCACATGGTGGAGGCTCCATCTAAAGCAACGTCTCAAGGAAAAAGCACCTATGTAAGAACTAACTGATGAAGACATTCAACAAGCGAATCTGCCACATGGAGATGACCCATTCACTTTGATGAGTGAGAGATGGTTTTACTAGATATAGTAGTTTTTCATGGCTGCATTTTGTAAATCATGTGTTGTGATATAAATATAAAAGTGATGATGTTTTTTCCGTCGCTTATTAAAGCAACGATGATGTTTTTGGCCTTTTATTGATAGTTGGGGTATTGGTCTCTATTATGATGTACACTTGACCAAAGAGCGTGTCTTATAAACTCTTGGCAAGCATGGGGATGCTTGGGTCATGATTGGTCATGTAGTTTGCAAATATTGTACTACGGGTTTGCAGAGGATGCATGTGTCGATGTAGTGCCCCGCTCTAGTTGACTGTCAGTGATATGCCATTAACATTTATTTAGCCCTAAGGCCCACACATTATTCTTTGAGGACCTCAGGTTGAGGATCCAGGCACATGACTCTATTATTAGTGGTTGAGATATTAATGGTTGTGATATTTATGTATGTTCTCCATTGATAGCATTAATGGTTATGCATGTTCTTTATTGATATTATGATGATTGTAGCAAAAATGGTTATGTTTGGTTTATATTGGATTTATGAGGATGATGGAAGTAAAGGATATGTATGTTCCAATTGATGTTATGATGATGATATCCATGATGGATGTTTCCCCTATGTTACCTACTTGCATTAGTTCTGGTTCACAATGAACAATGATACGAATGACTAGGTGATGTTGATGATGTTATTATGATAATGACTAACAACGAGAAACCTTGTTACTAATGATTATTGAGTATGGCAAGAAACCACAAGAGGTACTCGCATATGACGAGTTGATGACACCTGGTTTGATGAAAATTTATATTGTGTCTTTGAAAGTCAAAGTCAATTTTGAAACTTGCTATATATGTTTATCTATATTCTGATGATATGTTAGTGGTTGCAGGCAAAATTTAGTTGCTTGGACAAATGACTCACATATGGGTGATGGGGTTGTACAATAGGATGGAACTGAATGGGAGGGTGGGACAATGTCCTTGATCTCACCCACTAGCACTCCCGTCGTGACTTGGGCTGGAAAAGTTGAAACACCTTCGCCTTGAAGATCACGATGTCATGAGGGCAGGTCCCAAAGTTTGGTCGCTCATGAGGATTTTACTGGGGGGCGCGCATTAAGGTGGATTCCTTGATCCCCGACACCATTAGTCTCACTATAGCAGGCAACATAAGAGATGATAGTGGTCTCTGTCGTTGCACCTGTACTTTCCCCTCGTAGCCAGTGAATGCTTGAAGGGCAAGTGGTGTGGCACCCTTGGAACTTCAAGGGAATTTCTTGAAGGGCACGAATAACATGGCACCCTTGGCATCACAAATAAACTGTTAGGCGTGACACCCTTGGAACTTAAAGGGAAGTTCTTGAAGGGCACGCCCAAACTTGACACTCTTGGAATCATTAAAAATAAAGAAATCAATAAATATAATCAAGATATGAAAACCAGGTAAATTCACATCAAGGGTAAATGATGTTAGAAACTGAGGTAATTAAATCAAGAATAAAACTTGGGTTAAGAGGATCATAGGAAGCAATAAAATATTTTACCTTAAAAACTCTACCCTTCCCATGTTGGAAAATATTAGGTAGATAATGTAATTTAATTAGGTAAAAAGGGGAAAGAGGGACATAAATGTAAGGATAAATATTAATCCTAAAATAGTTAAACCTAATTAAGAGAAGAGGATGGTGAATTAAAATAAGATCTATAAATTAAATTTTAGAGAAATTTAGAGAACCTCCATGTGGCAACAACCAACATAAGAATATCCATCTAGGAGATAACTTGAGCTAAATTAGGGAGTAGATAGGGGATAAAATCTTGTCTTATCAATTGACTTTAGTAATGAACACAAATTAAGGAGTAAAAAGGGGGATCAAGAGACAACTAGGAGAATAAATAGGAATCTTGTTGAGGTGAGGAAAAATATTAGTTTTATATTAAAATTTAAGTAAATAATTTTGGAGACCCTTGATGAGAGAGTGACACATGGGTGGGTGAATAATCAAACTATTGAATTATCAAAAATAATTAATTATGCATGAAATGCCAAGTGTCACCTATGAGGACTCCTATAAAATAAGGGGCAGGCCATGGGAGAAGGGACTTTTCTTTACCCTATTGTTGGATGGATAAGACTATGTAAGAGTAGTGACTACGAGTTATAGAGATTTTGGTGAGGTAGAGGACTTTAGAGAGGGGACTCTTGAGCCAAAGAGTGCTCTCCTCTACTAGCTAATACATTCCTCCATTGTACAACCCCATTGCAGCTCGGGGGTCTGCGGGGAAGGAGAGTACCCAAGGAGTAGGCTGGGAGGTCCACTGGTGGGTCAATGCATTCGAATTAAGCACGTCGACATTCACACTTGGAGGCGACCGACAACAAAGGAGGACAATTAGTGGCAAGTCAAGTTTGAATCTCGTCTCCTGGTGAATGGTACCTATGTTGTTATAATATTCTTTTGTATGACTTCATTATGGTTTAGTTAATAACATGTAAATTAGATGATATGTTCAATGAAGTGAAATTCACGAAAGTTTTATATAATGCTTAATAATTTTTGAGTTCGCAATGTTATTTTCTTATGGTTGTATTTTTAGTATTTTAATAATAATAAAAAAAATCAGGGTTGGTCCCTACACTTGGTATCAGAGCGTATGTTGAACCCTTGAGACCTAGGGGCCATGCATGCATGACTAGTTTGTAAAATATCTACTACACTCTACCCTGAAATTGTGTATGGTGACCTTTCAAGGCTCTTAGCTAGCTGTTAGTTGTACAACAGATTTAGTCAAGCCAAACACCAATATGTCTTCCATGCACAATAATTTATTATGACCGATACCCTAACTATGCTCTATTTTCAACGTAACTCATTATAATTTTGTGGATAATTATAAAAAGATTTCAACATCTATTATAAAAAGAAATAAAAAAAAAATACCATATATGTGTCCATAAAAAATTACAAAAGCATCGTATTTATTAAACATTATTTAAATAAACCTTCGTCACAAGTGGATATGACAGGATTATTATGTTCGATTCGTCTGAGTTTTCGTGTGTCGTGTTATTTCATTGTTTGTGCCTTTGATTTTAATGTTGACACTAATTTAGCAGGCTCTCCCCTAATAAGCTGCAATTTTTTTTTGGTGAAAGAGAAAATAAAAAACAAAAGTGAATACTTAATAAAATATGGATCTCCCATAATTAAAAAAAATAAGTCCTATCCATTCGAAAAGAAATTTTATGATTGCAAAGCTATTTCCAAACGCATAATCTACATTCGCTAACACTGAAGAGGTGCCGTTAAAGTGAGAAAGGCACCCTAGAGCCCGGACTTCAAACATATTACAAAAGAACATGTCTTTGAAGAAATTGAGTATGCTATATAAGTCTTAGAGGCCAGAGGTCTTATGTGAGGAAGTAAAGACGAGTTTTGCTTAACGCATTAGGGTTCATTGCATCTCTGAACCATGACAACGGATATTTCTTCATATTAAAATCTTCTGTAATTGGATTTCCAAAAGCTTAGAGTGAAATATTTAAAGAAGGCCAATAAAAATGTCAAATTGTCATACAAAAACTAACACACATTTGATACAACATTCGAGCAAGTAGCTATTGTTAATCCGTCTTCCATCAGGTGCCCATTTTGTTTTATACCAAGAATTTTTCTGTGCCCTCAATTTATGGCAGACCTATTCTGGACCATAGTCTTTGACTGTGCCCTAGCAGCAAAAATGAAAGTCGATTCATTTTCTTAATACCCAAGTACAATTTTGAGCATAACCAGTTTAAAATTTTCATTCCCAGCTTTGAAACTTTTCAATCCATCCCACTCTAATTTTGTGTGGCATCCAATAGCATTTCAAGTCCAAGTACTAGGCACCTTTTCCCAGATTTACTGATGAGTTTCTTCACGAACTTGTTTAATTGCCTATGCCTGTACCTTTTAAGTAGATCAGCTGGGAGTCCTTGCTCATTGAATCTCCATTCCTTCTATGCATTTGCAGAAATTTCCATGGAACACTTGCCACTGGTAAAGAATTCCTTGATAATACCATTGGCATTTATCAAGGATTGACGAGCACTTGCATTGATGTGCATGGTATTGTGAAAGTGAGGGAGCAACAACTTGTGAAGGGGATGCAACTTGCTTATATTTCTTTGAGTAGAAATGATAAATGGTTCTACAATTGTATGAGTTTTGAGCTTGCATGGTATATATGCGAAATACAGAACGCACTTAAGAGGGATATAAAACTCTTCAGGATAAATCCATTTTAGTTTATTGTAATGGCAACAACATTTTGTATGGTTAAATCTTCCTAATGAACAATATGTAACAACCCCGTAATAACAACACATAATTAATTAGATTAATCAAGCGATTTATAATCAACAAGCAATTTATCAACTAGTTAACATTAATTTCAAAAATATATGGGTAGAGAGACAACTTACCTGTGGAACGCTAGTTGAACACTAGTTGAATTCTGCTACCTGCAACAAAGTCTTGGGGACGACTCTCCACCCAACCGTAGGCTCAGTTACACAAAATCTCGCTACAACTGGCCACCCTCGAGCCCTCAATCAACGTACTACTGCCAGGGTATTCTTTGTCTCACAACACTATTCTCCCAAGAGAATGGATGATGGAATCACGAAATGATGGAATGCCTCTCATCTTCCTCAACATCTATTAACTAGAGCATGTTGGCATTATGATTCAGGTGTTGTCCTTGATGGCAAACCCATTCAGGTGATAAATCAAGAAGGACGCAAGAAATATGTTCAGCAAGTGCGTCCCCGCAGGTATACCATACAGAACCCGCGTCCAGGGACGCCGGCCAGCCGTTCAGGAGGTGCGTCCGCCCAGTGCACACATTTCAAGGCAGAGAAAAGCACGTGGGGGTTTCTTGCGTGGTATCTAGCCGACGGTTTTGTGTTTCTATGGTGTCGGCTCGTGGTATTGTTCCATGTTTTGGGGAGAAGCTTGCCTATATAAAGGAAAGGAGTTCATTTGGATTAGGTATCATCTTGGTTGAATATCTTTTGGTGAGATCTAGTCCAGATCTATGAAGGCGAATCTTCTAATGGACTGTGATCTCTATGGCGCATGATCAGATCTGTGGATCTGAGTGTTTGGGTTGGTTCTGAAGTCCTCATATCTTTTATATCTGAAGGGACACAGGTTCAGTGAAGGGAAAGTGCGCCGGGACGCAGTACAGTAAAGGCTCAGGTGCGTCTCTGAGGCAAAGGACGCGGCGCGACTGTGTTATTGGGTGCGTCTCTGAAGCAAAAGACGCGGCGCGATAGTGTTTCTGAGTGCGCCGGTCGCAGAAAAGCATAGAGGAACAGTGCGTCGGCACGCAGAACAGTGGAAGGTAGACTGCGTCCAGTCGCAGGTCACAGAAAGAAAATATGCGTCCCTGTCTTAAGATGATCTGTTGACTGTATATTTCTGTTCATAAGGTGTTCTGGGTTATTTCTGTAATTACTGATCTGATATCTGTAGTGGACTGTATCTGTTGGATACTTGTTGATCATTTGATTCTTCATGAAAAGAAGTAGGGGGTTGTAGCTCCCTTCCAGGAGAGACTGGAAAACGAGAGAGAGTTGTAGCTCTCTGCAGGTTGCAGCCTGCGTGCTGGTAAAGGACTGCACCAGTACAAAATCATTGTAAAAAGAATTTCTTGAAAGAAGATAGAGACATATTGCAGCAGGTGGTTTTCTCCCGCATTGGGTTTCCACCTTACATCTTGTGTTCTTTGGTGTGACTGTCTATTTTCTTTATTCATGCTCATTATTTTATGGTACTGATATGCAAGAATAATTCAAAAGATCAAATAAGGAAGATTTGGTAAATTGCTTGATAATACTGATTCACCCCCCCTCTCAGTATTATTTCCAACAATTGGTATCAGAGCAGGTCCTTCAGAAAAGCTTGATCGCTTGAAGGTAGATCGTTCATCATGAGCAACTACGAGAGAGAAGCATCAATCAGGCCACCAGTTTTTGATGGGACAAACTTCAATTATTGGAAGGTAAGAGTTACTGCATATCTTCAATCTCTTGGTACTGAAGTTTGGGACATTGTAGAAACAGGCTATGCTTTTCCTTCAGCTACTCCTACAGATCCAGCTGAGAAAAAGAAGTATGAAACAAATGCAAAAGCAGTCAGTACTCTATTAGGAAGTATATCCCAAACAGAATTCATGAAGGTAATGCACTTCAAATCAGCAAAAGAAATATGGGACAAAATGATCACAAGCTATGAAGGAGATGAACAGGTAAAACAAGCCAAACTTCAAACTCTCAGAATTCAATATGAGACTCTCAAGATGTATAATGATGAAAGTGTGGCTAATTATTTTCTTCGGGTAGATGAGATTGTAAATTGTATGAAAAATTTGGGTGAAGAAGTAAAGGAGTCTCTAGTAGTTCAAAAGATTCTAAGATCATTATCCCCCAAGTTTGAATCCAAAGTATCTGCAATAGAAGAAAAAGAAAATCTCCGTGTTCTTACTATGTCTCAGCTACATGGAATTCTAACTGCTTATGAAATGAGAAAGGGAGGACCATCAGACAGAAGGGAGGCTGCTTTTAAAGCATCAGGCAAAGAAGATTACTATGAAGCAAGCCATGATCCAGAAGAAGAGGAAGAAGAATCAAATTTTGTCAGAAATCTTCAAAGAGGTTCTGGAAGGTTCAGAGGTAAGCTACCTTTCAAATGCTTTGCTTGTGGAAGAGTAGGTCATTATGCTGCAAAATGCTCTTATAAGGATAAAGGAAAGGAACCAGTTAGATGGAACAAGAAACAAAGCGCAAATAAGAAAAGCTACTACACCCATGAAGATAGTGATGGCTTATCAAACAGTGATGAAGATGAACAAGGTAATAAATATAGGTTGTTAATGGCATTTGAAGATGATGATTATGAGGATGCTGTAGATGTGGATAACCTTTATGATGAAATTACTAGACTCAAGAGATGCATAGAAGAAAAGAACATGATTATTGATACTCTACAATTCCAAATTGATGAAAAGGAAAAACATCTTGAAAAATTAGAAGGTGAAATTGTTGGTCTTAGAAAAGAAATTGAGAAAACAAAAACTATTAATCTCAAGTTTGTCAAAGGATCTGAAACTTTGGATGAGATTATCAGTGTGCAGCGGTCTCCACTAAATAAGACAGGTTTGGGCTATAATGGAGAAACTTCTCAAGCATCCACTTCAAAAAGTTATCTTGATGCAGCAAGAAGAAATGAGCAAGAGCACAAGGAAGATCATCAGGTAAAGCAGGGACAAATGTCAAGCAGAAACTATCAGGGGCAATCCAGCTTAAGGGTGAACAAAAGCCACAACCAGCCACAGGTAAAATCTTCTCAATTTGGTTCAAGAATAGATGAAAATAGAAATTACAATCAGTTGGCTGGTAGATCCAATAATCGCAGAAGCTTCTTCAATGGACAATGCTTTTCTTGCCATAACTTTGGTCACAAAGCAGCTCAATGTGTTGCGTATAAAACAATCATGACTAGGGAAGCTCAAAAACAAAGAAGTATGACAGGGATTACAAAAAGGACCTATAACAACTTTTCAGCTCTTGAAAATGAAGTTGAATGTTCTATTTGCAATAATTTTGGACATAAAGACTTTGAATGCAGAAGCAGGTTTCCGGAAAGAAAGGTACAAGAGCAGAAAAAGGAACAAGCCTCAGGCGCCAAAACATGGAGAATAAAGGAACCTCAAACAGAAAGATGTGGGATAGCATTTTATGCAGAAGGACAAGAAAATCTATGGTACATTGACAGTGGATGTTCGAAGCATATGACAGGTGATAAAGAAAAACTTGAGTCTTATTCTAATTTAGAAAAGGGAAAGAAAGTCTCTTTTGGAAATGATACTCCTGCAACTATAAAAGGAAAAGGTATTGCTCCTTTAAAAGAAGATGTTAAGGCTGGAAATGTTTTGTTTGTTGATGGATTGAAGCATAATCTACTAAGTGTCAGCCAGATGTGTGATCAAAGAACCGAGGTTATATTCAGATCAAATGGATGCCTTGTTCGTGATCTTGATACAGGTAAAACAGTTCTCAAAGGAAAGAGAACTCCAAATAATCTATACATATTTGATGAAGGACAACAACAATGCTATCTAAGCAAGAATGAAGAGCACTGGTTATGGCATCGAAGGTTGGGACATCTAAGCTTCTCACAAATAAGGAAAGCTTGCAAATATCAGGCAGTTCGCGATCTTCCAGATATCAAAAGTCCTGACAACACCATATGCAGATCATGTCAGTTTGGAAAACAAACCAGAACTAACTTTCCAGAGAAAGAAGGATCAGCCAGCATGCCTCTTGAGCTAGTACATACAGATGTATGTGGACCATTCAGAAAAAGAACACCTAGAGGAGAGGAATACTTGATATTATTTATTGACGATTTCTCCAGGTTTGTTTGGTTAGGTCTTATGAAGCACAAAGATGAAGCATTCGAAAAATTCAAAACCTTCAAAGCCTTGGCTGAAAATGAATCAGGTCACAAAATTAAGTGCCTCAGATCTGACAGAGGTGGGGAATTTACTTCAAATGAATTTTTCGATTTCTGTGATGAACATGGGATAAGGAGAGAATTCTCTACAGCTAGAACGCCTCAGCAAAATGGAGTTGTTGAAAGAATGAACAGAACAATCCAACAAATGGCTCGTGCTATGCTTGATGAATCAGGAACCCCCGCAACCTTCTGGGGTGAGGCTGCACATACTGCGGTTATTATTCTCAACAAGACAAATGTCCGGGTGAACAGCACTCAAACCCCTCATGAGCTCTGGAGTGGTAAAACTCCTTCGGTAAAGCACTTCAAAATATTTGGGAGCAAATGCTATATCAAGAATACTGAGGAGCAGCTTGGCAAACTTGATCCTAGAGCAGATGAAGGCATTCTTCTTGGCTATTCTCCACATAGCAAAGCATACAAATGCTACAATAAAAGACTTGGCAGAATTGTTGACAGCATTGATGTAGTGGTTGATGAAAAGGGATATATTCCTAGGCAAATACATCGTGAAGACATCGAAGAAGATGAGAGCTACCCTCAAAGACAGAATGATGAAGAAGAAGAACCTCAAGAAGAATCTCAAGAAGAACCTCACGAAGAAGCAGAAGAACGGACAAGAATAGAAGAAAAGACTCCATCCAGATATGTTCAGAAGAACCATCCAGAATCTCAGATCATGGGACAAAAAGAAGCAGGTATACAAACTAGAAGAACAGTTGCAGAAGCTTCAAGCTATTTGGCATTACTTTCCTCCACCGAACCACAAAATGTGAAAGAGGCATGCAAAGATGAATGTTGGGTGAAAGCAATGGATGAAGAACTTGAGCAAATCGAAAAGAACAACACTTGGGAGCTGGTTCCTAGACCAAAAGATAAGAATGTTATTGGAACAAAATGGGTCTTCAAAAATAAATTGAATGAAAATGGAGAAGTAATTAGAAACAAAGCCAGACTCGTCTGTAAAGGGTATGCGCAGCAAGAAGGAATAGACTTTGAAGAAACTTTTGCTCCTGTTGCAAGACTTGAGGCCATCCGAATGTTCCTTGCTCTCTCAAGTTTTCAGAACTTCAAAGTATTTCAAATGGATGTGAAATCAGCCTTTTTGAATGGAGACTTGGAAGAAGAAGTGTACATTGAACAACCAGATGGGTTCATTCTTGGAAATGATCCAAATCTTGTATGCCGATTGAAAAAGGCTCTCTATGGTCTCAAACAAGCTCCAAGGGCTTGGTACTACCGGTTGGACAAATATCTTCATCAACAAGGTTTCTTAAAAGGTTCAGCAGATAGCAATCTGTATATAAAAGTTGAAAATGACAAATTGCTAATACTTGTTGTGTATGTAGATGACATTATTTTTGGCAGCAATGAAGAAGCTATGAGTCAAAGCTTTGCCTCAGTCATGCAGAAAGAATTTGAAATGTCCTTGCTAGGAGAACTGACATATTTCCTTGGTTTGCAAATCCAACAGAAGGAAGGAGGAATCTTTTTATCTCAAACCAAGTATCTCAAGCAGATTTTGAAGAAATATGGCATGGAAGATGCAAAACCAGTATGTACACCCATGGTCACAGGATGTAGTCTCAGTGCAAATGATGAATCTGCAGCAGTACATCAACCAACCTACAGATCTATGATTGGAAGTTTACTATATTTGACAGGTACCCGACCAGACATCATGCATGCAGTTGGAATAGTTGGAAGATTTCAGGCAAATCCGAAGGAGACTCATCTTCAAGCAGTGAAGAGAATTTTCAAATATCTTCAAGGGACTCAAAATTATGGCTTATGGTATCCTAGAGATACAGATCTTACTCTTCATGCCTATACAGATGCAGATTGGGCCGGAAGCGTGGATGACAGGAAAAGCACAAGTGGTGGTGCGTTCTTTATGGGTCCCAGACTGGTCTCTTGGTTCAGCAAGAAACAGAGTTCAATTGCCTTGTCTACAGCTGAAGCAGAATATGTTGCTGCTGCATCTTGTTGCACCCAACTCCTTTGGATGATGCAGAATTTGCAGGATTATCAAATCACTTGTACTCCTCCAATCCCTATCTTATGTGACAACACAAGTGCAATCAGCATCTCAAAGAATCCGGTTATGCATTCAAAAACCAAGCACATACCAATCAAGTACCATTTTCTCCGGGAACAAGTACTTGAACAGAAGGTCAAGTTGGAGTATGTTCCTTCTAAGGAACAAGTTGCTGATATTTTCACCAAACCGTTGCCCAGGGACACTTTTGAATACCTCAGGCAAAAGCTGGGGGTTGTTGATGCATCATCTTACTGTTGATCATCTTCCTATTGGTGGTATAGGCTCAGGGGGAGCACATAATGCATTGTTGGCATTATGGAGAAGGAGATCTTGGAAATAGCTGCAATATGTCTCTATCTCCTTCATGATGGATTTCTGGTTACAGATCTGGAGATGCATGAGCATAGGGGGAGCATACCCTTTGCTCTTGATGTCAAAGGGGGAGAATGAAGCTGAAGATTATGTGGTTGCCATCAAGTCCAAAGGGGGAGATTGTTGGCATTATGATTCAGGTGTTGTCCTTGATGGCAAACCCATTCAGGTGATAAATCAAGAAGGACGCAGGAAATATGTTCAGCAAGTGCGTCCCCGCAGGTATACCATACAGAACCCGCGTCCAGGGACGCCGGCCAGCCGTTCAGGAGGTGCGTCCGCCCAGTGCACACATTTCAAGGCAGAGAAAAGCACGTGGGGGTTTCTTGCGTGGTATCTAGCCGACGGTTTTGTGTTTCTATGGTGTCGGCTCGTGGTATTGTTCCATGTTTTGGGGAGAAGCTTGCCTATATAAAGGAAAGGAGTTCATTTGGATTAGGTATCATCTTGGTTGAATATCTTTTGGTGAGATCTAGTCCAGATCTATGAAGGCGAATCTTCTAATGGACTGTGATCTCTATGGCGCATGATCAGATCTGTGGATCTGAGTGTTTGGGTTGGTTCTGAAGTCCTCATATCTTTTATATCTGAAGGGACGCAGGTTCAGTGAAGGGAAAGTGCGCCGGGACGCAGTACAGTAAAGGCTCAGGTGCGTCTCTGAGGCAAAGGACGCGGCGCGACTGTGTTATTGGGTGCGTCTCTGAAGCAAAAGACGCGGCGCGATAGTGTTTCTGAGTGCGCCGGTCGCAGAAAAGCATAGAGGAACAGTGCGTCGGCACGCAGAACAGTGGAAGGTAGACTGCGTCTAGTCGCAGGTCACAGAAAGAAAATATGCGTCCCTGTCTTAAGATGATCTGTTGACTGTATATTTCTGTTCATAAGGTGTTCTGGGTTATTTCTGTAATTACTGATCTGATATCTGTAGTGGACTGTATCTGTTGTATACTTGTTGATCATTTGATTCTTCATGAAAAGAAGTAGGGGGTTGTAGCTCCCTTCCAGGAGAGACTGGAAAACGAGAGAGAGTTGTAGCTCTCTGCAGGTTGCAGCCTGCGTGCTGGTAAAGGACTGCACCAGTACAAAATCATTGTAAAAAGAATTTCTTGAAAGAAGATAGAGACATATTGCAGCAGGTGGTTTTCTCCCGCATTGGGTTTCCACCTTACATCTTGTGTTCTTTGGTGTGACTGTCTATTTTCTTTATTCATGCTCATTATTTTATGGTACTGATATGCAAGAATAATTCAAAAGATCAAATAAGGAAGATTTGGTAAATTGCTTGATAATACTGATTCACCCCCCCTCTCAGTATTATTTCCAACAGAGCAGACATTGGAAGGGGAACCACACGCACACACTCCATGTGTCTACATGCAACTTTATCGCTTTCTTGTTTTATTTCTTTTGTTTTTACTTTTTGATAACTTTACTGATTTTTACTGCTTTCTTGTTTTATTTCTTTTTATATTTATTTAGAGCTTTAGTATTGTTATTTATTATTTATTTACTATTACTATTTTTTATTTATTGTTTATTATTTATTTTCTTGTATTTTAATATTATATATTGTTATTATTATTATTATTATTAAGGGACATTACACAATAAACTGTAAACTGGGGAATCAGATCGATCTATTTTATCAACTTCCCTGACTATGATAGGGAGCTATGTGAGAACATCAAATTGAATCATGTCACAAGTTCAAAACACGGGGAGAAAGATTGAAGCAGTTTGAGCTAGTAGTTCGATTTGTAATCACATCCATCCAAGATACGAGGTAGTTGAGAGTAAACGCTTCCTGGGTTTGTTGTGCATTACCGCCTTATTTTCCTAAAAAGAAAAAAAGAAAAAACGTTAAATGAGTGTCCAACAGATATACATGCGTATGGTCGATTTGAAATCACATTTTTGTTTAGACTTGGTTTGGAGATAAATACACCATATTGCTGAGGGCTATTGATAAAGCCGTCATGTTCCAGACACACCTTTATGTGCTTTCCAAAAGCTTTAAACCAGAACTTCTGCTTCGAAACAAACCTTTTCTATGTAGAGACAAGTTGACCAACCTTTATAAACTCCCCGGTGTTTGTGAAATTTTTAACTTTTTCTATTTTTTTAATCTCCTGTGCTTGTGAAATTTTTAACTTTTTCTATTTTTTTAACTTCCTGGTGCTTGTGAAATTTTTAACTTTTTCTATTTTTTTAACTCCCCGGTGCTTGTGAAATTTTTAACTTTTTCTTTTTTTTCTAACCTCTAAAATGTTATTAAAGAAAATTAATAGTGCATAGTTTCTATTCTATAAAAGGTTGATATTTGATTTCTATAACTACAGATAAACAAGTCTCGCATGTTATTAGTTTTTCTATTTTTCTTTATAAGGTGCCCATAAATCCTTCCACCTGCCCAAGCACCATTGAATGGTTAAGGCACAGATAATAATGAGGCTTAAATGTTATTAGTTTTTCTATTTTTCTTTATAAGGTGCCCATAAATCCTTCCACCTGCCCAAGCACCATTGAATGGTTAAGGCACAGATAATAATGAGGCTTATAAAATTTTAAGAATCGTACCTATTGATTACAACTATATTGTCCTTGTATGAGTCAATGAGACATTGAACTTTTACGGAATTCATGGAACATAAGTGTAAACTATGCAACATATTGATAATTTTAACAATTTTTCTATTTATAAAGAATTCCTAGTCATAAAAAGTCAACTGTGAGGTTGTTATTCTAACATTTTCCTTATCATATTAAGTTAAAAATTATTATTTCTTTTGTCACATTATATTTTAACATATTTTTAATTAAATATTAACTTATTTTTAATTAAATATTGAAAATGAAAAATTACGTTTAAAAAGATTATTATAATAAATTTTAAATATTAATTTCAACTTTTTGGATATTAAAAGGAGGATAAATTTTTATACACAAAGTTTTTAATTTTTTTTTTTTTTATCACATGAAATTTTGTTTTTATTTTAACACTATTTGTATTCTTCTTAATGCTGGTCCGGATTTTATGGTTGAAAACATACTCAAAAATCGAAAATTTCGATACATTTCAAATGGATCCCTCTTTATTCTACACACCACGTCGAGATTTTCGTTGACTTGTTAGATTCATAACTAAATTTCGTTGACTTGGTAACTTCTAACTAAATATGGATTATCATGTTGAATTTCTTTTGAGACCATAAAAAGGGAAATTGATTTCACCATCGACCTTAAACCAGGCACTGAGCCTATTGCAAAGGCACCCTATCGTATGTCGGCTCCAGAGCTAAAGGAATTGTAGATCCAATTAAAGGAACTGTTGGACTTAGGGTTCATACGACCTAGCATATCTCCATGGGGAGCCCCTGTGATTTTCGTTAAGAAGAAGGATGGGTCTTGACGACTGTGCATTGACTACCGCCAGTTTTAATTATCCTTATTAGACTTTTATTTGAAGACTCTGCTAAACCATTGCCTTGAGGGTAATATGAGGTGGAATGAACCAGTTTAATGCCCATTGAATCACACATATCCACCAATTCTTTTGCCCTGAAAGCTACTGCATTATCTGTGATTATTTTATGTGGACAACCAAATTTGGTGAAGATATTCTCTGTCAAAAACTTCATGACCACATGGTGATCAGCTTTTCTGGTAGGGATTGCTTCAATCCACTTGGTAAAAGAATCTGTGGCTACTAATATCCATCTGTGCTAGCCATTGGAATGTGGATTGATGTCTCCAATGAAATCTTGCCCTACTGCTGAAAAGGGCCTTTTGCATGTATTGGTTTTAAGGGCAGGGACTTCAACTGTTGTCTCCCTTCAAATCTTTGGCACCTGTCACAAGATTTAACAAATGAAAATACATCAGAAAATAAGGTGGGCCAATAGTACCCAGCTCTGAGGATTTTATGAGCTGTAGTCTTCCAATAATGGTGCCCTCCACACATGATGGAATGTAACTACTGCATAGCCTCCATTGATTGTTCTTTATCCAGACACCTTAGCAGGATTCCAGAAGGATCCCTCCAGTAGAGCAGATTTTCATGGATACAATATTTTGCTGCCCTAAGTTTAACAGTTCTAACTTGACTTTGAGTAAGGCCTAGAGGGATTTTTAGCTTCATTAAGAATTTAACTATTGCAGAATACCAATCACAAGAAGCTAGATTTTCTGCCACTGACTGCTTTTTCTCTGGGTTAGCTGCTTCCTCTTCTTTTGTTTGACCATTTTCTGAAATTGAGCCGGCATGAGGTTTATGTCCAATGTTCTGCAATTTTCTTCAGCTAATAGTTTGGCAAGACCCTGACCTCTGACAAGCTTAGTGGGCTTTAGTTCTATATTAAATTCGATCAACTTTGCAATCCATTTAGCCCTTCTTCCATCGGCATTAGGATGTGCTAAGACATCTTTTATTGAAGCAGAAGGCACATATGCAATTATCTTGGAATGCAGAATATAAACTCTGAAAGATTTCAAAGACTTGATAAGAGCATACGCTTGTTTCTCAATGATATCATACCTCAGCTCAGCATCCCTTAAGGTTTTGTTGAAAAATGCCACCAAATGCTCTGAACCTTCTTCATTTGCTTGCAATAAAACTGCTTCCAGGGTATCTTCAGAGGCAAATGAAAATATGTGGAACTCCTTGTTGTAATCTGGACTTATTAAAGTGGGAGCTTCCATAATAGCCTTCTTAATGGACTCAAAGGATTTTCTTTTCGAATTAGTCCATTTAATCTCTGACCCTTTTTTCAACATGGAGGTAATGTGCTTTACCAGCTCTGCAAAATTTGGTATAAACCTTCTCACAAAATTAATCTTGCCCAGAAAGGACTGGATGTCCTTCTTTGATCTCGGGACAGATAGGGTCTGTATTGCTTTTATTCTTTTTGGGTCAATTCAGACACCTACAGCAGAAACAACATGTCCTAACAACTTGCCTTCTTCTAAAGCAAATTATGATTTTTTAGGATTGACTGAAATCCCAAACCTTCTGCACTTCAGGAACAATTTTTTCAAATGATGCAAATGGTTTTGATGGTTGCTGGAATATACTGTTATGTCATCAAGGTAGATAAGGACAAATTTATCCTTCTCTCCCACAAATGCTATATCCATATCTCTATGAAAGGTAGCTCCAGCATTCATCAACTCAAAAGGCATTTTGGAATACATAAAAGTGCCCCAAGGAGTGGTGAATGTAGTCTTCTCTTGGTCATCTGGATGTACAACAATCTGGTTATAGCCTAAAAATCCATCTAGGAAAGACACTACCTTGGCTCCTGAGACCTTCTATAGCAAATTCTCCATCTTTGGCAGAGGATAATTGTCTTTTTTAGAGCACTTGTTCAAGTTTCTGAAATCAACATAGAGTCTGATTTCTCCACTTTTCTTCCTCACCATGACCAAATTGGCTACCCATTTTGAATATCTGAGAGGGACTATGATTTTGGCAGCCAATAGCTTTTTTATTTCTTTTTCAATCAAAGGAAGGAGCAAAGGATTTATTGGTCTCAACTTCTGCTTGAAAGGGATGGTGTCTTTCTCTAAAGGGATTTTATGCTAGATAATATTTTTGTCATATGTTTTCAGGTCACTATATTTCCAGGCAAAAACATCAGCAAATTGCTTCATTAAATTGCAGTATTCGGCACTTTAGGTAGCAGACAGGCGAGTAGACAGATTTATATATCTTGGCTGACCTGGACTACCTATATCATGCTTATAGACTACAGATTGATCTTCTTTTTGGGTAGCCTTGTAAGGCACATCATTCTGGTCAAACAGTCTTTCTAGAGGAATTAAACCCTTAGGTATATAATTGCTGGGAAGTTGGACAATACTATCTTTGCCAATTTTGTCTCTAAGCTGGGATTGAGGGCTTTCTTCCAAAGCTTCATTTTCTTGGTCAATTTGCATTTCAGAGAATTCACCAATGACTTGCAAGAACCTATTCAATTCATCATCATCATCAAAAACTTTCCAATGGTGGACATTATCAGGCAAGGATGGCCTATACTTCATTTGGACTTCATAAACTAGTCTGGGAGGCATGGGAGGGATAAACATGCTAGCAGACATAGCAAGGGAATCAACAAGCTAATTTTTGGCTCTAGGGATATATGAAATATAGAAATCATCAAAAGAATCTTTGAGTCTCCATACCTCATCTCTGTATGCTTTCAGCCTTGGGTGCTTTGCTTGAAATGTTTTGTTTACTTGCTAAATGATCAAATCAACATCTCCAAACACCTTTAGGTTCCTAATTCCTCTGTCTTTTGCTGCGTTAAGGCCCAATATCAGAGCTTCATACTCTGCTATATTGTTGGTGACTTGAAAAGCCAGCTTAAAAGACAGATGTGTGCTTTCTTGCTCTGGAGATACCAGCACCACCCCTACTCCTGCAGTCTCCCTGGAACATGCTCCATCAAAGAACATCTCCCAAACCTGACTTCCTTGCTCTTCCTTGGCCTGAACTATTGGTTTCTTAAGCTGCATTGAGGCCTTATGAGATTCTTCCATTTGGAGAATACATGCTCCAAAATCAGTGTCTACATCATAAATGGGATGATTGGACAAATTCTTTTCGTCATTGATGATGTATGCCAACTGTGCTTCTCTGTACGATCTCCTTCTTTCTCCTCCAAAAATTGGGACAAAGGCATAAGATAGATCATTCTGTAATGTCCCACCTAGTCTCTTAATCCATCCTCTAGACAGCAACATGCCAAACTTAGGAGGGACATCTTCTACCACAATATCCATCATCATATTCTTCATGGGAAGCTGAGTTAGGGTAATGGCTAGATCTTTAAGCAACCCCAGGCATTTCACCTTTCTTGAATCAAATGAGAATAAATCATGATATGGTCTGGTGATGTCAAGGCCTAACTCTTCCATGACAGCTTTAGGCATCAAATTGTGGGTAGCCCCGGTGTCTAGTAGGAAATTGTGGAGGATTTTGTCATGAATGGTCAAGGAGACATAAAATGATGGAGAATTATTATCAGCAGGTTCGATCATGGGGCTAAGCACAACTGCAGGCTTGTCATCTTGCAAATTGACAGAGTTAGTGGAGGTTTGTGTGGTTTCCAGCTCAAGAGCTTCAAGGATAGGCTTTCTAAACACTTCACTCTTTACCAACTCTACCAGAGGCACATATATTTTTAACTTCTGGACTTCTGACTCAAAGCTGAAAGAGGAAGGTAACTTATCAGAACCTCTTACCTCTTGAACTGGTGTTTTGAGGATGACTGGATCAGCTGTTGGTCTTCTCTGTCTGATATTCTGTGACTCTATTTGGACAACAGCTCTTTGGGTAGGATTCTCCTTGGCATTTTTTGCATTTGACCTCAGATTATATCTTTGCTACTCTTCAGCTTGTAGGACAGCCTCTCTGTCCCACCTTTGACTGTCTTGTTCCTATAGCAAAGATTCTTCGTATGCAACCAATGTCAAAAAGGCAGCACTGCCTTTATCTTCCATACAATGAATTTCATCCTCATCTTCAATCTGCTCCTCCTCCATGACCACATTTTGAAAAGGAGCTTTAACCTTCTGATCTTCATTAGCTTCTTTACCCCTCTGAATTATTTGTAACTGTTCATTTTCTCTTCTGAATGGATTTGGATTTCTTGGAGCAAATGTATTTGGGAGCTTTGTCTTTCCTGAGTTCTGTTCAACCTTCAGCTTAGCTATCTCAGCAGCCAATGACTCTATCATTCTAGTCATTTTATCTAATTTAGGCTCTGAAGATGAAGCAAAGGAAGAAGAAGCCTCACTTCTTTGCCTTCTTCTATCAGCATGACTCCTGAGCTTTTCTGCAGCCATAATATTAGACTCTACTTCTAGTGCTGCATCCTACATGTCAGCCAGAGTAGCACATCTTCTTTCTCTCAACAACAAACAGAAATCAGAGTCAAAGGCACTGGCATAGGCAAGTTTGGAAAAAGTGGGGGGCTTTACTTCAGCTGGTATCTTACTATACATACGATTGAATCTTTTATTAAAATCAGGCAGTGATTCCCCCTTCTCCCTCTTCAGGTTGCCAAACTCAGTATGGTAATACAACAAGTCCTTTTTATCTCCCTAGTGCTTCAAAAATGCTTCATCTAAGGCTTCAATATCAGCAATAGATCCAAAGGGAAATTCTCTGAACCACTTTCTGGCCTCTCCATCAAGGTTCTGGACAAAAACTCTCATCCACACATCATTTTCACTAATGTCTAAGTTATCAGCATAACTATAGAAAGACTCAAGGTGTTCTTCAGCTGTTACTCCCTCTGTACCAGTAAACTTAGGAATATATTTTTGACACTCTCCTGCGGGCATGACATTCAAAGGAACAGGCAAGACCAGGGGTCCATACCTAGCAGCTATAATTCTTTCCATCTTCGTGGGAGCTTGCTGGCCTACCATGACTGGGATATGTGGAAGGACACTGGCAGATTGAATGGTAGGAGCTAAGGAAATAGATGAAAGAAATGAAGGGAATTGATGGACTGAATGGGAGGCTTTCTTTGGACTACGATCCAAAGGGGAACTGACTGAGAAAGGAGCTTTATTAATCTCTGAAGGAATTTCTTTACTAACAAAGCTAGGCTCTAAATCTTCAAACTGTATATCCTCAGCTATAACCTTATCTTTCAGAGATGCATAAGATTTCTTAGGCTTACCTGATCCTGATGCTCCTTTTTGTGATGTTTTCTTCGGTTTAACAATCTTCTCAGGGTCAGGCACTAGGCCAACTGGTGATTTCTGCAGATTTCTTTGAGTGTGCCTCACAAACTGGGCCAGGACTGTAATGTGGAGATGCCAAAGGTTGGTCTTCCTCCAGTGGAGTCACCAGATAGATGATTACAACCAGAAATGTGCCCAGACTTTGTCTATCATCAAAATCTGGAACTGTGTCATCTCCCAGGGAAGCTGAACTTCAATCTCCTCTCCCCGGCAACGGCGCCAATTAATGTTATCACCCCAAGAAACTCTCCTAGGTTGTATCTCAGAGATGCTCGGGAACACTACAAACTCAACAAAATGTTGGAAATGGATGAGTGGAAGGAATGATGCTTGTCCAATCCAGATAACCACTTCTACTATGCTTAACTCCAGACATGGGTGAACACCCCAAGAATACAAGGCTTTAGACCACCAATTAATCATAGTTTTAGGATTAGGTGTACATGGAGAATACTGACCACACCAGCAGATGCACAAGACCATGTGATGGCCGGCTGCAACCAGTAAAGAGGTCTGCAAATCTATTTCCTAATGCACAGACAGGATGATAGCTCTCTGCCACTAAGTAAACAGAAACCTGCATAAAAAATTCAATGATACATACTAGACTTCAACACAGAGGTGGTATGACAGCCCCTCTAATGCTAAATATCAAGAGCACATGAATCAATGCATAACAGGCATAGCCTAGAATAGAGCAGAAATGGAAAGTGAGTAATTAACAACAAAAGAAGCTTGTATTAGCTGAAAATGAAGACCAGACGCTACAAGTATCAAAGTAGTTACAGTCTCCAGAAGTTGAACCTTACATCACAACAACAACCATCAACCCTAATTACATCCGTGTTCTGGGTATATATAGAGTTTGTTTACAAAGATATTTTGCTATTCTATGCATGGAGGGGTCATAATGGACCACCAACCACCTTAACTCTCTGATGGCGTCTCCGCTACAATCTGCTTGCTTCAATGAATTAATTTGACATTCTCTGGTGCTCTGTTGTACTCCTCGAGTAGGTGGAGTGTAATATGGAAGAAGTTCCATAACTAGTAAATGTTGTGAACTACTCGAGGCTGGTCCTTTCCTTCTCGGCCATTCTACTTCTTAAATGCAGTTATTGGAGATGAAATGCACCGGGTACGGGCGAATCAGCTACCTTCGTCCTTCGGATGCATGGCATAGGTCAAGGATGCGAAGACTGCATGGCGTACGCATGAGCAGGCCGGGGGAATAGGTATCAGTCGTTGGATCAATTGGATAGATGGCAGAGATCCCTTAGTGGAGGGAAATGGGCGGAAGCGGGAACAGACAAGCGTGAATCGTCGGATGCGCAGATGGACGGCAGATACAACACGACAGGGGCTATCGGGAAGGTGAGGTGGAAGATGATCGTAGGCCGTTGGATCTCAAATGGGCAAATCCAACAGTCGTGGGGCGCGGAAGATACATAAAGTTTATCGGGTGGGGACTACGGTTTTGGTGGTAAGCGGTATTGCCCGCACTGCTTTTTAGAGGTGGGTGGTAAACGTACAAAGGCCAGCGATGCGAGTTATCGGGTGACGCGTGGTAGATGGGACAGGGCAGAAACCGCTTTGATCGCGCGGTTAGTTTGCGGGCGCGGGGGATGCGATCGCCGTTGGATCGCGTGGTAGATGATCGGACGACGGGGGTTAAATTGCACGTTTTTTCATCGGATGTGATGAGAAAAGGCTGGTGAAAGCGTGTAGTTACATGAAGACGGTTATATGAGGATATCGACTTTGCGCTTAGGCTTAAGGGCAACAGGCTTTTCTACATAGTTTTTAACAATCAAGCCTGAGAACAGGAGGTAAGAGGAGAGTGAGTGAAGTAAAAGGGGAGGTGAAATGACCAATTATAGGCCTTCTTTGAGTAGAACCAAGGACCGAGCTTATTTCTGTTCTTCGAACATCAACAAACTTGTAGTAGAGCTAACAGGACCAGTGAACTTTGCAGCTTAGACGACGGTTAATGGACTAGGTTAAGGTCCAGTGGGACAATTATAGTCCAATTCAACTACTTGGGAGGACGCTGAAGAGATGTGTCATCGTTTTCCTTACCTATTCCAAGGACTTCGAGACGAAGTCTATTATTAAGAAGGGGAGTATGTACTACCCCGCTCTAGTTGACTGACAGTGATATGCCATTAACATTTATTTAGCCCTAAGGCCCACACATTATTCTTTGAGGACCTCAGGTTGAGGATCCAGGCACATGACTCTATTATTAGTGGTTGAGATATTAGTGGTTGTGATGTTTATGTATGTTCTCAATTGATAAAATTAATGGTTATGCATGTTCTCTATTGATATTATGATGATTGTAACATAAATGGTTATGTTTGTTCTATATTGAATTTATGAGGATGATGGAAGTAAAATATATGTATGTTTCAATTGATGTTATGATGATGATAGCCATGATGGATGTGTCCCCTATGTTACCTACTTGCATTAGTTTTGGTTCACGATGAATAATGATACGAATGACTAGGTGATGTTGATGATGTTATTATGACAATGACTAACAACGAGAAACCTTGTTACTGATGATTATTGAGTATGGCAGGAAACCACCAGAGGCACTCGCATATGACGATTTGATGACACTTGGTTTGATGAAAATTTATATTGTGTCTTTGAAATTCTAGGTCAATTTTGAAACCTACTATATATGTTTATCTATATTCTGATGATATATTAGTGGTTGCAGGCACAGATTAGTTGCTTGGACGAATGACTCACATATGGGTGATGGGGTTGTACAATAGGATGGAACTGCATGAGAGGGGTGGGACAATGTCCCTGATCGCACCCACTAGCACTCCCGTTGTGACTTGGGTTGGAAAGGTTGAAACACTTTCACCTTGAAGATCACAATGTCATGAGGCAAGGTCCCAAAGTTGGGTTGCTCAAGAGGATTTTATTGGGAGCGCGCATCAAGGCGGATTTCTTGATCCCCGACACCATTAGTCTCACTATAGTAGGCAACATAAGAGATGATGGTGGTCTCTATCATTGCACTTATACTTTCCCCTTGTAGCCAGTGAATGCTTGAAGGGCAAGTGGCGTGGAACCCTTGGAACTTCAAGGGAATTTCTTGAAGGGCACGACCAACTTGGCACCCTTGGCATCACAAATAAACTGTTAGGCGTGACACCCTTGGAACTTCAAGGGAAGTTCTTGAAGGGCACGACCAAACTTGGCACCCTTGGAATCATTAAAAATAAATAAATAAATAAATATAATCAAGATATGAAAACCAGGTAAATTCACATCAAGGGTAAATTATGTTAGAAACCGAGGTAATTAAATCAAGAATAAAACTTGGGTTAAGAGGATCATAGGAAGAAATAAAATATTTTACCTTAAAAACTCTACCCTTCCCATGTTGGAAAATATTAGGTAGATAATGTAATTTAATTAGGTAAAAAGGGGAAAGAGGGACATAAATGTAAGGATAAATATTAATCCTAAAATAGTTAAACCTAATTAAGAGAAGAGGATGGTGAATTAAAATAAGATTAATAAATTAAATTTTAGAGAAATTTAGAGAACCTCCATGTGGCAACAACCAACATAAGAATATCCATCTAAGAGATAACTTGAGTTAAATTAGGGAGTAGATAGGGGATCAAATCTTGACTTATCAATTGAATTTAGTAATGAACACAAATTAAGGAGTAAAAAGGGGGATCAAGAGACAACTAGGAGAATAAATAGGAATCTTGTTGAGGTGAGGAAAAATATTAGTTTTAAATTAAAATTTAAGTAAATAATTTTGGAGACCCTTGATGAGAGAGTGACACATGGGTGGGTGAATAATCAAACTATTGAATTATCAAAAATAATTAATTATGCATGAAATGCCAAGTGTCACCTATGAGGACTCCTATAAAAGAAGGGGCAGGCCATGGGAGAAGGGACTTTTTCTTTACCCTATTGTTGGATGGATGAGACTATGTCAGAGTAGTGACTACGAGCTATAGTGAGTTTGGTGAGGTAGAGGACTTTAGAGAGGGGACTCTTGAGCCAAAGAGTGCTCTCCTCTACTAGCTAATACATTCCAACATTGTACAATCCCATTGCAGCTCGGAGGTCCGCGGGGAAGGAGAGTACCCAAGGAGTAGGCTGGGAGGTCAACCGGTGGGTCAATGCATTTAGATTAAGCATGTTGACATTCACACTTGGAGGCGACCGACAACAAAGGAAGATAATTAGCGGCAAGTCAAGTTTGAATCTCGTCTCCTGGTGAATGATACCTATGTTGTTATAGTATTCTTTTGTATGACTTCATTATGGTTTAGTTAATAACATGTAAATTAGATGATATATTCAATGAAGTGAAATTCACGAAAGTTTTATATAATGCTTAATAATTTTTGAATTCGCAATGTTATTTTCTTATGGTTGTATTTTTAGTATTTTAATAATTTTTTTTTTTAGGGTTGGTCCCTACAGTCGAATCTTCACTTATGGATCCGAAGAATTAAGGTGAAGGAGAAGGAATTACGACTTGATAGAGAACTTGTTGTGTAGACAAGGGAGTACAACAAATTACATATAATGTTCATGCTTTTGGAGGACCAAAATCTCCTTAGTGGGGAGGAATGATCTAAGTGGCTCCAAAAACACAAAGATCCAAGAGGGCTCAGGATAATCTCAAAAATAAAAGTTATTGGATTGCAATGAATCCAGAGTTAGATTGAAGAGCTCATCAATAGATTTCCGACAACGCAAACGAAGCCTCAATCTAAGTCTGTATGATCAACTTATTGCAGTTTAAAGTTTGACAAGATAGGGAAAAAGAAGGGCTCACAGTGTGCTACATAGCACCCCAGTTAGCAGGTGAAACCCACAGGGTACATGGCAACTCATCAACCATTGACACATGGCACTCCATCATTGACTCTTGCCCTTGCAAGAAAGACAAGAAACAATAATATTAAATCTCATAAAAAAAAATAATTATTTTAATAACCATACATTAAAATCGTATAAAACAAATCATTTTAAAAATATTTATGGTTATTAAATAAAATATAAAAACAAAATATGTTTATTAAATAAACATATAAAAACAACATCATATATTGAATATATGGTTACATTCAAGAAAAAAAAGACCAACGAATAATGCTGAAATACTTTTGTACATGGTTGTTATAACCATATAATATATGGTTATGTTCAAAACTTTCGATGGGTTAACATATTCCAGAATCCACCGTTTACAATGTAAATTAAATGAAATTATTATCGACGGTTTCAAAAGACGGTTACACATATGGTGACATATAAAACAAACAAATCAACTATGTTAAATGGTGGTTCGGTGCAACAAACTTCTATGGAGGAGGCCCACAGGTTTGACCGTGGCACCTTTCCCTAAAAGGGTCTTCACCTAGTGTGCGCTAACCAACAAAGCAATGAATTTGGATAACTCTTTGACAAAAATTTATATAAACTCACATGTATATCATTCAAATAGAGGAGAGAGCGAACGAAACTCAACGCTGACACATAAATCGAGGTGGAACTCTGACACAAGGGAATTTGAACTGGGAGACTGATTTTTTACAGAGGCAAAAGTATATTAACTTTATACTCAATTTTCTCAGTTTTCCGCAAGGAATGTGATGGTGTAATTAGTTTCCTCGTCCAAGTAGTAGATCTTCAGTGAACTTGCAGAGAGGAATCATGAGGAATCTAAAAGATTCCCTTGGGGCCAAATTTTCATAGTGACAGAATTATGCCAACTTTATACTAAACGAACTGGAATTTCACCAGGTGTCTGATGAGATGATCAATTTTTTGATATGAGCAGCAAAATTTTAGTCAACTTGTAGAGATGAATCTTTGTGGAATAATGAGGTATCTAAAAAATTCCCTAAGGGCCAAATTTTGATAGTTTCGAAATTAGGCCAACTTTATACTCATTTTACTCATTTTTTCACAAGGAGCGTAGTGGTGAAGTCATATTTTTCACATGAGCAACATAATTCCAGTCAGCAAACAAGAAGGAATCTTTGGAGAATCTTTGAGATTCCTTAGGGTTCATATTTTGACGGTGTCAGAAAGTGGTCAAGTTTACATCCACTTGACATGATTTCACACCACGAATTCAATAGTGCAATCCATTTCTTCAGTAGAAATGTGCATTTTCAAGCCATCCTTGGAAGTGGAGGTATATGATGCAATGATAACATGTCTTTCTTTTGATTTTCTGAGATGATGATTTTGATCTTGAGATCCTTATTTACCATTCTGTTGGAGGATACATGTATGTCACTTAATGTGAGAATTTAATATCTTGTCATGTTGAAGGCAGACCCATATGAAGGAGAGTTCCTATAGGAGAATGTCTCGTGGAGAGACATGCCACTCTAGTTGAGGGAGTTTATCCTTGTAATGACAAAGAAAACACCATGTATTCATCATCATCTTGCAACATTTAATGAAGTGGCCTCCCCACTCTTGACACTGGGCCCAGAGACGTAACCTACACTGGGTGAAATCCGTTATCAAGTTGTGTGTGTTCTTTGATTTGATGGTTTTCATTATATTTCCTCTTCTTTAAAGTATGCACATGTGGTTTTCACATTCAATTATGCTAACATCAGAGAAGTAAATTATCTTGGTTAATTTTGGTCGCTGAGAGAATCCGAATCAGCTACTGTCAATTTTTTCAACCCGCGATAGGTGACACATATGTGTAGCTTAGTTGAGTCATGATTTTTGGGTTGCACGGCCATAGGACTTTCCCATTTTGATATTTCAATTGGGTAGATGATGCCAACGACAAACATCCTCTCAGTTCTTTTTGGACAATAGGTTTATATTTGTAAGTAAGCTATGGTCTCTTTTTAATCAGCTTGGATCTAGGAATGAGGTTAATCTTCATCTCCCCCATTTCTTTTGCAAGTCCCTTCAAAGCTTTATAATCATAGGAGAACAAATCTTGGTATTCCTTGAGTAAATCGACAATTTTTTCTATTTTCTTATCTGACGAATAATCACCAAGTAGGGATATCTTTGGTCGATCATCATTTGATATGTCAACTTATCTTATTTTTATTTCCACATCCATCCAATCGGGGGCCTTTGACTTGTCGAGTTGCTGGTGTTCAAATTTTATCTCTTGATATTCATGTGGAAAGTCTAACTTCTTAGGTTTCTCAATTTCATGCTTTTCAAGTTTGTACACTAATTTTAATCTTTTGTGATTTTCTGGATAACCCTTCTTCTAATAAAAACTTGGTTGAAGAATAAGAGCTTCTTCCATTTCTAACCGACTAGCCATTTTTTGTTTTGATGTACATGACACATAGTTACAACAATGAGATTTTGACTGATGATTCTTGATTAAGATTGTTGGTTGATTTTGTCTTTACAAAGTATTTTATTTGTTGAACTACATCAAGTAGTTCTTGTTCCTCTAGTCGGAATTGAAAATACTTAATGTAATTTCTTTCAACTGTTTCCATTGTAGAGATTTCCCTCGAGCCTCTTCTAATTTATATTATTTTTTAGGAAAGTTGTCTAAAGTATTTGGAAACATGTGGGGCCAGACTCTATCATCTCTATATCCAATTCGCACCATTCCAACTCACAATCTTGTATATGAAGGGCTAGGTCTTGTCCAGGACTAAATATAGGTATATTTGCTTGCACTAAATTATTATGACCTCCAAACCATTAAATAAAATACGTCATCGATATTGTCCAAGTTTGGAGTCGAGATGAGTGGGTATCCCACCATCTTGTTGCTTGACTTGTAAAATTTTGCACCAGACTTTTCATCCTACCTTTTTTCTCCAATATATTTGTCTACTTGTTCAACATGGTTGACAGGGGAATTCCATTCCTTGAATCAAATCATACTATTAGAATCTTGTTTTAAATCGCTCGGTAGCAGTGATGGTGTTTCTCTATAATTTATTTCTCTAAGTATAAGCACTTCTTTGATAGAATAACAAGGTAAAATTTCTGTTTTTGGAATTGCTTCAATTGTCCAACACTCCTTTTCTTTTTGACTCATAATTTTCAACTTTCAATTCACAAAGCTCTAAATCAGAATTCTGACCATGGAAAGAGGTAATCCTTTTAAATTTCTCTGAAGGAATTATGTTCCACATTGTCCCTATCTTCATATAGCACTTGATACAACCATCTTTTTGATGACTCTTGTTCACATGGTTCAACCCACTGTTTTCCTTCATAGGCGTCTAATAGAATGATGATTTTCACATCATTTCCCTTCAGTTTCATTATGTATTTTTTTTTAATGAAATGGTTGCTCTCATTCTTCGACCCCACGATCTACCAACTAGCATGAGATATGCAGGTATAGCATCGAGTCTGTCAATGACCTCAAAGTATACTATCATCAGGATTCCCATAATTAAAGTTTTTACTTGTCTTAATGTGCCAATGGGTTCAATGCATCTTTGGTCAACAATTTTGAGATAGTTGGCCGTTCTATGTAGGTTCGACCTTCCCATATTAATCCATGTTTCACGAGGGAGAATATTTACTTGTGTCCAAAATTCGACAATGACTTGTCTTACCATATACCCATTTACTTCCAAATCGACTTGTGGATCATGATCTTCTAATTGTTTTCCTTGTGAAAAATGACAATTTTTTTACATTTCTCCCTACTCTCATTCCGGTCTTTTAACATATTTAATATCTCTACTAAGTGACCAAATGATTGTTCTTCTTTTAAGATATCCAAAATTTCTTCTAGAATAATATTCTTTGATAGTCTCTGATTATCGACTTCTTTCGTAAAGAATTTGACTTCTCTTGCTATTTTATCATTTTGCACTTGCATATCTGAATGTCTAGTCATGTTCCTTGTATTTTGGATGATTTGATGATTATGAACATTGTTATCTCTTCTTGCCCTTGACCTTGTGACAACATGAAGATTTTTTTAATTTAGAATATCTTGGTTACGGACGGTTTGAAGTAAATTTACAATTCTTTTGTTTAAGACATTTTCAATGATCCCCCAAACCACACATATTACAAAAGCGTAGGATGGTCTTATCGTTTAAAGGGTAATTAGGGGTTGTATGAACCTCTTGCCAACAAGTAAAATAATAAAACCTTCCTTTACCTTGACCTCATCCTAGACCTTTATCGTTATATCGTCCTCTCTGGCCACCATATCCTCCTCGACCATTTCCTCTTCTGCCATGCATTGGTGGCTCATTGTACTGATCCGATGTTTGCATATGATAGACAACATGATAATTCAACTTATTTTTCCCATTGAACTGACATTCTTGTGTTGAATGGCTATTGTTTTCACAGATGGTGCACCATTTTGGTTTAGAGTTACAAAGATGATACTAACAATGTTTAGTGGTATAATTCGATGCAATTTGGCATATATCGCAGTATATGTCAGATTATACTTATCGAACATCTTGATCAAAGTAATTGGAAAATTTATAATTATCCTTGGTGTGCCATTCAGTTTGACAATTAGTGCACCATAAATTATTTCATTGAAATTTTAAAGCCATTAATGAATTTTGTAATTGCTCAATTTTATCTTCAAGTTTATTATCAATCGATGACTTAGTCTATTGTCCTTCGTCATCGATTTCAGTTTGTTGAGCCAATTTGAGTGCTTCTTCACAAGATTTGACTTTATGCATTCTCAACGACCCACAAATCTTTTGCAGGAGACCAACCACATACCACTGAACTAGTAATTTTTCATCGATGATATATGGGATTTGACTCAATAAAATTTAAATATTTTATTGTATTTTCACACTCTTTCATAGGTCGTTGCTTACTTTCTTTTAACTTTCAGGCTGCTGGATTTTTTACATCTTGTGCATTGAAGAAAGTAATAAAACTGGTTTTGATTTCTACTCTTGATTTTGTTTGATTTTTGATAATATTCATGAACCAAGTGAGTGCATGTTTCCTTAAAGCTGCTGCAAACTGTGCCATCTATTTTTCTTCGTCAGTGATATCATTCATAGACTAAAAATTCTTGCAAGCGGATTAATGCTTGTCTGTGTCTTGATCTCCCTTGTAGAGGGGTATGTGATTTAATCCCATGATATTTTTTGGAGGCTTTAATGTTCCAAATACTCCAAGATTACTTAACTGGTCAGTGTCTACAGGATTGACGACTGGTTGATTGCTTAAAGGCATGCTACTTCCTTACTTTTCGATGCTGTCTTCAAGAAATGACTCGTCAGTCTAGCACACTCTAACTAGATACTCGATAAACCGACTTACTTTGGGACGCAACTCTTCGTTGATTGTATTTGTATTTTCGACTTCCTCGATGGATACTAATTGTGAAAGGGGGGGTACGATCATGATATTTCTGAGATGGAGAAGTATTTATTCATCTTCTTTGTTCTCGCTGTTTGTTTGATTCTTAGTAGGATTTTCAGTTCTTGGTTGATTTCTATGTTCATCCTCCTTATACCAAACAACAAGTATTCCTGAATATATATGTGATGCTTGTTGAAGGAATTCTTTAATGATGGGACTTGATATTGATACAGTTGGTATTTGTGGTATTCAGGACCAGAGTCATCAACTTCCATCTCATCTATTTGCCTTCTAGAACTTATTTGTAGACCATTATTCTTTGTCAGGACGGGCAATGTTATTCCTCTCAACTCATCTAAGGAGTCCCGTGCATCTTCGCTCTCACACTCTCGAGTTTGCATTTTCTTTCTCTAGTACTCTTCTCTTATCTCTTCACAGCATTTTTGTCTTGTATCCCATGCTATATTCTGAATGTTGGTCGATTACTTATGTTGTCAAATATTTTTCTGTCGGCTACTTTCTTCTTGTTATTTCTTTGTAGTCGACCTCCTTCCTTTCATTTTCACTATTTATAATTTCTTTTGTACTTCTCTAATGTTACTTCTATTTTCTTTTTATTTCTTTATTTCTCATGAGTCATCACCCCCCCCATGCCGACTCAACCTAATTTCAGGTGGTGTGGGAATACCCAACAACCATGTCTATTTACTTAGGAAGTAGGCCCACACTTCTTTTGTATCCTTACACTGTGCATCAAGGAACTTCTACCAATAAGTTTTCCTTTATTGGTGGTCGGTGTTTATCAAAGTATGTTAAGGTAGTCAGTATTCTAGAATATGTCCAACACCCTTGTCGAGGAGGAACTGATGCAACAAGGTGGGAATCATGCAAAAAAAGCTATCATGAAGGTCGTCAAAGAAACTTGCTTTAATATGTTTAATGGAGGTTCTTTCTTCTATTGCTCATTCCTCGCAAAATTCGTCCAAAATCATCTCAAGCCACTTGTGCAAATTAGTTCGACTGCCATTTGACAATATCAATAACAATCGAGCATCAGTTTTTGGTTTTCTCATGAGCAACTTGATCGAGGATTTTTTTGATTTCCATCGGGGTTCCTTCAATAAAAAGTTCTTGTGATCTGTGAAAAAGTTATCCCTCGCTTCTATTGATAACAATTTGTTTCTTCTTGCATAGTTCTTCAGGAAATTGTTAAATTTTGTCTCCCACCACTATTGTATCTCTTCCAATGTTAACATTTATGCTTGCATATTCTTTGAGACTCGAGTCCAAAACTACCAAAAATGGAACCAATGTTGTAATCTAGGGAAAAGTACGCATAGTTACCATTAGTAAGGACATCAAGCATTCACATAGAAAAACACATAAGTAAATAGAGAAGAGAAGAGACACAAGTAGTGGAGAACTAGTGGAAGAACACTTTAATTATATATCTCTTAAAGTCGAATAGAAATGATACATTGAATCATTCATGGATATTTATACTATGTTGAGACAATTACAATAGTTTAACTTTTTGACCTGACTTAGCTTAATTCGACTTAGTCATCGATTCAACAAGGCTGTCGGCTATATGATTTTCCAATCTCAATTGGGTTAGTTGACTATGTTGACTAACCCATCCAACAATGCTACTTTTCTCAAAGCCATAGGGAAATGTTAGTCGTGGTTGGATCATTTCCATGCCAATTAGCGTGCATGTACAATGCTTTAATAAGGGGTTGTGGTGGTGTGTGGTGACTAAAATGTTAGTTTGGAATGAGGGATTTTCCCCTATGGATTTCATCGCTCTGAGCACATTTTTCTTTAGGAAAAATTTGGGCAAGTTCTCAGAAATCTCATGGAGTTTCTAAGTCAATGCAAAGGAGATATTAGACTCATATTGAGGGTTTGTATTAGTGTTAATCACCATGATTATTCTAATGATGGGATTATCATTAATCTAAGGGACTAGTCCATAATCCACACAACACCTAGTCACTAGGAGATAACCCTTTGAGATGGTCATGGTAGACAGAAAGCACCAAGCCAAGATCTGGCATCAGATTGACAAAGATATTCACATTGCACCTTCTATCATTACCTAGAACAATTGAATAGTTTTGGTCTTATATGTGGTTGACAAAGAGCCCAACACAAGTCGTTATTGTTTATAAATTAGAATGCTTGGGCTTGCATGAAGAGGGATCGACCTTGTGGGACCTGAAACAATATGAGGTAGCAGGTGCCAAGAGGACTTGGTAAACTAACATGGATGCCACATAGGTTGTATGATGTGGTAGGGTTGATGACATGGCATGATGTCAATGTGACATGTGGTAGGTAGAATCAAACCTTTTGGAGGGCCAAGTGGCTAAATTTTGGATGACACGTGGCTCAAGGATGCGACATGGAAGGGTGATGTCAGATTAATGTTAGAAAAACATTGTGAAGGTAGGGTGACATGGAATCTATGGAGACAAATGGATACCAGGTGGTGCCATGTGGCACACCACATTATCCCAGAATGTGCCTATCAAAAGAGTTATGAGGATTTATCTTGTCGCTTGGTGTGGGCAATATAAATCACAACGTCAAATTCAACATTAAGGGATGAGAAGTTTCTCCATTCACTCCTTCTGTCTAGCGGTGGGATTCAACCAACCCATCATGTTTACAATTGTTCTTAACAAAATTCATGATAGAAGGCTTTCCCATTAGCTAATGTGGACAACATGAGAACTGGTTCATGTTAACTATCGAAGGGGAAGGGGGTCCTACTAGTAATATGAGCCATTGATTTAAATCAGATTGGTAAGATCATGGCTAGAGTGGTGGGGTGGTCAATCCATTGGCCATGCAGGTGCCATGTGGCATTGTTTAATTAACCAATCTCCAGGAGAGTATAATTTCCAATCCAGAGCTCGGATTGAGGTAAAGTTTATATTGCTAGAAATCTCTTAACGAGCTAGATGTGATGGTATTATCTAAAGTTAATTCACATATCGATAATGAGACCTTAGAGGTTGGGTTAATTTAAAATAACACGTCCCATTCAACCTAGATTAATCCAAGGGGGTGGGAGGGAGCACTATAGTGTGGTATCAAAGTGCCCAGGTTCAACACTTATAGTGAATGGGCCTTAAATAAGAAAAATGAGGGAATATGTTAAGAATTACATAAGGATGTTAAAACTTAATAAGTGATTTCTATTTGTTTATTTACATGAGTGCATGCTTATTTTAAAACATGAATTATGTGTCTGTAGATATGGAATTTTACTCATGTGATCACTGACTTACTAATCCAAAATTGATTGTTTCAACTAACTTCAACACACTCATTACAAACATACCGAGGTTGCAGGTGATGGGTAAATATGCTTGATTATATTTTTGGATTGGTTAATAGTTATGTGTGTGTAAAAACATATAAGAAGAAACCAAGAAAAAAACAAGAGATTAAAGGATAAAGCTTCAAAATGGTGCAATACAACACTAATAAATTCCAACATTGCTAGGAGGAAGAGTCAGTTGGAAAAAGGAGAAGGGAAGATGCTTGACTGGATCAATACCCTTAGAAGTATACGAACTGACATGGGAATATATAAGGATGAAAATGAGAGGATTGTCATAGCTTAGGAAAAGAAAGAAAAACTAAATTGTACTACACATCCATTTAGATTTGCAAAGGAAGAGGTATTGAGGTATGTGCCTTACATTCTTGTAGCTGATGAATATACCAATAGATTCTTATAGCTATTGAGGTATGTGTCTTACATCAAGGACAAGAAGGTAAATATTCAAAGGTATCTTGGAGGGTTGCCAAAAGTATTCAGGGAAAAATAGAGTTTGATGAGCCACAAACTCTGGATGACACCATTCAAATGATGAAGTATTACTATGAATAGTCCAAACATAGTACTAAGTCCTGAACTAATTGGAAAGCAAAAGGAAACCCCTTCTTTAGAGGAAAAGAGAATAAAATTACATGATATCAACCACATAGGAATGTAAGGTTCAACACTCATACAAGGAGTCAACCTTAACATAAATCCACAACTTCAAATCAAGACCAACTCTCTAGGCCTGTAAGAGAGGAAACAAAGAGGTCTAGGGGAGTACCCATACAATGTTAGAAATGTGGGGAGAACCACTTATGGAGGGATTTTCCCTAATGAAAGAAGAACAACCCAAGGCTATATAATGTACATGAGTCAAAGACAATGAAGGATGTGGCTTAGAGTGTGCCACAAATATTTGGACAATAGGTAGGTTGATCACCAAGCATCAACGATCGATATGGAAGGTATGGTTGATAACCAACCTATTTCAATTTTGATAGACACAGATTATAAATTTGGTTATATTAGTCCAAGAGTTGTCGATAAGTGTGAATTGCAGAATATAGCCCATGAAAAGCCATGGTTACTCCAACTAACAACGAGGACTAAGAGGCGAGTCGAAGATGTGGTGAGGTCATGTGTAATGGTGATAAACAAAATGTGCACGTTCACAAACCTGAGCCTATTTCTATTAGGTTCATACGATGTGTTGGTCAGGATGGACTGGCTAGCAAGTCAGAAAACTTTAATCAACTGCTTCAACAAGTCGATAGAATTCCTCAACAAAGAAGGGGAAAGATTAATGTTGGAAGGGAAGAGAAAACCTATGAAGGTTCGTTAAATATCAACGATGCAATTGAAAAGGTGCAGTTGGAAGGGGTGTGAATTGTACATTGTTCAAGTAAACAACAAATCAAAGGATGATACTGAAAGAATGAAAGAGTACCCAATATTAAAACAATTCAACGATGTGTTTCCTGAGGAAATCCCAAGACTGGAACTAAGAAAAGAAATTGATTTCTCAATTGAATTATTGCTAGGGTTGGCACCAGTGATAGAGTTCCATATCACATGAGCACATTGAAGTTGGTGGAATTAAAATTGCATCTAAAAGAGATGTTGGACAAAGGATATATTAGACCCAACATATCACTGTAGGGAGATCTTGTTAGAAATTAATTAACGTAGAAATGAAACACATAAAAATATTGTGGAAATACAAACACAAATGCATAAAACAAGAGAGAGACAAGTATATGTGGTTCACCCAATTTGAGCTATGTCCATGGAGAAACAACCCGTTCTTCCTTTTATTTTACCCAACAAAATGAAGAGATACAATCTACAATAGATTCGCTATAACTTCCTCTTTTCTCTCACACAGTTTCCTCTCTCTTTTCGCTCAGAATAATATACATAGCCACAATACAATTCCCTCATATAAACTGAGGGTTTCCTTCTAGGGAAAAAAACCCTAAATGAACATAACTTCTACCGTCAGATCATCTTACTAATGAACGACTAATATTGACTACAAAATTACAATATTTTACAAGGAAAATTTCATCTATTTTTAGTATCAGGGTGCTGCTCCCGAACCCCAGCCAGGGGGGGCTTATAAAGTCGTCATCATCCCTCCCTAGACCCCTTGATGGAAATCACATGGGAGGCATTTCCACCTCATTAGGAACAAGGATCCAACACGGTTGAAACAAAAAACCTCTGAACAATTAAGAAGATAATCCAGCTCCACACAATAGATCTAATATTATATGTGAAGAAAAATAATGACACATTAAGACTATGCATTGACTATATGCAATTAAATAAAGCCACAATCAAGAATAGGTACCCATTTCCTAGAATTTATGATATTGTTTGATCAAGTGAGAGGAGATGTGGTATTCTCAAAGATATACTTAAGGTTTGGGTATCATTAGGTCTGAATTAAGGATGAAGACATCCACAAAACAACCTTTAGAACAAGGTATGGGCATTATGTACATTATGGACTCACTAATGCTCTAGCGACATTTGCGTGTTTAATGAATAACATTCTCAATTCATATTTTGACAAGTTTGAATTAGTCTTTGTAGATGACATTTTGATATAATCTTAAACCAAGGAGGAACAAGAAAACATTCGAAAACAATTTTTCAATTATTGAGAGAGCATAAGCTTTATGCCAAGCTCAACGAGTTTGAATTCTTCAAGTCACAAGAGTCAATATTTGGGACACATTGTCTACAAAGGAGTAGCAATGGATCTAGAAAATATCAAAGCCATCATGGAGTGGCCTACTCCTCTGAATGTGGTAGAAGTTATATCCTTCATGGGATTGGGCGATTATTACTGTAGGTTCATTCGAAATTTCTCCAATATTGGACATCCAATCACAACCTTAGAGAGAAAAGGAACTAAATTCCATGGACAACATAATGCACAACCAACTTTGAGAAGTTAAAATATCAGTTCACACATGCACCAATATTGAGAATAAAATACCTAAAAAAGGATTTTATGGTGTGCACGGATGCCTTCGAGGAAGGTCTTGGTGGAGTCCTAATGCAAGAAGGATAGTCGGTCTGTTATGAATCAAGAATTTGATGGAGCATGAGCGAAATTATGTCACTTGTGACTTGGAATTAGCAACGATAGTGAATACATTGAAAATGTGGAGGCATTACCTCCTTGGAAGGAAATTTGTTTTGATGTCAAACTAGAGAGGGTTGAGTTACTTATTTTTCCAACCCAAGCTGAATGCAAGATAGGCAAGGTGGTTAGCCTTGATTAGTAAATTTGATTTTGAAATAAAATATATCAAAGACAAAGAATAAAAAATAGTAGATGCACTCAATAGGAGGCTACAAGTGGCTCATGTGGCATCCATCACTACTTGTGAAGTTGATGTTAAGAAAAAGATCAAATATGCAATGCATTAGGATGAGAAATAACAACAAATGAAGGAATCCTTGCAGCAAGAGCAAGAAGGAACATTGAGTAAGAATTACTCACTCACAGAGGATGGGCTATTAAAATTCAAAAGTAGACATTAGAGGAAATTTCAACCTAAAAGTGGCCTCCTAAGGAAAAATAATAAAATAATAGTTAAAATAATAAAATAAGAGTTATGAATTTTGGAGGGAAAAGAAGAAAATTGCCTTTTTCTATTGTACTTTTGGCTTATCTCCTTATAGGTTTACTAAAATTTCAATTGTATACACTCATTAGATGCGGAATTAAATTCCACATCCAACGAGTACCCATTATGCATATTTCTGAGAAGACCCACATTGACAAAAATTGAATATACATTAAAAAAACATGTTGAAAACATTTTTTAATGTATCTTCAATTTTTGTCAATGTGGGTCTTCTGAGAAGTATGCATAATAGTTACTCGTTGGATGTGGAATTTAATTTCGCATCCTGTGAGTGTCTACACTTGAAGTTTGACTAAACCTATAAGGAGATAAGCCAAAAATACAATTGAAAAAAGCAGTTTTTCTTCTTTTCCCTCCAAAATATTTACATGGACATCTTTTTAAATTTGAAGGATTTTAATTGGTTTACATATTATGACATGGAAATTACATGAAAATTTCATGGGCACTTTTAGGCTAAAATTTCCTCTCATGGTTTTTAATTTTAATTAAATTTCTTCATTTGAATTTTCTTTGACCTTTGACCATGGGGTTGGGGTTTTTACCTAAGAGGGGGTTAGTCAAATTCAAATGTGAATGCCTCTCAAAATGGGAGGCCTCTCGGTGCATGCCATATATTAGCATAATCATCGTGACAAGGAGAATCCATTATCAAGGATCTCCTAGACAAATTCAATGATTTGCTTCTTCAAAACCACCAACAAGTGTGGGGTATGCGCATAAACCAAGACACCCAAGCCCTGGAGTTAGGGTTTCCACTCATCCTTTAGTGGAGCTTCCAACCTGATGTAATTTAGACAAATATAAGAGTGTTCATCAATAGTTTGACATCAATGACATGTTTATTGATCTGAAAATCACTCTTGAGTGATCTCAGTTAAAGAATTATTGAATGAAGGTGTTATCACAAAATCAAGCACTGAAAGGCTGTTGATCAGGTAGACTCTGTGTAATTGTTTCATACCAATCTTTTGACTAAGGCTTAGCCTCCTTAGCCTAAGAGGGCTCTCTCAAAAAGTTATTGATTTTGACTATTGATAAGATGGCTAACTCTTGTAAAGTGAATTTAACAAACAAGCTGGCTGGACAGACATTACAAAGACTTCCATTGGGCTTATGGAGTTAATCATACTTCAGTAAACTATAACACTGCTCATGCATAGAAGTCAGGGCATGTGATGTTTAAATACTCAAAACAACATCTCATAGAAAACCTCAGTTTACAAATACACACAGGAAATCAGAGCAGCATAAGTGAATTCTGAGTGATTGTGTATTTATACAACTGTAAAAACATTAAGGATAAAGCAAAACCACATATCTTGAGCATTGAAACACTGTATGAATCCTGAGAAGAAAAGAAGCAAATTGTATTACTGAAACTGAGTTTTTACACAAGCCAAAATAATACTCTGTTCTCTCAAATATCCAACCCCTATTACATAGATGTTTTAGCTATATATAGCATCCTTATTCTAACTAATCGATATTCCTCCTCCAGCATGAGGGGAATTCGATTCTGCCTATGATGACACCTACTAACTTTTAACTAACTAATAATTACAGCTGACTATTAATTGACAGCGCTGGAATCCTAAAACAATTAAAATTCTAATTCTACTAGATCTTCTAGACTTCTAAATCAAATAGGACTCAAATTCCATAACAGCCTTGATCTTCAATCATTTTCGTTCTCTGACATCTGGAGTTTGGCTGAGATAGCTGTGATGAACCTTTAATGCTCCATGTTTGTCTTCAATGACACATCTTTTCTGTTACCCTGAAACATAGGCCCCTGTTTGTCGGTCCTTAATGTGCTTCAAAATATTCGGATCCAAAGAAGCTTGCCTTTATCCTTTAATTACCCAATATGAACAGATTTGCCACGTCCATGATGTGCTGGCCACCCTTTTCCATGTACCTGTGTGATGACAAAACTTTCAAAAAGATTTGCCGCTTTATCAATCATAATTGATTGGCTCAACTGAAACATGCAGCTACAGCAGTTTCGTAGCGCGCTACGAAACTGCTGTGTAATTTCAAAAGCACAGTCTTCCAGCATCAGTTATACAGCATGACTTTATGTTGAGATATGTTAAAACAACAAGACCTGAAATTGTATTCATTTATGCCACAGTCACCGGACAGCCTACATAAACAATGCTTGAATCTGCGATTTTAATAAGTCTGCAGCTCCTTCAAATTTGTAGGCTCAGCCATAGGTTTGATATCTGCGTTCTTTATACAATTGCTCTAAACCTGGTTGAAGCCTTGTAGTTAATGCAATGCTTGCAAAAGCAAAACCACTGAACACCAATAGGACTGTAACTTTTACTGCTGGTATGCTTAGTACAGGTGCATGGATATTCTTCTCTGTCACAATACTTGGAGCTGGATTATCTCAGACTTCTCAACAAGAGCCTGTAAATAGTTGAGCGCATTATAGACATTCCACACCTCATTTAGATTTTTGTAACAGTGGCAACAATTTTCTCCAATTCAGAAGGAAACAATACAGACCACAGTCTTCTAGTTTTGAAGCAATAATCCTTAAACACCATATCTGACATGTCCTGATTGTTGATACCATAACCTTGGATTGATCCTTTTTCTATATCAACAAAATATAAGTAAATATTTGACATCTGTTTAAAAAACATAGTCAGTGCTTCATTGGTTCTAGGAAACAAGTGTGCCCTTGCATTGTTATCAACAAAAAGATGTAGCCGTTGCTCAGTTGAATCTGTCATTGGCAGAGGAATCACTTGAGATATGGGATAGGAAAGCCTATAAGATTCAAGTTCTTTACCACTGTGAGAATCTACAAATGAAAGAATCCCTGTCTCATCATGTCCTAAACCACATTTCCCTATTCTCAGAACAGCTGTACTCTGGTCTATGTACTGGACCTTAACCAATAGAAACAGAGGGCAGAAATGCCCATACTCTTGCATTCTTAGCACCTTCTTGAAAGTTTCTTGTCTTTTAGAACTTTAAACGACACCAAATTCTATTCAAGTTGAGCATGTTTGAAACATTTCTGGAGCTTCATAGGAAACATTCGAACTATTCCATACAATGCTTCAAATTTTGTGGTTCTTCTGTTGTAGCAGCATTCCTGCCACTTACTGTCAAGTAAGCTTTCCATTTTGCAATCCAGAATGAAGGCACCAAATAATATCTAACTTCGGGTACCACAGCAATGCTTTTACCGGAAGATAACAGTTCATGTCTTTGCCGTTGTTCCATCTTGGTTGCCCTCAGATGGTCTTGTAAATTGGCTGCCTGTGTTAATTCCATCTCACAAACTTCACAAGTCTCTGAATCCGATGGAAAGGGGGTATAGCCTACAGGATTATTAGGTTCAATTTGCAATGCATTTTCATGAAAATAATTCCAGATATTCTCAGGCAACAACTGCCGCTTGGCACCAGTTGCCTGTTCTGGCAGAAGGCCTCCATGAGGACATTTAAGGGAAGCTGTTGGACCAGCATCACCATCACAAGGTGCATCCACAATTTTTCGCCGCAACCATTGCATCAAAGTGTTTTGGCAAGTTCATACCCTTCGGGTATGTTATGACTGCAACGTTTTTTTAAAATAAATTCTTGGGTGTGGGAAGTACTCCAAGGAGACGCTAACCATCCTCACCCCAGGCTGTATTCCATGAATTTGCCACCTGCCAATAATCAGTTTCACCCTCAGCGTAAACAGAGAAAGAAATCTCCGCCGGCCCATTTGTATAGACCTCAGCCATGATATGAAAGCGGTGCTCCCATATAAACCCGTGTATTGACACATATCGCCTAGAGGTTTCTACGTCTGAATATTTACAATAATTAATGGGGGCCATAAAATAAGGTCTTCTTGTTTAGCTCTTGCTTCAATTAAACACAACGACTGATATGACTTTGCGTTATCAGGTGGCGCATCTTGATTCCACCCCACAAGGACACACACCGCTTTATAGTGTCTTAACACCTGAACGAAGCACTAAATTATCCACATTTGCCTTACGTTCACACTTCTGGATCTCATACCGTTACTAGCTCATTCGTTGAAGAAATTGGAGATAGAGACAAATAATTTGCTCCCAGATCCTGGAAAGCAACTCGGTGCTCAAAAGCAACTATATGAACAATAAGATGTAAATAAGATGTCCCAATGGATCTACTTTCTCTCTCCTTGATGTTCTCAATGGCTCTGAATGCAATTTCATCTAGCCACTCAATGCGTGGAATCTGCCCACATTCATACTTGTTGACTAGCTTCTCCAAGCGCTCAATTTCTCCTCGCCATTCCTTTGTACCACAGAGTCTCTTTGTTTGTGGCTACATCAATGAAGCTCTGTATTAGAAGGGGGGCCACAAACATGACAGACAATTTTGTAAAAGCCAAAATAGCAGTGAGGCTAGATAGCTTCCAGAAGGACCATAATATAGCGAATACAAGAGAGCATTGCCTTGACTGCAACTTCGATTGGAGCAGAGCAGAACTGTTTTCAGCTCTATCCTGAGGTCTAAGCATAGGTATATCCTGAACATTAATGGCACACCTCTGCCCAGTGGCCAACAGATAATTCAACCAGGAAAAAGTCAACCTGTTTATAAATCCTGAACTAGCATAACTTGTGAGGGTTCCAGAGTTCTGTTTTTGGGGGAAGAGTATTTTATCAGTTAACAGATTTTCAGGAATTAGATCAGAATTTTCTACCATTTCTCCCAGAGTTGTGCGCAACTGTCTCACCAAGGTGTGCTTGTTTTAAAATGATTACAGGCGCTACGAAATCACCAGAAACATGCTGCGCTGCGAAACTGCTGAAAAGGATTTATGTACCTTTGGCAAACAATTGAACTGATGTGAACAATTTAGAACTTTTTTTTGAGTGATAACAGAAGGTATTACAGACTCATATGCTAGTGTGTGTCTATGTTATTTTAGGAAATGGATCGATCAGATTTCAAAATACACAGACACTGGAAAATGGAAAACAATAAGAGAAACATAGTAAGCAAATGCAAGAACACAACAATTAATAAAGAGTTCACCCTATCCTCCAGGGCTACGTCTCCGGCCCAGCTTTCAGTGGTGGCCTTCTTTTATTGTGTCTTTAAAGCAGAGATTTACAATGAGGAGCTCAATTTGAGTTCCCTGAAACAAAAATGATGCTTGGCAGGGTGGTTCTTGGATTCCCCAAGCCATTAGAGTACACAGACTCTTTTCCTATCCAAGTCTCAACCTCTTTGGTCTTTAATGGGAGGAGCCCAATACGGTACTCGATTCCGGACAGATCCTCTCAGGGCTTGCTTGAACCTCTCAAGCTCTCTGTCTGCTCAATGCTGCCTTATGCTATAGGTTAGCTTGACCCTCTGTCTTTTTGCTTCTTGCTTCACTGTATTTTCTTTGCTCTCGCTCTCTTTGTCTTCATTCTCCTCTCCATGTCCTCTATTCTGTGTCTGTTCATGGCTTAAAGCCAATTTATCCCTGAATGCTCGCTTCCTTTTTCGCCCCCGTCGGATCACCTACTGCTGCTCGCTTGGAGTTCCCTGTCTCTACGTCATCGTCAATGGCTCATAGGGAGTGGCCACTTGCCCTTTCGTGAACTGCGCCAGCTCTTCCTCGTCGGTTCGGTTTTCTAGTTACATTATGGTATGACTCATCCGCCACCTCAGCGGTCAAATCGGACATCAAACTTCTCTATGCCGTGGCTTAATCCCCTGTCAAATCCGGTTTCTCCGTCGGGCGCAATCTCAGCCGTCAGATCTGGAGCCCCCAGATCCTATGACAGTCGCTCATTTCGTACGGTTGACTTTCTCGATCGTTAGCGTGCGATGAGCGGTGGTTTTCTCTCTCATCTGCCTGCCCCGTGTTGGGCGCTGTATGGAATTTCTCTTTTTCTCCAAATCTGCTTACTGCCCAAGGATGCCCCTGATATACTACAGGTTTTGGAGCGCGGGACCTGCCTTTCACCTTAGCGCTTTCCCCATGGTTTTCCCGGCTTCCATGCGATCGAGCGCTTCGGGGCTTTCCCTTCTCAAGGGGTTGTGCCCAGCGATGGGCGATTAGCGCCAAGCGCTTACCAAGCACCAGTTTTGCCTCATGCGCGGTCTCCATGGGCCTCGGTCAACACGCTTTGACCGAGGTCTTCGTCGTTCCTCGCTGGCTGCAAACTGCCACTGTCCAGAGGTCTTCCTGATTGCCTAGTGTTCATAAATTCGAAATTTTGTCTTGATTTGATACAGTCATGGCACTGTGATAATATTCATGGATCTAATTCGGATCATGGCCTTCCCACTAAAAAGGATTTTGGACCACCAAAAGTTGGTTTTCAAGCATCGACTAAGTGAGGGTATGATTGTCTCACTTGTCCAATCTCTATCCACTTTGCACTGCTCAGATTTGAACCCTTGAGCCCAATTCTGAGGTACTCAACATCTCCCCTACGCGTCGTCCTCACCTTCTTGTCCAGCACTATGTCTTCCTGCAATTCATTAAGATATTTAGGTAATAGGTCATCAATAGAAGGCAATTGACTCTACTCTTTGGGATCCTCAATTAGTGAAGGTTCAAACAATCTCAAGCAATCTGCATTCACGACTGAGTAGATGTGCATGTAAGCTGGTAGATCAAGGCGAAAAGCATTCTCACCAATCTTCTCAAGTATCTTGAAAGGTCCATACCTGATAGGCTTTAGCTTTTTACCTTCACCTTGCATCCTGTCCTTGTTGATATACAACCAGACTTGGTCACCAACTTGGAAACTATGCTCCATCCGATGCTTGTCATGCCTTGCCTTGTATTTGGCTTGGCTCTTTTCTAGCTGTTCCTGTATTGCCTGGTGGATCTCTTGGATCTGTTCAATGAACCTAGTTGCCCTGTCCACATCACTGTGTCCCTCAACTGTGGTGTCTTTACCAAAGACAAAATCCAAAGGAGACCTTGGGGTGAAACCAAAATAGGTCTCAAAAGGAGATCTTTGTGTAGAAGAGTGTTTTGCTCTATTGTAAGCATGTTGCACATAACACAAGTGTTCATCCCAAAGCTTAGGATGTTTGCTGCAATATCCTCTGAGTAATTGGATCACTGTCTTGTTGACTACTTCTATCTGGCCATCAATTTGTGGATGAAAACCTGTGATTTTCTTCAGTTTGGTGTCCATCAGTTCCCACAGACTTGACCAAAACTTCCCCACAAATCGGGTGTCTCGATAAGATATAATGGAAGTGGGTAATCCAAAATGAACCCATACATGTTCAAAGAACAATTTTGCAGTTTGTTTAGCCGTAATCTGCTTATTACAAGGTATCAAAATACACATTTTGCTGAACCTATCCACAACAACATACAAATAATCATGACCTTTCCTAGATTTAGGCAGTGCTCCAAAAAAATCCATGGAAACACTTTCCCAAGGGTGAGAAGGAAATAGTAATGGAGTGTACAAGCCTAGTTTTCTATTGCTGGGCTTGCTCTTAGCACACATAGTACACCCTATTACATATCTAGAAACCGTATCGTTCATTTTTTGCAAATAACAAAATCTTTGCAGCTGTGCAACTGTTTTACTTACCCCAAAGTGACCTGATATTAGAGAAGTGTGTGCTTCTCAAATTATCTTTACTCTTTCAGTTTGTGGAATGCACAACTTCCCACAATGGTACAAGACTCGGTCCTTTACATGATAATCCAATTCTTCTACTCGTTTGCCTTGACTTAAAGTTGCATATACATCTTTAAAGTCTATATCTTGAGCATATTGTTCAATGTAGCTTTCATGTAGCACAGAATTATGCTTAAGTATAGTAGATGCATTTATAATAGGTCTAGATAGCATGTATGCAACTTTATTATGTATGCCCTTTTTATATCTGATGACTAAATGAAACTGTTGTAGAAAACCCATCCATCTATAGTGTCTTGATAGTTGCAACTTAGTTTGGGAGTGTAGATATTGAAGTGGTTGATGATCAATATGTATTACTGTCTCTTTACCCATTAAGTAATGTTTCCACTTTTTCACACTCTGAACTAATGCATACAATTCTTTATCATATGTAGGATAGTTAACTATTGCGGAATTAAATGTATCAGAATGATAACATATGGGTTTACCGTGTTGTGTCAACACTGCTCCCATGACATAGTCATTGGCATTTGTTTGGATATCAAATGGTCTTTGAAGATCAGGCAGTGCTAGTACAGGTGTTGTACTAATCTTTTCTTTCAAGGTGTCAAAGGCTTTCTACTATTTGCCTCCCCACTGAAACACCTTGTTCAATCCTGTTAAAGCATGTGAGGGAGCTGCAATTGAGGAAAAGTTAGAAATGAATTTTCTCCAGTATTATGCTGCCCCTAAGAAGCTTCTAAATTCTGTAGCAGATTTGGGTTTAGGCCAGTTCACAATGATTGCCACTTTAGAGGGATCTATCTTCAATTCGCCACCCTCCACTATATGACCCAAATAATTCAAAGATGTTTTGACAAATTCACATTTTGAGAGTTTAACATAAAGTTTTTCTCTTTTCAAAACATCTAGTGTCTGCTTAACATGCTTTAAGTGTTCTTCCCATGTTTTGCTAAATATCAGAATGTCATCCAGATACACAATAACGAAATGATCAAGAAAAGGTCTGAGTACATCATTCATTAGTCTCATGAAAGTAGTAGGAGCATTAGTTAAGCCAAAAGGCATAACCAGCCACTCATACAATCCCTGCTTTGTTTTGAAAGCAGTCTTCCATGCATCTTGTTTTGCAACTCTGACCTGATGGTATCCACTGTGCAAGTCTAGCTTAGAGAAATAAACAACTTCCTTCAATTGATCTAAAAGATCATCTATGCGAGGAAGGGGATAACAATTTTTTATTGTTATCTTATTCAGTGCTCGGTAATCAATGCAAATTCTCCACGAGCCATCTTTCTTTCTCACCAAAACAATTGGTGACCCACAAGGTGATGTGCTAGGTCTGATGAACCCTTTCTCGAGAAACTCCTGCACCTGCTTCTTGATTTCAACATTCTCTAAAGCAGACAACTTGTACATTCCAATGTTAGGCAATGGAGCATCTTGCTGCAAAATAATATCATGTACTATTTCCTTTTTGGGTGGCAGACCTTTAGGTTCTTGAAACAAGATATCATACTCTGAAACAAACTTTTCTAAATCAGCTTGTTGTTTAGCATTACAGCCCTCAAATACATTGGTTTTATTAGGTTTCTTTTCCTTTACAACCATCAATAAGAATTGTTTACATGAATTTATCATTCATTTCATCTGCCTTGAGTTTATGAGAGTATAATTATTCTTGAGCTTATGAGCTCTTACAAAGTATTCGATTCCATGTTTAACAAGTAGATACTTATTCTCAGTTCTATAGAAAATAGCTTTTCTGTCATACAAGAAAGGAATTCCTAAAACAATTCTACATATATCCAAAGGAATTATGTCTAACTCAACCTCATCTACAAATGCTGACCCAAAAGAAAACTTGAGTTTGCACTGTCTAGTCACTTGTAGTTGTGCTTTATCATTCAACCATCCTAATGGGTATGGTTTCTTGTGAGGTGTAGTTACTAATCCCAACTTCTTTACAATTGCTTTAGAAATTAAATTTACTTGTGAGCCATTATCAAACAAAGTATCAATCTTTTGATGTTTGGAAATACCTTGAATATGGAAAAGCTCATGTCTTTTTCTCTCATTGCCTTCATCAATAATAGATTGTGCAGAATTACTAGTAGATGCTTCAGAACTCTTACCTTTTATACCTGTGGCTACAATAGTTGTCTCATCTCCTGAGTCTGACCCCAAATCCTTCTAAATAGCTGCAATAGTCTTCTTCTTCTTGCCCTCGAACTTCTTAGGTATCAGCTCTAGATGCAGAATCCAATAGTGCTCATCATCATGCCCATCCTTTTTACAGTGAGCGCATGAAGCTTTTCTTTTCTGTGCAGTGTTAGCCTTCCTTGCTTTCCATTTCTGCTTTCTTTTCTCCTTATTCTTGCTTGCAGTGGGTTGGGATGGTCCCCCAACTTCTGGATTTCCATTCTTTCCTCTAGCTTCTATATGAGTAGCTTGTACAGATACCTCATCTATACTAGTGGGATTAAACATGAGGATAGTATGCTTCATGTAGCTGTGTAGACCACCAATGTACTTCAAAAGAGTTTCAGGTGAGTCTAATGAGATTCCTAGAATCAATTCTCTCTTTCTAAATTATTGAGTGTACCCTTGCACACTTTGCCATTTCAACTGTCGAAGAGTTTGCGAACTCATCATGGCTTGCTGCATGTAGGTGAATGGATATAACTGCTTTTTGATTGCAAAAACAAATTCACTCCATACAAAGATAGTCTTACCATGTCTCTTCATGTCAGCTTGGGTCCTGCCTTCCCACCAAACCAAGGTAGTGCCTCCAAGGCATAGGCTTGCCAGTTGAATCTTGCTCTTGTCTAAGTCAATACTTTGCACTCTACAATAAACATCAATTTGTCTAATCCAATTGTCCAGCTTTTCTGCATTCAACTCCCCATCATATATAGGTAAATCAAATTTAACATCTAGTTTGATCAAAGATGCTTTCTTTTTGTGTTCAAGGCTGTTAGGAGGCGTGAAAAAGCTTTCCTCTTTCCCTTTTCCATTTGAGTGGTCATGGAAGTGAGACTCATCTTCTCCTTTGTGTTGCTTGAAGCCTGATGAATCTTCCTTCTTATGTTTTCTAAAGTCCCTATACATTTCCTCTACCATGGACTTTATGGATAGGAAACTATCTATGAATTGAGGGTCCGGCCCCATAGAACCTTCCTCTGACATTGTCTTCCGAGGATAGACTCTCCCAATTTCAGGATTAGTTTCCACCAACTCTCCTTATCCTAATTTGAGCTTTGATCTAGTTAGCATTCAATAGCTAAACCAACACAAGCTTGTCTAACCTTATAGCCTAAAGCTCTGATACCACTTGATCTGAAAATCACTCTTGAGTGATCTCAATTAAAGAATTATTGAATGAAGGTATTACAGACTCATGTGCTGGTGTGTGTCTATGTTATTTTAAGCAACGGATCAGTCAAATTGCAAAATACACAGACATTGGAAAATGGAAAATAACAAGAGAAACACAGTAAGCAAATGCAAGAACACAACAATTAATAAGGAGTTCACCCTATCCTCCAGGGCTACGTCTCCAGTCCAGCTTTCAGCGGTGGCCTTCTTTTATTGTGTCTTTAAAGCAGAGATTTATAATGAGGAGCTCAATTTAAATCTCCTAAAACAGAAATGATGCTTGGCAGGGTGGTTCTTCGATTCCCCAATCCACTAGAGTACACAGACTCTTTTCCTATCCAATTCTTGACCTCTCTGGTATTTAATGGGAGGATCCCAATATGGTACTTGATTCCTGACAGATCCTCTCAGGGCTTACTTGAACCTCTCAAGCTCTCTGTCTGCTTGATGCTGCAGGTCAGCTCGGCCCTCTGTCTTCCTGCTTCTTGCTTCACTTTCTTTTCTTCGCTCTTGCTCTCTCTATCTTTGTTCTCGTCTCCTTGTCCTCTGTTACGTGTCTGTTCATGGCTTAAAGCCAATCTATCCCTGACTGCTCGCTTCCTCTTTTGCTCCCGTCGGATCGCCTGCTGCTGCTTGCTTAGAGTTCCCTGTCTCTGCATCATCGTCAACAGCTCATAGGGAGTGGCCACTTGTCCTTTCACGAACTGTGGCAGCTCTTCCTCATCAGTTTGGTTTTCCAGTTACACTGTGGCATGATTCATCCGCCAACTCAACGGTCAAATCAGACATCAAACTTCTCTATGCCGTGGCTTAATCCCCGGTCAAATCCGATTTCTCTATCGGGCGCAATCTCAGTTGTCAGATCTGGAGCCCCCAGATCCTACGACATTCGCTCATTTTGCACGGTTGACTTGCTCAACCGTTAGCACGTGATGAGCGATGGTTTTCTCTCTCATCCGCCTGCCACGCGTCGGACACTGAATGGAATTGCTCGTTTTTCTCCAAATCCGCTTACTGCCCAAGGATGTCCCCGATATACTGCCGGTTTGGAGCATGGGACCTGCCTTTCACCTTAGCGCTTTCCCCACGGTTTTCCCGGCTTCCATGCGACTGAGCGCTTCAGGGCTTTTCGTTATCGAGGGGTTTTACCCAGCGAAATTCCCTCTGTTTCCCGATCCAGGCTTCCCAAGCGCCAGTTTTGCCTCTTGCGTGATCTCCATGGGCCTTGGTCAGCGCGCTTTGACCGAGGTCCTCGTTGTTCCTCGCTGGCTGCAAATTGCCACTGTCCAGAGGTCTTCCTGATCGCTCTGTGTTCATAAATTCGAAATTTTGTCTTGATTTGATACAGTCATGGTATTGTGATAATCTTCATGGATCCAATTTGGATCATTTAGTCAAAGTCAAACCCCAAGGTTGACATCAACGACAACTCCATTCAACAACCTCTCCCTTTATCATTGATGGCAACATACATAACCCCTTATGTGAGTGAACCCCCCCAGACTTCATGCCTCAATCTTCTTCTCTTGATTTCTCTCCCCTATGACATTAATGGTAAAGGGTAACTCCCCCTAACAATTTGCCTGCTTCCTATGCACATGTAATCTTCTTGTGCTCCCCCTGTCAGAATGCCTTCCTTTGTCTTCCTGCAAAATACGTGTCAGTATTTGAAATGCTTTTCTTAATTCTTGTTGCAACAATCTGTCCCCCCTATCATGCCATGCTTCATACAGATTTCAATTATTGATCATGGATCAATTTTACCTTTCACAATTTTCCATAGTTGAGACCTTCTGTAGTTCTATTATGAAAAATCGTTATTCCTTAAACTCATAATACTAATGACTCCTTTGACTCCTTCTAATGATCTATCAATTTTGAAAGAGATGACGATCACTGTGAACCTGTATTCATTTAATTTTCTTCTCCTCCTGCTATAATCTCATGACTTGAAACATCTGGTTGGGATTATCTTCATGACTTGTCAATTTGAAGCTTCTATTCTACCCATAATACTACCTATTTGTCAACTGCCAATGTGTCAATAGATAGATATTCAAAATATACAAGTACTACTGCATAAACTCTCCCTATTCAAAATTTATGGAGTCACCAAGCCAATTTTTTCAAAATAATGTATCACCCAGCTCTTCGTATGAATCTTCCTGAACCTTATTATCGTGTAATGTACCTGTTGATTTATCATGACTTTTTTCCTTTAAAAAAACTAAAAGCATGACTATCAAGACTTTCTTATTTGCTTGATCTTCTTCCTTTTGGTTTCTTCTCCAAACCTTCTTATACTTGATGTTAGGGTTTTCATTCATGGTAGGTTCCATATTGTACTTGAAATCACGAGCTATGTTTCCATAATTATGGCATTTGTAACATTCAAATTTGGGCTTAAATACATACATCCTGTTATCAAAGTTATTGTGAAACCTGTCTCATGATCCTGCAAACTTGCTTCTAGGGTTTTGGTAATGCCTTTCATAATTGTACTTGCCATAATCTTTACAATCCATAGCCATATGTCCAAATTTAGTACGTGAAAACAATGACCATTAAATAGATTAGTGTACCTAGATGAGTCATCTTGTCTGAATGGTTTTTTGTATTCATTCTTCTTCAGAGGCGGTGGTGTAGTTCTTTGTTGACCTTTGTCCTTGATTGCTTCAAAATTATTCTTTGTAGCCGTAATATTCTTAATCTTCTTTGGTCTTTCATCTTGATCAATCTTTTCATCAATCTGACCTTGTGAAGTCTTAGAGCTCATGCCTTTGTCACATGGGGCTTTACCTGCTTCTTGTACCTTCATCTTCAACTGAGCCAATTCTTAATCTTTCCTGCCAATAACTTGCAAGTGTTCTTTTTACCAATCCTTGAACTTGTTGATTTCATTAAGAGTTGTGTCAAGTTCCTATTGTGTTTTATAAATGTCTTCTTGAAAATGGCCTTTCAAGATTTGTCTTCTTCTTTCGGCTTCTTCTATTTATAGCTTTAGAAGAGAAACCTTTTCTACTTCTTCGTTGAGAACTTGTATCTATTCATTCTGCCTTCCATTTTCCTTCTTGAGACTGTCTATTTATGAAATAGATGTATCCATTTCCTTTTTATTTTGATCACTTTCAAATACATACCTTTTACAAGATTCCTTTTGTTGGCTTATCAAGTATTTCTATTTCTTTTTTTCTTCCCGCACCTAAATTTTCAATAAAGAAACTTCTTCTTTAAGTGTGTGATTTTCCTTCTCTGTGTTCTTCCATTATTTGTTACTTTCTTCAAGTTATCTTCTAAGCAACCCTTCAACTTTTTCGGCTTCTTCCAACTATTCCTTAAGGATGTTGATGTTTTCCTTTGATTCTTCATTCTTCTTCTTAAGGCTTTTGGCATGTTCTTTTGCTATCTTCAATTCAACTCCCATAAGTTTGACATTTCCTTTTTCAGCCCTAAGCTCCTTTATAACTCTAATAATTTCATTTTGAAACTCGATCTCGCTCATATCTTCATATTCTTGTTCAAGGGCTTCCTTCCTGTTATCAACAGTAATAGGATATGAAATTATGTCAATACTTGGAACTTCCTTTGAATGCTTGGCAACTTCTTTGATTTTTCCTTCTCTTCACCTTGAGATCTGCCTTCTAGCTGTTAAGCTACTACTAAAGGAACCTTCTCTGATACCAATTGTTGCAAATATGGAGAGGGGGGTGAATACATATTTATTATCAATTAATATGTTTTAATCGTTTAGAGCATTAATTATCTTAAACATTTCATCAACATAGACAGTAAACAACAACATTCAAAAATGCACAATAATCAAGATAGTAGACATAATGATTTTTAGGTGGAGACCTCCCTCCAAGTAAAAATCCATAGAATTCTTATTAATATTTGTCTTTAAAAATGATTACATCAAGTTTTCAGCTCCAACTAGAGGATGCTCCAACCCCTTGATTTATAGGCTCCAACTTGTAGGTTTCTCCAAGACCCTGTTTACCAACTGCAACTGGGAGGGCACTCCAATGCCTTAGATCTCATGTTCCAAACTAACAGGTGCTCCAACACCCTATGTACTAGCTGCATCTAGATAGACTCTCTAACACCCTGTGTAGACTGCAACCTACCCTAGCACAACCCTGCCGCCCTAAAGTGTTCTTAGGGTCTGACCTGGAGGTGACTCCAATCACCTGCCTTGCACCACCTAACCACCCTGATCAACCTACAAAACATGTTTCACAATTTTCCGAATGGATCCACTTGTGCTTAATAGTCAATATAAAAGAAACTGTAATGAATATTCTACTACTCTACTTGGTATGTATATCACTCTCAGCTCTTGGCAGCCTCACTTCTCAGCTTTGCTCAATCTGACCACTCCACAGTTGTACCTGAAACCCAGTCCCGCCTATGCTCAATCACAAAGCCAAATTAAACCATTGTTATCTTTGATCACTCTGTAATCTATCACTACTCGCTGCTACAACTGAATATCATCATCAAGGTCCCTAGCTGCCAATTATCACTGTTCAATAACCATCCACTATCATATAGGTACTGTGCTATGTCAGTCAAGTACTTATCATATCATCAGGAAACTATCATGTACTAGGAACACTATCAAGTACCAAAATACACTATCAAATATGAAGTGCCCTCTTATGTAGATCACTGTCATGCCACAATTCTACCAAGGTCATATCATCAAGTGTACGATCATGGCATAATGTCACACTGTCATATTGGTTCTATCAATAAAGTTAATGTAATAAAGTATCACACTATAAGAGTTGAGTCATGATCTCACTATCTAGTTATGCATAAGGTTATTGTCACTATCAAGTCAAGTCAAAACATCATATCAATGTTGTTGATTCAAGTCACAACAAGAGTCATTGTTTCAATAAGCATTGACAAGTGTTACTGTCACGTGAAGGATTACTGTTGTTGTCAAGGACACTATTGTTTATTGTGATCACTGTCACCCAATGTTGTGAGAATCATTGTCATATATTGACAAGGGTACCTTTGTCCATACCATTAGAGTGTCTTTACCATATACCATACATTTAGTTATATAACAAACATCCTGTCACACATGTCACTTTCACATATGCTTTAATCTTGTCATAGACTAATCTCTCACTATCTTAGTTAACAAAGATATTCATTGTCAAATGTATATCCATATCCCATATCAACAACACTGACTCAATTTCATATCAATGTTTCAATGCCTTTTAAGGAAGATATCATTGGCTACTAAAAGTCTCTGTTCAAATCTTTAAGGGTATTTACAGATCTAAACGTCACAAGGTATACAACTTAATAGGGTTAGAAAATATGAGTATGATTTTTCTTTTGAGTCAAGGTCTCAACTGTAGGAGTGAAGGACTTGAATAATATTTTTCTTTCTCTTTAGGTTGCAGAAGCTCAAGCTGATCTAAGTTTGAATATATAGACACATGTTTGTATCCTATTCAAGGCTTGAAACATGTATGGAACAACTTTAATAGGATTTTTCATTGATTTAGCAATGGATTGGTGAATTTGCAACAATGATAAGCCCCAAAAATAGGTTTGCAATGTTCTTTGTCTTCAAATTTTGGCCTCAAGTTTAATATCCTAGATGATAGTCTATTGTTTGGATTTCCATGACAAATTCTTCTTGTTGGAATTTTTATGGACAAGACTATCAATGCTTTTTTCCGGTCCTTTAATGCAAGGGAGTATCAATGCTTTTATGCACAAATCCTTACTTATTGTACTGGTAAGACAATAGTCCTTAGTGAATGTGCTGAGAAAATGGTCGCATACCCTTTGAAAACAATAAAACAAGTCCAAATGAAACCCTCTTCACTAGTTTGTTGTATGTGATTTAAATGATGCCATAAGGAGGGGTTGAAGTGCTTTTGATGGAAGAAATAATGAAACCAAATATATATATATATACATACATTTTAGCCTTGATGCCCTAACTGTAGGTCACTTTCAAACCTCTAGGTTGCATATGATGGAGGGAAAAGTTTTACTTGCCATAAATCCTTTGACATGGATCAAAAGGTTAAGGCTTTTGTATCCCAAACACAGTAATTAGAATGGCATCACCAAAATTAAAGGAATGCCAAAATGGATCCATAAAGGATTTTGGAACAATGATTAAAAAAAAAAAAATTACTGACCAAGAAATAATGCCCTAACAAGGGCCGAAACTCAAGAGCACTTTTATGCCCGCACAAAAAAATTATAATAAAATTAGGGCACATTCTTTGCTAGTCTTGGGAGGATTCTTCAAATTCTTCTTCCTGCAAATTTTTTTTCCCAACGTACCCCTGAAACCAAAACAAAAACAAGAAAGCCAAAAACCCATGTTGCCAAACCCTTGCCACACGTTTGGTTTAACTTTTCTTCCACATGGTCGAATAAGAGAAACTTCAAGCTCTTTTGATATTTCATTTTCAATTTATGCACATGTGATAAGGTGAGTTATGTTTATATAGTTTTAGTTTTAATCAAAAGGGACCTCTACATAGTGAGATCCAACTTAGGTTTTACGAGTCCTTTTAAAATTTGAACTTTAGTTTAAATTTAACCCCATTATATCTTTATAACTTTATATAAAGTGCTTTTAGTATGTAACTTTATATTTTAATAATGTATTTAATTTCAATTTTAATTTTAATTAAATTTCTTCATTTGATTTTTCTTTGACATTTGACCATGGTGTTGGGGTTTTTCCTAGGAGTGGGGTTATTCAAATTAAATCATGAATATATCTCAAATTGGGAGGCCTCTCGTGGCGTGCCATATACCAGCGGAATCATCTTAATGAGGATCTCTAAGAAAAATTCAATAATTTGCTTCTTTAAAAAACCACCAACAAGTGTGGGTGTGTGTCCATCAACCAAGACATCGAAACCTTGGAGCTAGGGTTTCCAACCATCCTTCAATGGAGCTTCCAACCTAATGTAATTCCGACAAATATAAGAGCGTTCATTAATATTTTGACATAAATGACAAGTGTTTAGTCAAAGTCAAACCCAGGGGTGGACATGAATGACAACACTATTCAAAAATGCACAAACATAAAGACAATAGACAACAAATTTTTAGTTGGAAAACCTTTCGGGAGTAAAACCACTGGATGCTTATTAATATTTGTGTTAAAAAAATTAGATAAATTAGGAAGATTTAAATTCCAAGATTTTCAGCCCCAACTGAAGGAGGCTCCAATCCCCTGGTTTACAAGCACCAACATGAAGGATGCTCCAAATCCCTGGTTTACCAGGTCAAACTGGAAGGAAACTCCAATTTATTGTGCAGGCTCCAACCTGCCCTAGCACCACCCTGTTGCCCTGAAGTATTCTTAGGCTCCAACCTGCAGGAGACTCCACTCTCTTGCCTTGCACCAACCTGCCACCCTAATCAACTGACAGACCACCTTTCACAAATTTCATATTAGATCCACCTGTGCTCAACAACAATAAAAATATAAATTGAAGTTCAAACAAATCTTCTTCTACTCACTGTGTATATCAATAACAAACTCTAGCCACATAAATCTCAACTAACATCTACTTAAGTTTCATCAACCCCTAATCAACCATCCAACCATTTACGTGCAAATATAACCATGATTCAACAAAAAAACACTATAAACCCTGACACTTGTCAGTTTCCGATGTAGCCCAATAAGGCTATTCAAGAGATCCTGTCTACCATAACTTAACATCATCATTACAATCCTTTTATGATCAATCCTATTATCTTCAAAATCACACAATTGTAAGCCTCCACATGAAATTATCACAATGCATCCGACATATGGAAATACATTAGATTGTTCTGTCTCTCTATTGATCCAGGTGGATCCATAGTAGGCAAAAAATAAAAGACCTTGGATCGTAGTGAAAGTAGGACCAAATTGAAGAACTCATACCGAGGAATCCAACAATGCAAACGACACCTCAACTCGAGTTCGTATGAAGGAATTATTCTCAGTCAAAGTTTTTGTCATACTTGGTATGAATGACATATTTAGAAAAGCACTAGATAAATTTAGAGCCTCGCCAAATTGGCGATCTAGCCAAACTGGCAGCCAAATTTGGCGGACTTCAGATAAAGTTGGAAAAGGGAGTTAGTCATGGTTAAATTTGGAGACACCACCAAATATGGTGTAAACTAGCAGCAATTTGTGGGCCAATGTTATGGGGCCATGTGGCCTAATCAATGGGTGGCACATGGCACCCAATGGGCAGCGAAATTAGTACCCGACCAACCAACTTGGCAAAAAATTTAAAACATTGGCAGACGGGTAACAATTCAGCGGAAATGTTTTAATAATAAACAATATATATATTGTTTTAAACAGTTATGGTCAACAAAACAATGTCCAAAAATATATAATACATGACGGCACATAGTTATACCCAACGGTTAATCCAGCAGATGATCAATCGATGGTTTGGAACCAACACAACCAAACACCAACCAAACCGTTTCATAAGACCGACATTGGTTACAACTAGTTCGGTGGTTAACAACCATGATTTGGCAAAGAATTCAAGTCCTGACGATTTAAAATAGAGTTTAAAAATATCGGTCAATAGATTATTGCTAATAGTGGGGTTAATGTTTTATATTAAACAATGAACGATAGTTATAACTGTGTGGGGTTGCTTTCTTATAAACACTGTAAAACAAGAGATAGTTCCCACCCATTCAAAGTTCTAAACATAGTGCAGTAACTGGCATGCCAAGTTGGTGGTTTTGTAAATACCGCCCACCAAAATTCATTTAAATTTTCCCAATGCATTAGACTAAGGGGGGGCTGACTGGCCGTCAATGGAACCTAACATTAAGAATGAAACTGTGTGCATTAGGAACCAAGAGCCAAGAAAAACCTCGCGCAAAGCACGTTCTTTGAGAGAATATTCTCAAAATATTCTTTTTTGATGCTGCCGAGGAATCTTGAAAATTCTCTAGGGGGTCTAAAGATGACATTGGCATAATATAACTAAGTTTATACTCATTTACTCAGAATTTCACAAGGATTTAAATGTTGTAGTCTACTTTTCCATCTGAGCAACAAATCTCAAGGGTCATGGTAGAATCCCACATGTCTCATTAATTGTTGGACACAAAGTCATGTTTACAATCAAAAGTCTCAGGAGGGTGAGACAAATATGCTGGTGCTATGATTGCTGTGTTTTGATTAGTCGAATTTCAAGTCACTCCCAAGATTGGGGGTATAATGACGTATTTTACCATGTGATGAGATGAATGAATAGGCCTCCCCACTATTGAAGTAAGGCCAGGAGATGTAGTCCACACTAGACGAACTCCGTTATCAAACTTTTGTGTGCATTTTCTTGATGGTCTCCTTTATGTTACCTCTTATTTAAGTGTTTGCATTGTTAGGATATTCCGACACATAGGATATAGTTAAGTTCAACTTGGTCTAGCATAGAGTTAGGTTAGAGTTAGGTAAAGTGTGTTTCTTTACCGTTGTACATTTTGTAACTTACAATCCGACGGTCACGATATGTAGTGATCCGACGGTTCACTCTCACCTCGGTATTACCGACACTTGATCCGTGGCTTGACACCCGATTGGTCCATGAGTTCTATTTAAAGCGCATGGAGGGTCATTGTTCGGGTAATCCGTGCATGAGAGAAGCTTATGTAAATTTTCATTCTTTGATTAATAAATTGTCTGTACCCACGTTGGGACAGGCCGTGGACTGTTTCCCTCCTTGCACTCTGAGGGTTTTAACCACGTCAAAAATACTGGTGTATTGATTTGAGATCTGGTTGTGAGCGGTGTCCTTTTGGTATTCTTTCTGAGGAACTTACCCTGTAAATTCCTACATGGTATCAAAGCTATTTGAGGGCCGCATCCGTTGGTGATCCAAATCTGAAGCCGGTAGAACTGCATGCGGCTGTCGTTTCCTAGATCTGCTGTTTCTAACTGCTTTCGGGCCGAGAGGACTGCTCTGTTGCGTTCGGAGCATCTGTTCCAATGAGGAACCCCTTTCGTTTCACGCGAAAAGGTTTCCGGTAGCCCTAGCTGCGTCATTTTTCAGATCGGGAGGTATACAGTGTTTTTTTTTGCAGTTTACTGTTATTTTCTCTCTGCTTATTTCGGTCTCAGTTTATTTAGCCTTTTTTTTTAACCGGATCTATACCTTTCATTTCTGCGTATGCTCTTTGCCCTGCGACTCTGTGCGATCTGGGCAAATCAGAAACAGAAAGGAAGGATTTTTCTCATGCGTATGCTCTTTTCCCTGCACCTTAGTGTGATCTCGGAAAATCAGAAACATTGAGAAAATTATTTAGATTTTCGGCTAAAGCCAACTTTGAGATTTTTTTTTTAAAATTTCTAGTTTTTTGGCTAAAGCTAACTTTGAGCCGTAAGGTTCGTTTTTCTTTGCATATTCGTGTTGGGTTTTGTGTTTTGTGTTTTGTAGGGGAAAAGAGCCTTCCCAAGGCAAGAACGCAAATCGAGGCCCCCCCCCTCTCTCTCTCTCTCTCTCTCTCAAATATTTTGTATAGATCAATTGGTTCAAAGACCTTTTAAGAGAGTAGAGGTCTTGGGTTCAAGTCTCCATTTTGTGGGGGCGGATTTTTTCATTCCCGCACATTCGTGCACTTTGCCGGCAACGTCAACAATTTTTTTTCAAAAAGCCATAACTTCTTCATCCGGAAGCCTTTTTCAGAGCCGTTTTTTTTAAAACCGCCTATTTTTTCGAGATCTATCCATTGGACCACTTACTTTCAGCATCTTCAGCTTCAGGTTTTTTTCAAAAAATGGAAAGTCCATGCCAAGTCATTCTTGACAGCACTAACTACTTCCAATGGGTAGCCTACATGGGAGATTTACTTAGAAGTAAAGGTCTCTTCAGAATAGCCACAGACCAAGAGAAGAAACCCAAAGATGAAGACAAGGCCGAAAAATGGGAAAATAGACAAGATCAAGCACGTGGTTTGATAGGAATGTCTGTTTCTCCTGATCTTAGATTCCACATTGCAGAAATTGAAACTCCTCATGAAGCATTAGAAAAACTTGCTAAAGTTTTTGGGATTAAAAATGAAATTAGAGCCCATCAACTTGAGAATGAGTTGCTTACTTTGGATCCTAATAATTTTTCTTGCATTGAAGATTTCTTGTCCAAATTCAAGACCCTTAGATATCTCTTGGAAGGTGTTAAAGTTAAGAAAGAAGATGGTAACCTTATTTATTCCATCCTTACTAAGTTGGGACCAGCCTACTCTGTATTTGTTTCCACTTTCCATTCTACAAGGGAAGCTTTCATTTGTCAAGGCAAAGACTACAAACCCCCTTCCTTTGACTCCTTTTGTGATTCCTTAATAAGAGAACAAGAAAAACTCTTACACCTTGGTCTTCTTAATCTTGGAAACTCTTCCTCGAAAGCGTTAGCCGCCCAGCAGCAACCAAATTCAAAGAATCCTAAGAAGTCTTATCCTCAAAGGAATGGTCCTAAACCAACTCAGCCTCAAGATGAAAGATCATTTCAGCAAAATGACAAGACCAATAAAAACAAATGGAAGAGGACTGACAGACATTGTAACTTTTGTAATCGAGATGGCCACTTAGAATCTAAATGCTTTAAGAAGATGGAAGCCTTGGAAGCCGCAATGAAGAAACATAACATCCATCTGGAGCCTACTTCAACTTCAACTTCCGGAACGGCACTTTCTGCATGTCATCGTCAATCATCTCAGTCTGGTTATGCATTAAATGTATCTTCTTCTTCTTCTCATTCTCATGAGTGGCTCATTGATTCTGGAGCCTCTTGTCACATGGCCAAAAACCAAGCCATGTTTTCTTCTTTAAATGATTGTAACACCAAAAATATATATGTTGGTGATGATAGATCTCTTAATGTTGTAGGGACTGGAACTGTTCATCTAGACAATGGTCAGTTCAATGATGTATTATGTGTTCCAAACTTATCCTGCAACCTTCTATCTGTCTATCAGATAACTCATTCAGGTGAAGGTAAAATTGTTGAATTTTCACCTCATGATGTTGTAATCAAGGATCTAAAAGATCCTAAACAGATTCTAGCTACTGGTCTTGCTGATGATTCCAAAAGGTTGTATAAGTTTCACAACTTTGGGTCATCCCATCTTCCCTCAGTGTTTGTTGCTCATAATGATGAAGTGAGCAAACTTTGGCATGAGCGGTTTGGTCACTTAAACTATCGCTCCCTTCAGCATCTATGTAAAGAAAATATGGTGACAGGTCTTCCTATGGTATCTTGCAAAGATGGTGTTTGTTCCGGATGTGTACTCGGAAAACATCATCGGGACAGTTTTGACAAACGTGCCTCTTGGCACGCCTCAGCCCCTTTATAGCTTGTGGACAGTGATTTATGTGGTCCTCTTCCTGTTGCTTCATTCTCTGGCTGCAAGTACTTCTTAACTTTCATTGATGATTTCTCTAGACGCACTTGGGTATACTTCTTAAAACTCAAGAGCGAAGTATTTAGCACTTTTTTGGCCTTCAAAGCATTTGTTGAAAAACAATCTGGACATCAAATTCTTAAGCTAAGAACTGATAATGGTGGAGAATATGTTAAAAACGCATTCATCAACTTTTGCACCGAAAATGGAATTCAAATGCAACATACTGTTCCATACACTCCACAACAAAATGGTGTAGCTGAAAGGAAAAATCGCACCTTAAAGGAAATGGCTAATTGTATGCTGCAATCTAAAGGACTCAGTCTTAGTTTTTGGGCCGAAGCAATTAATTGTGCAAATTATATAATCAATCGCACTCCTACTAAGGTTCTAGAGAATATCACTCCAGAAGATGCTTGGAGTTCAGGAAGTTGTCACTAAGGGGGGATAGGCTCTAGTGCCTCCTTCCTTCTCCTATTGTGTCATATTTGTAAATCCTTCAATCCTATCCCAAGTTGTTCTTAAGGGGGGATGTTAGGATATTCCGACACATAGGATATAGTTAAGTTCAACTTGGTCTAGCATAGAGTTAGGTTAGAGTTAGGTAAAGTGTGTTTCTTTACCGTTGTACATTTTGTAACTTACAATCCGACGGTCACGATATGTAGTGATCCGACGGTTCACTCTCACCTCGGTATTACCGACACTTGATCCGTGGCTTGACACCCGATTGGTCCATGAGTTCTATTTAAAGCGCATGGAGGGTCATTGTTCGGGTAATCCGTGCATGAGAGAAGCTTATGTAAATTTTCATTCTTTGATTAATAAATTGTCTGTACCCACGTTGGGACAGGCCGTGGACTGTTTCCCTCCTTGCACTCTGAGGGTTTTAACCACGTCAAAAATACTGGTGTATTGATTTGAGATCTGGTTGTGAGCGGTGTCCTTTTGGTATTCTTTCTGAGGAACTTACCCTGTAAATTCCTACATGCATATATGGTTTTTACATGCTCTTTCATGCAATTCTACCAATATCAATTGAAGAAAAGATCTTAGATAACGCTGGTATCAGAGGAATATAAGATAAAGTTTGGTATCAAGCAGTCTTCTCATTGATGTGAATTGCGAGTGTGGATGATAACCAGAGATTGGATGTGCAACACGAAGAAAAAAATGGACAACAAAGACATTCTTGCAGGGAGCGAAGAAGTTCTCTACAAGGATTTCTACCAAATGACAGAAAAGTTAGATAAATTGTTTGAAAATTATGAGAAGAGAATAGGAAAGAAGGAAAAGAAGAAGAAATCCAAAGCAGAGGATGATGCTTCAGTGAACAAGAGATCTGGAGGAGACCATCGTGAACCTCCATCTCCATATTCAAGTGAATATTCTTCTTCTTCATCTTCTTCTTATCATTATAATCGTCATCACTAGAGAATTCAAGAAAAGAATGCCAAATCGAGGAGACTACTACAAGAAGCAAAAGAGGAGAAGCAAAGATTGCAACTTTAGCTACAAGCCACATAAGAGGCCTTGGAAAAGTTTAAGTGCAATGAAGGCTTAGTGCATCCATCATCATCCGCTTTAGAATTGAAAACTGAGGTAAACAATGTCAGTGATTCTTCAGTTTCATGTTATTATGATGATGATTTTGGTGCATTTGAAAATTACATTACAGGGATTGGTTCGAAGCTAATGAAGAAAATGGGATATGATAGAAATGGCCTATGAGTTAATGAACAAGGCATTGTGAATCCCATCAAGTGGTGGAATTACCTTGATATGCAATATTGGGCTATGTAAGAGAAGAAGGGCACTTCAAAGTTACAGAGACAAGACAGTCTTCAAGCGACATGTCTAAGATAGTTTAGGATGTTGAAAGCACATCACAACATTTCAGTAATAGTGAGAATTCAAAATGAAGAGCTAAGGAAAGCTCTCCTCTTAGAGTTGCACCAAAGATAGGCATTCAAAGAAGGTTATGTCACCCAAGAAGGAGACACAAAAGAAGGTCAATAAAGTTTGGAGGAAGAAAAACCATTGTAGCCATTGCAAGAAGAGTGGACATTAGAAAGCCACATGTTGGAACCTCCATCAAGAACCACAACCAAAGTAGGATAGGGAGCATATGGAAGCACCTGTGAAGGAACTGACCGAGGAAGTAGTTCAACAAGGAAGCCAACTATAGGAAGAAAACCCATTAGCTTGGTTAGGTAAGAAATGGGTAGCCTTTTTAAGTAGTTTACCATGGACACCATTGTAAACGACATGTTGCTTTTTAAAAACCCTAGAGATGGACAAAAGTTTGTAAAAGTGATGAAGTATATAACATCACTTAAGAATGCAACATCATGATATTTTCGCCTTTAGTTGGATAGCGAGGGTATGGTTTTTTGATGATAGAGGAAGATTCACATATAAGGTTTTCGTTGTCAACGTTTCAGAGCTACTATCCTACTCCATTGTCAAGACATGTGAATATTATAAAGAGCAGATGAAAATAAATAGTAGAAAGGTAAGTCTAAATTTTAAAGCCGACTATGGGAATTTGTAATTATATATTTTTAAAGAATATGTATTTTTAATATAAATAATTATTTTGTGCAATTAATAGGGTATGTATATTAGAATTATAAAAATAACATATTATGACATATTTATTTGAATTAAAGAAATGGATTTTTAGTCATTTAATTAAATTATTTAATAAATGTAACATTATTAATTAGTTAATTAAATTAATTAATAGATCTCACACCATGACTTAATTAATTAAATTGATAAAACATAATTATTAAAATTAATTAATTAATAATGTGCGTTTTTTATTATATAGTAATAAGGAAACAAAAGTAAGAAGAAATAAAAATAGAAGGGTATGGAGGGTGGGGAAGGATAAGTTGTTGAAATTTATAAGTATTATCCGTTAGAAATTTTATCTGTATTTCAACTGACCCTCAAGCCTCCTCTTATACTTTTCCTATTGTTCCTTTAACGGCCGAGATTACATCTCTAATCGACGGCTAAGATTAGATTTGGCTTGATCCATGTCTTTTGGAACCTTCTAACCCAGTGTTATATTAATACCTATTAATATTTTATTTTTCCTAAGTTTAGACTTAGGAACTCCATTAAAAATATTAATTATTTTAATATCTCCTTAACCGGGTAGAATATTCCAAAACCATTTCTGGGTCTTGGAGATCTCATGTGCTTTAGCCTCTCCACCAATTTTCATTATTAGAGCACATCCGATGCTACCCAAAATCAACATTCCCTCTTAGTGAGGACTGTGCTCTAGTAATACTCCACACTGAGCATCAATCTGATTATACGAAACCGGTACCTGTGCCGATGCTAGGCCTCCCTGCCTAACATCCTCTGCACTGCTGCCCATGGCCCTACCACTGCCATTGCTGCATATGTAGTACAACTCCCTCTGCAGCCGTGTTGCTGTTGGTCCTTTCTCCCAACACTACATTTGCACTGCAACCCCCTCCCATCATGCTGCATCATGCTACTGCTAATTTCTATTGCACTACAACTTAGTTACTGAGAATTAATTAACTAATCCACCCACCTACTGACATCCCTATTAGGTTAGAAACACTCCCGATGTTGAAGCTCTCTTTGCCGCTATCAAGTGCTCCCTCTACTGCCTCTACGCTGCTTTAACAACTCCCTGCCTCTCACACCGCTCCAAGTCTCTTTGTGCCACCCTACATTGTTGCAACCTCCTCTGTGCCTCTCGCACTACTGCAGGCTATTAGCTTTGTGCTACCCGAGACTACTGTACTGTAGCACTCTCTTCCGCTTCATCCGCATATGTTTCTTTTGACATCCGCCAGTCCTGCTACTCTCTCTGTGGGGTTTACGTAGCAAGGTATAATCCAAGAGTTTGGGTACCTCAAGGATCCTGCCCCTCGTCACCTGTAGTCTTCTTGACTACAAATCGATGTATCCCCACCTCTTCTCTAGAGGTACATGAGCACTCATGGCACAATCGTCATCCTCCTTTACCTCCTTTTCCGCCTTCGTTGGCGCTGCCTTGGAGTCAAATGCCTCTCCCTTAGTATTCTTCCTTGGACACTAGTTCACATAACAACTCCCCCTTCTGCAGCTGGTATGACTGCAGCTGATTCTCAAGTAACATCTTTCTCTGCATGGAAGTATGCTGGTATAACGTCTTCAAGGTGTCCCATATTTCCTTTGCCGTCTCCTTCTCGGCAATATGTCGGACCGCATGATCCTTGACCCCATCAAAATGATGCATTTCGCCTTGGCCATTGCCTCCCTGTACTTTTGATTATCAGTCGGGTCAACTGGGGTAGCCACTGTTCTCAAGGCGAAGGGCTTGATGCAATGTCTATCTAGAATGGACATGATCCTGGCCTTCCAGACCATAAAGTTGAACATCCCATCCAGCCCATCCTAATCCCTCAGTCCATTCATGGCCATCTCTCTGCTCTTTCTTTCAAATCCTCCGAGTCTCTACTTCCCTATGGAAGTTCTCTCTTTGACTCCCTTTGAGTCGCAATTTCTGGTTGAAGGGAAAGTACCCCTAGAGTCCTTTGGGCTGAGACTCTACCAGACTGAAAATTGCTTATACAAAGAAACACACACACACAGCCATCTTTTTAACTTTTAAGCAAATTCTAATGTTTTAGGGTACATACCTAAGGTCCTACGTCTGAGAAGACCGTTAGGGTGCAAACCCTTCTTGGAGTTCCCTTCTTCTTTCTCTGACCTGCAAAACAAACAAATCAAAGAACTCAACAGTACATGTATAGAAGTTTATGTATAAATCATCTTTATGCTATAAAGTTAGTTATAAATAATCTTTAAGTAACTACTTTCATAAGAATTCAACACAAGAATCTCATAAGCATAAAGAAAGATTATTCGGGAACAAAGACGTGTTTCTTTATATATAAAGGCAAATAAAGTACATATATCGGAAAGATATCACCTGAACACCTTCAGCAGGCTCCAAGCAAGCTTCCTCCCGGATTCGTTCCAGCCTCCAGCCTTCAACAAGAGCTCCTTCCAAGTCTTACTCAATGATGATGTCAAGGATGAATGATCACCAATACACATGGAAACAAGGGTTTCCTATGCAAAATGGGGGAAGTGCAGGATGCACCAAGGACTTCAGACCTGGTCTAAGGGAAAAATCTCAGCATAATAATCTTGCTCTCCTTTCTCTCTCCTCTTGGCCTTCCCTTTGATGTCTTTTTATACCCTCTCCAAAGTAGTTTTTTAGTTAGGAGTTGGTTGGGAACAGTTGGGCCACGGGCACTAACAGGTGATCCAGCAGGTAAACCCGCGATCACCGCCCGAAAAAGAGGAAATTATATTTTTTTAAGTGTTTTAATAGATACACGCGGGTTGGGTATGACAGACCCGCGTGTACACGCGTTTAACACAGGGCAAAGTCGCGTACAGGGAATAAAACACTGTTTTTTAAATTTTTGGACCAGGTCTGGAAGGAGGGGTTGCCCTAGGCCATAAGTGCAGCATCACAAACCATAAGAGTGAGATTTGGAGCTATAACAGATGCCCCCTAATGTATGAGGTCAGAAGGGGAACATGATGGCCGAAATACATTAAGTAAGTACAAGGAAAGGAACTCTGCCGAAAAACCGAGGAGGACTTCACCGGAATTCAGCCTGCCAAGCCACCGAAAGGAGATCAGAAAGAAACACTGTCTGAGGCGGGCATACCCATGCTCAGGAAAAGTAAAGCATGTCCGCATATCAAGTACAAGCGGATCCACTAAGTATACAAGTATAAATGACTGTAAAAATACATAATGGATCATCTGATCATAATGAGTAAGTACATGTCTGAATATCACATATAAAACTGTCAATGATGCTGAAAGATGCAACGGATCACTGAAATCAAAGACTGATCCCATAAGGTACCAACTGAACATGATGGAATAGGATGGTACTACACTGCAAACTCAGGTGCCAGCATATAGAATGTCGCCATGACTGACTGCAACATATAAGGTGGAATGGTATCAACTAGCAGTAACAGGAGCAACTGTCAAGTGAACCAATGAATGTTGATACAACCTGAGGTCTTCACCGACCGCCGTGGTACATTTCTACACCATGGGAATAAATGATCTGAAGTCGACCATGTGAGAAATCGTTTGATTACCGGTCATTGATGTATACCGTTAACAAACGCGAGACTACTCACCGATAATGATAATGAGCGTCAAGGTACCCAGTACAATCTAACAAGTGTGAATAGATGAGCTGAAGTCGAACACCTGTAAGAATCTATCAATCAGGAGACAATGATGGTTTCCCACTGTCGATAGCGAGGAATCTGCCACTAATGACTGCAAACCCCAAGGTACTGCCAAATGGACTCTAGATCTTTGCCCCAGAGCAATGAGTCGGAGTCGATAGGGAAAGATCCGCTAGAAGGAAGGCATTAAGGCATCCTCCATCAATCTAGCGCGAGTGTAACCCGTAGGCCAATAATGTGGAAGGAATCGGACGAAAAAGATGTAGTAACCCAACCGAAAGTACGTTTCCGGCGTACACAAGATGTGGCTAGCGCACGGCAGAAACCCTCTGAACCAACCAATAATGAAAGCTGACACAGAGGCGAGGTATCCACCAATAGGGTCAAATGGAAACCAAAGTACTGCACGAATCCCAATGTGTGATAATGTATGCTGATGTCGAACACAAGGGAAACCACTCAGTCAAAGACCCATGATACTGATCGATGCTGAGCACAAGGTGACCTATCAATAATGAAAATAGGGCCAGGGTGCGGTCTCTAGGTCTGCCCTCAGAGCAATGTGTCGTCGTCGATAAGGACAAGACCCGCCAGCAAGAAGTCAATGGGGACCTTCTCAAACCGGCACGAGTGAAGGACCAATATAACTGATGTGATGATAGACATGACACTGACAACCAGGGATGGCCGACTGAAAAATGAGTCAAGAGACACCGCAGAAAGGCCGACTCAGGCTAACTTCCCTTGAACAAAAGCACGACTCAATGTGACTATGTGGCAGCATACAATGAATCTGTATAAGTTCGTCATGCAGGAGGCACGAACGAACCCTCCATATGATTGGAAGAGATAACCAATCGGGGGAGAACTGACTCGATAACAAGGTTATGGCTTACCTAAGTCAAACTAGATCCCACCCATGCGGAGGAGACTTTGTTTCGAGTGCTTTGTTCAAGGGCGACACGACTGACTCTAGCTGCCAACAATAAATGGAAATAATGTCCCTGTTCCCGCTCTTTTTGGAATATTTAATTTTTTTGTCTTTTTCTGATAAGCCGGAAAAAGAATAAAAGAATGCTATGGTACAGTGGAAAGAACGAGTGTCGGTGAAACAGATGCTCTAGTTCCTGGGAAAGGAACGTTCCTATGCTCAATGCAGGGAGGTGAAAAACTGGTCAGTGACACTCAGAGGTATGTCCCTTCCACGGATCTGGGTATGTCAAGCTGCAGAGGTCAAGGGTATGCAAGGTTGATTTTTTGCAGACGTCATGGTCAAAAGTGGGCTTAAACACGAGTCCAAGTGAAGCCGGTTATAGGCTAAAAGGTGCAAATGGTCAACATGCAATGCAGAAGTACAACTCAACACACATAGGAGCCTCTAGGGTATAAGGCCAGAACGAAGCGAAGAAGCAAGGAAGAATGAGTCTTCAACGCATAAGTCATGGCGGGACTACAGAGGACTCCCGAGCCTACTCAAAACGAAGCAGCATGGGCAACAAATGTCAGTGAGGTGCTAACTAGGATGCCCATGTAAAAGGATGGCTCTACTATCATGTCATGATTTAAAGAATCGGCGAGTGAAAATGGCTTGCGAACCATAACATGATGGGGTCGACCCTACGGCAGATGTATCGGTCAAATGGAGGCTAGTATGCATAATGCAACGGAAAAATGGTGTCCCTAACCTATATGCCAGTGAGAACACGATACCTGCCATGACGGGTCAGCAGTCATGGAACCGCCTCGAATCGTCGAAAAATGTCCAAAATGTCCTGAAAAACAACTCAATCTCGACATTCCAAGCTCCCAAGTTAAAAGTGACATGAAACCAAACAAAATAAAATTTTGAAAAAATTTTGCATTTTCAAAACTTATAAAAAGAAATTTTGGACTTACCATTTTCACCGTTTGACTTGGAGAGCAAATTGTGGAGCAAAAGGAGCAAACTTTCCCCGTGACTTATTCAACCGTTCAAACTTGCCGAAAACTTCCAGGTAAGCACTAAACTTGTCTTGCAATCAATTGTGATAGTTTTTAGGAAGTTTAATTAATGTTTCACCGTTAGATTTTTGCAAAAAATTGCTCTGCGGCGTACACGCGGGTTGGATGTATATAAATCGCGTATACGACGGCCCTACACGCGACTGTGTATAGGGTAAACCGCGTGTGCGCAGCGAAAAATTTTTATATAAAAAACTAATGGATGAATTTGATTTTTTCTTCCAGGATGACTCTCACATGGCGTGAAAGAGAGCACTCAACTGTAGATAATGAAGTTATGGAGAATGATGAGGCATTAGATGCCTTACGGGGATGCGGATTGTTAAAATTCTTTAAGTTGCCGAATATGAAAGCAAATGTGCGTCTGCTCGAGAGACTTATTGATTACTGGGACGTCGAGGAAGAAGCTTTTATGATTGATCAAATGCCACTCAGGATAGAAGTGGAAGATATATATTTCATCACGGGCCTTTCCCGAAGGGGAGAGGTAGTCCACTCCCGGGGCAGGACCCGGAATAGTCTCAGCGTAGACGACTATGTACAACTTTACTGCCCAGGTCATCGGAAGGTCGGGAGTCAGATCTCGATCCCACACGTGGCGAGTTTGTCACTGCGGATAATCCTGTTCACCATAGCTCGAGTGAACGGGTCATCTTCGCTACATCAGGCATCACGAGTAAACATGAGCGTAGCAGTGGACTGTCTCACCACGGTGTTTGACTGGTGTACTCCCCTACTTGCCAACATGAAGGAGCAGCTTGCTTCTATCAGGAAGGGACAGACCAAGAACTTTGGGTATGGGACCATTTTATGCACATTTTTCTTCGAGAAGGTTCCTGCACTCCGTCCCAGGGTAGCAGTTCCCATCAGTAGTCCACGTGATCCACGTATGGGCCGGTGGGCTGACTTGATGAAACGTCTGGGGGGTGGGGAAGTGCCCAGGAATGCATTCGACGACGACTTTTTTGCTTGGTGGGAGCAACAGATCATCGCCATAGACGACTACCCCTATGCTGGACTGGATTTCCGAGGAGATCCTGACCTAGTACTGCCACCAGATGCAGCATGGGGCGAGATCGGTAAGATTTTTTTGATTTTTATGATTTTATGATTTTTAGGATTTTTCAAGCATAATGATGAACTTTGAAAAATATATTTTTTTGATGAGATTCAAATGACTGATATGATGATCATGTTTCAGACATTGGGCCTGTGCGACCAGATGGATTCCCACGGCACGGACGGCGTGGCCGAGGAGCCGAAGAGGTGGCTGCGGATGCGGAAAGGACCCTCGCCAACGTGCAGCGACACTTGGCGAGATTGAGCTATCAAGTACCGATGGCCGAGATAGAGGACCTTCCTCCAGATATGCAGCGTCATGTGGTTGGGATGCCACGTGACTGGGTTCGCGTTTTTCGGCGCGTGGCCAATGCTATAGTTAGTTATTTAGCTGCTCATCCAGAGCCGAGGCATTAGATATGCCTGACATGATTATGGGCATTTGAGTCCCAATTTTGTATATTTTTGGACACACATATGTACACTCGAGACGCTTTGTGATATATATATATATACAGTTTGACTTTTTGATGCATGATTTTATGATGATGAATGATTGATATGCCAGTCTAATGCTTGATTAGCGATAGAATCAGCTAACCAATTTTGAGATCTTGGAATGTGCAAATAATTAATGTAAATAAATGATCTTTGCAACAACCTCACCCTTAAATATTGGCGATATAATGATGGATCTCTAACCCGATAAATGTTATTTAACTGAGACACTATCAATTGAGAATCAAGATACACTACCAACGAGTCGATCCCGTAAGAGATTGCCTCGGATAATAAATTGATAACAGCTGTATACTCGGCCATATTGTTTGAAGCAGGACCGATACACACGCCTCTCGATGTCATCAACTGACCAGTTGGGTAATAAAGTACCCAAGCTGCGGAAGCAAGATTCCGAGTGTGCCGACTAGCACCATCGGCGAATCCAAAATAAACCAAATCATCCATCAACACCTGCCAAAGCAGACCAAAAGTGCTGATATCAGAAAAACGCTCGATAAGATATGTACAAATATACATAAAATACAAAGAAGCCATTGCCTGGTAAAACTAAGCAAAATACTTCTTTAAATAGAGCCCATTTCGGGGCTCCGCCAGCTTGTTTCCTTCGAAATCAATTAACTCATACGATCCTTTTTCTAAGACTCGTTTGATAATGAAAGGACCGTACCACATAGGCTTGAATTTGCCTGCCCCCAAGGCGTCCTTATCTTGGTCATAGACCAAGACAAGGTCACCTTCAGAAAAAACACGAGGTCTGACAGACTTATCATACTGAGTTTTGACCCTTTTCTTATGGGCCTCATTCGTCGTGGCAGCATCTCGACGCTGCTCATCGAGATGTTCCAGATGAACTAGGCGCTCCTCGAGACTCGAAGTCTCAGGAAGAAGCTCGACAGCCAATTTCAGAGATGGAATTTCACATTCGACCGGAAAGATAGATTCCACCCCGTAAACTAACTGAAAAGGAGTAAAACCAGTAGCCGTTTTAACGGAGGTTCGGTATGCCCAAAGAGCCGGATACAACATAATGTGCCAATTGGACCGATTTTTATCGATTGTCCGTTGGAGTATCGTCTTAAGAGTTTTATTGACCGCCTCGACCTGTCCATTGGCCTGAGGATAGTAAGGAGACGAATGCTCTTGACGGAAACCTAATTTAAAAGCCAATTCGGACATTAGCTGATTTTGGAAATGACTGCCATGGTCAGTGACAATCTCTCTTGGGATACCGAATCTTGAGATAACTTGATTGAAAAGAAACAAAGCTGCCGTGTCACTGTCGTTCTTATAAGTAGGCATGGCTTCAGCCCACTTCGTGAAGTAGTCTACAGCCACGATAATGTACTTGTGATTTGCCGCTGAAGGCGGATTACAAGTCGTAAAATCAATACCCCACTTCGTAAAGGGACCGACGGTGACAACGGGAAAAAGGGGAGCTGGATGCGCGCGCATCTTGCGAGTAAAAATTTGACACGGGTGACAGCGTTTTACCGCTTCCACACAGTCCTTAAAGAGTGAAGGCCAAAAGTAGCCGGCACGTAAGATGCGCTGGGCTGTAGCAAGCCCGGATAGATGACCACCACAAGCTCCACTGTGGCAATCATTAAGAACAGACTCTGCTTCCTCTAAGGTTAAACAACGTCGAAGAATTGAATCAACCCCTCGACGGTATAAAGTGTCACCAATGATAACATAGTTTTTAGCCAGGTGACGTAACTTGCGACGTTCATCCTTGGAGGAAGTAGAGGGAAACTTCGAAGTCTGGAGATAAACAATGATATCTCCATACCAAGGGTCTTGTGAAGAGATGAGGAATATATGTTCGTCGGGTAAACTTTCCTCATAAACAACATCCTCTCCACAAGGAAGCTCAGAAATTAGCTCCGCGAAGACCATAGATTTCTTAGACTTGGCGGACAAGAACTCGAGGTCGAATTCTTGTAAAATGACTATCCATCTATTATATTTGCCCCCAATCACTCGCCTACTGAGGACAAATTGGAATGGATTGACCGCCGCTAAGACAAAAGTTTTGCGTAGCAAAATGTAATGACGGAGCCTCTGGACAGCATGGACTGCTGCCAAGGCCAACTTCTCAACAGGAGAATAGCGGAGTTCAGGGCCTATCAAGCCTCGGCTCAAATAATAAACCACGTGCTCGACAAGAGCATCGTCTTCCTGAACTAGAACCATACCAATGGTAGATTCTGCGGCAGCGAGATATAAAAGGAAGTCTCTACCGTAATCCGGTGGACTCAAAAGCGGGGCAGAGACTAATGCCTTTTTCAAAGCATCGAACGACCGCTGCGCAAAGTCGTCCCACAGGAATGGAACTCCTTTCCGTAGCAAACGCATGAACCCTTTAGTGATCTCGGCATAGTTTGCTATAAACCTTCTTAAGAAATTGGCCTTCCCTTGAAGACTTTGAAGTTGACGAATTGAAGACGGGGGAGGCAACTGAACTATTGCCTCAACCTTGAAGGGATCAACCCGTATCCCTTCATTGGAAACTATAAACCCTAACAACCGACCTGATGTAACCGCGAAAACGCACTTATTAGGATTCAACCGGATTTTGTAAAAACGACATCGCTCAAAGACTAATCGAAGATGACTAGGATGATCAGTTCTCTTTCGAGAACGAGCAGCGAGATCATCTAAGTATGCCTCGATGATATGTTTGATGTCATGGAAAGCGTAAGACATGGCCCGCTGGAAGGTGGCTCCAGCATTTTTAAGACCGAAGGGCATCTTTCGATATGCAAAGGTACCCCAGGGACATATGAAGGCAGTCTTATGCTGATCCTCAGGACGGATAGAGATTTGATTATAACCTGAGAAACCATCCATAAAGGAGAAAATCGCATTACCCGCACACTCGTCAATAATTTGATCAATAAATGGCGTGGGGTAATTGTCTTTTGGACAAGCCTTGTTTAAGTCCCTAAAATCGATGCATACGCGGATTGTTCCTTGCTTTTTGTCCACAGGGACTGGATTCGAAACCCAATCCGTAAGAGGAACAGGGTATATAAAACTCGCCCTTAGCAGCTTCTCAACCTCAGCTTTGATAGCCGCTGCTTTCCTAGGGTTAACCGGCCGAAGCCTTTGACGAATCGGTTTTGCGTTTTCGTACGTCTTGATCTCATGTTGGACGATAGAAGGATCAATGCCGGGCATTTCCTCATAAGACCAAGCAAATACATCACGATATTCCTTGAATAGGTCGGTGTAAATTTGAATTTCTTCAGGGGAACACTCACTTCCGATGAAGATATTCTCGATGATGTTAGGATTTTTAGAGATGTTTATAGGTATCGTTTTTGAGATTACCGACATATTACCTTCAGCACGTGTGTGTGTTGGAGCCAAAGGGTTCGATACCGTACAAACATCACTACCAACGAGCTCGGAGAATCTAGATTCTACTTCCTGCAATGGAGGAAGAAAATATGAGCGATGGTGTAAGTCTTCCCAAGGTCGATCTATACCCATCATAATTTCGAGGATTGCTTCTTCAGAAGGTAGAACCGAATCTAAGCAGTCCAAGGCAGAGTTAGAATCAAAGCTCCAAGCGGGGGCCACATGACCATCTAGCTCCTCTTCGGAAAAGGGAGTAGAATGGTTATCTGCAGAGTCTACGATAGCCTGATATCTAAGCTCAGCTGCAGATATAGGAAACGCCATTCCATTAACTTGCCCTTCAACTAATGTGGTCGTAGGTGAAGGCAAGGTCCAAGGGTCGGAAAAATGATGAGTTCGGAAGAACCCCTCTCGAGAAGATTCCTTGGATGATGAAATAGCATTGATTCTTGCAAAAGGAGAGGGAAGATCAAACGTACCCATCAATGAGGAATACATCCCTACTCCTAAATTCTCAGTCGGCGGGCGAGGGTTATCCACCAAAGGAACAGTAGAGTCGGAGGTTGCTTGAGGATCGATTGGAGCATAGTCCAATTGATCAACCTTAACGATTTTCCCCTCATGAGGAAAGCAAATGACACGAAACAAAGTCGAAACAACGGCTTCCATCTCGTACACCCAGTTCCTTCCTAATAGGAGATTATAGTCTAGGTTAGCATCTACGACTTCAACTTCGATATTAACGACCTTCCCTCCAACACATATAGGAAAGGCCGGGATAATCCCATGCGGCTTGTGAGAATGACCATCAAATGCAGTTAAGACGGTTGGTGAAGGAACAGCCGAAGGTGAACCGATAGCCTTCCAACAAGACATGGACATGACGCATGTGGAAGCTCCTTCATCTATAACGGTGCGAAAAATATTGATTTTCCGGTATGTTGACTTTACTTGAAAAGCCATATGATGAGGGAGTCTCTTTTTGACATTTGACATGTCAAAAGAGAGCACTAGAGAGTTAGCTGAATCGACTGCTCCAATGGCGGAAAGTAAAGCACTTCTCTGAGACGGACACGACTGGAGAACTTCCAAAGCGGACATAGCACATGGGCTTTGAGCCAAATCCTCCACAATGGAGTAATTTTGAGCAGCTCTAGCATTGGGGTTAATTGTCGCGCGTTTGGCGGAACCTTTCGGTATCCTAGGTACAGTCTCAACAGGAGGTCGCTCAATATGAAGGTCATTACTTCCGGGAACCGTTTTATCCTTAGATGTTTCGGCTTCACCATAATCACGTGACCGAGTAGTCACGTTAACGTTTGAACCCATCATAAAAACATTTGATGCTTTTTCCCCTTCCTGGTTGCCCCCAGAGGAGGTCCCAGGATTCGAATTCGCGCCAGCAAGAAGTTGCTGCCCTTGGGGAAACGGGTTAGTCAACACAGCTTGCGAACTAGAAGTCCCTTGCTGTGCTAACAAGCGCTGAGCGTCTTCGATTTTAGGGCAAAGATGAGTTAGATGGTCTCCACTGCATAACTTGCAAGGAAACTTGACTTTCTTTCTCGACTCACCCTTACCACCACCAGCGTTGTTGCCGGATTTATTTGCATCGGGCTTCCCATCCGAGTTCTTCTTTTTACCACGTCCTTTCTTTTTCCCATCGGAATTTTGATTTCCTTTGGGGTTATTGGATTGGACGGCGTTAATGGAAGAATTTTGGGAAGCAGGAGGACTAGACATTGTGACTTGGTTGTTAGGAGCAGTTTGTAATGACAACTGCTGCAATTGATTTAGCAAGTTCACTGTAGTTGAGTCTACAGACCCCACGATACCATCCGCATGCGGACCTGGCTTTGGCTTAGCTAAATCAACCTTAGATCCAGGAGCATCTGGCAAGTACTTTTGGAGGATCCCAGACTGAGAGTAGATCAGTTCTAACTGCTGGGCCCTGAAAATGGCTTGCTCCTCAGAATAGACCCCAGACATGGAGACATCCTTGGAGATCTCAGGTTGCAAAGACTTCAAGAACCACTCTAGACGGTACTCCGGAGGGATTTCAGCTTTAATGAGCCTTTTTCTCCGTCTCCATTCCTGTATGTGATCAGAAATGTGGGTTGCCTTATCCTGACGAAAGGTAGCCAGAAGTTCAGTTCCGGCATCATAGCGGACAGGCAACTGAAAGTGATTCAAGAAGATATTAGCTAAGTCTGCGAACGATGTAAAGCTGCCCCCTGGCAACTCTATGTACCATTTAGCCGCATTACCAGTCAAGGTGCGCTGAAAAAGTCTCAACCTAACCGAATCTTCGATGAGGGAGTTAGATGAGCACCACAAATGGAATGTGGTTACATGATCGCCCGGATCTTCACCACTCTTCCCTTCGAATTTTGGGATGTCCGAAGGGAGTTTGGTTGGGACCGGAGGCCAGGCTGGATTGTATCTGATAGGGTCATTCGTTAGCTTAGTGAGATCTGGCAAGTTTAACGTTGCCAGAAATGGAAGCCTAGGAGGACCTAGGGGATTCCACCCAGACTGGGCAGAACTCCCCAAGTTCTGAAAAGATTGTCCTGGGATTTGAGAGGCACCAGGCTGCCCCAAGTGACCAGTAGAACCAGCTGAACCAAAGGGCAAGCCTTGTGGTCCAGCAACATTCGGAGTTTGACCAACTCCTGCCGTATAAGCTCCATAGCTTGCAAAGTTTCCTCCTATAGAATTGTAAGGAGTCGATAACCCCTGATATGGGTTCCAAGCCGAAGCGAGGGGAGGAATACTTTGAAACATGCTAACCGTGGAATACGGCCTACTTCCTTGTTGACCGATGAAAGGATTCGCAGTTCCTGCGTTACTAGCCCCAGGGTTATTCCAACCTTGGAAAGGATTGCTGCTTTGTCCTATTGAAGAAAAAGGCATGGATCCTACCGTTGGGTTGGAATGTGGAATATGACCACTTCCAAAAGGAAAACCCTGAAATGAAGCCGATCCGCCCATCATGGACGTAGCGGCATTGAACGGAACTGACGGAATACCCTGTGATTGGGTGCCAAAAAGGAAGGAACCAGTACTAAAAGCATTGGTTTGGGCATTTCCACTCGTGGACGGAATGGAGGTAGACCCAACCAAAGATGTGCTAGCAAACGATCCGAACAAGGAAGCGGAGGGGATGGAAATGGTTCCTCCCCCTTGCACCGATGTTGGGGTTTGCATAGTCGCAGCACTTGTGGAAGCCATGCTTCCAGTAGTGATCATAAATGGTAAGCGCGTAGCGTAACCTGGACTCGCTGGTCTATATAATGGAGGCCCAACGTATTGCAATACGTCTGGGTAACTAGATGGTAGTGGAGAATTTGGAATCACTAATGATTCTGAAAGTTCTTCTACCTCTACGTTATCCTCCGCTTGAAAGCGAACTTGAGAAAAGACTGGAGCGTCCCTCTCTTGTTCAAAAGTACCAGGCCTTGCTTGGCCGCTAATATCCCCGAGAGGAGGATCAATCCCCGATGCGTCAGCCGGCGTGGGACGGACCCCACCGGTAGTATTCCCTCTGCGCCTTCTAGGAGAAGGCTCTAAACTAGGTGGCGAGAGACCACGAAGTCTTCGAGACCGTCTAGGAGACCGGTCAGCCACTTTGAATTTTTTGTTATGATCTTATCTAAAGACTCAAAAAATTAAAAGCTAGGCCAACTAGGAGCACAGAGCACACACTAAAAAGTTCCTAAAGATACAGCCAGTCAAACAACTTTCAAGTATTTCCGCTCCGGGTGATTGAGACCGGACACCAAAATACGAGAAAGTGAATCAAAGGGCCTTCCGAGGATAGTCTGGGATGATGAGGGCCCAGTCCTATCAGCGAAGGTATCAGAGGAAGTTACGCTGACCTCCTAACAACAGTCTGCGCCGGTGCAAGCCCCCAAGCTTCGCAAGGGTGCCCTCCGGAAGTACTGTCGAGAGTGATACAACGTCGACCTCAGGTGCCACGGGATTCCCCTCCGCAGCCACCTATGCAGATCCCTAGGAAAGGCAACTATGGGTACCAACTCGTCGCAGAAGCCAGGCGGAACAGTCGTGAGGTAAGTTCGGACAAGTAGGAGAGGGGGTATCTCTCTTCCCTGTCTTCACAGACCCTCGTGCTTAACTCCCAGATCCGGAGTCTTCCTGGTCTCCCTAACGCTATTGGATTTACTCTCTTTAATCAGACTCTTATGTTTGACGTTTTGTGTGGCCTTGGAGAGTTAACTCTCCACTCGCCTAATCCAAGGCCCTAAAATCCTAAACTTGTTGGTGTAATAACTAAAACAAAAAGTTCTAGTGGATTTTAATTAAGCGCTTGATTTTATTAGGCTGTTCTTTAAGTCAAAGGTAATGGAGGTGAAACTTGTGGTGTTTTATGGACGCAAAAGAAATTAATAAAACCTAGCTACATGCACATGCACTTTTGTTTTCGATGAATAGCAATTTCTATGAGGTTCAGAAGGCACTTGTAATATAAACAAAAAATTTTTCCTTTTTCTTTTCAGACTCCACACTCACAAAAACTAACAAAACTAAATATGCCTAAAAAGAGATGCAAATCTTTCCCTAATGCAAGAACTAAATGTGGATGCACAATTCAAAGACTACTCTAAAAACAAAGAAGGAAAGTTGCTGCTTTACCAAATTTTGTCTTGCCACTGAAATGCTTAGATAGAAGATGATTTGTTACTAATCATTTCGTCCAAACAATAAAAACAAGTTTTAAGATAAAAAACAAAGCACTTTCACTTCGCAAAAAAGGAAATCAGATGAGAAGCAAGTTTAAGAAAGCGAAACTCAAAAACTTTCAAAAGATTTTCTTTCAATCAAACCAAAAAGTCTTTTTCAAAGGAAAAACTCTCAAAAATACTGACACCAATGATTGATAAACAAACAACCAAACACTTTTGTGAATTGACACCAATGAAATGATGAGAACTCAACAAAAATAAAATGTGTTCGAAGTCGCTTTTGACAATCAAAAGCAGCAATGAAAGTCCAAGAAATCAAAAGACAAGTTTCAAGGAAATGGTAACAAACAACTTTCCCGAAACGAAGGAGCAAATGGTCATAAAAATGATTTCGTTAAGCAAACACAAATGTCATGAAAACAAAATGGACCCAAAGATTTTAAGACAATCTTCCCACTCTGCCGAAACAGAGCAATCAAGATTCTTAAACAGAAACCTTGTGTGTCAAAAATCAATGACGCTTGCAATCAACGAAAAACAAGACTAGCACTCCTAGAGAGAGTTCGAAACAAGATGCCCCCTGTTAAACAGAGAACTGTCACTGGGAATTGACTGCTTTAAACTGACCCAAACCACCAGACAGACATTCAGCCAAAAGAAAAATTATAAATCTTGAAAATTATGTGATATACGCGCCTGCAATTATTTGCAGAATGCGTGTACACGCGACTGTAACTAAGGAAACCTGCGTATACGCGGGTTTACTTAGTGCAACTTGCGTATATACGCTTCTGTAATCCAGAAAAAGTGCGTATATGAAGTGTTTCAAGAAAAATAAAAAACACAAACTGAAAAACTGGAACAGCTTGGAGTTCAAGAAAATATCAAACAGTCAGAACCAACAAACAGAGGCACTGAGCCTAGATTGGCTTGAGGACTACCCAAACTAGGAACAACAAGAATGTTGTCCCCAGCGGAGTCGCCAATTCTGGTTGAAGGGAAAGTACCCCTAGAGTCCTTTGGGCTGAGACTCTACCAGACTGAAAATTGCTTATACAAAGAAACACACACACACAGCCATCTTTTTAGCTTTTAAGCAAATTCTAATGTTTTAGGGTACATACCTAAGGTCCTACGTCTGAGAAGACCGTTAGGGTGCAAACCCTTCTTGGAGTTCCCTTCTTCTTTCTCTGACCTGCAAAACAAACAAATCAAAGAACTCAACAGTACATGTATAGAAGTTTATGTATAAATCATCTTTATGCTATAAAGTTAGTTATAAATAATCTTTAAGTAACTACTTTCATAAGAATTCAACACAAGAATCTCATAAGCATAAAGAAAGATTATTCGGGAACAAAGACGTGTTTCTTTATATATAAAGGCAAATAAAGTACATATATAGGAAAGATATCACCTGAACACCTTCAGCAGGCTCCAAGCAAGCTTCCTCCCGGATTCGTTCCAGCCTCCAGCCTTCAACAAGAGCTCCTTCCAAGTCTTACTCAATGATGATGTCAAGGATGAATGATCACCAATACACATGGAAACAAGGGTTTCCTATGCAAAATGGGGGAAGTGCAGGATGCACCAAGGACTTCAGACCTGGTCTAAGGGAAAAATCTCAGCATAATAATCTTGCTCTCCTTTCTCTCTCCTCTTGGCCTTCCCTTTGATGTCTTTTTATACCCTCTCCAAAGTAGTTTTTTAGTTAGGAGTTGGTTGGGAACAGTTGGGCCACGGGCACTAACAGGTGATCCAGCAGGTAAACCCGCGATCACCGCCCGAAAAAGAGGAAATTATATTTTTTTAAGTGTTTTAATAGATACACGCGGGTTGGGTATGACAGACCCGCGTGTACACGCGTTTAACACAGGGCAAAGTCGCGTACAGGGAATAAAACACTGTTTTTTAAATTTTTGGACCAGGTCTGGAAGGAGGGGTTGCCCTAGGCCATAAGTGCAGCATCACAAACCATAAGAGTGAGATTTGGAGCTATAACAATTTCCCTCTTGGAAATCCGCCTACCAATCGTCAAGTCACACCTCTCTGATGTCCTGTGCACCCACTGATCCAGATATCTTGGCTAGAAATCCGCCTCGGTAGCGACTCCCTATACCTTCATTTTTCCCATTAGGTATTGTTCTGAATCGATAGCAACAACACCCCACCAACTTCACTCCTTGCAATTTGCCCACAACTTCCTATGCCATAGCAACTAAAGGACTGAGCCTCTATGCTCTGCGCAATCCTGACACTCGCTGAAATGCTCCCTTAGCCAAATGTGTCAACCCTCCTTGTCTTTACGTCAACCTTTTCTGCCCTCCTCAGCCTCTGTGCTGACCCCTCTTTGGACAGGACTAATGATGCAGTCCCTCTGTGTCAACCCTTATTCTGTCGCTTTCTGCAAGGAACAACTTCTGTCACTCGCGACATCTGTTTCTGCTGCAAATGCTCTGCTTCAGTTGGTGCCTTCATCTCTCTTATGATCTGTAACCATGCTTTAACACCATGTTGAAATTTCTAAGTATTACATGTTAGAAATTTTATTTGTATTCTCTGGTTTATTTCTCCTACTTGTTAATTATGAACAAGTTATTTAAACATATAAATATCAAAATAAACACAATACAATCTCAACCATCTATAGATCAACATCTGAAATAAATAGAAAACACACAAGTGACATCGTTATTTTTGGACAACTCGTCCCTGGAAAAACCCAACTTGGGAAAACCAGTGTAGCAATTCTGTGGGTTATTTTATTATGTAGTCTTTCCTTGAGTACAACTAGGTGCCAAACCGGCTCACTCGACAGAGAAAATAATCTGGCAGTAATACCTCTCTATTCGGAAGTAGATATTTAGAAAATCTGCCCCACGAAACCCTCTCCAGCAGACTCTGAAGCTCAGCGTCAGCCCACTTGGCTTCAACATCAGCCCGGAACCCCCTGCTTCAGCCCCCTGAGGCACTGCTCAGCCTCTATGACCCTCTACGTCACTCCTGCTACCCTCTGCATGGATGACCCAGGCCCTTCTAGCCTCTACACAGTCCCTGCTAGATTTGTGTGGCTCTCTCTGGCTTAGCGTCTGCCTCTCTCTGCTTCTGTGCTGGTCTCTCGACACTATCTCTGCCTCTCTATCTAATACTCACTACCCCTTGTTGCAAAATGATCACTGATTCGACTTTTCTTAGCAAACCCTGCTCTAGAAAATCAAATGACTGATCACTTTGGTGCGTTCTCCAACTGACCCTCAAGCCTCCTCTTATACTTTTCTTGTTGGTCCTTCAACAATTGAGATTACATCTCTAATCAATGGCTAAGATTAGATTTGGCTTGATCCATGTCTTTTGGAACCTTCTAACCCAAATTTTATATTAATACCCATTAATATTTTATTTTTCCTAAGTTTAGACTTAGGAACTCCATTAAATGTATTAATTATTTTAATATCTCCTTAACCAGGTAGAATATGCAAAAACCATTTATGGGCCTTGGAGATCTCATGTGCTTTAGCCTCTCCACCAATTTTCATGGCTAGAGCACATCCAAGGCTACCCCAAATCAACTTAAGGAGGGAGCAAAACATGGGAATGGAAATAGAGGAGGGAGAGACACATAAGGGGTAGAGAGTGGGGATGGGTGATGAGGGAGGGACAAACATGTCAATAAAAGTTGATTAAAGGAGGGAGGAATGGACTAGAATTGGGAAAAAAAGGGGTTCTATATTAGATTATCAATTATGGTTCCTAGAGAGAAAGGGAAACCAACTACTATTGATATCAAGGGTATGGTTTCTATTATAAAATTTGAACATGAGTGTTCTATAAACTCTTAGCAAGTATGGTCTTGTTCGGAATCTTGCAAGTTGGACATGTATTGGAAACTACAAATTTGCATATGGATGCAAGTGTTGGCTTCATCATTTCTGGTTTCAAAGTATAAAGGTGAAGGAAATGAAAGGTGCCCTGTCAGAGACATTTGTTATGTAGATCAAGATTTTAGTACCTATTTATAATTTTGGAAGACAAAAAGTCATTTAGTGGGGAAGAATGAGCAAAGTGTATCCCTAATGGAGCATAATTAAAAATCCTTGAATCATAGTGAAACTAGGTCCATATTGAAGAGCTCATCACAAGGAATCTAACGACACTAACTATGCCTCAATCCGAGTTTGTATGAGGGAGTTATGCTTAGTCAAAGTTTTGGTCAAACTTGGCAAAAATGAAAGATTTAGCAGAGCACCAGATAAATTTGGAGCCTCGCCAAATTGGTGGTCTCGCTAAATTTGGCAGATCTCCAGTAAAGTTGGCTGAGGGAGTTAGTCATAGTTAAATTTGGTGGCGCTGCCAAATTTAGCAGCACCCCTCCAAACTTGGCGACAATTTGGGGCCCAATGGTATAGGGCCACTAGGCACATAACGGGAGGCCAAATTGGCCCCCGATCAACCAACTTGGAAAACAGTTTAAAACATTGGTCGGTAAGTTCCAAACTTGGCAGACTGTAACAATTCAGCGGAAATGTTTAAATAACAAACAATATATGTATATTGTTTTAAAATGTTATGATCAACAAAACGTTGTGGAAACATATATAATACACGATGACACATGGTTATATCCAACGGTTAATCTGGTGGATGATCGGTCAACAATTTGGAACCAATACAACTAAATGACAACTAAACAGTTTGATAAGATTGACACTGGTTAAGGCCAGTTCGACGGTTAACAACCACGATTCGACGAACAAGTTGTTAGTTTATGTAGAATCAAAGGTGTTCTAATCTGTTATGAAACCAGCTCACAAAAAGATAGAAAAGATAGATCAATGACTTAGAATTTAGCCTCTTTGAGGGGGCAACCTCCTTTACATTACACAAATGTATGATTCTTTGATGATTCAAATGACAAAACCTCCTTTCTATATATAGGAGTCTAAGGAGTCACAATATAACCCAGCCAACCTAACAATAATAATATAAAGGCACAAAAATAACAATAGAGGGATTCTATGGGGCACAGTAATAACAATATGGGGACAATAGGGGCACAACAATATTAATAAGGGATACAACTACAATAGTAATGGGGTAATCACTAGTATTATAGGGACCTAACATGACCCTTTCCTTAAAAAAAGTGTTGTCCTCAATGCTTTAGTAGTTCTTGATGCTTCTGTATAAAATTATCATCCTCCCATATGGAATCTTCAGCGGATAAGTTCTTCCACTTGATGAGATACTCCGAAATTGATCGATTTCGTAGCTGTCGAGTTCTTTTTTCTGTGACTGCTTCCGGTTCCAATATAATTTTTCCTTCCTCATCAAGTTCTGGCAATATTGTTTGAACTTGGATCTTGTTGCCTATAACCTTCTTTAAACATGAAACATGGAAAACTAGGTGCACTCGAAAAGTTGCAGGAAGCTCCAATTTGTATGCCACAGTACCAATCTTTTGCAACACCTTGTATGGACCATAATACTTTGGTGATAATTTATTATCCTTCTTAGCTTGCTTGAGGGACATTTGTTTATATGGTTGTAGCCGTAGGAATACCCAATCACCTACATCAAAACTTCTTTCGCTGCGATGTTGATCTGCCTGTTGTTTCATTCTATTCTGCGCCAACACGAGGTTATCCTTTAAGAGTTGGAGGACTTGTTGTTGATGCTCGATGTGATGTTCCACTGCTTGAACCTTAGAATTTTCTCTTAAATATGATGTGATGGATGGTGGCTGATATCCATAAAGTGCCATAAATGGGGTCATTTTTGTTGCTATATGGAAGGAAGTGTTATACCACCATTTAGCCAGAGGCAACCATTGGACCCATTGTGTTTGTTTATCAGATACAAAGCAACAAAGATATCCTTCCAAACATTTGTTTACTATCTCAATTTGCCGATCAAATTAAGGATGATAAGATGAGCTATGAGCTAACTAAGTACCAAGACAAGAAAATAATTCTGTCCAAAAATTTCCAGTGAAAATGGGATCTCTGTCACTTACAATAATCTTTGGGTTTCCATGTAGCTTTTGAATTATTTCCATAAATGCAGTAGAAACTGTACTGGCTTTAAATGGATGTGATAATGCACAAAAGTGTGCATACTTGGTAAGTCTATCAACTACCACCATGATGACACTCTTTCCCTCAGACTTGGGTAAACTTGTGATAAAATCCATTGAAACCTCCTCCCAACGTTGGCTTGGAATGGATAAAGGTTGTAATAGACTCGGGGTCTTAATTGTTTCAACTTTATTTTTTTGGCAAACCAAACATTCTGCCACAAACTTTTGAATATCTGATTTAAGGCCATCCCAAAAGAATTCCTTCTTAACCTTGTGGTAAGTTTTTAAAAATCCTGAGAGCCCTCCTAAGGGAGAAGTGTGCAATTCCATAAGAATATTTTTTTTGAGTTGGGAATTCTTACAGAGGTATAAGTGATCTTTATTCCATAACGAATCATTTTTCCACCTGAATGTATCAGATGTACTGGAATCTTGTTGTAACTTTCGAATAAGTGCCCACACTTCTTCATCATTCTTCCATTCCTCCCTTGCTTTGTTTATCCAATCTGGTTGGATAATAGAAATGGCACACAACAATGCTTCCACATCCTCATCCTTTCTTAAGAGTCCATCTGCCACCACATTTTGCTTCCCTTTTTTGTAGATGACTTCAAAGTCATAACCCAACATCTTTGTGACCCACTTTTGTTGCTCTTCAGAGGATAATCTTTGTTCTAAAAAGTATTTAAGGCTATCATGTTCCGTTTTTACCTTGAAGTGTTTTCCCATTAGGTAGGGTCGCCATTTCTTAAGTGCATGTAGTATTGCCAACATTTCCTTCTCATAAATAGCTTTGTGTAAAAACTTTCCCTTGATTGGATGACTTTCAAAAGCAATGGGTCTTTCATCTTGCATTAAAACAACACCAATTCCATTTCTTGAGGCATCACATTCCACAATAAAGGTTTTTGTGAAGTCCAGTGTAGCTGAGACCGGTGCTTGGCACATTGCCTCTTTAAGATGTTCGAAGGCCTTTGTTGCTTCTGGAGTCCATGAAAATGCATCTTTATTCAATAATGTTGTTAGATGTGCTACTATTCTCCCATAATTCTTAACAAACTTGTGATAATACCCTGTCAACCCGAGAAATCCTCACAGATGCTTTATGGATGTGGGGATTTTCCATTCCTTAATGGCTTTAATTTTGCTAGGGTCTACCTTAACTCCTCCATGAGATATAATATGACCCAGATATTCCATCTCTTTCACTCCAAAGAAACATTTGGATCTTTTTGCATATAATTGTTTCTCCTCCAATAGTTGTAGCACCCTATCAACATGTTCAACATGATCCTTCCAAGACTTGTTGTAGATTAGTATATCATCAAAAAATACTAACACAAATTTACTAAGGAAGGGTTTGAAAATGGAATTCATCAAACCTTGAAATGTAGAAGGTGCATTGGTAAGGCCAAAAGGCATGACCAAATATTCATAATGACCCTCATGAGTTCTAAATGTTGTTTTCAGAATGTCTTCAGTCTTCATTCTGATTTGAAGATATCTTGAACGAAGATCCAACTTGGTGAAGTAAATTGATCCATGCAATTCATCCAGTAATTCATCAATGACAGGAATGGGAAACTTATCTTTAATAGTGAGCTTGTTGAGCTCCGTACAATCCAGACACATGCACCATGATCCATCCTTCTTGTGCACCAATACTACTGGAGCAGAGAAAGAACTTTGACTAGGTTGAATTATACCCGCCTTTAGCATTTCTACAACCATACGTTCAATTTCACTCTTTTGGGCATAGGGATATCTATACGGCTTGACATTTGGAGGAACACTTCCTGGAATCAGATGAATAGCATGATCATGATCACAAATAGGTGGGAGACCATTGGGATTCTCAAATACCTTGGAATGATTGTCCAATACTTTTTGGAGATATGGAGAAATAGATGATTTCGATGTGGAAACATCTAGCGAACATAATTGTGCAATTACACCTCTTTGTTCCTTTTTTAGAAGCTTTGTCATACCGTTAGAGCTGATTATCTTTCCTGGTTTCCCTACAATACCCCTTAACTCAACTTCCTTTCCTTCCACAAAAAATTTCATGAAAAGTTCTTGAAAATTAAAAGCTATTGTACCCAAGAATTTTAGCCATTGGACTCCTAGTACAACATCAGCACCTCCCATTGGAATGGAAAGCATTGGGCTAGTCAATACATATTTTCCCATGGATAGATTGATATTATGGCACTTTCCGGAGAAATTTATCGTTTCTCCATTTGCAATAATCACTTGACACTCTGGTGCTGGATATAGGAAGAAATTCAATTATTTTGCTATCTTACAATGAATAAAATTGTGGATACTTCCTGAATCAATCAACACTATTACCTTTTTCTTCTTGATTTGTCCTTCTATCTTGATGGTTTCAGAAGTGGTAATTCTAGCCAATGCATTACAAGATATGATCAGATTCATTTCTTCTTTTTTTAGGCTTTGTTCCTGGAGTATATCCTCTTCTTTTGACCTTTCTTGCTCCTTTTCTTCTTCCTCTTCACAATCTATGTAGAATAATTTCTTCTCAACACAATTATGACCTTTAGTGTATTTGCTATCACAACTATAACAAATCCCTTTTGCTCTTTTTTCTTCCAATTGTTGTGGTGTCAACCTTATAGGTTGTGGAAGGTTAGGGGCAACAACACTTCTATCTTTATAGTTGTGAGTGGTATGCTTCCTAGTTGCCATATTTTTGCTTTTCATTTTTCTTGCTAACCTGAATGCCTTCACTAATGAATCAAATTCCCAAAGGCGAACATCATGTTGGATATTATCCTTTAAAGTCCCTATGAACACATCAATCCTATGCTCCTCTGGAATATTTTTTACCCTTATCTTCAATTTTTGGAACTAAGTCCTCAATGTGCTCCATTATTGAACCCTTTTGTTTGAGACTTATCAATTGGCTAAAAAAAGTGTTTCTTTTTGTATCCTCATAATGTGCTATCAATTCTTCCATAAAAATTGCCCAAGTGATAATTTGTTTACGAGAGCAAAGCCATTGATACCATACAAACTGATTTGGTTCCAAATATAAAGTTGCAATATGTACCTTTTGTGTGTTTTGCACATTATTGAGATCGAAGAATTGCTCCATCTGTAATATCCGTGTTGCGGGATCCTTGCCATCAAACTTCCTCATATTTATTTTTGGAATATGGTGGGTCTTTGATCCAACATTAGAGTTTATGAAATCATGATTAACATTTCTTTTGTTCTCATCATGAGTTTCCTTTACTACCCTTTCACCATTAGTAAGTATTTCTTGTAGAAAATTTGTCAAATCTGTCTTCAAATCTGTCATGCCTGTCTTCAAATCTATCTTCAAATCGTCCATCTTAGCTTCCACATCATTCATATTAGCTTCTACATATTTCTTTAAACCATCCATCTTAGATTTTGTTACTTTTTGTGCAAGTGACATTTGTTGCACTTGGTCTCGTAATTTGGATATATCATGTTGCATTTCTTCCTATTCTTCATAAGTCATGCTAGAGCTTTCAGGTTGCTTACTAGGTGTTTGCATTTTCTTTCCTCGGGGCATTAGTTACCGATAATAATGCTCTACTATGCCCTTTGAATTCCTTCAAAATAATTTTTCAAAGCAAGCTTAAGCAAAAATTTAAAAAAATCTACACACCTTTTTTCACTTTGTAGGAGCTCGATATTGCCTCTGATGTATCTCTGTAATTTTGGATCATCTAGTTCTAAAATTGCGACTTGTAGTAGCCCTTTGTGTCCTCTTTCCAATGCCACTAGTCTGATTGAATTTAGATTCTCCAAGGCAGAGTTATGCACAATCTCCCAAGATGACCTGATTATAGACCTTTTTAGAAGAGCGAACTTGTAGGAAGTGCCACGTGTCACTGTTTCGATCTTAGGATATAAAAAATATACACAGGAAACTATAGTCGGTCCTCTTTCTGTAACTTACGAAATTTCAATTTGATGCTCAAAACAAAAGTTATGACTATTTTCCCTAGGTCACCTGTTTGGAATGTAATTCGGGAGTCTGCAAAAATTCCAACTTCCTCAGATCATATCTCCGCAAATGTAGTGCGAAAAGCTCTGAAATTCGGACCTATGGTGCAAAACGATTTCGGCCCAAATGGGTTTTTTTTTAGCATCTGAAATGTCGCAGAAAAAAAGTTATAGCGCAAATGCCACGATGACCTGTTTGGAGCAGCGAAACCCTAGAATTCAAAGCTCTGATACCAAATGTTATGAAACCAGCTCACAAAAAGATAGAAAAGATAGATCAACGCCTTATAATTTATCCTCTTCGAGGAGGCAACCTCCTTTACATTACACAAATGAATGATTATTTGATGATTCAAATGACAAAACCTCCTTTCTGTATATAGGAGTCTAAGGAGTCACAATATAACCCAACCGACCTAACAATAATAATATAAAGGCACAAAAATAACAATAGAGGGATTCTATGGGGCGCAGTAATAACAATATGGGGACAATAGGGGCACAACAATATTAATAAGGGATACAACTACAATAGTAATGGGGTAATCACTAGTATTATAGGGACCTAACTTAATCTCAAAACTTTGTGGAGATTCTAAAATACAGGAGTTATCCATAACCCAGAAATTGTTTCTGGAAATTCCACATAGAAGTGTCTTAATTAGATTATTAGCATATTTTTAATTATTTCCTAAATCTAAACTTAGGGAAAGGGGTTAATTAATCAAAATTAATTGAGATAAGATGTGAATAATCTAGAAACTCACATGGATCAATAGGGAATTAATCTGGGTCCTTGCTTAAGTTTTAATCCTGGCCGTCAGAGGTCCAACATAGGATTATAAGAAGAATTCAAGGGGCAGATGGAGAACATACTTGTGGAGTTTGATTTCCTTAGAGAGTTTGATTTTTTTCAAAGAGCCAATAATTGTTGGAAGAGTTTGAGCTTCAGAAGGAAACATAGATAATGAGGGGAAGAGATAGTGAAGGTGGAAGAAGATTTCTTGATCCGAAGAGTGCATTTCAGAGAGAGGCTAAAATTTCTCTAGGAAGTTGCACAAAGGCTTCACATGGCAGTTCAATTTGCTGAGGAAGGAATATATTTTCAGTTCTAGATGTCGAGAGGAGGTTCCAGAAGGCCAAAGAAGTGTTTTCCTAATCAGTAGCAGGTAGGATGACTTGATCTATAGTTGTTCCATTGAATTGATCTATAGTTGTTCCACGATGGGCATGAAGTAGACTGCGCTAGTGTGACACAAAAGCTGTGTAGGGCTAGGTGGACGACTTGGTTTTATGTGGCATTTAAGTGTTGAGATTGCTCAGAGCGAGGGTAATTTCCCTCGGATTATTTTTGCCAGTGTTTTCTTTGTAGGATTGCCTTTTTTCAGCGTCGAGATTGTACTCAGATAATTTCACTGCTGCATAATAATAAAAAAACCTTAGCTGCTGCAACAATTTTCCTGCATTGAGTTTTCCTGTGGACTTTTGTCCAAAAAATAATTGTGTCAATTTTTATGTGTGTGCGCTAGCCTATTTCTCAGTTTCCAACATTATTATTTTTTGGAATTTCATTTGTGAATGTTGTAGTGTGATTTATTTGATATTTTCCATAGCAAATGAATTGTTAAGTAATTAATGATTCGAAGAATTAATTCTAATTGCTGCAATAGGATTTAAAACTTGAAAATTTCACATGGTATTATAGCGTGATTGATCATACGGGGAAGCTTAGAAGCAGAGGCATAAATTTGTTGTTCAAAGAGAGAAATAAGACGAATTTATAGAGGCTACGTAGATCCTAAGCCACACAAATCAAATTTATAGGCAAATCTATTTTTCAGTGCAGATTGGAAAAAAATTTGGCTTTACAGTTGAGTGATTCTAGCAGGCAGAGGGAGCAACAACAACTCAAATTTTTGGTGAGCATATTCCTTGTTTGGGCGCAGAGGGCTTTGCAGCAGTTTGTAGAAGCATAATCAACATCAGGTGGAAGAGAAAGAGCACACATAAAGGGAAAATTTATCTCAGGGGACGTCGAGTTTTAGAGATCTAATTTTTCTGGATGCAAATTGGCAGTAGTTGTGAGAAGATTTCCTCACTCCAGAAGGGAGTGCATATAGAAGATCCAACAACTAAGCAGAGGGAAACAAGGATATTTTCGATAGGATTAAGAGATGGCCACAGTCGGGCTTAGAGATCATGATAGGTTGGAGGGAGCCTCCAACTATGTCATTTGGAAGGCTAGGATGTCCTTCCTTTTGGATGAATATGGCCTGAAATCCTACATGGAGAATGTGGTAGCAGTACCCCAAGATGTCGATCAACTCAAGGAATACAGAAAAAAATGGCAAAGGTGAAGCGAATGATTTTGGATGGAGTCTGAGATCATCTAGTCTCACATGTGAAAAATAAAGGTATGACCAAGGAGATGTGGGATGCTCTCTCCAAGCTATTTTAGAGTTCTTCTGAGGAATGGAAGATGTTTCTCGAGGAGAAGTTGAGGAGCATAAAGATGCAGAAGGTAAAAAACATAGATGACTTCCTCACTAGAATTCAAGAAGTCCGAGATCAACTATCAACCATTGGGGAGCCACCCCAACCCACAAAGCTTGTACGGTTGGCACTGAAGTGTCTTAGATGATTGGAAGGTGTTTGTCCATAGTATCCTGGGCAAAGAAACATTGCCTAAATGGGACAGGATGTGGTCCGATCTACAACAAAAGGAGTTGAGGTGGGCTCTAATAAAGCGTACCATTAGTGGAAGTAGCAGCAAGGGCTTGAAGGGTGAGAAGGAAGAAGAAAATATGGCCATAACATCTAAGGGTCACAATTAGGGGCATGGGGAAAAGAAGAAGAAGGATCTATCAAAGGTCAAGTGCTTCAAATGTGGTGAGTTCGACCACTACAGTTCGCAATGTCCTCTCAAGATGAAGGAGATGCAGGAAAAGTAGGACCAGGCAAACGTCCGCTGAGATCAATAAGTTGTCCTCCAGGATGGAGGAAGATTTCAAGATGTTTGCATCTATACCTCCAAGAGAGAGGTGGGGTGATATGGAGGTATAGCCCCACAGCTACACATATTTGGGCAATGTCCATTAAGGTGTCTTCCTCATGGATCATTACCTTGCTACAGGGGCCCACAATATTCAGTAGTAGGATGGATCAGTGTCAATGATGTAGTTAGATTATGGAGTGACAATTACAAACTAGTAGCAGAGGTGCTGAGGAGCGTAGGACAGTATTGGCAACAATGCAGAGTGGTATAGTGCAGAGTCAACAATATCAAATATTCTTTAGTGGACAGTGCAATAGCTAGTAGCAGTCAAGACTTGGGAGACAAATGTATCATAATGAACATAGTTGATTCAATATTTAGGATGCTTCTCAGTTGCGGTAGCTGTAGTTGCAACAACAACAATTGAGAGGGAGTTTCAAAGGAGATGGAGGGTTGTGAGCAGTATGGCAGTGTCAGTAGCAACACAAATGCAACATCAAAGTTGTGTAGTGGTTGGTGGGTAGTGGCCAGACATCAACAATGTGACATAGGGTGGTACATAGGTAGGGTGTTGTGGCAGAGTGTGCAACACTAAAGAGAACACCTTCCTCACTAAGAGGGGGTGTTAGTTTCTGTAGCATCGAAGGTGTTATAGTCTCGAAACTTTGTAGAGAGGCTAAAACAAAAGAGTTATCCATAACCTAGAAATCGTTTTGGAAATTCCACCTAGAAGTGTCTCAATTATATTATTAGCCTATTTTTAATTATTTCCTAAGTCTAAACTTAGGAAAACAAGTTAGTTAATCAGAAATAATTGAGATAAGGTGTAAATCATCTAGAAAATCACACTGATCGACATGGAATTAATCTGGGCCCTTGATTAAGTTTTAATACTGGTTGTTGGAGGTCCATTTACAAAGGATTATAAGAATTCGATGGGCAGATGGAGACCATTCTTTTGGAGTTCAATTTCCTTGGAGAGTTCGATTTTTCCAGAGAGGCAACATTTTTTTGGAAGAGTTCGAGCTTCAGAAGGAAGCAAAGGCATTGAGGGGCAGAGACAGTGAAGCTAGAGGAATATTTACAGATCCAACGAGTGCATTGCAGAGAGAGGCCAACATTTCTCCAGGAAGCTTCATAGAGGCTTCAAAGGGTAGTTCGATTTGCTGAGGAATGAAGAAGTTTTTAGTTCCAGAGGTCAGGCAATGGTTCCAAAAGGCCGAAGAAACATTTTCCCAATAAAAAACAGGCAGAACAACTTGATATATAGCTGTTTCGAGCTTAGCGTATAAACTATTGTGCTAGGGTGACGCAAAAGTTGCGTAGGGCTAGGTGGATGACTTGTTTTTCAGAGGAAGTCAAGGGGAGAGATTGCTTAGAGTGAGGGTAATTTCCCTCAGATTATTTTTTCCAATATTTTCTTTGTAGTACTTCTAGTTTTCGACATCTAGATTGTACTTAGATAATTTCATTGCTGCATAATAATAAAAAACCTGAGTTGTTGCGCTAGTTTTCCCGCATTGGGATTTTCCGGGGACTTTTGTCCAAAATTAACTATGACCATTTTTATGTGTGTGTGCTAACATATTTCTCAATTTCTAGCGCTATTATTTTTGACATTTTTATTTGTGAAGGTTGCAGTGTGATTTATTCAATATTTGTTGTATCAAACAAATTGTTAGTTAATTAACAATTAAAAGAATTAATTCCAGTTGTTGAATTAGGATTTCAGACTTGAATTTTTCACACAAGTAAAGGCTCGACAATTTAAAAAATGGAGATTAAAAATATATCAGTTGGTGTATTATTGTTAACAGTGGGGTTAACACTTTATATTAAACAACAAATGATGGTTATAACTATGCAGGGTTGTTTTTTTTTAATAAACAATTTAAAACAATAGACAAATGGGTTCACGGGTTTGAACTCGCAACCCTGTCCATTCAAAGTTCTAAATATAGTGTGGTAACCAATATGCCAAGTTGGTGGTTTTGTAAAATGTTAAGTTATGGTATGTTCTATGCTTATAACAGTTTACTTCTTTTTCTTATTATATTCCACCGATTAGCAATCACATGTACATAAAGTAAAGTGCAGATAGAACATTAAACGATCGACAGAAAACAAGCCAAGACAAGAGACACAAGATGTGGCGGCTAGCCAGGGACAAACCCACAATGTGTGGGGAAACCCTTTGATCAAATCTTCTTTTATCTTCAATAATTCAGCAGAGAGAAATAGTACAATAAATCTGATTCATATCAGCAGTAGCAAACCCTAGATCAACAGCACCAGTATTAGCGGCTTCATTATCAAACTAGGGCAGATGATATCTCACAAACCGACCGTCGGATTGACTTCATTCCACCACCAAAAGTTTCGGCTTCCAGAGGAGGTTCAGATGAACCTACAACGCAGTTCAAATGAGGAGATATTCTAGGCCACGCAAGTCAATCTTTACTTCTGCAGTTGCAGCTTCAGTTTCAGCAGTTTCCGGCTTCAAACTAGGGCAGTTGATATCTTGCAAACCGTTCGTCGGATTGACTTCATTCCACCACCAAAAGTTGTGGCTTTCAAAGGAGGTTTAGATGAACCTACAGTGCAGTTCCAAAGAGGAGATCTTTTAGGCCACGCAAGTCAATCTTTACTTCTGCAGTTGCAGCTTTAGTTTCAGTAGTTTCCGGCTTCAAACTAGGGCAGTTGATATCTTGCAAACCGTTCGTCGAATTGACTTCATTCCACCACCAAAAGTTGCGGCTTTCAAAGGAGGTTCAAATGAACCTACAACACAGTTCCAAAGAGGAGATCTTCTAGGCCACGCAAGTCAATCTTTACTTCTGCAGTTGCAGCTTCAGTTTCAGCAGTTTCCGGCTTCAAACTAGGGCAGTCAATATCTTGCAAACCATTTGTCTGATTGACTTCATTCCACCACCAAAATTTGCGGCTTTCAAAGGAGGTTCAGATGAAACTACAGCGCAGTTCCAAAGAGGAGATCTTCTAGGCCACGCAAGTCAATCTTTACTTTTGCAGTTGCAGCTTCAAATTCAACAGCTTTCGGCTTCACATGTGTGAGAGAGAGAGACCCATTTCAGCGCAGTAGAGAAGAGACTCATATCTGCGCAGTAGAGAGAGAGAGATGTGATGAGATGAGTGAGTCCAAATGAGGAAAAGTCCTCTTATATTTATACACAATGTTGGTGGGTGAATAGATGCGACTGTTGGGCTTCTGAGCCTACATGAGTTGTAGGTCGGCTTGATAATAATTCCATAATCAAAATAAATTCATATCTCCATGAATACTTATCGGAATTGGATGATCTTTATATCAATCCTACACCTCTCGACGAGAGGAATCTAATAAAAATATTATTAGCCATGAATAAGATGACCCACATGAAGTTTTGCCCTGGTTTCCAATTTTAACACTCCCTCTCAACCATGGAGAACTTCATCTGCAATCTGTCTATCGGTCGTTACTATTCATCCATCAAATGCACTGCCTTGTACAGCCTGACCCTTGCCCTGTTCTGCTCTATTTTTCCTTTTCTGCTTTGTCTTGTTCTGCCCTGCACTGATCTGTACTGATTTGTTCTGTTCTACGCTGCTCTTACATTGTTCTGTTCTACTCTGCTTTTGTCCGAATTATGAAGAAGAAGAAATGATCGAGGATGTATCATACTGAATCAAAGTCAGTCTCAGAGTATGTACCACTGGTCCCAGACCAGTCTCAACCAACCCAAAGTCAGCGTCATAGTGAGTACAACTCCAATGGTCCCAGACCAATATCATCCTCCACTGACTTAAAGTCAGTCTCAGAGTATGTACCACTGATCCCAGACCAGTCTCAACCAACCCGAAGTCAGCGTCATAGTATGGTACAACTCCTACCACTGGTCCCAGACCAGTATCATTGATCCCATATCAATGGAGGTCATCCTAGCGTAGGGAGTACGGTAGTTACAACGATGCGTCCATCGGTACTACTATGGTCCCTAACTTCATTTCCCTGCTCATTGATCAGATGAGAGGTACTTCCCATGAGTCCCAGACTGCATGGGTAGGATGCCTCGACAGGAGAACTAATCAATCCTGTCCTCACAGGAGAACACATCAATCCTGCTACAATTTCCATGGAGAACACATCAATCCAGGCCGCCATGGAGAACACATCAATCCAAGCCTCACAAGAGAACACATCAATCCTGCTACAATCGCCATGGAGAACACATCAATCCTGCTACAATCGCCATGGAGAACACATCAATCCTGCTACAATCGCCATGGAGAACACATCAATCCAGGCCTCACAGGAGAACTAATCATCCTGCTACACAGGAGAGCGAATCATCCTGTTCCACAAGAGAGCGAATCATCTTGTCCCACAAGAGAGCGAATCATCTTGTTCCAGTGTGCACCACCAGGGGAGGGTGAGTCACCCTGTGGTCGTATGTTGCTCCAGTAATAACCGCAAGCCCTCAGAGCTCCCAGAGCTCAATGTATGCAACACGCAGGACCCTTGTACAAGGGTTTCTTACCGACTCCAAGTCGTTTGGGAAAATCACAGATTAGATCTTTCCTCGGGGCTTTGACAAGGTGTATCAACCTGTACTTCATCTTAATGCGATGGAGCCTCCTTGCTCATCAACTTACCATATCCAAGATGATGTCTATCTGCTGGAGCAATCAACGAATACGGGATTCCTCAATAATCGAATCCCACCTCTGGTTGTTATAGAGAATCACAGTGGTATCCAATGTAAATCCAAACAACTCACTGAAGAGCTTTCGCAACCAGACTACCTCACACGAGGTTATGCTAGCAACAATATATCCTGCTTCGGTGGTGCTCAAAGCCACCGACTTCTGCTTCCTGCTCATCCAGGATATCAAAGCAGATCCCAAGGTGAAACATCACCCGGAAGTGCTCTTACAGTCCACCACACTGCCTGCCCAATCAACATCAGTATATCCAAGTAGTCTCACATCTCCGGCAGTGTATCTTAATCCATGAGAGATTGTGTCCTGAAGACATCTCAGAAGATTCTTGGCATCAATCCAGTGAGGCTCAACCAAATATGAGCTCACAATGCTAACTGCAAAACATATGTTCGGACGGAGGTTCACCAAGAACATCAATGCGAATGAGTTTTTGAAACTCAGAGGCATTTCCCAAGTCTGGTCTGACATCACTACCATATAACTTCTAAAAGTTAAGATCCTCGAGGTAGTCACAGGCTTGCAGTCCATCATACCGAATCTTTCCAATATATTTACCACATATTTTCCTTGTGATAGGAAAATTTCTCTTGGCTTTTGCCACACTTCAAGTCCTAGGAAGTAGTGCATCAGTCCTAGGTCTTTCATTTCAAATTCAGAGGCTAGCTCCCTCTTACATTTGTGAATGAGAGGGTCTGCACCTGTTAGAAAGAGGTCATCCACATAGAATACCAGTATGAGAGGCTTGTCATCTTCAACCTTAAAGTAAAGTTTAGGATCAGCTTCACCCCTAGTGAATCCCAGCTTCATCAATTAGCTATCGATCCTCTCATACCATGCTCGGGGTGCTTGCTTCAGCCCATAGAGAGCTTTCTTCAACCTGCATACATGAGATTTTCGATCATAAATTTCAAATCCTTCGGGTTGCTCCACGTAGACCTCTTCTTTGATCGAGCCATGCAAGAACGCAGTCTTGACATCCATCTGATGTAAGTTCCATCCTTGTGAAGTGGCAAGGGCTATGATCGAGTGGATGGTCATATATCTGGCAACAGGTGCAAATATCTCATCATAGTCTATACCTCCCTTTTGGGAGAAACCTCGAGCAACAAAATGAGCCTTATACTTTTCCGTGCTTCCATCTGCTGCATGCTTTATCTTGTAAAGCCATTTGGAAGTAACAACAGTCTTGTCCCGGGGTCTGGGAACTACTTCCCAAACATCATTCTTTATGATAGACTCATATTCTTCGGTCATAGCATCCTTCCATACTTGATGCTTGACGGCATCTGAGAATGACGAAGGCTCATTTTGTATGATCGTGCTCATGATGGTCAGGTATCCTTGATACCTATTAGGTTTCTTACTTTCACGAAAGGTTCCCCGGGGTGCAGCATGTCCTTCAGCATCATCAAGTATCCCCCTAAGCCATGAAGGCCTCTTCCTAGAAGAGGAAGGCTCATGTGAATGAGGATCAATCGGATCCATGGGTTCTTCTACATCAAGCATTGATTCATCATCCTTTTCTTTCGGTTCCCTGGTGTCAGCTTCTTAAGAGCTACTCAAAGTTAGCAGATTGTCCACCTTGCTGAGAGCCATATCTTTGTCAAAGGTGACATCATGACTAATCACGACTTCCCTTTGACCGGTGGTGAACATTTCTTCAGGAGTTTAGGAACCCAATGCTTGATGAGGGCATCAATTTTGTACATATACGACGGTGATTGTAGTTTCAGCCCATAGAAACTTTGGAAGTCTTTGATCATATAGCATGGCCCGGACAACTTCCATCATCGTGCGGTTCTTCTTTCCCACCACACCATTCTGCTCAGGAGTATGTGGTGTAGTAGTCTCCCTCTTAATGCCAACATCAGGTATGTCTGAGTGAACCAACTGTAACATATATTGGAGGTCTTGCTTTGGCTTGAGGGGAATGGTCCCCTTTTGAGCTTTCCTTCGACACATCCCAGACATACACCTTCTTTCTCTACTTGGAATTCGGGCATCCCTGTCACCATTTGTTTTACACCAAGTAGAGCTTTGTAATGAAGGTGGGCAAACCTCTGATGCCAAAGTTTGGACTGAAGAGTTGTGTCACAAGACATGACACCTAGTGGACTTCCATCGACCTGATATGATGAATCAACACTAAACCCAAGATTAAAGGCATTTCCATATACATACCTTGCCATTGCTTAAGGTTACCTTGTAGCCTTTGTCTTCCATTGTTGAGATGGACGCTAGGTTCCTTTTGAGGTCAGGTGCATTTAATACATCCTGGACTTTCTAGCCTTCTTGAATGGTTGTCCTCTTCCTCGATCCCCAGCTCTCCTCTTACCTTTGCTGTTGAATTTGTCATTCCTTTGATTTGCCATCAGAGGGATTTTGATCATTGTCCCGGTGTGAGTCCTTTCTATCAGGGCACTCCCTTGCATAGTGACCTGCTTTATCGCAGATGTAACATCATCCTTTTCTTCCACCCTTAGGTCCAGCCTTTCCTTTTGATTTAGACCCAGAATTATTTCTTTTCTTAGCATGAGAAGAAAAAGCAGCAGGAGGACCTTTAGGCAAGGGCATTTCCTGCTCTTCTACCCTTGTTTGTTCTTGAATGCATCTAGCCATTAATTCCTCGAAACTAGGAATTACATTATTGTTCAGAAGAGTAGTCCTGAACACATACCATTCAGATGGTAATCCTTCGAGAGTTGTGAGTGCCATTTCTCTGTCAGTAATGGTTTCCCCAATAGATAGGAGATTGTTCTTGATCTCGGTGATTCTTAAGAAGTATGCTTGCATACTTTCATCTTTACCCTTCTTGATTTCCCTCAACTTATTTCTAAGAAACAAAACTTGATTTGCATCATTAACTTTAAATAAACTCACCAGTCTGTCGTAGATTTCCTTGGAGGTGTCTAGATCAGAGATGTAGGCCACCAAGCGCTTGTCGATAGAGTCCCAGATGATCTTCTTTGTTTTGACTTCTCCATTTTTCCATTTGTTCCAGGCAGCAGTAGATGCATTTGATGAAGGCTCAACAATATTGCCTCTTACATGGTCCAGCACTCCTTGATCTTCAAGGGTTAGATCGATAGACATCTTCTATCCGTGATAGTCAGCTTTCTCACGGAGCTTGTCTTCAGCAGGAAAGAGTGTTGAGGACCCCATAGTTCTTTTAGGATAGCCTTGCCAATCTTCTCTTCAATGATTGCTCTTGCTCTTGCTTGGGCTTTGTCTTCACCTCAGCTCTGATACCATGTTAAGTTATGGTATGTTCTATGCTTATAACATTTTACTTCTTTTTCTTATTATATTCCATCGATTAGCAATCACATGTACATAAAGTAAAGTGCAGATAAAACATTAAACGATCGACAGAAAACAAGCCAAGACAAGAGACACAAGATGTGGCGGCTAGCCAGGGACAAACCCCACAATGTGTGGGGAAACCCTTTGATCAAATATTCTTTTATCTTCAATAATTCAACAGAGAGAAATAGTACAATAAATCTGATTCATATTAGCAGTAGCAAACCCTAGATCAACAACATCAGTATTAGCGACTTCATTATCAAATTAGGGCAGACGATATCTCACAAACCGATCGTCGGATTGACTTCATTCCACCACCAAAAGTTTCGGCTTCCAGAGGAGGTTCATATGAACCTACAGCGCAGTTCAGATGAGAAGATCTTCTAGGCCACGCAAGTCAATCTTTACTTCTGCAGTTGCAGCTTCAGTTTCAGCAGTTTCCGTCTTCAAACTAGGGCAGTCGATATCTTGCAAACCGTTCGTCGGATTGACTTCATTCCACCACCAAAAGTTGCGGCTTTCAAAGGAGGTTTAGATGAACCTATAGTGTAGTTCCAAAGAGGAGATCTTCTAGGCCACACAAGTCAATCTTTACTTCTGCAGTTGCAGCTTCAGTTTCAGCAGTTTCCGGCTTCAAACTAGGGCAGTCGATATCTTGCAAACCGTTCGTCGGATTGACTTCATTCCACCACCAAAAGTTGCGGCTTTCAAAGGAGGTTCAGATGAACCTACAACATAGTTCCAAAGAGGAGATATTCTAGGCCACACAAGTCAATCTTTGCTTCTGCAGTTGCAGCTTCAGTTTCAGCGGTTTCCGGCTTCAAACTAGGGCAGTCGATATCTTGCAAACCGTTCGTCAGATTGACTTCATTCCACCACCAAAAGTTGCGGCTTTCAAAGGAGGTTCAGATGAACCTACAACACAGTTCCAAAGAGGAGATCTTCTATGCCACGCAAGTCAATCTTTACTTCTGCAGTTGCAGCTTCAAATTCAACAGCTTCCGGCTTCACATGTGTGAGAGAGAGAGACCCATTTCAGCGCAGTAGAGAAGAGACTCATATCTGCGCAGTAGAGAGAGAGAGATGTGATGAGATGAGTGAGTCCAAATGAGGAAAAGTCCTCTTATATTTATACACAACGTTGGTGGGTGAATAGATGCGACTGTTGGGCTTCTGAGCCTACATGAGTTGTAGGTCGGCTTGATAATAATTCCATAATCAAAATAAATTCATATCTCCATGAATACTTATCGGAATTGGATGATCTTTATATCAATCCTACACTTCTCGATGAGAGGAATCTAATAAAAATATTATTAGCCATGAATAAGATGACCCACATGAAGTTTTGCCCTGGTTGCCAATTTTAACATAAAACCACTTGCCAACATTCATTTGAATTTTCCTAATGCATTTGACCAAGTGGGGACCGATTAGCTGTCAACGGAACCAACACTTAGAACATAATTGTGCATATCGGGAACTAGAAGTAGAGAGGAATCTCACGCTAGGCACATTTTTTGAGACAATATTCTTAGGGGAATATTCCCTAGAATACTCTCAAAATATTCTTTTTTGATGCTGTTGAGGAATCTTGAAGATTCTTTGGGGTGTCCATAAATGACAGTGGTGGAATATAGCCAAGTTTATACTCATTTTACTTGGAATTTCGCAAGGCTTTCAATGGTGCAGTATGTTTTTTCATTTGCAGTGGATCTTAGGGTCATGGAAAAAACCCACATTTCTCATTAATTGCTAGACACAAAGTTCAAGACAACAATGGACCTTTCAAAAGCAAGTCATGCTTATGGTCAAAATTCTTAGGAGGACAAGACATATCTGCTGGTTTTGTGATTGTTGTGTTCTGAGATGTCAAATTTCAAGTCACTCTTTGGATTAGAGGTATAATGATGTATTTTTCCATGTACTCATTTTTATTTTTGTTGAGATGAATGAAGAGGCCTTCCCACTATTGAAGCAGGGCCCAAAGACATAGTCCACACTGAATGAAATCCATTATCAAACTCTTTTGTGCATTGTCTTTATGGTCTCCTTTATGTTTCTTCTTCTTTAAGTGTTTACATACATGGCTTTTACATGCTCTTTCATGCATTTATACTAACATTAATCGAAGAAAAGATCCTAGATAATGCTAGTACCAGAGGAATACCGAATCATCCAACAACATTTGCTATGAATTGCAAACATGTAAATCCTTTGCTCATGTAGCAACAACATGTGTGAACATACTTGAATTGATCAATACATGTCTAGGTTCATTTCATCAATTTAATAATTAGAAACGTGAAGATCCATCTATGCTCCAACATTCCATTCTTAATCTATAATCCTTGCAACAGTCACTAAGACAAAGAATGTGTGAACCTAAAATAATTCCCTTCCTCCAATACTAGATACAATCCTTCTGCAAGCACACTCCACAATGTTTCTCTGCACAACAACCTCAAAGGCCCTGAGTACCATGTATAAATTCACATCAAGATACATCTGCAACAAAATTCAGATTAATGAACATATTCTCAACACTACTAAGGCCTAGCTCTAGCAACCAACATTCAGAGACCAAACCCTAAGTGGATATTGAATAACATTTTATCATAAATGATTCTTCGACAACACTATGATTTGAATGTCTCTATCAATCCAACATCATACATGGCAACCCAATCATATAATACAACATAATGGTAGATATAGAATTCTCTGCAACCATTCAAAATGATGTCTCCTATAATCATAACCTTTGATCCAACTAGAAGCATACACTGTCCTCTACAACACAATTTTTGTACAATCCATAGGGTTCTCAAAGTCTATCCAACATACAACATCTAGTTCTAAAGTAAATGACTTATTACATCATTGTTCCATGTTCCCATTGATCTTTGACAATATACACCCTTACTAGACACACACACACACACACACACACATATATATATTATGCACCGAGGGCCATATACTCTATACTCCATTATTTGTACTTTGTCAACACATATTTATTGAAAGGTATTCAACGTAATAGTTCAATGCTCAAATCGAAGGGTCAATATTAATTTCGTGATGAAATATAGTATTTAAATTGAGTGCCACATCTAATCTAAGCCATATATATTTATATGTGTGATACTGCTAGAGGTATATGTTGACATTCAAATTGTGCACCCTGTTTTGCAAAGTCATTCTTGCATGATCACATAGAATTGCATTGATCTTCACATATGTGCTTCACCCCATCGTATTTGGCCACAAACAATACATAGTTGAATCAATTACCTACAACATCCTTGATCAATATTCATACATTGTCACTGATCTTCATGAGGTTTAATCTTCTGTAGCTTACACATTACATTAATCCTTGCACATAATAATATCGTCAAACATTGATTGGTGCTATTTAACAATTTTAACTTTTAAATCCAATTTACCCATCACTATCACAACTAACAAAATTGTTCACATATCAACAAATAAACTTGTAGATAAGAAGCTTTGATTCACATTGCAGGTTTGTCATCCAAATCAACCTTGAATATGCACAGGGTTTTCCCTATAACAGGGCCAAATAATAGGTGAAATCAAGAGCAATTTTAAGGATCGAAACCAAAGTTAAACCAAAATTTTGATGGCCAAATAATAGGGTAGATCATAGTGAATGGAGGCTTGAACCCAGAGCTAGATCACAGTGAATGGAGGGCTGAAACTAGAGCCAAATATTTGTGTATGGAGGGTTGAAGATTTTTTTCTTTCAATCCGCCTTCAAATAGTTATGAACATCCATCAATATTAAATCCAAAATGCCTAGAACATGTTTATAAGTTTTCTTTTAGAACCACCCGCATGAATATCTTGAAAAATCAACAAAACCCTTACCAAATCATAACCCAAGAAAGATAAACCATAATCCAATAAGCCCTTTCAAAATAACCTCTTTGTAAGATGTTCAATGTTTTGAAAAGGTTGCACTTTTCCTCAAAGATGAGAAAAATCTTGTTGGATGTTGGAGGAAAGTGCTCATATATTTATAGAGGCCGAAACGAGATTTTGAAGGAGTGAGCCAACTTCGTGGAGGGAAAGAAAAAAATTTAAAATTTGAATTGTTGGAGCTAAAAACCCTTTGTTAAAAGTAGGCCGACTTGGCTTAAATTTTGAATCCATCCATAAGGTATTTTTTCCATTTAATAATGTTTGAATTAATTCCAAATAAAAATTCTTTCATGACTCGAATAATGTTATAGCCAATGGAAAATTTCCACTTCATCTCCTTTTGGGGATTTCAACCAAAAGAAGGGGGCTTTATGTTTGATTAAGCATATCATCCAAACTGTGAGGAAGCTCATGATGTGCTATATATCATAGAATTCAACACAACAAGGAGCATCCAATGATGGTGATCTTAGGAGCAACCTAACTGATCTTAATCCTCAAAAACTTTACAAAGTGCGGGGCTTCTAAGGCTTTCTAGGGTTTCTTGTCATTTGGAGCTTACAATCGATGAAAACTAGACAAATATTAAGAGTGTTCAAATAACAACATTGGCATCAATGAAAACACCTTTCAACAAGGGGAGGATACTAAAGCAACATATTTTACTGGCACCAAGAATCCCTGGTAGCCTCGTCCATTAGGTATGGTGCAAGAACCCTTCTCTTATTTTAATTCTTGGTCTAGTATGTGTACTCCTTAAGAAATTATTGAACAAATGCAATGCCTGGTAGCAATTTTATTAGAACCAAACTGGTGATTGAGCCCGAAAACCCTATGAACTGAGTATCGGTCAGAACTGGTTAAAAAATCGATTGACCAAAAACACTTAAAATATTCAAATTTTAAATAAAAAAATATATATTCAAATGAATCCATATGAATCCAAACCATTTATACACAAATAAACAAAAAATTTCATTTTTATAGCATGTAAGAGTGCACATAACGAAAATAACATCAAGTGCAATCCATAGATGAAAAAAAATACATCGACAAACAGGCTCTAGATGGCCTCTAACAACAACAAAAAATGATGCTACAAAAAATACCTACATACCATCAAAATCATTGCCTCTATTGGGATCTTCAACAGAAATATCACCCTCTAAGAATTAAAATAAGATAGGAAAAAAACGTAACATGTCAAGTCAAGATTTTGTTTGAGTGATGGGTACATTTTTAGTAAGGTCATGATAGGGGAGTACAACAACCAATTCCACTAACATCAAGGTACATAGAGGGTTTGGTGCTATTGATTAAATACTAGTTCCATACCCCCATACATGACAAAATCCAATGGATACGTTGCAATCCCCCCAATCCTGAAATCCTTAAAACTATTAAGTTTGCTGGATGTTGAGTGAGATCTAAAATTCTACTTTCTCCATTTGGAATCCAATGAGGTCAGAACTAGGAGATGACCTTGTGCATGGCTTGACAACTTCTATGGATTTTTCATGACAAAGGTTTACAAATTCAAATGACTTATTGAGTAAATGGTCTCTCTAAATCTTGTTGAATTTGTTTATGAATGAATATCAAGTGTAATTGTACTTTTTGAGTGGTGAGAGTGCATTCTCTTCATATCGTTCTTGTATTTATCCCTTCTTTTAAACCTTGGGAACATTTCTAGTGGAGAATCTCCCCTTGAATTTATCTTGAATCTTGTAGAAGTACTCAATGGATCTTCTAGAGTTTGTAGTGAACAACCCTAGTCATCATCTTAGATCTACTTACATCTCTTCAAGGAAGTCCTTAGTTGACCCCACATACCCAAAGAAAAATAGTAGGCAATAGTATTCTCCCAAATATGTAATCATAAAACTTAAATTTGTATCCTTTTTTATTGTTTTATGATTAAATTAGGGATTGTAACAACTTTACATAAGGTTTTAACCATAGATAAACTAGGCATTTTGGATAATGATATATTTACGTGGCTAAAAATTGATTTCGTTATCATACCTTATCTTGGAGATTAATTTTACAACCCATCTAAAGGTAGGTATCTTGTTTCTTTGGAATTTTATATGCACATTAAATCTCATTTTTAGCTAGTTAACTAAACCCTAGTTTTGATCTATTGTTTAACCTTTAGCCTCAATTGATAATTGCTTGTTGAAGAGATGATTTTATTGTTGTAGACATAACTTGTTCTATTTTGCAAGGCACTATATCTCTTTAAAGTTTTACGACATCCAAGGGATTTTTCTTCTTTTGTATTGTTTTGGTAACCTCTTTTGACTAATACTGACTTGCTAAGCTTTCAAAATTGACCTATATCCTCATCCATTCAAATATGGAAATGGAATCAATTAACTACACTATCCTTGCCTTGAATATCATATCTTATTGGTAGTATTTGAGTGGTTAGATAGGTGTCCATAGAATTTATTACCTCTTGCCTTAGGAACCCTAGAAGCTACCAAGGATTTGTCCTTCACTAAAGAGAGGGAAGTTGGTGCCTAGGTGACCATGGTAACACTTGCGTGTTCCACTAGTCTTAGCCCCTTGTGAAAGGATTTGCACTAAAGTGTTAGATGTAATGTTAATAATACCTTAGACCCCATTATTACGATTTCAAGATAGGTCTATGACAAAGCGAAAGAATGTTGATTTTATCGTGATATCCTTTTTGCAATACAATGTCCATGTCCAAGTAGAAGCATTCAATGGTATTCATGTATCAATATGCACCATGTTACAAGCCTAAGACAATAGTAGATGCAAAATAACACATTGCATCTAATCTTTGAGAGCATTGATCAACATGCATATAGACTCCTAATTACAATAAAATGGTCTTTATAAAGATGACGTTGGAAACACTAAGAGGGGGATGAATCAATGTTTCTCTTCAATTAGTATTTTAAATATTCACAGATCATTAAATATCATTAACATTAGATCAACATAAGTAAACAAAACCATTCAACAATGCACAAACATCAAGATAGTAGACAACAATTTTTTAGGTGGAAACCCCTCGGGGACAAAAAACCACCAAATTCTTCTTAATATTTGTTTTCAATAATATGTACATCAATATTTTGAACTCCAACCGAGGGAGGCTCCTACTTATAGGACACTCCAATGCCCTATTTATAAGCTGCAACTAGAATGACACTCCAACACCCTAATTTACAGGCTCCAACTTGAAGGATGCTCTAACAACCTATTTACCACATGCAACCAAAAGGATGTTCCAATTCCCTATATAGGATCCAACCTGCCCTAGCAATGCCCAGTTTCCCTGAGATATTCTCAAGATCCAACCTGAAGTAGACTCCAATTTCCTACCTCACACCACCCTGCCACCCTGATTAGCCGATGCACTGTTGAAAAATTTCACTAGTGCCAGTCTTCATAATTGCATTTGCCAAAAGAAAAGAAAAATAAATTTTATTGTAAAAGAAAATTATTTTTGAAGAAAGGGTTTCATGCTCTTTTATTTATTTTTAGGCCAAAGCCTCCATTGAAGGCTTCTAGGTTTTTTCAAGAGTTAAGAGAGTTATTTTCATATTTGTTAGACCCTTCTTGGGCTTTTATATCATGTAAAAATAATTATTTTTGAGTAAAAAATGTCATTTGTCACCTCCACACCAAGTCAGACTGGATTAGGGCTATTCGACCCAGTAGAAGCAATATAAATAGAATTGTAACTTGACCTATTTGGCATCAATTCACTCATAAGTTCGATTTGTAACTCTAAGGAAAGAAAAGAAGAGTGAAGATCAAGGAGAAGGAAGAAAGTTGTGAAAGACAAAATCGAAGTTTTGGGCATCTCTCTCTCACACGTGAAAAGTCTGCTAGGGTTTTTGGATGAGTGGCTGGGGGCCAAAATTCTGAAGTAGCCGTAGGTTTGAAATTTTGTAGATAGGGGCCGAAATTCTAGATTGAAGCTACATCTGGGGAGATGACACTTGGAGACTTTTGAAAAATACATCTACTTGAAGGAAGGGCTAACTTTGTGATTGTAGAATGTCTTTTTCTAGGTCAATAGGGGTCTTGGATTGTCCCATCTTGATTTGAATCTACTAGTGGAAGATTTTGACTGGGTTTTCCCTTGGATATGGGTTTTTCCCTAGCTAAGTGCCTATATCTTTTGTTCCTTGTTCATGTGATATTCATATATTTTAATTTGGTAATTGCGTGATGAAAGATAATATAATAAATGAGTAAAAAGAAGACATCATACATCACAAGTAATTATCAAGAAAAGAGGAATGAAACCCTAATATCTACATGCATTGATTTCTCAACATGGTATCAGAGCTAAGCTAAAGGGAGATTTGAAGATCACTTTTTTGGCTACCATCTAAAGGAAAGAAAACAATTTTGGAATAAATGATCACTCTCTCAATGGAAATCTATTTGAAAATGGGTCTTAATCTCTTAAGAATTATAGGAAGCTTCATTAGAAGGATCATTTACAAACTATCTAGAAGAGTCAAGAATGAAGGATTCTTGGATGCACTTACAGGTACACTAAATGATGACAATTCTTGGATTGTTGATAGTGGATCCTGAAGCCACATGACAAGAGAAAGTGGAAAACTTCAAACTTTATTAAAGGGATCATCATCACATGCTATGGAGCTTGGAGACAACAACAATTATGAAGTCAAGGGCCTTGATCTACATCATTGGAGCTAGAAAGTGGAACAAAGCTACATCTTAATAACATCCTCTATGTCCCTGGTTTGAAAAGGAATTTAGTTTCCATTTCTTGTTTAGAAGATAAAGGAGATATAGTTTTTTTTTAGATGGTAAACTTTTGGTTTGGGGAAAGGATTCTAGTTTTGAAAGGGCAAGGGTTATTGGGATTTGTGAAGGGAGATTATATAGAGTTAAAACACCATATCCTCAAGCCCTTGTTCATATGGAAATTAGTCCCATCCGACTTTGAAAATATGGTCATATCCACTACAAGATAATACCTTCTCTAAGTGAAATGGTGAAGGGAATTCCCAACATCAAGGAGGACAAAAGGAGTATGCAAGGGATGTGCCTTGGGAAAGAATACTAGGAAATCCTTTACAAGCATTGGCACAAGATCTAAGGAGATATTAGACCTCATTCATTATAACGTATGTGGGCCTATGTCTATTAAACATCTTGGAGGCCACCAATACTATGTGACCTTCATTGATGATCACCCTAGAAACACATGGCTCTATCTTCTCAAGACAAAGGATGAAGTATTTGAGAAGTTCAAGGAGTTTAGATTTGAAGTTGAGACTCTGAACGAAGGAAAGACACCCTTAGATCCAATAATGGGGGTGAATGTACTTCAAAGGAACTTATAGATTATTGAAAAGAAATAGGCATTAAGAGGGAGATCATTGTTCCCTACAATTCCAAACAAAATGGAGTAGCAAAAAGAAAGAATAAAACCATTGAAGAATGTGTAAGGACTATGATATTTGATCAAGACCTACCAAAATTTCTATGGGGAGAAGAAATCATGACAATCGTATGCATTCAAAATAGAAGTCCTCATAGAATCCTTGACAATATGACACCAAAAGAAGCGTTTTCAGGGAAGAATCCATGTGTAGACCATCTCTGAATCTTTGGATGTCCATCATACATTCATATTTTAAAAGACAAGCAAAAGAAGTTAGAACCTACAAGTGTAAAAGGTATCTTCATTGGTTATAGTCTTTCATCAAAGGCTTATAGAATCTACATCAAAGAAGATAAATAAATTGAAGTTAGCAGAGATGTTATATTTGATGAAAATCATGCCTACAAAATATCCAAGGATATACCAATCCAGTGCAGACCACTATTTGAAGAAGAAGAGGAAAATGAAAAGCCACCTACAAACCTATTGAGGAAGAAGGACCAAGTGAACCTATTCAACCTACAATCATTCTCGAAACAACAAAGAGGCCAAATTGGCTAAAAGCTACACTTGAAGATGCAAAAGGACAAAAAGAAGCAAAGAACACCTTTAGAGAATGTAAGAAGCCTAAAAGATACTTAGGATATGCAACATACATGACAAAGTTAATTGAATTAGAACCAACTATTTTTGAAGAAGCCACTCATCAAGAATAATAGAAGAAAGCAATGTAGGAAAAATATCAATCTATCATGAAGAATTGGGTTTGGGAAATCATTCCTAGACCTAGTAACAAATATGTTGTCACTTCCAAATGGATTTACAAGATAAAACATGCCATTGATGGAAGCACAGACAAATATAAAGCAAGATTTGTTGCAAGGGGTTTCTCTCAAAAGGAAGGAATAGACTATGAAGAAACCTTTTCTCCTATTGCGAGATACACTACTATTATATCTTTGGTTTCGTTAGTTCAACTATCAGATGGAATATCCATAAAATGGATGTCAAAACAACCTTTCTAAATGGAACAATTAATGAAGAAGTATATATTGAACAACCATAGGGATTTGAGATAAACAACAAAGAAACTCATGTTTGCATATTAAGGAAAGCTCTATATGGCTTGAAGCAAACTCTTAGGGATTGATACACAAGAATGGATGCCTATCTATTAAGGATTGGCTGTTTCAAAAGTTTTGTCGATGCAAAAATCTACATCAAAATAGTGAAGAATGAACCAATTATTATACTTTTATATGTGGATTATTTATTTCTAACAGGTGTGGAGCACATAATTCTAGAATGTAAGAAAATGTTAGCAACATAATTTGAAATGTAAGATTTGGGACTCATGCACTATTACTCGGGCTTGGAAGTTTGGAAAAAAGTCAGTGAAATATATCTTGGTCAAGGAAAGTACATAATCAAGATGTTAAAAAAGTTCAGTATGATGGATTTGAAGCCTATGACTATTCCCATGATCACAAATCTAAAGAAGTTAAGAAGCTCGGCTCTAGTGCCATTGATCGTACAAGTTATCGTAAGTTGGTGGGATCCTTGATGTACTTGGTGAATACGAGACTCGAAATATGATTTGTTGTAAATTTTCTTACTCAATTTCAATTGGAGCCTCATCATGGCCATTGGATAGATTCCAAGCACATTTTAAGATACTTACATGGAAATATTCATCACTTCTTGAAGTATGATGGGAAGGAAATTAAATTGACAGTTTTTAATGATTCAGATTGGGGTGGTAGTGAGGCTGATGGAAGAAGCACTACTGTGGTTGTTTCAGTTTGAAAAGTGCAATGATTTCATGGATGAGTAGAAAATAAGATCCTGTTACTTTAAGTAATGTTGAAGCCGAATATTTTGTTGCGTGTGAAGTAGGAAAATAATCTATTTGGTTAAGAAAACTCTTATCAGACTTGTTTGGAGGGCCACTGGATCCTATATTGATAAATTGTGATAATCAAAGTAGCATTAAGATGTTTGAAGACCCCATTTTTCATACCAGGATGAAGCATATTAATAAAAGTACCACTACATTAGAAGTTTGGTGCAAGATGGGGTCGTGAAGCTGCAACATGTTCTAATATCTTCCCAATAAGAAGTTCAAATATTTCAGAAGCCTGCTTGGATTGGTTGATATTATAGATTTTTAGATAGGGAGACATGAAGCATCTTGGGGAGACAAGATTATTGGGAGGACATCTGACCGACCTATGTGTTGATGTCTTGATCCCGAAGTAGGGATGGTGGCATTGGTCTTGGAGCTACGAACTTGGATGCATAGCTAGAATGTTGGGTTGGTGTTAGAGCCAAAGCCTAATGGTACTATTGACGGTGATGGACTCGCCAACATTCAGGGGATCTTCCCGATATAAAGTCCCAATTAGACCTCACAACGTTTGGTGTAGGAGTCCTAGTAGTGGGTGTTAGTGATATGTCTTGGCTGTGAATACACATAAAGTGATGTACGACGACTTGGTGAGAGTGAGTGTGTGACCCTGCAGAAAGTCAAGTGCGATGCATGGAGGTTCCAACACACGAAGGGAAAAGAGGTGAGCCCCTTAGAAGCCTGTAATAGTACATAGTTTGAAAGGAACACATGAGCATAATGACATCACAAGATAATATGTGAAATAATTCACAAATTAATCGTGATGAATTAATACACCAACACATCTTCAACAAGATTCCTACCAATGCAAAGGAAATAGTTCATCAACATAAGCGTAAGTTAAATAACATACATTGCAAATACAACAAGAATAGTCCTACTATATTCACAACATATGCATGAAAGCTTTCCAACACTGAGCTGTTATTAGAAGTGAAAGTTCCAATCATACATACACCATTGATGAACCACTAGCCCCAATAGTGTAACATGAAGTTAAAAGCACTTTCTCCTCCAAAAAAGTATACTGTCTCTATGCTACGAAGAAGCCAAGGTTCTCACAAAACTCCCAAGCTCTTTTTAAGCCTTAGCCTAGCCAAAAGCTTGACTCCCAAAAGCCCTTTACATAAGTTATGAGGTTCTATTTATAACAAGAGAGGGTGACTCTACAACTCCCCTTTGTGACTTTTGGACTACCCTCATGACTCTTCAACTTATTTACAAAATAACTCATTACATTACATCATGAATCTTCACATTGCAATATTGACACTTGGAATTCCACTTACAAATTAATTATATATAATATTACGATTTACACTCGTACCTATATAATACAATATAGGGTAGATCCAACTAGATAACTTAACAAGACAAAACACTATCATGCTTGAGTTTGGGAGAAATCAAGCTTAACAACTTCCACTTGATGTTTGTTGGTCACATAGCAGTGCCAAGCTTGGTACTGTGTGATGACATCCCCAAACTGTGTGATGGTGTCTAGCTGGAAGCGGACTCTAGCCTCCATGGCATCCGAGTACAATATTTTGGAACCAATTTATACTTCCTTCTAAAGCATGATCAACATTGTTTGCACTTGGAAAATGCCATCAATGTAGTTGTGCATGTTCTATCTATTCACCTCCAAGTCCTCCTTGGTGACAATCTATCTCATCTCCTCCAAGTATTCCTCTATCTCCTTTCCGACCTGGTTCCTAGGTTTGGATTTAGTAAGTGATCCAATTGATGGGATCATGTGGGACTTCACTAAGAAATCCAGACTATTATATATGCGTGCATTCGAGGACTAAATGTTACCAATGAATGAGGCGAGTTGTTTGTTGTTCTGGATCAACATCCATGCTCTTGCTTTCTCCATATATGCCTTTGACTTCATTTTCTTACACAAGTCAAGTGGTGCCCCTTTGTATCACATTGTCCATTCATGCATGACAGTGATTGCAACTTGCACATTTCTAAGAGTTTTGAAAAAGTCTTTACATTGCTGTTGCAACCCATGCAGGCGAACAATTGCCTTATGCAAGATAAAAATATCCTCATAGAGATCTTGCATGGTCTCTCCAAGTGTCGATACTTCATTAAGTATTATTGCCTTCATTTCCTCTAGGTGGACCTATGCAGAAGTTGTGTTCTAAGCTGTTGTGCAGAGTTGTTCAACCTCTTGCATGACAGCCTGCAAGTTCTTTTCCAATTGCTTATTCTTAGCCATCAGACACTGAGTATTCAACTTTGTTGCACCTACGAATGCCAAGTTGGCTGAGGAAATGGATTCAGGATCTCCATTGGCATTAGACACAATTACCCTTTTCCTAATAAATGTAGGAGATCCAAAATCATCTGAAAAATTCTTCTTACATGCTTGTACAATCTTCTTGTGAAGTTCATCGTATGACATAATGTACATGTCCATAACCAGATCATCGTCGAGAGGAACAACTTCCCCTTCCTCGCCTGAAGTTGGATTTGCTGCTGGAGGTGGTGGAGACTGAATAATGAACTATTGTTTCATAGGCATTAGATCGACATCTTGATTCTGCAGCTCCGGTTCTGCCTCTGTGTCATCGATCTCTATCAAATTTTCAAGCTGTAGTGCAAGTTCCTGATCCTATATCTGTTCACCCTCCTCCTCTGTTGGTTTCCAATTTTGTTCTTGCTCTACAACTTGTTTCCACATTTTTTCTTCTGATATTGCAGGTTACCTTTATTCTTCTTCCTACTTTTGCTTCTCTCCTTGTTCTTTCTTCTACTTTTCTTCCTCCAATCTTTTATGCTCATCCCTCTTCTTCTGTTTTTCTCTATGCATCCTCTATTTCCTCGTTGCCTCTGCTGCTAAAACCACTTTCATAAGATTTGTATCCACTTTAATCTTGCCGCTTCCTTCCCCTCATGGACTATAAGAAACCTTCCTCTTTCCCTTATCCTGCACGGGGTTGCTGCCTTCTTCTAGCGCTGCTTCCGAAGTGGCTTCCTTCTATGGAGTCACTTGTGAAGTTCTTGCAAAACTATTTGAATCACAGGTCTTGGAGGCATTATAATAATTCTTCTATGGATCCTTCTCTTGTCAATGAAATGTCCTGCTGAGCCACTAAAAGTGAATTATTTCACAGTGGTTCTTGCCAATACCTTGGGGATCGTACCGATTAAAGTCTCGAGTACCAAATGCAAACTTATTTATCACCTTTCCTTCAGTATCCATGACTTTTAGGTTCTTTATCTTATACAATCCAATTTGCATAGGAATAGTTTGCAAGGTGCTTTCTTCTTCTTGTGAAAATCTACTGACAACTTGTGACAAGATGATATGACACTTTTTGCATGACAAGCTTGTCAGTGGCATACCTTGGTAAAAGATACGATGACTTCTCTCCCCCAAATACTCTAAGGAAGGTGCCATCCGCGAGGCAAATCAATATGTGATCTTTGATATGGCCTCCATTACCGCAGGAAACATGCAAGGTGGTTCTTCCTCAAATATCACCTTGTATAGCAGAAAGAGGAAGTTGTCAGTTAGCTTCTCCATAAATCCTCGATGGATGCAATCCGATAGCACCTTTTAGTGGATGTACATGGTAGGGTTTCGAGGTGTCCAAGCCCAGTTCATGCCAGGGAATGTGTTATGTGCACATAATGCATCTAGTAAATATGCAGACATATAAAATCTCGATTTCCTACCCTTGGGAGGGTTCAGAGTGTTACTACGTGGATCTTCAACTGTCGAGCAAACAAGTCTGACTAGTTGAGAAACTTCCCTTCATTCACAACCTGGTTCAAAAAGATTGCTCACCCTTCTGGAAATATCTCTGTGCTCTGCTGATCATATATATTGCTAGCTAAGATTACCAACAACTGATAGGCCTTCCTGAGAGAACTTGTCTTATATGTGTTGGTGAGTGTCTATCGAAACTTTGATGGCTCCTTCACCAAGATCTTAATAACATATTTCATGCCCAAATAGTTGTTGGTGGCATAGAAGAGTGAATTAATGAGTGTTTCTGTCTTAGGAAAATGGTACATACGTTGGTAATCTACTGCTAGAAAAGTAGCAAGCCTCCATCCGTTGGCATTGCTCAAATTTATAGTCTTAATATCAATATGTGAGACAATCCAGCTAATGATATCTACACATGGGAAGGTTGGATATCTACATGCAACCCTGTATAGCCTTGTATCTGGAAATTAATGTATACCTGTCGGTCCTCCAGATCTGCTGTGAATTCCTTTGCTGAAAAAGCTTCATTTACTTTCTTCCATGTAAAATTTGAGTCCTTTTCTACATACAATTGAGTGTCTGAGTTTACTGGAAAGTTTATTGGCTTTTTCTCAACTACTTCTCTGGTACTGCTTTTAGTGGTATCTTTTGAAGCATCTCTCTTGGGTGCCATGGTAATAGTGACTGCTAGAGAGAAGTGATCAACAATTGTGGTACCTATGGGGCAGAAAAGGAAATCATGGAAAAAAAACATTAGCTTTTGCAAATATACCTTTATTACAAGATCAGGCAGTAAACCGATGAACTAGCGAGAAATATTGTGCAATTTGTATGAGGAAGTGAGGGATACTATCTGTGGGAATTGCTCATTATGCAGTCCCAGCAGCTAGGGCGCAACCTAAGGCTTGAGACTGCACAATGTGCAGTCCAACCTCGGCAATGAATGGGAAAGACTGTGCATTGCACAATCTTAGTGGCCAATGGGCAGATTGAACCCTAGAATTGTGCAATGCGCAGTTGGTCTAGCCTTTACTGCACATTGCACAATCTTAAAGGCCAAGGCTTAGCTTGAGCTTCTGGATTGCGTGATGCCCAACTGGGCAAGGTGAAAACTGGCTAAGGGAAAGTGCAAATTCGCCCAGTGGAATTGTGGGAATCAAGTAGATCTGAAAGATAACGAAAGCTAAAAACATAGATTTGACTAAGTGTGGATGGATCATTATGAATCAAGTGAAAAAACTTAAAAAATGGAAGGAAAAACCAATATGTGAGGAGAGTCGTCAAAACTGCAATTTCCAGTGTGCAAAAAAAAGAAAATCAATGCGACACTTATGAAAGACAAACGACAAACTGAAACCACATTCCTACAAGCTAATACAAGTTAAAACGCCAACAACGATGAAGAGAAATAAGTAAAACAACATTCATATAAGTGAAACGACAAAAAGCCACAGAAAAAACGGTCAAAGACGATAAAATCAAAACTCTCTCGGAAAAGTGATGACAACTCCACCGAAGATTCCTTGATCACCTCAAGAATGCTTGAGCTCTAAAGTCATCTATTATATAGATTTGGGCAGATCGAGGTTTATGAGGTGCATGCCTAAAATCAAGGAAAAAGCAAAACCTAGCGGAAATTTCTAAAAATAGGGACTGTGCCACCTTCGATAAATTGATGATGGTTCCCTACATTTTAGGGATTACTTTTTTGCTTTTTGCCTCTTTTTTTTCTTTTTATTTTCGGGAAAATTTCCATGCAGACTTTCGGGAAAGATTGCGCAATTTTAGGGATCTGGGAAACTTTACGGCTCAGTGCATTGAGTAGTTTCTGAGCTCGAGTGGATTACGTAGTTTCTAACCTTAGTGCTAGGCTGCCATCCATGACTATGTAGTTATCAAGCTCAAGGCTAAGATTCTTGTAAGGATTTCACAATTTTCATCATCAAGGCTAGCTTACCCACATGGATTACACAGTTTCTACAGGTAAGCCTAAAACTGCTGAAAGATGAAGTCAGAAGGTTGCTTGTGACTCAAAAGGATCAGTTAAGTATGGAATTAAGAAAACACAAGAATAGATAAAAAGAATAAGTCTTGGTCAAATCATGAACACTTAATGATAGTCAAAGGTAAGCTCATGTCAATAGAAAGGAATGCTCCAAAATCAAAGCATAGGCAAAATTTTGGAGGGTGGTTGTAGCCGCTATAACAGTTAGCAAAACACTGGTAGAACTCGATCTCTGTATATAACTCTTGATTCATGCAAGACAAGTCTAACTCTTTAGGAAGTATTTTTCAGTTCATTGATTACCATAGATTATTCAGGTTTCTTGTGTTAAAGATATAGTCCCTACCATTCTCTTCATTGATGACACAATTGACCAAGCCAAGTCAAAATAAGTTGTTTTGATTAGGGATGAGGAGTATACAGATGCACAAGTGAAAATAGATGTCAGAGTCTTAGTTTTCATATTTGGTGTTGCTCCGCTAACAACAGGGCTGGATAGTACCCCAACGAAGTCACTTTGGGAACACAAACATTGCTCTGTTGCTAGCAAACCTGGACAATACCTTGACGGAGTTGCCTGCTTCATCTCTCTGCGTAGGAAGCCTTTCTCTTCTTTCAATTTTTTTTTTCATTTTGTTCATAGAACTATGCATAGGAACTTATTGATTTAATGAGGCAGAAGAGGGATCTCAACTTATTGAGAGAAGAAGAGGTTGTCCCTTCAGAGAAGGATGTTCATTTATACCTTTGACACACTTTTTAAGGTTTTTCCTCCCCTCCTTACTCTACTCGACTTAACTGACAAGGATTAACCAAAAATAAAAGACCGATTAGAGTAGGCAGTACTAGTTATAGATTCAAGAATCATGATTCCACTATGGTTTTCTCCGAAAGTAACGTATTTTCCAAAGGGGTATCATTGAATAAAAGAATGCAAGACTCACACAAAGAGAGGGAATAAACATATCACCGAGCATTAATAGTAACACAACTTCCTCGTGAGCTTTACCATGCTTGCTTCAAAAAACAAACACAGCCTCATGCAGAAGCTATTCGATGACTGAAAAGAAATGAAGGACAAAACAAGGAGTGAGACAGAAAGTAAATCAAAGAAAAACAAAACAGATAAACAAACAAACTACTCCTACTCCTAAATTAACAAAGAATAGGTCAGACCTATGTAAATGATATTTCCAGTGTAACCACCTATTGTAGCGGCTACAGCCACCCTCCAAATTTTTTCCTTAGCCTTGTTTTGGAGCCTCCCTTCAAACCTTCACAACAACTTGCCTTGACTCGTCAAGTTCACAAGCTTCAGTGTCTTTCTTGCAGAAAAGGCAGCCTGCCGGTCACATCTTGATCCATTCCCCTCATAGGCTGTTCACCCATACTTGGTCCAACTGCAGGCTAAGCAGCTTCCCCTTGAAAATTGCACATTTTTGGAGGGCAACAAACCTTCCCTCCAGAAATTGTGCAATCCTCTCTAGTAGCCTGTTCGACTCCAAGATTGCACAATCCTGCCTGCCAACACTCCCAGCAGGATTTGCATAACATTTCCCCAGCAAGGCTGCTCAACCCAGAATTTGCACAAATCTAGGAAATAGTCAGCTTCTCTGCCCAGAAATTGCGCAAATATCCTGGGCAACCAGCCCATCTCCCAGCCAAAAATGCACATTTTTCTCCAGCAATCAAGCAGTCTCTTGCATGTGCAGCTGAGTTGACCGATTCCCTCCGAGACTGAGCAAAACAGACTTGCATGCATGGGCTTCTTCTCCCAAGGCAACATGCAAAGGCATCCCTTGTTTCAGGGATCTATGTTTAGCAGTTGGAGGTTACATGCAAGGAGAAATTCTGAAACCTCCCACAAAGTGTTGCTTCCCCTAGATTCGTGGCATGCACGTCACAACCTCGATGTTATCAAAACTCATCAGTCGGATGCTGTAGAGCTCATTCCTCACATCAACCTTGCAGCTCTAACATCCCACATCACATCTAGGAGCAGTTGGCACATTCAACTCAGTTGTTTTGGGGTAAGCCCACTTCCCATGCCTTGTGCTGCATTTCTGTTGCTTTTTGTGTTTTCTCTTGTGGGAGTACTGTTTGCTTGATTTCTTTGAATGATTGTAGTCTTTTACATATATACAAGCTTGTCCTAGCACTGTTTCAATTTTTGTTTCTATCTCACTGTTGTTGCATGCATGAAACTATTTTTCACAGACGTTCGCCCAACCGGTGAACTGCCTCAGCCACATGCATGTTGATCTGTTTGCTGAATATTTCATTCATGTTTTGCATGGAATTTTAATCACTTCTACTATCACTTAGTGTTGCCATGCATTCACTGACTTACTTGCTTTCAGTTGCCCGTCGGCGAGTCGGGCCAACCTTGGCCCGGGATCTGCCTTCACCAAGGCTGCATTGTGCAATCTGGGAAAGGAAGGCTCACCTTCCTCTCTAGATTTGTGCATTCCTACCCAACACTGGCCTCCAATATTATTTCGTGCATTTCTGGAGGATAGTGGCTGGTTGGCCCAAGAAATTGTGCAAATCTATCCCTAGGCCAATAATCCTTGCCAGCTAGAATTGCACATTGTGCAATCCCAACAATCAGCAACCAAACTGGACTGTGAATTGCGTAGTTTCGGCAGTTAGTCGATCTCCCAGTAGCCCAAACTGTGCCTTGTGCAGTCTTGGCAGTTGGACTCCCAACCTCCCAGCTGAAATTGCGTAACCTTCATGATAATGCACCAAGGTACATTCCAAGTCAGTTCTCATGTTCATTTTGGCTTTCAACTGACAGATTGCTTACCATGAGTGTTGCCATGTCTCCAACTATCCCAGGTGTTCATCTACCTCTCAATAGTACAGGTACAATGGTTTCCAGGAGAGCAAAGACGAAGACACCGCTCAAAGCACACTTGGGGATGCAGGGGATTCAATAGCATGCATGTCATTGTGCGCATGTATGCAATCCAACCCATTCAGCACACTCACCAAGGCGAAGACAAAAAGAAATTCCAACTAAAGCTGAACATGTACTTCGGCAAGTTGATGCACATGACCACCATCACACACTTGAAGATCAGAATCAATGTGTTTCCAGTTCAGATGCACTCAAGAAGACCATGCACATGTTAGAAAACGAGTTGGATGAAGGGGACGAACCAATGCACCAGTTGTAATGGAGGCAAGAGTTCGCTTCGACAATATTTCACCATGAGGTGCATGCACACCATCACGGACGACCAAGCTTGGAACCAACTCACCATTTCACCATCACAAGCATGTCAAAGAGTTGGTCTCATGCAGCGGACCAAGTGTTAGTGATGTCTTGTATTGCTTGCTGAAGCCATGTGTCTCACATGAGTACATGTGCATTGTAATGTTGAGTCATGTCAAGTGTAAGTCAAGTCTTAAGAATTGGATGTAACTATCATAGAGTAGGTGAAGAGTCATGAGGGTAGCTGAATTGTCACAAAGGGGAATGTCAAGGATCACCCCACCCTTTTCTATAAATAGTCCCACATAACTCATTGTAAGGGCTTTTGGTCAGCCAAGTTTCTACTAAGACTATCTTGAAGAAGGCTTGGACAATATTGTAACACGCCTTGGCTTCTCCACTGCACGAAGCTAGTACATCTCTTTGGAGGAGTAAGTGGATGTGGCTGTAATGTTCCACTGTTGGGGCTAGTAGGTTTACATCGATTTATTGTATGGTTGTGACTTACACTTCTTTATATAATAAGAGCCAACACATTTTCATGCATATGTTGTTATTGTAGTTGGACTGCTCCAGTTGCTTTAATGATATATGTTGTTTAACTTATGTACTTGTGTATGAACTGATTCACATGAAATTATATGAATCTTGTTGTTAATGTGTTGCATATGTTGTTAATGTTGTAACCGTCCGTGTCAACTGCTCTGCTGGACATCAGAAAAACCTTTCACTTGAACCTTGCCATAACAACCGTTGCACTTGTCTTAGACTGATCTGTGAGTGTTGTACGTGTTATCTTACCTTGTATGATGTGACTACCACATCCGAGTGGACCGCTCCACTGGAAGCTATGCATGTCTGTTGTGTTGTATGTTCCTAGTCGAGTTGAGACTGATCCCTTTCAACCTGGAACTCACCTTCACCTCCTTTCCCCTTCAAAGTGTTGGAACCTCTCATACACCTTCCTTGACTCACTGCATCAGTCACACACTTGCTGCTGACAGAGTTATTCTACTTGCCTTTGTGCGACATCATGGTCAAGGCATTACCTTACGACCCACTACTGGGACTCCTACACCAAACTGTTTGAGGTCTAATTGAGACTTCTTACTGGGGAGAATAGAAGATCCCCTTGACATGTTGGCAGGTCCAGCACCATCAAAATTTCTGGTGCTAGAAGGAGGGCATGATGACAAGCAATGTCCTCTCATCCAGTTTTGAACCTTTGCATATCTTTCATGGAGTCTTGCATTCTTCTTCCCCTGAGGTGTTTTTCGAATCCTGAAGATTTCTCCATCTCGGGGAAGCTTTTCTATCTCTTGTCCACTCATACATACGATGGTGAAGGCGAAGTGGCCTGGCTTGAACACTTACATAACTTTCTTTCCATGATTCATGATGAAGATGAGTTTTCTGACGAATAGGCTGGTTTGCTACTTGCATACACACTTCATGAATCTACTTGCATAGGCTGGTTTGCTACTTGCTCAGCCTACCAGCTGACACCATGCACTCATTTGAGCACTTCTGCGATGTCATTGAAGACACATTCTATCATTTTGATCCAGACCATCTTGATCGGAAACTGTTACAACAATGGAGGGCTCCGCATGAATCTGTTTTTGATTTTTGGCAGCACTTTTGTGACTTGCAGTTTCAAGCTCCGAGGAGCTAGATGAAGTTTGCTTATCTTTGGGACCGGTTTGAGTATTTCCTTAAGAAATATGTCCATCCCAAGAAGAAGCTTGATATCAAGCCTTGCTTAACATTCTTCATTGATGGAAGTGTGTAATATCATGTGGAAGCGGGCACTGTCTCAACTGACTATCTGCCTCCCTCTCATTCAACAGCTCCACCACTACCCAATAATGTTGAGGATCATGCTCACACACCTGTTCATCCTTCATACTCTCCCAACATCACTCCACTCAATTTTTGCACAGATTTGGTTGTGATTCCTTCGAGTTCTCATATGAATTTTTTTCTTCGACCTCCGTCTTCGCACTCAGGTGTTCCTCTGGATGATGTTTTCTTGTGTTCATCCATTCTGGACTCTTCACTTGTTGTGAATGAGGAACATCCCACTGATGGATTTGGTGTTGCACAACCAACATGCGTTGTCATTCATGAAGAGTATGTGTGGGATATTGAACATCAACACTCGGCGAAGGATGACTCCCTTCTGTCCGAGCCCCCTCAGTTCTTTCCTAACCTCTTTGGTGAACCTGCCATCCATGATTTTGCATGTGTATCTTCATCCACGGATGCAACCATTGTTGATCCCTCGCAGGACTCACTGAATGTTAGTCCATTGTTTGACAACGAAGAGGATAAGTTACTCGTTGACAATCCACTTGATCCTTCATCTGTCTTTTCTGGAAACAGAGAGGATGAGTTTGTTCGCTTTTCATCTACCTCTCTGTTTGATTCATCTGATCATGAGGATGCCAGAGAATTCATTGATTTTTTTGATTGTAGTAGTCGTGACCCATTTGCTTCCATTTTTTATCATGATCATGAATATATCACAGTTGATCTTTTGAAGCCACTGGTGTATGATGATATACATAATGATGAAGTTGAGACACCCAAGACTGTCAAGGTACTTCAGCCTAAGCTGATGGTTATATCAGGTCCTCGCTCTCTTGGGGTTAGTCTCACTTCTGATCATCAAATTGTTCAATCACCCAAGGCTCCTCATCACTCATTTATATGCATTACTCACAGATCGCAGTTCCTCCACTCGAACCACATGATCCCATTGCTCATGCATTGGAGGAGTCTTACATTGCAAGCACTCGTTCGTGACGGAAGTTATCTTTGTTTCTTTTGTTTGCTTGCATGTCACAGTCAAGAGTGTGCTTATGCGTCAAAGTTGCATGTAGTGTCACACAACACCATGATAAGTCCACGGACTGCCCGTCATGCACATGCATTCACTCATGTCACATTGACACTTTGAAACACGAAGTGTGGTTGTCTTCATTGTTATGTTTTTCTTGTTGGTTCGCACCACTAGATTGCTTGCAAACCAAGCCTTCGCCAACATGGGTCTACCAATGCGCCGGTGGCTGCATTGGAAGTATCACTTCACGTGATCAAGCCCATGCACCGTTAGTGTAGGAGTAGGAGTAGTGTTTTCTTTTAGTTGTTTGCTTATATGCTTTGTTTGCTTGTTCGTTTGCTTGCTTGTTTGCTTACTTGCCTTGCTTTCACTTTTGCTTTGCTTTGATGTTTGTTAGCTTATTTTCTTCGTTCGTAGGTTAGTCTTGCATGAAACCATGTATGACTCTTGGAGCAAGCTGGGTAAAGTACAAGAAGGCTTATACAACTATCACTAATTGGTTATCTGTCATCTTGCCTCTGTATGATGAGCTTGTTACTCTTAGTGCATGATACGTCAAAGGAAAATACGTACAGTTCAAAGCGAACATTGGTGAAAACACAAGGCCTGTACGCTAAGTAGTGTCACCTTCTCTAGTCGGTTGTTTTTGGGTTAACCCTTGTCAGCTCAGTTAAGTAGAGTAAGGTGAGGAGGAAAACCTAAACAGGCACATCAGAGATATAATAAACTACTTCTCTGTTGGAACAACCTCTTGTACTCTCAATAAGTTGGGATCCCTCTTCCACCTCTGAAATGAATAAGTGATATGCACAGTGAAAATGAAAATGAAAAAACAAAAAGTCAAAAAAATCAAAATGAAAATGAAAAAGGCAAAAGAAGAGAAAGGCTTCCTGCATAGGGAGGTGATGCAAGTAACTTCGCCAGGGTACTAACCAGGCTCACTGGCAGTGGTGCCATGCTTGTGTTCCTATGTGACTCCACCAGGGTACTATCCAGCCTTGCTGGCAGTGGAGCAACACCAGAGATGAAACTAAGACTTTGATGACTATACTGCTTGTGCACCTATATACCCCTCGACCCCAATTGAAACAACTGTGTTGCCTTGGTTTGGAATGTGTATCAATTGACCAAGGGTTTGGAAGATGCTACATCTTACAATCAAGTTAGTGTGAAACCAAGATGAGCTGAAAACTGAACAATACTTCCGGAGGTGTTAGACTTGCTTTTCACGAACAAGGTCCATTCAGAGATCTGGAGTTCTATTAGTGTTTTGCCAAGTGTTGTAGCGGCTACAACCACTCTCCAAAATTTTTCCTTAGCCTCATTTTAAAGCCTTCCTTCCAACCTTCACAGTAGCTTTCCTTGCTTCGTCAAGTTCACAAGCTTCAATGTCTTTCTTGCACAAAGGCAGCTTGTTAGTCACAACTTGATCCATTCCCCTCACAGGCTGTTCACCCGGACTTGGTCCAGCTATAGGCTAAGCAACTTCCCCTTGAAAATTGTATATTTCTGGAGGGCAACCAGCCTTCCCTCCAGAAATTGCGTAATCCTCTCTCGCAGCCTGCTGGGCTCCAGGATTGCGTAATCCTACCTGCTAAAACTCCCAGCAGGATTTGCGCAAATTTCCCCAGCAAGGTTGCTCAATTGTGAAAATCTAGGTAGAAGTCAGTTGCACAACCCAGAATTTACCCAAATCTCCTGGGCAGCCAGCCCAACTCCCAGCCAGAAATGCACATTTTTCTCCAGTAGTCAAGCAGTCTCTTGCATGTGCAATTGAGTTGATTGGTTCCCTCGGGGACTGAGAAAAACATACTTGCATGCATGGGCTACTTCTCCCAAGGCATCATGAAAAGGCATCCCTTGTTTCAGAGATCTATGTTTAGCAGTTGGAGGTTACATGCAAGGAGAAATTACGAAACCTCCCACCAAGTGTCGCTTCCCCTAGATTCATGGCATGCACATCACAACCTCGATGATATCAAAACTCATCAATCGGATGTTGTAGATCTCATTCCTCACATCAAACTTGCAGCTCTGATGTCCCACATCACATCTAGGAGTTATCGGAACATTTAGCTCAACTGTTTTGGGGTAAGCCCACTTCCCATGCCTTGTGCTGCATTTACGTCGCTTTTTGTGTTTTCACTTGTGGGAGTATTGCTTGCTTGATTTTTTTGAACCCTTTTTTTCATTTACATATATAAAAGCTTTTCCTAGCTCTGTTTTAGTTTTCGTTGCCATCTCACTATTTTCGGATGCATGAAACTGTTTTGCATGGACATTCACCCAACTAGCAAACTGCCTCACCCACATGCATGTTGATCTGTTTGTTGAATATTTCATTCATGTTTTGCATGCACTGTTAATAAATTTTGCTATCACTTAGTTTCACCCCATTCACTGACTTACATGCTTTCATTTGCCCATCAGCGAGTCAGGCCAACCTTGGCCCAAGCTCTGCCTTCACTAAGGCTGCATTGCACAATCTGGGAAAGGAAGGCTCACCTTCCTCTCTAGATTTGTGCATTCCTACCCAAAATTGGCCCCAAGATTTTTTTGTGCATTTCTAGAGGACAGTGGCTACTTGGCCTAAGAAATTGCACAAATATGTCCCTAGGCCAGCAGTCCTTCCCAGCTGGAATTGGGCATTGTGCAATCCCAACAGTCAACAGCCAGAATGGACTATGCATTGCATAGTTCCAGCAGCCCAGACTGTGCCTTGTACAGTCTTGGCAGTCGGCATCCCAACCTCCCGATCGAAATTGCGCAACCTTCATGATCATGCACCAAGGTACGTTGCAAGTCAATTCTCATGTTCATTTTGGTTTTCGACTGACAAATTGCTTGCCATGAGTGTTGCCATGTCTCCAGGTATCCCAGGTGTTCATCTGCCTTTCAACAGTACAAGTACAATGGTTTCCAGGAGAGCATAGACAAATGAACTGCTCAGAGCACACTTGGGGATGCATTCGATCAAGTGTCCGTGGACTTGCCTACCCACAAGGACATCAAGATGTTTGTAAACAAGGACATCAAGATATGACAACAGTAGCATCACAACGAACAACATCATGAACAACAACTAAAGACAACATACCAAATGTAATGAATGTAAGAGGAGGGTTGTTGACAACATGGAGGTGGAACAAGGTTGCAAGCTCAAGCAGATCCATTGATGATGAAAGCAACTTTGGGACTCCGACTATGAAGTGACGGCACGAAATGAAGATCGTGTGAAGGTAGAAGACAGAACAAAGGAGTTGCATGTGCAGAAGTAACAACTCAAGGAAGAAAATGAAGCTGCACATACAGACAAATGAGTTGTAGCAGGATCAGGAACAACAGTGAGTGCAATGTGCACTCACGGATGAAACTACACCCATACAAGTTAAAGATCCATCCTAGCAACTGATATGAAGTAGACATGGTGGGCAATGTTGTTGATCAAATGCAAGGGATTTAGCGGCATGCATGCCATTTTGTGCATGCATGCAATCCAACACATTTAGCACACTCTCCAAGGCGAAGATAAGAAGCAAGTCCAATTGAAGCTAAACATGTACTTCTGCAAGTTGATGCACATGGCCACCAACGCACACTTAAAGATTAGCACAAAAACTATGCATCAGTGTGTTGTTAGTTCAACCACACCCAAGAAGACCATGCGCATGTTATTAGACGAGTTGGATGAAAGGGTCGAACCAATGCACTGGTTGCAACGGAGGCAAGAGTTCGCTTCAGCAAGATGTCACCATGAGGTGCATGCACACCATCACGAACGACCAAGCTTGGCACCAGCTCACCATTTTCACCATCATAAGCATATCAAAGAGTTGGTCTCATGCAGCAGATCGAGTGTCAGCGATGTCTTGCATGTCTTGCTCAAGCCATGTTGTCTCACATGAGTATATGCGCATTGTAATGTTGAGTCATGTCAAGTCTAAGTCAAGTCTTAAGAGTTGGATGTAAGAGTCATAGAGTAGGTGAAGAGTCATGAAGGTAGTTGAACTGTCACAAAGGGGAATGTCAAGGGTCACCCCACCCTTTGCTATAAATAGTCCCTCATAACTCATTGTAAGGGCTTTTGGTTAGCCAAGCTTCTACTAAGACTATCTTGAAGAAGGCTTGGATAGTATTGTAATGCGCCTTGACTTCTCCACTACACGGAGCTAATACATCTCTTTGGAAGAGCAGGTCGATGTGGCTGTAACGTTCCACTGTTGGGGCTACCAGGTTTACATGGATGTATTGTATGATTGTGACTTACACTTCTTTATATAATAAGAGCCAACACATTTTCATGCATATGTTGTTATTGTAGTTGGACTGCTCCAGTTGCTTTAATGATATATGTTGTTTAACTTACGTACTTGTGTATGAACTGATTCACATGAAATTATATGAATCTTGTTGTATATGTGTTGCATATGTTGTTAATGCTATCACCGTTCGTGTCGACTGCTCTGCTAGACATCAGGAAAACATTTCACTTGAACCTTGCCATAATAACCGTCGCACTCATCTCGGACTAATCCGTGAGTGTTGTACGTGTTATCTTACCTTGTATGATGTGACTGCCACATCCGAGTGGACTACTTCACTAGAAGCTGTGCATATCCTTTGTGTTGTGTGTTCCTAGCTGAGTTGAGACTGATCCTTTTCAACCTAGAACTCACCTTCACCTCCTCCCCCCGTTCGAAGTGTTGGAACCTCTCATACACCTTCCTTGACTCACTACATCAGTTACACCCTTGCTGTTGACAGAGTTATTGTACTTGCCTCTGTGCGACATCGCGGTCAAGGAATTACGTTACGACCCACTGCTGGGACTCCTACACCAAATGGTCTAAGGTCTAATTGGGACTTCTTACCGGGGAGATCCCCTTGACATGTTGGCAGGTCCAGCACCATCAACACCACCGACACATCAGTTGGCCTATGTGAGTGAGGGAATGCATGTCAAGACTAATATTCAAACATAAACATAAACATAAACGTAAAAAAGAAAGATAAGATAATGCATACCAAGACGTTCGAAGTTTGAGAATGCATGCAGAAAAGTATGAAAGAAAAGCACATGCTAGGTAATTTGTAGATGACTTATGGTGTTTAGACACATTGCGACTTGAATATATGCAACAACAAAATTTCAAACTATGAAACTGCCCAGACATAAAGAAAGAATAAAAATTTCGTTTTGCAACCGTGTCTGCCAAGTATGACTCCTCCAATGACTGAGCGATTGGATCTTGCAATGCAGGTGGAGGATGAAAAAATTGTGAGAGAGATTGATTTTCAATGTGTGCGACAAAGTGATGAGGAGCCTTGAAAGATACATCACTATTTTGATCAGAATTGGAACTATTTTGAAGGCTGCAAAAACTTGACATAACCATCGACTGAGGATGAAGTGCCTCGACAAGTTGTGGAAGTTCCAAATCATCAAAAGAAAGATTATCAAAGAACAATGGCTTGGAAAAATCAATAATGGAAGGATCATAATCATGATCTACTCCTAAACTAATAAAGAATAGGCTAGACCTATGTAAAATGATAGTTCCAGTGTAACAATTGACACATCAGTTGGCCTATGTGAGTGAGGTAATGCATGTCAAGAATGATATTCAAACATAAACATAAACAAGAAAGATAAGATAAGGCATACTGAGATGTTTGAAGTTTGAGAATGCATGCAAAAAAGTATGAAAGAAAAGCACATGCTAGGAAATTTGCAGATGCATTATGGTGTTAAGACACATTGCGACTTGAAGATACACAACAAAAAACTTTCAAATTGCGGAACCTAGTAGACATAAAGAAAGAATAAAACTTTCATTTTGCAACCGTGCTCGCCAAGTATGACTCCTCCAATGACTGAGCGATAGGATTGTGCAATGCAGGTGGAGGATGCGAAAATTGCAAGAGAGATTGATTTTCAATGTGTGCGATAGAGTAATGAGGAGCCTTGAAAGATACATCACTATTCTGATCAGAATTGGACCTGTCTTCAAGACTGTGAAAACTTGACATAACCATCAACTCAGGATGAAGTGCCTCGACAACTTGTGGAAGTTCCAAATCATCAGAAGATAGATCATAAAAGAATGATATCTTGGAAAAATCAACAACAAAAGGATCATAATCATGATCTACTCTTAAACTAACAAAGAATAGGCTATACCTATGTAAAATTATATTTCCAGTGTAACCACCGACGCATTGGTTGGCCTATGTGAGTGAGGGAATGCATGTCAGGACTGATATTCAAACATAAACATAAACAAGAAAGATAAGATAATGGATACCAAGACATTCGAAGTTAGAGAATGCATGCAGGAAAGTGTGAAAGAAAAGCACATTCTAGGTAATTTGCAGATGCATTAAGGTGTTTAGACACACTACGACTTGAAGATACGCTACAACAAACTTTCAAACTGTGGAATCAAGCAGACATAAAGAAAGAATAAAACTTTTGTTTTGCAACCGTGATTGCCAAGTATGACTCCTCCAATGACTAAGCGATAGGATTGTGTAATGAAAATGAAGGATGCGAAAATTGCAAGTGAGATTGATTTTCAATGTGTGCGATAGAGTGATGAGGAGCCTTGAAAGATACATCACTATTCTGATAAGAACTGAAATGTTCTCAAGACTGCAAAAACTTCACATAACCATCAACTCAGGATGAAGTGCCTTGACAACTTGTGGAAGTTCCAAATCATTAGAAGATAGATCATTAAAGAACGATGGCTTGGAAAAATCAACAACAAAAGGATCATAATCCTGATTAGATGAACAATTGAAAAGATCATGACAACCACTATCAGAAAGTTCAAGATCAAAAACAGAGGCATCCTCATGTTCTGATGAATTGTAAAGAGTGGAAGATGGAAAAGAAGAAATTTCACCCTGCAACTCTTCAGAATGATGAGATGACAGATTGGGGAGATTTAAAAAAGAATATTTTTCCTCTCTGCATTCAGGTGAAAAAATGACATTCCAAGAGTTCTGAAAATGATTTGAAGCAATAATATTGTCAGAAACTAAATTTTCGCAAGATTCAACAGGAATGAAGAATCGTAGAAAATGTCACGATAATGAGGGAGAGATGTGGATGGTGAAAAATCAACCTACATCGCAGATTCTTGTTCAGATGTGTCCTCCCACACAATCATCATAAATGATATCACAAGTTTTATGTGGAACACCAACCCCATCCAGAATTTTATCCTCATGAATATACAGAGAAACATTCGAAACAGGTGAACACAACAACTAAGAATATGGAGGACCAAAGGAACCAAAGGATGGAGGATGAAGAGTTAACACTTCATCGCAAACATTAGATTTACAGTCTAAAATTGTGTTGGAATTCTGAATATGTGGGGTGGGAGAAGATGGTAGGAAATCAACAGATGAATGATCAAGTTCTCCCACCTCAACTTGCAAAACCAGAGCTATTTGATTAGAAGGAGACAGAGAGTCACTTGGGACAACAACCTCATATGTCACAGATTTAGAAGCTCTAATATTGAGGTATGTTGGGGGGATTTCAAAAGATTCATATTCATGTGGATTCATCAAAATGTGAACAAGAAATTTGAATTTTTCTTTTAGTAAAGGCCAATCAACATCATCTTCAGAAAATTCAAAGCAAAAATGAATGAAACGATTGTGAGAATCATCAAGGTATTCATTAGCCGCTTTTCACAATCGCATAATTTTCTTAAACAGAGATTTGTAATCATACCTATCAAAGGCGCAATAAAGTTCTGTGACAAGATGTTTGAATGAGTGTATGGAAGTGACAGGAAATGTGTAAGACCATTCCCTTACACACCCTTCGAATGTAAGAGTGAACAACCTACAAGAAACTTCCTCAAAAATGAATATTGTGCTGAATGTAGAAATCAAGAAAATGAGTGGTGTGCTCAAAGAAGGTTGTTTCACCTTTGCCATTGAATTTGAGATTTGACAAGTCATTAATGATTTCCATTGACACTTTTAGTTTATTGGTTTTAGAAAAACGTGTCGGGACTAAGATATGGGAGGAAGCCATTAATGAGTGCAAAAAGTTCAAATAGACTTCATGGGCTCAACTTGTCATCTAGCCCTCCTTCTAGCACTAGAAATGTCAGCGGTGCTTGAATTGTCAACATTTAGGGGATCTCCGTGATATGAAGTCCTAATTAGACCTCACATCATTTGGTGTAGGAGTCCCAACAGTGGGTGTTAATGATATGCCTTGGCTGCGAATACACATAAAGTGATGTACGATGACTTTGGTGAGAGTGAGTGTGTGATCCTACAAAAATTCAAGTGTGATGCATGGAGGTTCCAACACATGAAGGGAAAAGAGGTGAGCCCCTTAGAAGCCTATAATAATAGCATATTGAAAGGAACACATGAGCATAATGACATCACAAGATAATATGTGAAATAGTTCACAAGTTAACCATGATGAATTAATACAACAACACAAATTCAACAAATCATACCAATGCAAATGAAATAGTTCATAAGCAAAAGCGTAAGTTAAATAACATATATTGCAAATACAATAAGAACTGTCCTACTAGATTCACAACATATGCATGAAAGTGTTTCGGCTCTGAGATTTTTTTTAAAAGTGAAAGTTCCAATCATACATACACCATTGACGAACCACTAGCCCCATAGTGGAACGTGAAGTCAACAACACCTGCTCCTCCAAAGAAATATACTCTCTCTATGCAATCGAGAAGCCAAGTCTCTCACAAAACTCCTAATCTCTTTCTAAGCCTAAGCCTAGGAAAAATCTTGGCTCCCAAAATCCCTTTATATGAGTTATGAGGTTCTATTTATAACAAGAAGGGGTGAGCATTCAACCCCCCCTTTGTGACTTCTGGACTACCCTCATGACTCTTCAACTTATTTACAAAATAACTCATTACATTCCATCATGACTCTTCACATTCCAATATTGACACTTGGAATCCCACTTACAAATTGATTACAAATAATATTACAATTTACACTCATACCCATATAAGACAAAATAGGGTAGAGCAAACTAAATAGCTTAACAAGAAAAAACAATATCATGCTTGAGTTTGGGAGAACTCAAGTTCAACAAGTTCTACTTGATGTATGTCGGTCACGTAGCGGTACCAAGGTTGGTACTATGCAATGACATCCCCAAACTGCGTGATGGTGTCTAGATGGAAGCATACTCTAGCCTCCATGGCATCCAGGTACAATGTTTTGGAACATGTTTCTACTTCCTTCTGAAGCATGATCAACATTGTCCCCACATGGACAAGGCCACCAATGTAGCTATGTATGTTATCTCTATTCACCTATGAAAAATCGGTGACCCGATTCCTACTGCAACAAACTGATGATATTTCTCTTATTTGATAGATTACTTTAAACAAATTACTTGTAGTTTTCTATGGAAAATATCAAAATACATACACTACATCCTACACAAAATAAAATAATGCAGAAACTAAATACTGCACTAGAGAGAAATAAACACACACAGAGTTACACCATTGTTTTCAGATGAACGCCCCTAGAAAAACCAAACTTGGGAAAACTAGTGCAACAACTGAGGGTTTTATTATTATCCAGTGGTTTCCAAGTACAAATCTCTAGATGTCCAGACTAGCAATTTGATACAGAGAATAAACTGGCAAAGAGGTAGTGACAAAAATCTCACACTGTCACTGGCAATCCGAATCTGATCCAAGGTTTGGATGGCTAGCCCCACGCTACTTCTGTGTCAGCCTACGCATATTTGTGTCACAGTCTCTAGGAACTTCGTCACCCTTCTTGCTGGTCGATTTTCCTCTAGAACTTCGACTCTCTAGTCCTCTAGTCTCACACCCCGTCTTCTGGATCTGGATCTCGACTGCTCCCAACAGAAATACAAACTCCCTCTAAAGATCTGCGCTTCTTGTGCATGAAACTACCCTGCCTCTCTGAACCTCTCGTTGCCTTCTCTGCCTTGCACTCTTTGGAATAGGAAAAATTCCCTCTGGTCTACTATCCCTACCCCTCACTGCAAGAAGATCACTCGATCTCTCTCCAGAAACTCAGTGTTGCTACTCTTGCGAAATTCGATCTTTAGATCTCACTATCTCGGTGTGTTCTCCAAGTAACCGTCAAGCTCCTCCTTATTATCTCTTGTTGGAGCACCAATGACCAAGATTAAAACATAATTAAAGGCTAAGATTAACAAGGAGCTGGTCCTCGTCTTCTTCTAGAAGATTCACACCATATTTAATTAATACCTTCTAGTTAATCACATTTCCTAAGTTTAGACTTAGGAATACATTTAAAATGATTAATTATTTTAATTAAACCATCTCACAACCTAAGAAAATAATAGTATCCTGGGAAATTATAATTAAATTGAAGTTATCGACACTTAAAGAAAATGTATTCTAGGTGGAATTTTCCCAAACGATTTCTGGGTGTTGGAGAATGCATGTGTCTTATTCACTCTGCAAAATCTCGAGGTTAGAGCACAACCGATGCTACAGAAATCAACACTCCCTCTTAGCGAGGAATGTGCTCTAGTGCTGCAACCCACTGAATCACCACTCTATCTCTACACCATCTCCTGCTACGCTACTAATGTCTCGCTGTTGCTGCCTGCCAGCTACTGCGCAACTATGATTTCTGCATCCGTGCTAATGCTGGCCCTGTTGAACTACTGCCAACACTGCATTTGCACTGCAACCTTCTCCAACTGCTACTCCTACAACTATAACAACTGCAACGAAAAAACATCCAAAATACTGAACCAATTGTGGTTAGTATGATGCATCTGTCACCCGAGTCCTAATTGCTGCTAGACTCTGCGTTGTCAGTGAAGCCTCTAAGTTGCTGCTAAATCTGGTCTATGCCATCTACACTGCTGCCAACTCTGGTCTGTGCCATCTACACTGCTGCCAACTCTGGTCAGTCTCAGATCGCTACTAGCTACTACATCTGTCACTCTAACACTTGACTACACAGACTGCCATTGGTCCATCCTATTATTGCTGATTATGGGCTCTTGTAGCAAGGTACTGATTCAAGAGGTGGACCTCCTCAAGAATCCTACCCATCCTATAGCTCTCTAGGACTACAATTCCATATCACCTGACCTCACCCCTGGAGGCATATCGACAATCATGGCAAACTCTTCCTCCAATCTAGAGGACAACCTGTCGATCTCAGTAGATGCAACTTGTTGATCCTACTTCTCCTCGTACTTTTTGAGAGGAAATTGAGTATTGTAGTGACCAAGCTTACCACACCTGAAGCACTTGATCTTCGAAATGTCCTTTTTTCTTCTGTGTTGCTCATGCTTTCCCTTAGATGCAAGGGCCACGTCTTCATCCTCCTTTACTTGCTTTGTCCCATTACTGTTGTTGCCACTAATGGTGGCCTTCACTATATCTCGCCTCATCTCCTGTTGTTGCAAATCAACCCTCACACGTTCCTAATTTGGCAGTTTTTCTTTGGACAAAAACTTGCCATTCTTAAGAAACATTATTCAGTGCTGATCATACAAATTTTGTAGGCTGGGGCGCTGATCCGACTGAAGCCAGTTGATCCTGGACACCCTGAAGCCTAGTAAGGAAGGGGTCTACATGCTCCCCTTTCTGCAACCTCGTGCATCTAATCTTCTCCTCAAGATACATCTTCCGCTGCTTAGAAGATCCTTTGTACAATGTAGCTAGTGCTTCCCACATTTTCCTGGCAGTACCTTTGCCAGCTATGTGAGATACTACATGATCTTGAACCCCATCAAGAATAAACCTCTTATCTCTCGTCATCTCCTTCTTGTATTTCTTAAGCGGACTTGCATCGATAGGTACAACTACCACAATATTGACATAAGCTTTGAGATCATGCTCATCTAGAAGGCAGGAGATTCTAGCCTTTCAGATCACACAGTTGGAGGCTTCATCCAATCGATCTTGATCTCTTAACCCAACTGATGCCATCTCTCTAAAAAAGTTGAATTCCTCCTCTTCTCCTCAGTGTAGTTGCTACATAGCTATTCACACTCCCTTGTGGAGTAAGAAGTCCTGAACACAGCTACTGCTGCTTTGCTAGTAAAATTCAAACTTCTTGGCTAGAAGTCCCCTGAGGAAGGAATTCCCTTAGTGTGAGCTCTCCTCTCCTTCTGACGCTATTTTTCCAGCAATTGCTGCAAAATGACTACATCCCAACTGAAGATCTACTCTGCAAGGAAACTTCTGCTACTCACTTTGCCTCTGGTACTCTTTGATCTGGAAAATTTTATTCTCTGTTGACTCACTTAGAGAAAAAAATTCCCACGAAAAACTGACCCTTCTGGCCAAGGAAATATGTTGCCCCTGAGGGTTTTGAATTTCTGCCTACCCAAAAATTTGAACTACCTCCTTCCTTCTATGTTGATCTCTCTGACTTACAATCTGTGCTCTGATACCATGTGAAAATTCAGTGACCCGATTCCTATTGCAGCAAACTGATGATATTTCTCTTATTTGTTAAGTTACTTTAGAAAAATTACTTGCAGTTTTCTACGTCAAATATCAAAATACATACAATTCAGCCTACACAAAATAAAATACTATGGAAACTAAATACTACACTGGAGAGAAATAAACACACACACAATTACACCATTTTTTATGGACAAACGTCCCTGGAAAAACCCAACATGGGAAAATCGGTGCAACAACTGAGGGTTTTATTATTATGCATGTGTCTAGGTGGAATTTTCCCAAACAATTTCTGGGTATTGGAGAATGCATGTGTCTTAGCCTCTCTGCAAAATATCGAGGCTAGAGCCCAAACGATGCTACAGAAATCAAAATCACCTCCAAGTCCTTCTTGGTGGAAATCTGTCTCAGGTGCTCCAAGTATTCCTCTATCTCCTTTCCAACCTGGTTCCTAGGTTTGGCTTTAGTGAGTGAGTCAACTGATGGGATCATGTGGGCCTTCACCAAGAAATCTAGATTATTGTATATCCATGCATATGAGGTCTGAATGTTACCAATGAATGAGGCGAGTTGTTTTCTATTCTTGATCAACATCCATGCTCTTGATTTGTCACATCCCTTCTCAAACACATTTGTAACAGGGTGTTTCCACACATTTTTGTACAATTTTGTCTAAGGGAAAGAACCCAACATTTTCGACTTAGGGACTTAGGAGGAAATTCGAATTAATTTGGTTGCTAGTGGAAGGTGGGGGCCACCCATGTGGGAATTCGAACTAGGCCATTCGAATGGCTTGGAGGGAATTCAAAGTGTTGGATGGAGGGGCCCACATGAGGCAAGGAAGGCCCACAAAGATAAAAGGAGGAGAGAACTCTCATTTGGATTCATTCTTACACCTTGCAATCAAAATTAATTGACTATTCGCTTTGTTGTTTAGCCACGAATCTCTCAAGAGAGAGATTCAACCTCTACTTCGGAGGACTATTCATGCCCTCCCTAGAGAGGCAGTTCCATAAGTATTTTAGGAGTTCCGGGAGTGTGTCACAACACTACCATTCAACCACAACAAGGAGTGTGTATTTTTGGCTGGCTGGAGAATACACAGGGGGATTTTGGAGCTATCAATGATCAAAAATTTTCCAGGAGAGTTAGAGGATTGGGAGAGAAGCAAAGGGTCAACCTTTCTTGTGAATTTTGGAGCCAACAGAGCCAACATCCCAACAATTCGAATTATTGGGCTTGGGGACAGCGTAGAGGGCTAGTCCAGCAATTTCGTGGAGTTAAGGAGTAGGTGCCCTAGGTTGAAAGCCCATACGGGAGGTCAAGTGATTGATAGCATAGGTCAACCCAACACTTTAGGTCCATTTATGGGAGTATTTATAGGTAGATTCCAACAGGCCGAGTTTTGCAGTTGCGATTGAAGTTGTGCTCCAAGGGGGTAGAATTTTAGAAGTCTAAACCAGCCAAATTCCTTCGTGGGTTTTTATGGATTTTCTAAGATGAGTTTGTAGTTAAAATTTCAGAATTTTCCGAATGTTATTTGGACCTGAAATCCGAATTCTTATAATAGGGCGACTTGTTAGTTCGTTGGGGAATTCACACCATTTTGTGGGTTTGACTTTGGCTTGTAGAAAGGCCAAACCCTTTCTAAGTTTTTTTGGGTTTTGGTCAAGGAAATTGAGGTTAAATTTGTAGCATTTTTTGAGCATCGGAGGTGGCATTTCTTGCAGTCCCTTTCCAGCTAGCAGTGTAGTTTTCTAGGCAGCGCAGAGCATTAGAGGACCAGTGATTTCCAACATTTGAGGTCATTTTATTATCACTTGGGTTTTCTCATGCTTGCCATTGAGGCAAGTCCAAGTTCATTCCCCCATACCATTGTATTTTCTCCATTGATTAATAAAATGGCTCAGTTGGTCCTTACTTCTAGAGTTTTATGAGAATTTGCTGATTGTTTAAAATTTATGTGCTATAAATTGTTTTTTCTTTGCACACCACTATTTATTTAAGTTTGGAACATTACATGATTTATCCAGCTCTACCTGTGGCTCCATTTTCTTACCCAAGTCAAGTGGTTCCCCTTTGTATCACATTATCCATTCATGCATGAAAGCGATTGCAACTTGTACATTTCTTAGAGATTTGACAAAGTATTTATGTTGATGCTGCAAGCCATGCAAGGGAACAATTGCCTTATGCAAGGTAAAAAAATCCTCATAGAGATCCCGTATGGTCTCTCCAAGTGTTGATACTTCATTAAGTATCCTTGCCTTCATTTCCTCCAAGTGGACCTATGTGGAAGCTGTGTTTTGAGCTACTACGCAAAGTTGTTCAACCTCTTACCTGGCAGCCTACAAGTTCTTTGCTAATTTCTTATTCTTGCCCATTAGACATTTATTATTTTACTTTGCTGCACCTGCGAAGGCAAGTTGTTTAAGGAAATGGATTCGAGATCTCTCCCGGTGTCAGCCAAAATTACCCTTTCTCTAATAAATGCAGGAGATGTCAGATCATCTGGAAAATGCTTCCTATGTGCTTGAACAATCTTTCTTCTAAAGTTCATCATATGATAGATTGTATGTGTCCATAATCGGATGATCATCGAGAGGAGAAACTTCCCCTTCCTCACTTGGAGACGACTTTGCTATTGGAGGTGGTGGAGGCTGAATAATGACCTATTGTGTGCTAGGAATCAAGTCAACATCTTGATTCTTCGGCTCCGGTTGCACCTTTGTGTCATCAATCTCTATCAATTGTTCAATCTGTTGAGAAAGCTCATGATCCTGCATCTGTTCGCTGTCCTCCTTTACGGGCTTCTGGTTAGGTTCCTTCTGTTCAACTTGTTTCCATGCTATTGCTTATGATATGGCGTGTTTCCTTTCTTCTTCTTCCTGCTTCTTCTTCTCTTCTTGTTATTTCTTCTTCTTTTCTTCCTCCAATCTCCTATGCTCTACCCTCTTCTTCCGTTCTTCTCTTGGCATCCTTTGTTTCCTCTTTGCCTTTTCTTCTAAAGCCGCTTTCATAAGAGTTGCATGCACTTTCATCTTACACCTTCATTCTCCCCTTGGACTATAAGTAACCTTTCTCTTTCCCATATCCTGCATGAGGTTTCTCCTTACTGCTGGCGCTTCTTCCATTGTAGCTTCCTTCTATGGAGTCCCCTGTGAAGTTCCTGCAAAATTGACTGGCTCATGGGCCAATGAAATGTCCCATTGAGCCACTGAAAGTGAATTGCTACACAATGGTTCATGCAAATACCATGAGGATTGTATGGATTAAAGTCACGAGTATCAAATGCAAACTTATCTATCACCTTTCCTTCGGTACCTGTGACTTTCAAGTTCTTTATCTCGTACAATCCAATTTGCATAAGAAGGTTCAAGGAGCTTTCTTCTTCCTGTGCAAAGTTGTTGACAACCCTGTGGCAAGATGATATGACACTTCTTGCATGACAAGCTTGTCGGTGGCATAACTTGGCAAAATATGCGGCGAATTCTCTCCATCAAACACTCTAAGGAAGGTGCCATCATGGTGAGGCAAACCAATTTGCAATCTTTGATATGGCCTCCATTGTCGTAGGCGACATTCAAGGTGGTTCTTCCTCAAAGATCATCTTGTATAGAGGAATGAGGAAGTGGTTAGCTATCTTCTCCATAAGTCCTCGATGGCTGCAACCTGAGAGAATCTTGTAGTGGATGTATATGATAGGGTTTCAAGGTGTCCAAGCCCAGTTCATGCTAGGGAATGTGTTATGTGCACAAATTGCATCTAGTAAATATGCAGACATATATAATTTCGCTTGCTCGCCCTTGGTAGGATTCATGGCATTACTTCATGGATCTTTAACTGTCAAGCCAAAAATTATGACCAGTTAAATGGCTTCCCTTCGTTCAAAACCTAGTTCAAAAAGATTTCCCACCCTTCCAGAAAGCTCTCTATTCTCTACTAACCATAGATTCTACAAGCTAAGCTAACTAGCATTTGATAGGCCTTCCTGAGATACCTTGTCTTATATGTGTTGGTGGGTGTCTGTTGAAACTTTGATAGCTCCTTCACCCAGCTCTTAAAAACATATTTCATGCCCAAATAGTTGTTGGTGGCATAGAAGAGTGAATCCATGAGCGTTTTTGGCTCAAGAAAATGGTATATACGTTGGTAATCTAATGCTAGAAAATTAGCAAGCCTCCATCCACTGGTACTACTCAAATTCATGGTATTCACATCAATATGTGAGACAATCCAACTAATGACATATGTACATGGGAAGGTTGGATATTTGCATGAAACCCTATGTAGCCTTGATCTATGGACATTAATGTATACCTTCCGGTCCTCTAGATCTGCTGCCATTAGGGGAATTTTGAGGTTTAAAATGGGCCTCCTAAGGAAATTATAAAATAATAGTGGAAATAATAAAATAAGATTAGATTACATCACCAAATTTTAGAGGGAAAAAAAGAAAAAAAACTATTTTTCAACTTATCTCCCTATGGGTTTACTCAAATTTCAAGTGGCAACACTCGCTGGATGAAAAAATCGATTCCTCATCCAAGGAGTACCCATGTTGCATACTTTCGATGGACTATACTACACGAAAAATGAGAAATATATGAAAAACATGATTGCAATCACGTTATTTCACGTATTTATCATTTTTTGTGTAGCAGGGTCCATAGAAGGTATGCAACATGGGTACTCCTTGGACGGGGAATTAAAATTATCATCCAACGAGTTGTTGAATTTTCTAAGTCTATCCATTAGAAAATTAATCTGTATTCTACTGGTTTGTTTCTTCTACTTGTAAATTATTAACAAGTTATTTAAAACAATTAAATACCGAAATAAACAAAATACAGTCACAACATCTATAGATCATCAACTGAAAGAAAACAAGCACACAAGTGACACTGTTATTTTTCGACAAATGTTCCCGAAAAAACCCAATGCGAGAAAACTGGTGTAGCTATTATGACAGTTTATTATTATGTAGTATTTCCTTGAATACAACTGGGTGCCTAATTGGCTCACCTGAAAGAGAAAAATACACGACAACAATACCTCTATATTTGAAAACAGGTATTCAGAAAGACTGTCCTACGAAACCTCTCCAGCACAACTGAAGCTCAGCGTTGGCCCTTCTGGGCTCTTCATCAGACTCCTGCTGACCTGCGTCAAACTCAAGACCCTCTGTGCCAGCCCTCTGAGGCACTGTTCAGCCTCTGGGACCCTTTATGTCACTCCAACAACCTCTGCGTGGATGACGTAGTCCCTCTGGCCTCTGCACTGTCACTGCTAGGCTCTGTGTGGCCTGAACTGGCTATAGCTTTTGCTCTCCTTTCTTCTGCGTTGGTCTCTGAGTCCTGTCTCTGCCTCTCTGTCTAGTAATCATTGCCCCTCGTTGTTGATCACTAATTAACTGTTGCTTAGCAACCCTGCGCTAGCAAAATGAATGACTGATCACTCTAGTGTATCTTCCAACTGACCCTCAAGCCTCCTCTTATACTTTTCTCGTTGGTCCTTCAATGACCAAGATTAAATCTCTAATCAATGACTAATATTAGATTTGGCTTAATCCATGACTTTTGGAACCTTCTAACCTAGTTTTATATTGATACCCTTTAATATTTTATTTTTTCCTAAGTTTAGACTTAGGAGCTATATTAAAAATATTAATTATTTTAATACCTCCCAAACCAGGTACAATCTGTCCAAACCATTTCTGGGTCTTGGAGATATCATGTGCTTTAGCCTCTCCACCAATTTTCATGGCTAGATTACATCTGATGCTACCACAAATAAACACTCCCTCTTAGCGAGGACTGTGCTCTAGTAATACTCCTCACTAAGCATCACTCTGATTATACGACACTGGTCCATGTGCTGATGCTAGGCCTCCCTGCCCAACATCCTCTGCACTGTTGCATCCTGTATTGCTACCCATGGCCCTGCCACTTCCACTGCTGCATCGTACGAAAACTCCCTCTGCATCCGTGCTGCTGTTGGTCCATCCTCCCAACACTGCATCTGCTCTGCATCCCCTCTCATAGTGCTGCATCGTGCTACTGCATAATGCTACTGCATTGCAACTCAATTATTGAGAAGTAAGTAACTGATCTACCCAACTTCTGACATCCCTGTTAGGCTAGAAACACTCCCAATGTTGAAGCTCCCTCTGCCGCTAACAAGTGCTCCCTCTATGGACCTCTGCGCTACTGCAACAACTCCCTGCATCTCGCATTGTTTCACACCTCTCTATTCCATCCTTCATCGTTGCAACACTCTCGTTCCTCTCGCACTATTGCAGCCTGCTAGCCTTGCACTGCTCAGGGATACCTGCACTATATCACTCTCTGTCGCTTCATCCATATCCGTCTCTACCGAAATTTTCCAGTCTTGCTACTCCTCTTTGGGGCTCTCGTAGCAAAGTATAATCTAAGAGGTTGGGTACCTCAAGGATCCTACCCCTCATCGCCTGTAGTCATCCTGACTACAACTCGATGTCTCCCCACTTCTTCTCAAGTGGCACATGAGCACTCGTGGCATAATTTTCATCCTCCTTGACTTCTTTCTTATCCCTCGCTAGCGCTTCCTTCAAGTCAGAAGCCTCTCCCTTACTCTTCTTCCTCGGACACTAGTTCGGATAGTGACCCAGTTCCCCACAATGGAAACACTTGACCTTGGAGAGGTCCTTCTTCTTCCTCTTCTCCTGCTTTCCCACAGATGCTAGAGCTGCATCCTCTTCTTATTCCTTATTGATCCTGACCCCTTTGCTGCTACTTCCCGCCTTGGTCAGTCGTCTGATCTCTTCTTGACGAAGAGCGCCCCACAGTTCTTCCCAATCCAGATGACTCATCCTGCCTAGTATGCTCTGGAAAAATTTCTCCCAATCCTCGGAGACTGCGTTGAGTGTGGTCCTTAACATCAACTCCTGATTCGGCGTGGCCCCTATGGAAGTCAGTTGGTCACGGATCTCCTTCAACTGACTGAGAAAGACATTTATCTGCTCTCCCTTCTGCATCTGGTATGACCTTAGCTAATTCTCTAAGAGCATATTCCTCTGCACGGAAGTATACTGGTACAATGTCTTCAAAGTGTCCCACATATCCTTTTCCATTTCCTTCTCGAAAATATGTGGGACCACATGGTTGTTGACCCCATCAAGGATGATACACTTTGCCTTAGCCATTGCCTCCTCGTACCTTTCATTAGCTACCGGGTCAACTAGGATAGCCATCACTCTCAAGGCAAATCCCTTGATACGATGTCTGTCTAGAATGGACAAGATCTTAGTCTTCTAGACCACAAAGTTGGATGCTTCGTCCAACCTATCCTAATCTCTTAGCCTATTCACGACCATCTCGTTGTTCTTCTTTGTCGACTCCTCCAAGTCTCTCTACTTCCTGCCTGGAATTTATCGGTTTGACTCCTATTGAGTCTCTCTACTTCTCGCTTGGAAGTTCTCAGTTTGACTCCTGCTGAGTCTCTCTACTTCTCATATGGAAGTTATTGGTTCGACTCCTCCGAGTCTCTCTACTTCTTGTTTGGAAGTTCTCTTCTGGACTCCCTCTAAGTCCCGATTTCCCTCCTAGAAATCCTTCTGCCAACTATCAAGTAGCTCTTCTCCGATCGTTTGTGCAACTGCAACACTGATCGAGATTCCTTGGCTAGAAATCTGCCTCAGTAGCAAATCCCTCTACCTTGGTCTTGCTCTGTTAGGTACTATTCTAACCACAGTACCCCACCAGCTTCACTCCGGCAAACTGCCCACAGCTTCCTTCACCCCAACAATTGAAGGATTGAGCCTCTTGGCTCTGCACAATCCTGACATTGGAAATACAACTCCCTCAACCAATTGCGTCAGCCCTCCTGGACTCTGCATGGCTCTGCATGAGCCTTTCTCTGCCCTCCTCAGCCTCTGCTCTGGCCTCTCTTTGGCCCAAACTGATGACGCAATCCCTCTGCGTCAACCCTTCCTCTGTCGCTTTTGCAAGCATCAACTATTGTCACTTGGGAAAACTGATTTTGCTGAAAATGCTCTCCTCAGCTGATGCCTTCAGTTTCCTGTAATTTGTAACCACGCTCTGATACCATGTTGAATTTTCTAAGTCTATCCGTTAGAAAATTAATCTGTATTCTGCTAGTTTATTTCTTCTACTTGTAAATTCTTAACAAGTTATTTAGAACATTTAAATATCGAAATAAACACAATACAGTCACAACATCTACAGATCATCAATTGAAAGAAAACAAGCACACAAGTGACATGATTATTTTTGGACAATGTCCCCGAAAAAACCCAATGCGGGAAAACTAGTGTAGCTATTATGAGGGTTTATTATTATGTAGTATTTCCTTGAGTACAATTGGGTGCCTAACTGTCTCACTTGACAGAGAAAAATACACGACATCAATACCTCTATATTCAGAAATAGATATTCAAAAAAATTATCCCACGAAACCCTCTTCGGTACAACTGAAGCTCAACGTTGGCCCTTCTGGCCTCTGCGTTAGCCTCCTACTGACCTGCGTCAGCCCCAGGATCCTCTGGGTCAGCCCTCTGAGGCACTGTGAAGCCTTTGGGGCCCTTTGCGTCACTCCAACAGCCTTTGCATGGATGATGCAGTCCCTCTGGCCTCTGCGCTATCACTATTGGGCTCTGTGTGGCCTGAACTGGCTGCAGCGTTTGCTCTCCCTACTTTTGCACTAGCCTCTCAATTCTGTCTCTACCTGTCTGTCCAGTACTCACTACCCCTTGCTGTTGATCATTGATTCACTGTTGCTTTGCAACCCTGCTCTAGCAAAATGAATGACTGATCACTCTGGTGTATCTTCCAACTGACCATCAAGCCTCCTCTTATACTTTTCTCGTTGGTCCTTCAACGACCAAGATTAAATCTCTAATCAATGGCTAATATTAGATTTGGCTTGATCCATGGATTTCTAACCTAGTTTTATATTAATACCCATTAATATTTTATTTTTTCCTAAGTTTAGACTTAGGAGATCTATTAAAATATTAATTATTTTAATATCTCCCAAACTGGGTACAATCTATCCAAACCATTTCTGGGTCTTGGAGATCTCATGTGCTTTAGCCTCTCCACCAATTTCCATGGCTAAAGCACATTTGATGCTTCCACAAATAAATATGAGTACTCCCATTCAAAATTTGAGTAAAACCTTAGAGAGATAAGTTGAAAATATGAGTTGAAAAAGTAGTTTTATTATTTTTACTTTTTACTCCAAAAATGAAAAATCATCCCCCATGGTTGACATCATCATCTTGAATCCTATTAGTTCTTATAAAGTTCATTTTGGTTGTACATTTTTCTTAGGAGGCCCATTTTAGACCTCAAAATTCCCCTAATGGAAGTCCTTTGCTGAAAAAGATTCATTTACTTTCTTCCATGTAAGATCTGAGTCCTTTTTTATAGAGAGTTGATTGTCTGAGTATACTAGAAAGTTTACTAACATTTGTTCATTGCTTCCTTGATACTGCTTTCAGTGGAATATTTTGAATCATCTCTCTTGGGTGCCATGGTAATAGTGACTGTTGGAGAGAAGTACTCAACAATTGTGGTACCTGTGGGACATAAAATGCACTCATGGTAAGAAAACATTAGCTTTTGCAAATCTACCTTTATAAAAAGATCAGGCAGCAAACTAGTGAACCAATGCGAAAATTTGTGCAATTTTTTTGAGCAAGTGAGAGAACTGTCTGTGGGAACTGCACATTGTGCAGTCCTAGCAGCCAGGGTACAACCTGAGGCTTGAGACTGCGGAATGCGCACTCCAGCATGGGGAGTGAGTGGGAGAGACTGTGCATTGCATAGTCTTAGTGGTTAAGGGGCAGACTAAACCCTGGAACTGCATAATGCACAATTGGGAAATCCTATACTGTGCATTGCGCATTCTCAGAGGCCAAGGCTCAACTTCAACTTCTAGATTGTGCAATGCCCAACTAGGCAAGGTTAAAACAGGCCAAGGGAAAGTGTATATTTGCCCAGTGGAATTGTGGGAAACAAGCAGATATGAAAGATAATGAAAGAAAAAAACATAGATATGATGAAGTGTGGGTGGATCATTGTGAATCAAGTGCGAAAACTTAATCAATGGAAGTAAAAACCAATAGGTGAGAAGAGTCACCGAAACTGTCATCACCGGTGTGCAAAAACAAGAAAATCAATGAGACACTTATGAAAGGCAAAGGAAAAACTGAAACAACTCTTCTACAAGCTAATATAAGTTAACAAGTCAGAAATGACAAAGAGAAATAGGCAAAACAACACTCATAGAAGTTGAACGAAAAAAAGCAACATAAAACACAACAAAATATGACAAAAGCAAAACTCACCTGAAAAAGCGACGAAAACTCCACTGAAGGTTCTTTGATCTCCTCAGGAATGCTAGGGCTCAAATATCGATTGTATAAATGAGCTCTAGAGACATCTATTAAATAGATTTGGGCAAGTCAGGGTTTATGACGTGCATGCCTAAAATCAAGGAAAAAGAGACACTTGGCGGAAATTTCTAAAAATAGGGAATGTAACACCTTTGATAAACTAATGATGAATCCCTACATTCTAGGGGTTGCTTTTTCACTTTTTACCATTTGATTTTTTTGCTTTTTAGGAAACTTACCACGCACACTATCGGGAAAGGTAACACAATTCTAGGGATCTGAGCAACTTTTTGGTGCAGTGCATTGCGAAGTTTATGAGCTCAAGGAGGGGAATGCATAGTTTATGACCTTTGTGTTGGGTTTCCATCCATGACTGTGTAGTTCTCAAGCTCAAGGATGAGATTCTTGTTAGGATTGCACAATTTTCATCATCAAGGCTAGCTTGCCCTCATGGATTGCATAGTTTCTGGAGGTAATCCCAAAACTACCGCAAGATCATTTCAGAAGGCTGCTTGTGACACAAAAGGATTAGTTAAGTATGGAATCAAGAAAACACAAGCATAGATAAAAATAATAAGTCTTGGTCAAATCATGAAAACTTGAGGATAGTCAAACGTAAGCTCATGTCAACAAAAAGGAAGGCTCCAAAATCAAAGCATAGGCAAATTTTTGGAGGGTAGTTGTAGCCGCTATAACACTTGACGACACATTGGTAGAACTCGATCTCTCTCTATGGGTCTTGACTCATGCAAAAAAGGTCTAACTCTTTAGGAAGTATTGTTCAGTTCATCGATTACCATAACTTCTTCACTTAGTTTGCGTTAAAGATATAGTCCATTCTCTTCATTGTTGCACACTTAACCAAGCCAAGTCAGACTAAGTTGTTTCGATTGGGGATGAGGAGTGTACAAATGCACAAGTGAAAATAAATGTTAGAGTCTTATATTTCATCTTTGGTGTTGCTCTGCTACTAGCAGGCCTAGACAGTACCTCGACAGAGTCACATCAGAAACAAAAACATTGCTCTGCTGCTAGCGAGCCTGGAAAGTACCCCAACAAAGTTGCTTGCTTCACCTCTGTGCGGAGGAAGCCTTTCTCTTCTTTTGCCTTTATTTTATTTTTTCATTTGTTTTTTCAATTTGTTCATAGAATTGTGCATAGACACTTATTGATTTAACGATGCGGAAGAGAGATCCCGACTTATTGAGAGAAGAAGATGTTGTCCATTCAGAGAATGATGTTCATTTATGCCTCTGACACACTTATTAAGGTTTTCCTCCCCTCCTTACTCTACTCGACTTAACTGAAAAGGATTAACCAAAAATAAAAGACCAATTAGAGTAGGCAGTACTAGTTATAGGTACAAACATCGTGATTGCACTATGGTTTTCTTCAAAAGGAACATATTATCCATCGAAGTATCATTGACTAAAAGAATGCAAGAGCCACACTTGCTTCACCATGAACTTCACCATGCTTGCTTCAGAAACCAAACATGGTCTCATGTGGAAGCTATTCTACGACAAAAGAAATGAAAGACAAAACAAGGAGAAAGACAAAAAGTAAATCAAAGTAAAACAAAACAAAGAAACAAACAAACTACTCCTACTCCTAAACTAACAAAGAATAGGCCAGACCTACATAAAATGATATTTCCAGTGTAACCACCGACACATCGGTTGGCCTATGTGAGCGAGGGAATGTATGTCAAGACATATATTCAAGCATAAACATAACCAAGAAATATAAGACAATGCATACCAAGACGTTTAAAGTTTGAGAATGCATGTAGAAAAGTATGAAAGAAAAGCACATGCTAGGCAATTTGCGTATGCATTATGGTGTTTAGACACACTGCGATTTGAAGACATGTAACAACAAACTTTCAAGTTGCGAAACCAGGTGAACATAAAGAAAGAAGAAGAAATCCATTTTGCAACTGTGCTCGCCAAGTATGAAGCCTCCAATGACTGAGCCATAGGATCGTGCAATGCAGATGGAGGATGCGAAAATTGCGAGAGAGATTGATTTTCAATGTGTGTGGCAGAGTGATGAGGAGCCTTGAAAGATACATCACTATTCTGATCGAAATTTGAATTTTTATCAAGACTGCAAGAACTTGACATAACCATCATCTTGGGTTGAAGTTCCTTGACAACTTGCAGAAGTTCCAAATTTTCAGAAGATAGATCATCAAATATGAATGACTTGGAAAAATCAGAAACGGAAGGATCATAATCGTGATCAGATGAGCAAGTGAAAATATCACGATAAACACGATCAAAAAGTTCACGATAAAAAAAGAGTCATCCTCATGATTTGACGAATCATAAAGAGGCGAAGATGGAAAACAAGAAATTTATTCCTCCAACTCTTTAGAATGATGAGATGACAAGTTGGGGAGATTTAAGAAACAATATTTTTCCTCTTCGCATTCGGGTGAAAAAAATGACATTCCACGAGTTCTGAAAATGATCGAAAGCAATAATATTATCGAAAACTAAATTTTTGCAAGATTCAACAGGAATGAAGAATCGTGGAAAATGTCAAGATAATGAGGGAGTGATGCAAAAGGAGAAAATTCAACCTTCATCGCAGATTGTTGTTCAGATGTTGCCTCCCACTGATATTCATTGTAAATGATAACAAATTTTTTTCTCCGGAACACCAACTCCATGCAGAACTTGATCCTCATGAACATACAGAGAAACATTTGAAATGAGTGAACACAACAACTCACAATCTGAAGGATTGAAGGAACCAAAGGATGGAGGATGAAGAGATAACACTTCATCGCAAACATCAGATTCACAGTCCAAAATTGCGCTGGAATTCCAAATATGTGGGGTGGGAGAAGATGGTAGTAAATCAGCGAATGAATTATCAAGTTCTCCCACCTCAACCTTCAAAATCAGAGTTGTTTGATTAGAAGGAGACAGAGAGTCACTTGGGACAACAACCTCATCCATCACAGATTTAAAAACTCTAATACCGAGGTATGTTGGGAGGCTTTCGAAAGATTCATATTCATGTGGATTCATCGAAATGTGAACAAGAAATTCGAATTTCTCTTTCATTAAAGGCCAATCAACATCATCTTCAGAAAATTCAAAGAAAAAATGAATGAAACGATCATGAAAATCATCAAGAGATTCATCAGGCGCTTTTCGCAATCACATAATTTTCTTGAACACAAATTTGTAATCATACCTATCAAAGGCGCAGTAAAGTTTTGTGGCAAGATGTTCGAAAGAGTGTATGGAAGCAATAGGAAATGTGTAACACCATTCCCTTACGTTCCCTTTGAATGTAAGAGTGAACAACCTACAAGAAACTTCCTCATAATGAATATTGTGCTTCATGCAAAATTCAAGAAAATGAGCGGTGTGCTCAAAGAAGTTTGTTTCACCCTCGCCATTGAATTTGAGATTTGACAAGTCATTAATGATTTCCACCGACACTTTTAGTTTTTAGGTTTTAGAAAAACATGTCGGGGCTAAGATATGGGAGGAAGCCATTAATGAGTGCGGAAAGTTCAAATAGACTTCATGGGCTCAACTTGTCATCTATCCCTCCTTCTAGTGCCAAAAGTGTTGACGGTGCTGGACCGGCCAATATTTTGGGATCTCCTGAATATGAAGTCCCAATTAGACCTTACACCATTTGGTGTAGGAGTCCCAACAATGGGTGTTAATGATATCCCTTGGTTGCGAATACACATAAAGTGATGTATGGTGACTTTGCTGAGAGCGAGTGTGTGACCCTATAGAAAGTCAAGTGTGATGCATGGAGGTTCCAACACACGAATGGAAAAGAGGTGAGCCCCTTAGAAGCTTGTAATAGTACGCAACTTGAAAAGAACACACGAGCATAATGACATCACAAGATAATATGTGAAATAGTTCAAAAGTTAATTGTGATGAATTAATACAACAACACACATTCAACAAGATTCATTCCAATGCAAACAAAATAGTTCATAAGCATAAGCGTAAGTTCCAATCATACATACACCATTAATGAAGCACTAGCCCCAATAGTGGAATGTGAAATCAACAACACCTGCTCCTCCAAAGAAGTATACTCTCTCTATGCTACGAAGAAGCCAAGGATCTCAGAAAAATCCCAAGCTCTTTCTAAGCCTAAGCCTAGCCAAAATCTTAGCTCCAAAAGGCCCTTTACATGAGTTATGGGGTTCTATTTATAACAAGAGGGGGTGACTCTTCAACTCCCCTTTGTGACTTTTGGACTACCCTCATGACTCTTCAAATTGTTTACAAAATAGCTCATTACATTCCATCTCGACTCTTCACATTCCAATATTGACACTTGGAATTCCACTTACAAATTAATTACAAATAATAGTACAATTTACACTCGTACCCATATAATAAAAAATAGGGTAGAACCAACTAGACATCCTAACAAGACAAAACACTATCATGCTTGAGTTTGGGAGAACTCAAGATCAACAACTTCCACTTGATGTTTTTCGGTCACATAGCGTTGCCAAGCTTGGTACTGTGCAATGACATCCCCAAACTATTTGACAGTGTCTAGGTGGAAGTGGATTTTAGCCTCCACGGCATCTGGGTACAATGTTTTGGAACTAGTTTCTACTTCCTTCTGAAGCATGATAAACATTGTCCACACTTTGATAGGGCCTGTTAGCTTCCTATACCAATAGGTGTCATATTTCATGATTGACTGTAGAAATGCCAAATATGTCATCTTTTCATGCTGCAAAGGTTCCATATTTCCAAGAAAACCAAAAATATTTAAAAAATGAAAAGAGGGTATGCCCTAAAAGAAAAATCAAAGGGAAAAAAGAAGAATGAATTGGCCAAGAAAAAAATAAAAGAAATGAACCCCAATCAAAAGGCCAGGAAAGTGTGCTAGCTCAAATGCCACTACTATTCCATTTTTGAAGAATTTCACAGTTAAGGGAAGGCCAAACAACTTAATCTTGGCCTCTCTAGGTTTAAATTTCTTGTTTTAGAGATAGAGAATGAAAATCTATCCAAACTGTTTAATCTTGGCAGATTACTAGATAGGTAGAGAAACAAGGGTGCTCAACTGCTTAATCTGAGCCCCTGGAAGAAATAAGGATAGATTTAGATAGGAGGATAGCCAAAAGAAAAGAAGAAAATCAGGGTTTGCTAGTCCAAGTGCACCCATCCAAAAAGAAAAAATGTTAGGCAAGTAGGCTGGGTAGGCAGTTTTGAGGTTGCAGAATGAAGACTTGTGATAAATTTTGTGTCTCAAAGTGTTGAATTTACTTCAATCACAAGTGCAAAGTAGTTTCCCTTGGAGTGGCTCAAGCGAGGCATGTCTAACTCCCTTTCACTACCCCTCAAAGTTTCTTACTAACACCCCTTGAGGATTTTGGGATCTCCCCAATTAAGTCCTGTTTTCACCTCATTCTTATGAAATTCCAAGTCAAGTTTTGGCTTTTTTCAATGAAAGAAGCCACATCTCTTGTATAAAATCACTCCTTCAGCTTCCATTCAATTCCTATGTCTAAGTTTCAGTTCATAGACTTAGCCTTTCCCCTCACACTTTCACTTCGAAAATTCATATTAATTTCTAACTTTATTATATAAATCCCTCTTTATTTTCCCTCCTCGTATTAAAAATATAGTAAAAATCCCATATATATAAGTATCCCCGCCTTGGTTGAAATATAACCATAAGTCTGTTTTATGGGAATTACTAAGTTTATTTGAAACTTAGTAAGAACCCTTCTTCGATGCATTTTGGCCTCCTCCGATCCGATATCACACCATTTAACGCCCCCTCCGACGCGATATCGCGAGTCGCAATCGCAAGTTTTGGCCCGCCTCTGTATTCATTTCCTCGACGGCAACCCTCCGACACGATATCGCAATCGCAATTTGCAACATATATATGCCCCTCTTTCTGTCTCCGATCCATTCTTCCGATGTGATATCGCTATCGCATCCGATGCGATATCGCTATCACTCATTGCCACATTGCCTATCCCATATATTCATGACCCATTGCCCCCCCGCCGATGCGATATTGCGATTTCCTCTTAGCCGTTGGATCTGCCTGTGCATGATCCAATGGCCCGCATTCATTCATTTTTATTTTATCAAAAGTGATCGCTCCCGCCCTTTAAAATCATGTTTCTCCCGCTTATAGTCGTTTTGGCCCATTTTTGGGGTAAAAAGGCTATTTTCTCATATTTTCATTCGGTGCCCGCGTGTGCTCCAAGTGCAAAGGAACCTGGTCATTCTTCAGCCATTTTTTTATCGCCTCAGTCTAGAATAGCTCCGGACAACGAGCTCGCTCTCAGTCCTTCGCCATTATACAGTCCTCCTCCTTTTTGGGTAATATTTTGATGCCAGCACCAAAAGACTTCCCAGCACACAGAAAAGCAACAACAGGACATAATAACAGTTCTATTTCTGCCAAACAATGATAAAGCAAGGGCGATTTAGCAGAATTAAAGAGTATCAGTGGGGAAAAAGAGTATCAGTTCAGCGGAAAAGAGTATCGGTGGGGAAAAAGAGTATCAGTTCAGCGGAAAAGAGTATCAGTGGAGAATTAAAAGAATATCAGTGGAAGAGTTAAAGCCACATCAAAAGAACATTAAAGAGGATCCCAACAAGTCAAAGAGTATCAGTACAGAATTAAAAGCTAAATCATATCAGAATTAATGAAAATCCGAGCCGACTAAGAGGAGCAGATGAGAATTCAAGGCACAGTTATTGCAGATAGTCGGCACAAAGCTACGAAGGACGCCTATAAGCTCAACTTTGAAGGATCTGCCTCCAGCGTAGCATAAACTAGATATTTTCACTTTGCTTGCAATTTACGTTAGGTTAATCTTCAGATATTTTCTCAGATCTTTATCAGATCTTGTTTGTACATATTTTATCTTATAAATACCTCCCGAAAGATGTATTAAGGGTTGGTTGGTTGGTTGGTTGTGAATATCATTCTGGACTTGCACTGTAAATTTTGAGAACTTTTCTGAACAAAGATTGCTGGAATGCTTTGCTTATGAACTGGCTGGTTGTGGATTTGATGGCAGAAGAACATATTACAGAATTCTCGTGTTACCTCATGGATCAATAAGTGTTTCCAACTCTTGTGTTATTATTTCTATGTTTTATATCATCCAAGTATCATAGTCTAAATTGCAGAAAAGAAGAATAGCCCAGATTTTACTTCGCTATACTCTGTGCTCAATTTCTGTGATTTTTATATGTTTTCTTCAGCACTAGCATAGGCAAGAATCCTTTATTGCTCTTGTCTCCCTGGTTCTAGCACTCTGAATGCTGTTTAGGAATCCTTAATTGCTCCTAGATAATATTCACTCATTTTCCCTTTGTTAGCACAATGAAAGATTCTTAATTGCCTTTCATTCCCTGACCTCACTTCATCTTAATTCCAGCTTGAAGATTGTTCCATGTTTAGCTATCTTGCTCTGTAATCCCCTCTTTACCAAAGAAATCACACCCAACAGTTCACATCATTGACTCCATTGCCCAATGGTCTGAACTTCTCACACTCTACATGCCACCTCTGTTTGAAAAACACCATCCATCCAACCAAACTTAAAACAAAACCATGTACATCATAACTAGCCTAAAATCTCACTAAAACAAAGCTAAATTTTAAAGAGAGAGCCCTCTCTGGCTGCAGGTAGGCTAGGACCTGCATCTAAAAGATTGGTTAGTGGTTACCTCGGCCGTATTCCCTTGGGAGTCAAAGGGAACAACCTGAGTGATAACATCATTGGCGACTCCACTGGGGACCTGAATAATTTGTTTATTACTGCAAATCCAAAGACTCGATCAGTTCCTTGTCTCAAATAAAATCTTTAAGAAAGTTGAAATCTCATATCAAAATCCTCTTAAAGAAATCGTAAAAGTTGTTTTGAAAAATCACAAAAAAATCAAAATAATCATAAAAATCTCAAAATTTTGTTTTCTGGAGAAAGTGAACCTTTTCTTCAGAATTATTTTACAGGTTTAGATCTGATCTATGATGGTGGACAAGGATCAGACACACAAAGGTTAAAATCATCCACCTGGCGACTCCACATCATTTTCACAATCAAGACTCCACTGGAGGAACGAACCTGAAAGAGAAATATCAAAACATTTTTGTTCAAAGATCCAGAGCTTCAAGTTTCAGAGCAATTCTACAGCCAAATAATCCATATTCCAAAGCATTGATAGTGAGACAGGATGACCGGGTTTGTGGAAGATCTTTCATTTGAACAAGCTTTAGATGAATTCAGGGAGGGGTTATCGAAATTTCAGCCTGATGAAGAATTTTTAGGATTGGTGTTTTTAGCGGTCAAAACAACAGGATGCCCGCATAAAATCAATATGTTTTGTCTTGATTTAGTTGTTGAAAAATATGAAAATGAAATTGAACTTTTGCATTCTCAAATTCAGTCATATGATTTTCGCGATCCTAAAGAATTCTTGCAAAATCTTCCTTCTCCAAGTCATGAGGAAATTGTACTACCTTTTGATTTGCAGATTGAGGATAATCATGCTTTCAAGAGAAAGACTGAAAAATTAGTTGCAGGGTTTAGTACTGAGGATACAGCTATTCAATTAGACCAAGAAGGCCCAGAAGAAGCTATCACACATTATGCTTTTGTTGATCCTATAGCAGATTATATGGAGGTTCTTCTCAACTCGAAATCTTTAACATATTTTCTCTATGAGGACCAAATACATCAGCAGCGGCCTTTCTGTGTCACAATTTTGATTATGGGAGCACATGATCGAATTATGCTTTTGATTTCACTGACTATCAGTCAAGCAATTCATTTGTTTCTGCAATTGCTTGATTGGCTTCATTGGCACTTTTGTCTTGTTTAATTCGACCTGGTTTTCAATAAGAATATAGTAGGTAGGATTTTAGTTTAATTTTGTTCAGTTTTCAATAGATTACAAAATAAATCCTTAAATGTTTGAATCCAAGATCTTGATGATTTACTAATCTGCTTTGAAGAGTGCAACACCTTTTTGTTTCAGGCCAGATCTCATAGTTGTGCAGGAAAATATTAAGAAGACTTTGATAAAAGGCCGAAAGCTCCTGCCCAAAAGACAGGGTGCTCAAGAAGGATTCAAGGAGGAAGAAAAAATGAAAAAATGTAGTTTAGTGTGGCGTGGACAGTAACTTGTTGCAGTTGAAGCCCGAAGAGAAGGCCCTAAGCTCCGCAAGTGTGCTGTCATACATGCAATAAAGCAGCCAGCGAAGGGAAGATTTCAGAATACAGCAACAGTTGAAAATAAGGCAGTCTGACCTGCTGTTCTTGACTTTTCACAAGGAAAAGCCATCCCCAAGTGGAGCCACTGTTAGCTTCCTATACCAATAGGTGTCATATTTCATGATTGACTGTAGAAATGCCAAATATGTCATCTTTTCATGCTGCAAAGGTTCCATATTTCCAAGAAAACCAAAAAAATTTAAAAAATGAAAAGAGGGTATGCCCTAAAAGAAAAATCAAAGGGCAAAAAGAAGAATGAATTGGCCAAGAGAAAAATAAAAGAAAATGAACCCCAATCAAAAGGCCAGGAAAGTGTGCTAGCTCAAATGCCACTACTATTCCATTTTTGAAGAATTTCACAGTTAAGGGAAGGCCAAACAGCTTAATCTTGGCCTCTCTAGGTTTAAATTTCTTGTTTTAGAGATAGAGAATGAAAATCTGTCCAAACTGTTTAATCTTGGCAGATTACTAGATAGGTAGAGAAACAAGGGTGCTCAACTGCTTAATCTGAGCCCCTGGAAGAAATAAGGATAGATTTAGATAGGAGAATAGCCAAAAGAAAAGAAGAAAATCAGGGTTTTCTAGTCCAAGTGCACCCATCCAAAAAGAAAAAATGTTAGGCAAGTAGGCTGGGTAGGCAGTTCTGAGGTTGCAGAATGAAGACTTGTGATAAATTTTGTGTCTCAAAGTGTTGAATTTACTTCAATCACAAGTGCAAAGCAGTTTCCCTTGGAGCAGCTCAAGCGAGGCATGTCTAACTCCCTTTCACTACCCCTCAAAGTTTCTTACTAACACCCCTTGAGGATTTTGGGATCTCCCCAATTAAGTCCTGTTTTCACCTCATTCTTATGAAATTCCAAGTCAATTTTTGGCTTTTTTCAATGAAAGAAGCCACATCTCTTGTATAAAATCACTCCTTCAGATTCCATTCAATTCCTATGTCTAAGTTTCAGTTCACAGACTTAGCCTTTCCCCTTACACTTTCACTTCGCAAATTCATATTAATTTCTAACTTTATTATATAAATCCCTCTTTATTTTCCCTCCCCGTATTAAAAATATAGTAAAAATCCCATATATATAAGTATCCCCGCCTTGGTTGAAATATAACCATAAGTCTGTTTTATGGGAATTACTAAGTTTATTTGAAACTTAGTAAGAACCCTCCTCCGATGCATTTTGGCCTCCTCCGATCCGATATCGCACCATTTAACCCTCCCTCCGACGTGATATCGCGAGTCGCAATCGCAAGTTTTGGCCCGCCTCTGTATTCATTTCCCCGACGGCAACCCTCCGACACGATATTGCAATCGCAAATCGCAACATATATATGCCCCTCTTTCTGTCTCCGATCCATTCTTCCGATGCGATATCGCTATCGCATCCGATGCGATATCGCTATCGCTCATCACCGCATTGCCTATCCCATATATTCATGACCCATTGCCCCCCCGCCGATGCGATATTGCGATTTCCTCTTAGCCATTGGATCTGCCTGTGCATGATCCAACAACCCGCATTCATTCATTTTTATTTTATCAAAAGTGATCGCTCCCACCCTTTAAAATCATGTTTCTCCCGCTTATAGTCGTTTTGGCCCATTTTTGGGGCAAAAAGGCTATTTTCTCATATTTTCATTCGGCGCCGGCGCGCGCTCCAAGTGCAAAGGAACCTGGTCATTCTTCAGCCATTTTTTGATCGCTTTAGTCTAGAATAGCTCCGGACAATGAGCTCGCTCTCAGTCCTCCGCCATTATACAGTCCTCCTCCTTTTTGGGTAATATTTTGATGCCAGTGCCAAAAGACTTCTTAGCACACAGAAAAGCAACAACAAGACATAATAGCAGTTCTATTTTTGCCAAACAATGATAAAGCAAGGGCGATTTAGCAGAATTAAAGAGTATCAATGGGGAAAAAGAGTATCAGTTCAGCGGAAAAGAGTATCAGTGGAGAATTAAAAGAATATCAGTGGAAGAGTTAAAGCCACATCAAAAGAACATTAAAGAGGATCCCAACAAGTCAAAGAGTATCAGTACAGAATTAAAAGCTAAATCAGATCAGAATTAATGAAAATCCGAGCCGACTAAGAGGAGCAGATTTGAATTCAAGGCACAGTTATTGCAGATAGTTGGCACAAAGCTACGAAGGACGCCTATAAGCTCAACTTTGAAGGATCTGCCTCCAGCGCAACATAAACTAGATATTTTCACTTTGCTTGCAATTTACATTAGGTTAATCTTCAGATATTTTCTCAGATCTTTATCAGATCTTGTTTGTACATATTTTGTCTTATAAATACCTCCCGAAAGATGTATTAAGGGTTGGTTGGTTGGTTGGTTGTGAATATCATTCTGGACTTGCACTGTAAATTTTGAGAACTTTTCTGAACAAAGATTGTTGGAATGCTTTGCTTATGAACTGGCTAGTTGTGGATTTGATGGTAGAAGAACATATTACAGAATTCTCGTGTTACCTCATGGATCAATAAGTGTTTCCAACTCTTGTGTTATTATTTCTGTGTTTTATATCATCCAAGTATCATAGTCTAAATTGCAGAAAAGAAGAATAGCCCAGATTTTACTTCGTTGTACTCTGTGCTCAATTTCTGTGATTTTTATATGTTTTCTTCAGCACTAGCATAGGCAAGAATCCTTTATTGCTCTTGTCTCCCTGGTTCTTGCACTCTGAATGATGTTTAGGAATCCTTAATTGCTCCTAGATAATATTCACTCATTTTCCCTCTATTAGCACAATGAAAGATTCTTAATTGCCTTTCATTCCCTGACCTCATTTCATCTTAATTCCAGCTTGAAGATTGTTCCATGTTTAGCTATCTTGCTCTGTAATCCCCTCTTTACCAAAGAAATCACACCCAGTAGTTCACATCATTGACTCCATTGCCCAATGGTCTGAACTTCTCACACTCTGCATGCCACCTCTGTTTGAAAAACACCATCCATCCAACCAAACTTAAAACAAAACCATGTACATCATAACTAGCCTAAAATCTCACTAAAACAAAGCTAAATTTTAAAGAGAGAGCCCTCTCTGGCTGCAGGTAGGCTAGGACCTGCATCTAAAAGATTGGTTAGTGGTTACCTCGGCCGTATTCCCTTGGGAGTCAAAGGGAACAACCTGAGTGATAACAGGGCCACCAATGTAGTTGTGCATGTTATGTATATTCATCTCCAAGTCCTCCTTGGTGGAAATCTATCTCAGTTGCTCCAAGTATTCCTCTATCTCCTTTTGGACCTAGTTCCTGGGTTTGGCTTTAGTGAGTGAGGCAATTGATGGGATCCTATGGGCCTTCACCAAGAAATCAAAACTGTTGTATGTCCATGCATATGAGACCTGAACGTTACCAATGAATGAGGCGAGTTTTTTACTACTCTGGATCAACATCTGTGCTCTCGCTTTCTCTAGATCTTCCCGTGGCTTCATTTTCCTACCCAAGTAAAGCAGTGCCCCTTTGTATCAGATTGTCCATTCATGCACAAAATGGATTGTAGCTATCACATTTCTTAGAGTTTTGACAAAGTCTTTACGTTGATGTTGCAAGCCATTCAGGTGAACAATTTCCTTATGCATAGTAACATGCTCCTCATAGAGATCTTGCATAGTCTCTCCAAGTTTTGATACTTCATTAAGTATCTTTGCCTTCATTTCCTCTAGGTGGACCTATGCGGAAGCTGCGTTTCGAGCTGTTCAACCTCTTGCTTAGCAACCTGCAAGTTCTTTACCAATTTCTTGTTCTTGGCCATCAAACATTGAGTATTCAACTTTGTTGCACCTGCTAAGGCCAAGTTGGCTGAGGCAATGGCTTTGGGATCTCTCCTGGTGTCAGTCACAATTACCCTTTCTCTAATAAATGTAGGAGATGCGAGATCATTTGGAAAATACTTCTTATGCACTTGAACAATATTCTTCTCAAGTTCATTGTATGACATATTGTACGTTTCCATAACCGAATCATCATTGAGAGGAACAATTTCCCTTCCTTCGCCTAGAGCTAGCTCTGCTACTAGAGGTGGTGGAGAGTGAATAGTAACCCGTTGTGCGTTAGGAATCGGGTCGAAATCTTGATTTTGTGGCTCTCATTCTGCCTTTGTGTCATCGATCTCTATCAATTGTTCAATCTGCTAAGCAAGCACCTGACCCTGCATTTGTTCGTCCTCCTCCTCTGCTAGTTTCTGGTTCTGTTCTTTCTCTTCAACTTGTTTCCGCGTTGTTGCTTCTGATATTTTGCATTTCCTTTCTTTTCTTCCTACTTCTACTTCTCTTCTTGTTCTTGCTTATGCTTTTCTTCCTCCAATCTCTTGTGCTCTTCCCTTTTCTTTTGTTCTGCTCTCTGCATCCTCTATTTCCTCTTTGCCTCTGTTGCTATAGATGCTTTCATAAGAGCTGGATCCACTTTCATCTTACAACTTTGTTCTCCCCCAGGACTATAAGTATCCTTTCTCTTTCCCTTATCCTGCAGGGGGTTTCTCTCTTCTATTGGGGCTGCTTCCAGAGCAGCTTCCTTCTGTGGAGTCAACTATGAATTTCCTGCAAAACTGACTGACTCATAGACCTTGGAGGCATTATAGAAATTCTTCCATGGATCCTCCTCCTGCCAATGAAATGTCCCATTGAGCCACTGAAATTGAATTCTTGCACAGTGGTTCTTGCAAATACCACGGGGATCATATGGATTAAAGTCTTGAGTACTGAATGTAAACTTCTATATCGCCTTGCCTTCGATATCTGCGACTTTTAGGTTCTTTATCTTGTACAATCTAATTTGCATAGGAAGAGTTTGCCAAGGTGCTTTCTTCTTCCTGTGAAAAGCTGCTGACAACCATGTGGCGAGATGATATGACACTTCTTGCATGACAAGCTTGTCAGTGGCATAACTTCGTAAAAAATGTGGTAGCTTCTCTCACTGAACACTCTAAGGAAGGTGTTATCCGATGAGGCAAACCAATCTGCAATCTCTGATATGGCCTCCATTGCCGCAGGAAACATGAAAGGTGGTTCTTCCTCAAATATCATCTTGTATAGAGGAATGAGGAAGTGGTTAGTTAGCTTCTCCATAACTCCTAGATGGTTACATTCTAAGAGCAAATTTCAGTGGATGTACACGACAGGGTTTCGTGGTGTCCAAACCCAGTTCATGATAGGGAATGCGTTATGTGCATAGATTGCATCTAGTAAATATGTAGACATATAGAATTTCGATTGCTCGCCCTTGGGAGGATTCAGGGTGTTACCTACATGGATCTTTAACTGTCGAGCCAACAAGTCTGACTAGTTCAGCAAATTCCCTTTGTTCACAACCTGGTTCAAAAATATTACCCTCCCCCCGGAAATCTCTCTATGCTCCGCTGACCGTAGATTCTGCAAGCTAAGTTGATAGTAGCTGATAGGTCTTCTTGGGAGACCTTGTATTATACGTGTTGGTGGGTGTTTGTCGAAACTTTGATGGCTCCTTCACCCATATCTTAACAACATATTTTGTGCTCAAACAGTTGTTGGTGACATAGAAGAATGAATCCATGAGTGTTTATAGCTCAGGAAAATGGCACATACATCGGTAATCTGCTGCCAAAAAAGTAGCAAACCTTCGTTCGCTGGCACTGCTCAAAGTCATGGTCTTCACATCAATATGTGAGACAATCCAGTTGATGATATTTGCACATGGGAAGGATGGATATTTGCATGAAATCTTGTGTAGCCTTGATCTCTAGACATTAATGTATACCTATCAGTCCTCTAGATCTGCTACAAAGTCCTTTGTTGAAAAAGCTTCATCTACTTTCTTCCATGTAAGTTCTGAGTCCTTTTCTACATACAACTGAGTATCTGAGTATACTGGAAAGTTTACTGATGTTTTCTCAACTGCTTCCCCTATACTACTTTCAGTGGTATCTTTTGAAGCGTATCCCTTTGGTGCCATGGTAACAGTGACTGATGGAGAGAAGTGCTCAACAATTGTGGTACCTGTGGGAAAAAAAAGCCACTCATGGAAAGCAAACATTAACTTTTGCAAATTTTCCTTTACAGCAAGATCAAGCAGCAAACCAGTGAACTAGCGAGAAATATTGCGCAATTTTTCTGATCAAGTGAGGGAGACTATCTGTGGGAACTGCGCATTGCACAGTCCCAACAACCAAGGTGTAGCCTAAGGCTTGAGATTGCGCAATGCGCAGTCCAGCCTGAGTAGTGACTGGGAGAGACTAAACATTGCACAATCTCAGTGGCCAAGGGGTAGATTGAACCTTGGAACTATGCAATGTGCAGTTGGGCCAGCATGCACTATGCATTACACAGTCTTAGAGGCCAAGGCTCAACTTGAGCTTCTGGATTTCATAATGCCCAACTGGGTAAGGTGAAAACTAGTTGAGAGAAAGTGCAAATATGATAGGTGGAAGTGTGGGAAACAAGCATATATAAAAGATACTGAAAGCTAAGAACATAGATTTGACTAAGTTTGGATGGGTCACTATGACTCAAGTGCAAAAACTTAACAAATGGAAGGAAAAACCAATATGTGAGTAGAGTTGCTGAAACTGCGAACCCTTGTGTGCAAAAAAAAGAAAATCAATGTGACTCTTATGAAAGCAAAACAAAAAACTGAAACAACACTTCTAAAAGCTAATACAAGTTAAAACATCAACAATGACGAAGAGAAACAAACAAAAAAACACTCATAGAAGAGAAACGAAAAAAAGTGATAGAAAAAGCAACAAAATATGACAAAAGAAAAACTCTCACGAGAAAGCAATGACAACTCCACCGAAGTCAGTCTTCATAATTGTATTTGTTAAAAGAAAATAAAAATAAATTTTACGATAAGAGATTTTTTTTTGAAGCATGGGTTTCATGCTATTTTATTTATATTTTAGGTCAAAGCCTCCATTGGAGGCTTCTAGGTTTTGTCAAGAGTCAAGAGAGTCATTTTCATATTTATTAGACCCTTCTTGCCCCTTTATTTCATGTAAAAATAATTATTTTTGAGTGAAAAATATCATTTGTCACCTCCACACCATGTTGGCCCTGTCCTAATGAAGTTGGCTTGGATTAGGGCTACTCGATCGAAAAAAGGTAGTGTAAATAGAAGTGCAACTCGACCTATTGGGCATCAATTCACTAACAAATTCGATCTACAACTCTAAGGCAAGAAAAGAAGAGTGAAGAGTAAGGAGAAGGACAAAAGAAGCTGTGAAATACAAAATCAATGTTTTCGGCATCTCTCACACACACGTGCGAAGTCTTCTAGGGTTTATAAAGGAGTAGTTGGGGGCCAAAATTATGAACTAGTTGTAGGTCTGAAATTTTGTAGCTGGGGGTTGAAATTATGGATTGAACCTGCATCTAGGGAGCTGACACTTAGAGACTTAGGAAAAATACAACTACGTGAGGGAAGAGTTTATTTGGTGATTGGAGAAGGTCTTTGTCTAGGTCAAAAGGGGCCTTGGATTTCCTCATCTTGATTGAATCTACTAGTGGAAATGTTTGACTATGTTTTCCCTTGGATAAGGGTTTTGCCCTCGCTTACTGCTTATATCTTGTGTTCCTTGTTCTTGTGATCTTCATACATTTTAATTTGGTAATTGCTTGATGAAAGATAACATAATAAATGAGTAAAAAGAAGCCAACATATATCACAAGTAATTATCAAGAAAAGAGGAATGAAACCCTAAAATATACATGCATTGATTTCTCAACATGGTATATAGCTAAGGTGAACTAAGGGCGATTTGAAGATCACTTTGTTGGATATCATCTAAAGGAAGGAAATAAATCTTGGAAGAAAAAATCACTCTCTCAATGAAAAGATATTTGAAAATGGGTCTCAATCTCTTAAGAATTACATGAAGCTTCATTGGAAGGATCATCTACAAACTATCTAGAAGAGTCAAGAATGAAGGATTCTTAATTGCAATTATAGGTACACTAAATGATGAAGATACTTGTATTATTGATAGTGGAGCCTCAAGACACATGATAGGAGAAAGTGGACAACTTCATACTCTATCAAAGGGATCATGATCACATATTGTGGAGCTTGGAGACAACGACAGTTATGTAGTCAAGGGATTTGGATCTACATCACTCGAGGATCTACATCACACGAGCTAGAAAGTGTAGCAAAGCTACATCTCAATGACATCCTCTATGTCCTAGGTTTGAAAAATAATTTACTTTGCATTTCTGGTTTAGAAGATAAAAGAGATAGATTTTCTTTTTGTAGATGGTAAAGCTTTGGTTTGGGGAAAGGATTCTAGTTTTGAAAGGGCAAGGGTTATTGGGATTCATGAAGGAAGATTATATAGAGTTACAACACCATCTCTTCAAGCCCTTGTTAATATGGAAATCAGTACCATCGAACTTAGAAGATATGGTCATATCCACTACAAGATAATACCTCTCCAAGTCAAATGGTGAAGGGCATCCCCAACATCAAGGATGACCATGAAGGAGTATACAAGGGATGTGGCTCGGGAAGGAAAACTAGGAAACCATTTACAAGTAGTGACACAAGGTATAAGGAGGTATTAGACCTCATTCATTTTGATGTATGTGGGCATATGTCTAGTAAATTTCTTGTAGGTCACCAATACTATGTGACCTTCATTGATGATCACTCTAGAAAGACATGGCTCTATTTTCTCAGGACAAAGGATGAAGCATTTGAGAAGTTCAAGGAGTTTAGATCTGAAGTTGAGACTCTGACCGAAAGAAAGATAAAAACCTTGAGATCCAATAGTGGAGGTGAATATACTTCAAAGGAAATTATAGCTTATTGCAAAGAAGTAGGCATTAAGAGAGAGCTCATTGTTCCCTACAATCCCGAATAAAATGAAGTAGTAGAAAGGAAGAGTAGAACCATTGAAGAATGCATAAGGACTTTGATGTTTGATAAAAAACTACCAAAATTTCTATGGGGAGAAGTACCCATGACAACAATATACATTCAAAATAGGAGTCCTCATAGAATCCTTAACAATACGACACCGAGAGAAGCGTTTCTAGGAAAGAAGCCATTTGTAGACCATCTCCAAATCTTTGGATGTCCTGTGTACATTCATATTCTAAAAGACCAGTGAAAGAAGTTAGACTCTACAAGTATAAAAGGTATCTTTGTTGGTTACAGTCTTTAATCACAGGCTTATAGAATCTACATCAAAGAAGATAGACAAATTGAAGTTAGTAGAGATGTTATATTTGATGAAAATCATGCCTACAAAAAATCTAAGGATATACCAATTGAGTCTGATGAAGAAGCTGCTATTTGAACAAGAAGGGAAACATGAAAAGTCACCTACAAACCTAGAGGAAGAATGACCAAATGAACCTATTCAACCTACAATCATTCCTAAAACAAAGAAGAGGCCACATTTGCTAAAAGCTACACTTGAAGATGTAGAAAGAACAAAAGTAGCAAATGACACCTTTAGAGAAAGCAAGAAGCCTAAAAGATACTTAGGATATACATCATACATGACAAAGTTAATTGAAGTAGAACCTACTTTTGAAGAAGCCACTCTTCAATAATGGAAGAAAGCAATGCAGGAAGAATATCAATCTATCATGAAGAACGAGGTTTGGGAAATCATTTCTAGACCTAGTGACAAATCTGTTGCTACTTCAAAATGGATTTACATGATCAAACATGTCGTTAATGGAAGCACAGACAAATACAAAGCAATATTTGTTGCAAGGGGTTTCTCTCAAAAGGAAGGAATAGAATATGAAGGAAATTTTGCTCCTACTGCCAGATACACTACTATTAGATCTTTGGTTTCGTTAGCTGCAACTATGGGATGGAATATCCATCAAATGGATGTCAAAACAACCTTTCTAAATGGAACCATTGATGAACAAGCATATATTGAACAAATGGAAGGGTTTGAGATAAAAAACATGGAAACTCATGCTCGAAGATTAAAGAAAGCTCTATATGGCTTGAAGCAATCTCTTAGGGCTTGGTACACAATAATGGATGCCTATCTATTAAGGACTGGCTTTGCCAAAAGTTTTGCCAATGAAAACCTATACAGCAAAATAGTGAAGAATGAACCAGTTATTATACTTTTATATGTGGATGATTTATTTGTTACAGGTGTGGAGCACATAATTCTAGAATGTAAGAAAATACTGGTATCATGTGAGAAATGAACCCTAATATCTACAAGCATTGATTTCTCAACATGGTATTAGAACTAAGGTGAAGGAAGGATGATCTGAAAATCACTTTGTTGGCTACCATCTAAAGGAAGGAAAGCAATCTTGGAAGAAATGATCACTCTCTCAATGGAAATCTATTTGAAAATGGGTCTCAATCTCTTAAGAATTACAAGAAGATTCATTGGAAAGATCATCTACAAACTATCTAGAAGAGTCAAGAATGAAAGATTCTTGGATGCACTTACAAGTACAGTAAATGATGACAATTATTGGATTATTGATAGTGGAGCGTCAAGACATATGATAGGAGAAATCAAACAACTTCATACTCTATGAAAGGGATCATGATCACATGTTGTGGAGCTTGGAGGAAACAATGATTATGCAGTCAAGGGCCTTGGATCTACATCATTGGAGCTAGAAAGTGGAGCAAGGCTACATCTCAATAACATCCTCTATGTCCCAGATTTGAAAAAAAAAAATTACTTTCCGTTTCTTGTTTAGAAGATAAAGGAGCAAGTTTCCTTTTTAGATGGTAAAGTTTTGGTTTCGGGAAATGATTCTAGTTTTGAAAGGGCAAGGGTTATTGCGATTTTTGAAGGAAGATTATATAGAGTTACAACACCATCTCCTCAAGCCCTTGTTCATATGGAAATTAGTCCCATCGAACTTTGAAGATATGGTCATATCCCCTACAAGATAATACCCTCTCTAAGTCAAATGGTGAAGGGAATCCCCAACATTAAGGAGGACCATGAAGGCATATGCAAGGGATGTGCCTTAAGGAAAGAATACTAGGAAACCCTATACAAGAAGTGACACAAGGTCTAAGGAGATAGTAGACCTCATTCATTTTTATGTATGTGGAGCTGTGTCTAATAAATCTCTTGGAGGCCACCATACTATGTGACCTTCATTGATGATCACTCTAGAAAGACACGACTCTATCTTCTCAAGACAAAGGATGAATTGTTTGAGAAGTTCAAGGAGTTTAGATCCAAAGTGGAGACTATGATTGAAAGAAATATAAAACCCTTAGATCCGATGATGGGGGTGAATATACTTCAAAGGAATTTACAGCTTATTGCAAAGAATCAAGCATTAAGAGGGAGCTCATTGTTCCCTACAATCCTGGACAAAATGGAGTAGTAGAAAGGAAGAATAGAACCATTGAAGAATGCATAAGAAATATGATATTTGATCAAGACCTACCAAAATTTCTATGGGGAGAAGCACCCATGACAACAAACATTCAAAATAGAAGTCCTCATAGAATCCTTGACAACATGACACTAGAAGAAGCATTTTCAGGGAAGAATCCATCTGTAGATCATCTCTGAATCTTTGGATGTTCCACATACATTCATATTCCAAAAGACTAGCGAAGGAAGTTAAAATTTACAAGTATAAAAGGTATCTTCGTTAGTTATAGTAATTCATCAAAGGCTTATAGAATATACATCAAAGAAGATAGACAAATTGAAGTTAGTAGAGATGTTATATTTGATGAAAATCATGCCTACAAAAGATCCAAGGATATACCAATCGAGTCCATGAAGAAGATGTACCACTATTTTAAGAAGAAGAGAAACATGACATGTCACCTACAAACCTATAGGAAGAAGGACCAAGTGAACATATTCAACCTACAATCATTCCCGAAACAAAGAAGAGGTCAAATTGATAAAAGCTACACTTAAAGATGCAGAAGGACATAAAGCAACAAAGGACACCTTCAAAGAAAGCAAGAAGCATAAAAGATACTCAGGATATGTAGCATACAAGAAGAATTTAATAGAAACATAACCAACTATTTTTGAATAAGTCACTCATAAAATAGAATGGAAGAAAGAAATGCAAGAAGAATAACAATCTATCATGAAGAATGGGGTTTGAGAAATCATTCGTAGACCTAGTGACAAATCTATTGTCACTTCCAAATAGATTTACAACGTCAAACATTTCGTTGATGGAAGCATAGAAAAATATAAAACAAGATTTGTTGCAAGCGGTTTCTCTCAAAAGAAAGGAATAGAATATGAAGAAACTTTTCCTTCTACTGCCAGATACACTACTATTAGATCTTTGGTTTTGTTAGCTACAACTATGGAGTCGAATATACATCAAATGGATGTTAAAACTTTCTAAATGGAACCATTGATGAAGAAGTATATATTGAACAACCGAAAGGCTTTGAGATAAACAACATGGAAATTCATGTTTTTAGATTAAAGAAAGCTCTATATGGCTTGAAGTAAGATTCTAGGGATGGGTACACAAGAATGGATGCCTATCTATTAAGGATTGGCTTTGTCAAAAGTTCTGCTAATGCAAACCTCTACATCAAAATATTGAAGAATGAACCAGTTATTATACTTTTATATGTGGATGATTTATTTGTTACAGGTTTGGAGGGTAAAATTATAGAATGCAAGAAAATGTTGGCAATAGAATTTAAAATGAAAGATATGGGACTCATCCACTATTACTCAGGCTTGGAAGTTTGGCAAAAAATCGGTGAAATATATCTTGGTCAAGGAATGCACATAATCAATATGTTACAAAAGTTTATTATGATGGATTCTAAGACTATGACTACTCCCATGATCACAAATCTAAAGAATTTTAGAAGCTTTGACTCTAGTCCTGTTGATCCTACAAGTTATCATAAGTTGGTGGGCTCCTTTATGTACTTGGTCAATACTAGACCTAACATATGCTTTGTGGTAAACATTCTTATTCAATGTTAGTTGGAGCCTCGTCATGACCATTGGATAGATGCCAAGCACATTTTAAGATACTTACGTGGAACTATTCATCACTGCCTGAAGTATGATGGGAAGGAAATTAAATTGATAGGTTTTACCGATTCCGATTGGGGTGGAAGTGAGACTGATGGAAGAAGCACTACCAATGGTTATTTCAGTATGGGATCTACAATGATTTTATGGATGAATAGAAAACAAGATCTTGTTACTTTAAGTAATGTTGAAGCCAAATATGTTGCTGCATGTGAAGTAGGAAAATAAGTTGTTTGGTTAAGAAAACTCTTATCAGACTTGTTTGGAGGGCCACTGGATCCTAAAGTGATAAATTGTGAAAATCAAAGCAACTTCAAGATGTCTTAAGACATCGTGTTTCATGTCAGGACGGAGCATAACAACAAGTACAAGTACATTAGAAGTTTGGTTCAGATGGGGTCATGAGATACAATATCTTTCAACAGATGAGTAAGTAGTTAACATGTTGATGAAATCTCTTCCAAATAAGAAGTTCAAATATTTCAGAAACATGGTTGGATTGGTTAATATTACAATTTTAGTAGATAGGTAGACATGAAGAATCATGGGGCGACAAGATTCTTGGGAGGACATCTGGCAGACCTATGTGTTGTTGTCCTAATCCCAAAGTAGGGAGGGTGGTGTTGGTCTTGGAGCTCTGACCTTCGATACAAACCTAGATCCCTAGGATGGTGTTAGAGCTAAATCTTGGAACGCACCTTAGTCCCAACCAGTTAGATACCCTGGTCAGTTATCTAATATGTAGTACTGCGTGTGCCATAGCTCTTCCTAGATTATGTCATTTTGATTTCATCCATGTACATATGTATATATGTAATTATGAACACCTCCATAGTTAAGAGGGAGTGTTGAAAAATGTAACTAGTGTCGGTCTTCATAATTGTATTTGTTAAAAGAAAATAAAAATAAATTTTATTATAAGAGAAAAATATTTTTGAAGCATGGGTTTCATGCTCTTTTATTTATCTTTTAGGTAAAAGCCTCCATTGGAGGCTTTTGGGTTTTTTCAAGAGTTAAGAGAGTCATTTGCATATTTATTAGACCCTTCTTACCCTTTTATATCATGTAAAAATAGTTATTTTTGAGTCAAAAATGTCATTTGTCACCTCCACACTGTTGATTTGGGGTAGCATTAGATATGCTCTAGCCATGAAAATTGGTGAAGAGGCTAAAGCACATGAGATCTCCAAGGCCCATAAATGGTTTGGGGAAATTCCACCCGGTTAGGGAGATATTAAAATAATTAATATTTGTAATGGGTTCCTAAGTCTAAACTTAGGAAAATAAAAATATTAATGGATATTAATATAAAACTGGGTGAGAAGGTTCTAAATGACATGTATCAAGCCAAATCTAATCTTAGCCATTGATTAGAGATTTAATCTCGGTTGTTGAAGACTCAATATAAAAAGTATAAGAGGAGGCTTGAGGTAGAGATACACCAAGTTGATCAATCAATTCGATTTTCTGAAGCCGGGTTTGCTAAGAGAAATCAAACCAGTGATCAGAGTTGCAGTGAGTGCATAGCATGGAGGCAGAGATAGTGTCGAAGGACCAACGCAAAGGCAGAGAAGGCTACGCAGAGCCAGCAGGAGCCATAAAGAGTGCCAGAGGGATTGCGCAGAGGCTTCTAGGGCCTACGTGAGTGATGCAAAGGGCTAGAGAGCCTGCGCAAAGCATCAGAGGGCTGACGCAGAGGGTTCCAGGCTGATGCAGAGCCTTAGAGAGGCATTGGAGAGATTTTCATGGAGCTGACTTGCTAAATATCTGCCTCCGAAGAGAGGTATTACTGCCAAATTGATTTCTTTGTCACATGAGCCAGTTTCACACCCAATTGTATGAAAAAAAGCTGCTTAATAATAAAACCCTCAAAACCGCTGCACCGGTTTTCCTAAGTTTGGTGTTTCCGAGGACAATTGTCCAAAAATAACAGTGTCCCTTGTTTGTTTGTCTATTTCTTTCAGTCGATGATCTGTAGATGGTTGAGATTGCATTTGTATTTATTTTCAGTATTTATATGGTCAAATAACTTGTTAAAGAATAAAACAAGTAGGTGAAATAAACCAGATAGTGCAGGAAAATTTCTAACAGGTTAGACTTAGAAATTTCAACATGGTATCAGAGAATTGCAGATCATGGGAGAGCTAAAGGCACTAGCTAAATCAGAGAATTTGCAGCAGAAACAGTTGTCCTGAGAGACAGAAGTTGTTCCTAAGCAGAAAGAAGCAAAGGAGTGACACAAAGGGCCTGTGTCATGATTTCGAGCCAGAGAGAGGGCCAGCGCAGAGGCAGAGGAAGGAAGAAGAGGTTCACAAGGAGCCACGTCATCCTGCTCAGCCAGGTAGGAGTGACATAGTTGGCCATAGGAGCGATTCAACCTTGTTGAGATTGCACACAGCTAAGAGGCTCAGTTTCTTCAGCTGCTAGGACCTAGGGATTTGTACGCAGATTGTGGATTGTGAAGCTGGTGGGGTGCTGTTGTTGTTGAAGCAGAACAATACCTAACAAGACAGAACCAAGGTAGAGGGAGTCGCTACCTAGGTGGATTTCTAGCCAAGAAATCTAGATCAGTGTTGCAGGAGCAAAAGGGATTAGAGAGGTGCCATTCGATTATTGGCAGAAGGATTTCTAGGAGGGAAATCGATACTCAGAAGGAGTCTAGAAGAGAACTTCCAGGAGGGAAGTAGAGACTCAGAGAGAGTCAAAGAGAAGAGCAGAGATGGAAATGAATGGACTAAGGGATTAGGACAGGTTGGATGGGGCATCCAACTTTGTCATTTGGAAGGCCAAGATCCTGTTTGTTCTAGATAGACATTGCATCAAGGCCTTCGCCTTGAGAACCGTGGCTATCCCAGTCGACCCAACTGATAACGAAAAGTATGAGTATGCAATGGCCAAGGCAAAGTGCATAATCCTTTGATGAGGTTAAGGATCATGTAGTTCAACATATTGCCGAGAAGAATACGACAAAGGAGATGTGGGATACCTTGATGAGATTGTATCAGGGCACTTCCGTGCAGAGGAAGATGCTACTGGAGAATCAGCTGTGGTCGTATCAGATGCAAAAGGGGGAGCAGATAGATCACTTCCTCAGCAGGTTGCAGGAGATTCGGGACCAACTTACTTCCATAGGGGCCACACTAGATCAGGAGTTAATGGTGAGGACCACCCTGAACGCAGTCTCTAAGGAGTGGGAGACATTCGTCCAAAGCATTTTGGGCAGAGTGACTCTTCTAGGATGGGAAGAATTGTGGGAATCTCTTCGCCAAGAAGAGATTAGACGACTGACCAAGGTGGGAAGTAGCAGCAGAGGAGGTCGAATCAAGAAAGAGGACGAAGATGATGTGACTCTGGCATTTGCGGGACAACAAGGGAAGAGGAAGAAGAAGGACATCTCCAAGATAAAGTGCTTCCATTGCGGGGAGCTGGGTCATTATGCAACCCACTGTCCCAAGAAGAAAAATAAGGGAGAGGCTTCTGACTGTAAGGTAGCACTGGCTAAGGCGGAGAAGGAAGTGGAGACTGATGATGATTGTGCCATGAGTGCTCCTGCACCTCTAGAGAAGAGGTGGGGTGACATCAAGCTGTAGCCAGGAGGACTACAAGAGATGTGGGGCAGGATCCATGAGGTACCCAAAATCTTGGATCATATCTAGCTATAGGAGCCCCAAGAGACAGTAGCAAGATGACGAATATCGGTAGAAGCAAGATGCAGATGGAGTGACAGAACAGTGCTAGAGTGCAGGGATGTGTAGCAGCACGGTGAGGGTTGCAATAATACGAGGCGCAAAGGAGGTTGCAGCAGTGCAGGAAGGCAAAAAGGTGTGTTCGAGAGGCACATAGTTGTTGCAATAGAGGGAGCACATGATAACATTAGAGAGAGCTTTAGCATCAGGAGGGCTTCTAGCCTGATAAGGATGTCAGTAGTTGGGTAGATCAGTTACCAACATCTTAGTAACTGAGTTGTAGTGCAACAGTAGTAGTAGTAGTGCCATGGGCAGCACAATGCGGCATGATGAGAGAGGGATGCAGTGCAGATGCAGTGTTGGGAGAATGGACCAGCAACAACACAGATGTAGAGGGAGTTGCAGTACAAATTTAGTAGTGGCAATGGCAGAGCCATGGACAGTAGTACAGGAGGCAAAAAAGTAGAGGATGTTGGGTAGCAGGCCAAACATTATCATAGGTACCGATGCCGGATGATCGGGGTGATGTTCAGTGGTGGAGAATTACTAGAGCACATTGCTCGCGAAGAGGGAGTGTTGATTTGGGGTAGCATTGGATGTGCTCTAGCCATGAAAATTGGTGGAGAGCATAAACCACATGAGATCTCCAAGACCAAGAAATGGTTTGGGGAAATTCCTCCCGGCTAGAGAGATATTAAAATAAATAATATTTTTAATGGGTTCCTAAGTCTAAACTTAGGAAAATAAAAATATTAATGGGTATTAATATAAAACTAGGTGAGAAGGTTCTAAATCACATGGATCAAGCCAAATCTAATCTTAGCCATTGATTAGAGATTTAATCTCGGCCATTGAAGACTCAACAGAAAAAAGTATAAGAGGCTTGAGGGGCAGTTGGAGAAATGCCAAGTTGATCAATGAGTTCGATTTTATGGAGCGAGATTTACTAAGAGAAATTGAACCAGTGATCAGAGTTGTAGTGAGGGGTAGTGAGTGCATAGCAGAGAGGCAGAGATAGTGCTGAGGGACTAGCGCAGAGGCCAAGAGGGCTACACAGAGCCAATAAGAGCCACACAAAGGGCTAGAGAGATTTCACAGAGGCTACCAAGGTCTGTGTGAGTGAAGTAGAGGGCTAGAGAGCCTGTGTAGAGCATCAAAGGGCTGATGCAGAGGGTTCCAAGCTAATGCAGAGGCCATGAAGGGTAACACAGAGCCTCAAAGAGGCATTGGAGAGATTTTCGTGGAGCAGACTTGCCAAATATCTTCATCTGAAGAGAGTTATTACTGCCATATTGATTTCTCTGTCGGGTGAGCCAGTTTGGCACCCAATTGTACTCAAGAAAGTTGCTTAATAATAAAACCCTAAGAATTGTTGTACTGATTTTACCAAGTTGGGGTTTTCTGGGGACCATTGTCTAAATATAACGGTGTCCCTTGTGTGTTTTTCTATTTCTTTCAGTTGATGGTCTGTAGATGGTTGAGACTGCATTTGTGTTTATTTTTAGTATTTATATGGTTAAATAACTTGTTAAACTATAAAACAAGTAGGTGAAATAAACCAGATAGTGCAGGAAAACTTTTAACGGGTTACACTTAGAAATTTCAACATGGTATCAGAGCGTTGCAGATCACAAGAGAGTTGAAGGCGCCAGCTAAATCAGAGAATTTGTAGTAGAAGCAACTGTCCCAAGAGACAAAAGTTGTTCCTAAGCAAAAAGTAGCAGAGAAGGAGTGATGCAGAGGGCCTGAGTCATTTCGAGCCAGAGAGAGGGCCAGCGCAAAGGCAGAGGAAGGCAGAAGAGGCTCACGAGGAGTCACGTCATCCTGCTCATCCATGTAGGAGTGACGCAATTGGCCAGAGAAGCAATTCAGGCTTGTCAGGATTGCGCAGAGCTAAGAGGCTCAGTTTCTTCAACTTCTGGGACCTAGGGAGCTGTGGGAAGATTGTGGAGTGGGAAGTTGGTGGGGTGTTGTTGCTATCGAAGCAAAATAGTACCTAATGGGATAGAACCAAGGTAGAAGTAGTCGCTACCTAGGCAGATTTCTAGCCAAGAATCCATATCAATGTTGCTGGAGCAAAAGGGATCAGAGAGGTGAAATTCAACTGTTGGCAGAAGGATTTCCGGGAGGGAAATCGAGACTCAGAGCGAGTCTAGAAGAGAACATCCAGGAGGGAAGTAGAGACTCAAAGAGAGTCAAAGAGAAGAGTAGAGATGGCAATGAACGGATTGAGGGATCAGGACAGGTTGCATGGGGCATCCAACTTTGTCATCTGGAAGGCCAGGATCCTGTCTTTTCTAGATAGACATCGCATCAAGGCCTTCGCCTTGAGAACCATGGCTATCCAAGTTGACCTAGCTGATAACGAAAAGTATGAGGATGCAATGGCCAAGGAAAAGTTCATAATCCTTGATGGGGTCAAGGATCATGTAGTTCAACATATTGCCGAGAAGAATACGACAAGGGAGATGTGGTATACCTTGATGACATTGTATCAGGGCACATCCGTGCAGAGGAAGATGCTATTGGAGAATCAACTTTGGTCGTATTAGATGCAGATGGGGGAGTAGATAGATCACTTCCTCAATAGGTTGCAAGAGATTTAGGACCAACTTACTTCCATATGGGCCACGTCGGGTCAGGACTTAATGGTGAGGACTGCCCTGAACGCAGTCTCCGAGGAGTGGGAGACATTCGTCCAAAGCATTTTGGGTAGAGTGACTCTTCCAAGATGGGAAGAATTATGGTTAGCTCTTTGCCAAGAAGAGATCAGACGGTTGACCAAGGCGAGAAGTAGCAACAAAGGAGGTCGAATCAAGAAAGAGGAGGAAGATGATGCGACTTTGGCATCTGCGGGACAACAAGGGAAGAGGAAGAAGAAGGACATCTCCAAGATAAAGTGCTTCCATTGTAGGGAGTTGGGCCCTTATGCAACCCAGTGTCCTAGGAAGAAGAATAAGGGAGAGGCTTTTGACTCCAAGGCAGCGCCGACTAAGGCGGAGAAGGAAGTGGAGATTGATGACGACTGTGCCATGAGTGCTCATGCACCTCTAGAGAAGAGGTGGGGTGACATCGAGCTGTAGTCAGGAGGACTACAGGAGATGTGGGGCAGGAACCTTGAGGTACCCAAACTCTTGGATCATATCCAACTACAAAAGCCCTAAGAGACAGTAGCAGGGTGACAGATGTTGGTAGAAGCAAGATGTAGATGGAGCGATAGAACAGTGCTAGAGTGGAGGGATCTGTAGCAGCGTAGTGAGGGTTGCAACAATGCGAGATGCACAAAGGAGGTTGCAGCAGTGCAGGAAGGCACAAAGGTGTTTGCAGTAGTGCAAGAGGCACAAAGTTGTTGCAGCAGTGCAAAGGCAGTAGAGGGAGCATAGGATAGCAGCAGAGAGAGTTTCAACATCAGGAGGGCTTCTCGCCTGACAAGGATGTTAGTAGTTGGGTAGATCAATTACCAACGTCTCAGTAACTGAGTTGCAGTGTAGCAGTAGCAGTATTAGTGCTATGGGCAACATGATGCAACATGATGAGAGAGGGCTACAATGCAGATGCAGTGTTGGGAGAAAGGACTAGCAACAACACAGATGCAGAGGGAGCTGCAATACAAATGTAGAAGTGGCAATGGCAGAGCGATGGGCAAAAGTACAGGAGGCAACAGTGTAGAGGATGTTGGGCAGCAGGCCAAACATCAACACAGGTACGGTGTCAGCTGATCATGGTGATGTTAGTGGTGAAGCATTACTAGATCATATTCCTCGCTAAAAGGGAGTGTTGATTTGGGGTAAAATCAGATGTGCTCTAGCCATGAAAATTGGTAGAGACGATAAAGCACATGAGATATCCAAGGCCCAAAAATGGTTTAGGGAAATTCCACTCAGTTAGAGAGATATTAAAATAATTAATATTTTTAATGGGTTCCTAAGTCTAAACTTAGGAAAACAAAAATATTAATGGGTATTAATATAAAACTGGGTGAGAAGGTTCTAAATGACATGGATCAAGCCAAATCTAATCATAGTCATTGATTAGAGATTTAATCTCGGTCGTTGAAGATTCAACATAAAAAGTATAAGAGGAGGCTTGAGGGTTAGTTGGAGATACACCAAGTTGATCAATCAATTCGATTTTCTAGAGCGGGGTTTGCTGAGAGAAATTGAACCAGTGATCAGAGTTGCAACAAGGGGCAGTGAGTGCATAGCAGAGAGGCATAGATAGTGCTGAAGAACCAACACAAAGGTAGAGAAGGCTATGTAGAGCTAGCAGGAGCCATGCAGAGGGCTAGAGGGATTGCGCAATGGCTATTAGGATCTGCGTGACTGACGCAAAGGGCTAGAGAACCTGCGCAGAGCATCAGAGGGTTGACGCAGAGGGTTCCAGGCTGATGCAAAGGCCAAGAGGGCTGACGCAGAGCCTCAGAGAGGCATTGGAGAGATTTTCATGGAGCAGACTTGCCGAATATCTACTTCTGAAGAGAGGTATTATTGCCATATTTATTTCTCTATCAAGTGAGCCAGTTTGGCACCCAATTGTACTCAATAAAGCTGCTTAATAATAAAACCCTTAGAACTGTTGCACTGGTTTTCCCAAGTTGGGTTTTTTCAGGGATGATTGTCCAAAAATAACGGCATCCCTTGTGTGTTTGTTTATTTCTTTCAATTGATGATCTCTAGATGGTTGAGATTGCATTTGTGTTTATTTTAAGTATTTATATGGTTAAATAAATTATTAAAGAATAAAACAAGTAGGTGAAATAAACCAGATAGTACAGGAAAATTTCTAACGGGTTTGACTTAGAAATTTCAACACACACCAAGTCGACCTTGTCCTGATAAAATCGGCCTAGATTAGGGTTATTTGACCCAACATAAGCAATACAAATAGAAGTGAAACTCAACCTTTTTGGCATCAATTCACCCACAAGTTCAATCTGCAACTTTAAGGAAAGAAAATAAGAGCAAAGAGTGAGGATAAGGAAGAAAGAAGTTGTGAAAGACAAAATCAAAGTTTTGGGCATCTCTCTCTCACATGTGTGAAGTCTTCTAGGGTTTTTGGACGAGTCACTAGAGGCCATAATTCTGAAATAGTTGTAGGTCCAAAATTCTATAATTGGGGGCCAAAATTTTGGATTGAAGTTGCATTTGGGTAGCTGACACTTGGAGGATTTGGAGAAATACATCTACTGGAAGGAAGGGTTGACTTGGTGTTTGAAGAAGGTCTTTGTCTAGGTCAAAATGGGTCTTGGATTGTCTCATCTTGATTTGAATATATTAGTGGAAGAGTTTGATTGGGTTTTCCCTTAGATAAGGGTGTTTCCCTCGTTGAGTGCCTATATCTTGTGTTCCTTGTGCTTGTGACCTTCATACATTTTAATTTGGTAATTGCTTGACGAAAGATAATATAATAAACTAATAAAAAGAAGCCAACATACATCACAACTAATTGTCAATAAAAGAGGAATCAAACCCTAATATCTAAATGCATTAATTTCTCAACATTGACCACATTTCATAATTTTTAGACTGGATCTACCTATGGTAAAAAATCAATAAAAAGGAACTGCAATACAAAAACCTGCTACATAATGTCTGTCAATAAATTTTGCCTCGAATCAATCTACATATCAAACCCGATCTGTTGAACAACTCATCTCTGTTCAATTTTCTTAAGCTCAATTTGTACCACATACCCTAGCTATCATCAACAACAACTCTGCCTCTGCTCAAGCCCTAACTGGTCGTCATAGTAGCACCAAAATCCTTCCTTTTTGCTCTTCTACCTATAATATTCACTACCCATCAAGCCCATATATTAACTATATCATAAGCATTAATAATCCAATAACAAATTTTTGCAATATGGCTTATGCATGAATGTCAAACTCTTGGTAATCACATGGATGCTCAAATCACCCGCTATACCCAAACCTAGATGGACAACCTCAATGCCCATGTCAAACTCTTTATTGTTTTGTCAAAAATGAAACCCATCAATGGTCATAGCAACATTGCTACATCATCTGATATTCCTGAACATTTTTCTCGCGATGTTATAAGCCATATACTATCATATCACTTGTCCGAAGATCCAATTGTAAGGAATGGTTCGTTTAATTTCTGAAGTTGAATTGTCATGCAGATTCAACATTAATCATTCAACATTCATCAGACAAGGAGTCTTCAAATGCAACATCTAGAACAAGGTGGAAACCAGCTCAACAACTAGATCATATTGAAACTTGACATCTTCCGTCATGGAATCATCACAACATTCTGAATTCACAAATATTGAGATCATAATCATAGGGACATCTTCATTCTCCTGATCTGCTTGTTTTTGCTTTCTTCTCCAAACTTTCTTGTTCTTGATCTTTGAATTCTCTTTCCTGGAGGGTTCCATTCCATGTTTGAAATCACAGGCTATATGTCCATAGTGATGGCACTTGAATCATTCTATATTGGACCTAAATGATGAAGTGTCTGACATGTAATTTATTCTGGCATAATTATTTTGAAAATTTTCCTTTGATCTTGCAAGCTTGCTTTTTGGGTTATGATAATGTAATTGACCCTGTTATACATACTATAATCAGTGTTCCATAGGGACGCGTCCCCCAGGGTCGGGTGCGTGCACCCCTCGCACCCCACGCACCCGGGATGGGGGGACGTCTGGGAAACGTTTCCCCACGTCCCCCTTTTGGGGAGACGTAGGGGGGGGGACGTTTCCCCAGTGTGGGGGACGCGACTCCCCAAAAGGGGGACACCTAGGCGTCCCCCCTCAATATGGGCTATGCGTCCCCCATTAAATTTGCTTGTAAACAATGATTTATGACAGGGAAAACCTAGTATTTGACCATATTTCCCTACTAATGCTATGCAATTCATGGTAATGTTAAATTCTTAAAGTAAAAGTGACATTCTCTTTTATCTTTCATTTTCATCCTTTTACTTAAATTTTTAACATTACCATGAAATGACTCAGGATGTTTGAGAGTGGTTCCGACCTCATTGGATTTCATATGGAGAAAGTAGAATTTTAGATCTCACTCAAAATCTAGCAGACTTAATAGTTTTTCAGGAATTCAGGATTCGATGGATTGCAATGTTTCCATTGCATTTTGTCATGTACAAGGGTATGGAATTTGTATTTAATGAAGAGCACCAAGCCCTCTTTGTACTTTAGAGTGACTTTTAGACCCATCACTCCACTGTTTTTGAGTTTTAGTTATATCAATTTACTATTCCAGTATTCAGATTTCAGTATCTATTATAGTCTATTTTGCTTAGTATTAATTAGATTCTAGAATGATGAATGATGAATTCTAATTTTAAATCAATTTAGAATCTAGAATTATGAATGATGAATTTAATTTTTAAATCAATGTAGATTCTAGAATGGTGAATAATGAATAATGAATATGGATTGGAGTATTTCATTATTGAATCTCGTGGTCTATGGATGAATCATGTATGTATTAGTAAGGATGATGAGTATGGATCAATGTATTTCATTATTTAATTCAATTATGTATGTATCATTGTATTTATGCTTTCATTATTGAATATGAATTTGAAATATATATATATATATATATATATATATATATATATATATATATATTAAAAGGAAAAAAATATATACCCCAACGTCCCCCCATCCCCCCTAAATTTCCCTAAAATTTGAGGGTACTCTCACAAGTCCCCCTTGTGTGTCTCCCCGCACCCACGTCTCCCCGTCTCGGAGTCTTGGTGGAACATTGACTACAATCCATAGCCATATGCCCAAAGTTTGAACATGAAAAGAAATAACCATTAAATATGTTAAGGAACTTGGACACAGTTATCAGAACTGAATTGGTCATTGAACCAATAGACCCCCCAGACTGGGAACCAGTCAGAACCATACGAAAATCAGTAAAATAACTAGATCAAAAAACCGGTCAACCAAAAACACATATATTCATGTGCATCCATATTAATCCAAACCATTTATACACAAATAAGAAAAAGTTCTCATTTATATAGCATGTAAGGGTGCACATAACCAAAATAGCATCGAAAACAAGCTCCACATGACCTCTAGCGTTCAAAAAAATTATGCTACAATAAATACCTACATATCATCAAAATCATTGCCTATATTGGGATCTTTGTCATCAATATCACCCTCTAAGCATTAGAATAAGATAGAAAAACCATAGCATGTCAAATCAAGATTTTTTGAGTGATGGGTATTTTTTTTAGTAGGCTCACGATAGAGAAATTCAACAACCAATATCACTAACATCAAGGTACATAGAGGGATTGGTGCTATTGATTAAATACTAGTTCCATACCCTCGTACATGAGAAAATCCAATGTAGCATTGCAATCCCACCAATCCTGAAATCCTGGAAAATGTTAAGTCTGCTAGATTTTGAGTGAGATCTAAAATTCTACTTTCTCCATATGAAATCCAATGAGGTCAAAGGCACTCTCAAACATGATGAGTCATTTCATGGTAATGTTAAAAAATTAAGTAAAAGGATGAAAATGAAAGATAAAGGATAATGCCATTTTTACTTAAGATAATGTTTAAGAATTTAACATTACCATGAAACACATAGTAATGTTAGGGCCATATGCCTTAATATTAGGCACATATTTTGGGCTAGTGTCTAGCTAAGACAAACATTGAAAGAAAAAAAGTAAACAAGACCCACTTGTTGTGTTTTACGTGGATTTATTGTACGAAACCGAACAAAATGGTTGAAGTCATTGATTCGAACTGGTTTTTACCTCAAAACAGTTGGATGGGTTTAAATAAATCGATCAAAATGGTTTAAGTCATTGATTCGAACTGGATTTTAACTCAAAACAATCAGACCAATCTAAATTGACCGATCTGATTCAGTCCTTATAACATTGCTTGAACGAGATGGCTTGTCTAGAAGGTCTTCCGAGAATGTTCCTTCGTAGAGGGCTACATCCATTTGATGATCCTTGACTTCTTCAACATTACTTTCTAGGGCTACAACATTTACAACTTTTTTTTTCCCTTGATTTGACCTTTGAGGAAACTTGTTGTCTTTGTTGTACAAGGTCTTGGAGCTTTCCTCTCCTTTAGATGATGATTCTCCAACATAACCAATACCTATTTTGATACATAGAGATCTCTCGCAATTGAGAATATCATCCAATGTTTGCATGCTCTTCATCCTTTTGTTTAGTCTATCAACTTCATAAAATTTCCTCTTATCGTTTCATGCAATCCTCTTCTTTCTTCTAAATCTGACACTTTTGTTCTTCTTTGATTCTCTTGGCCTCTTCAAGCTAGGTCTTCAAACAGGTGTTCTCTTCTTTTAATTGGTGACAAAGGTATTCTTCAACCTTAGAATTTTCTTTGAGATGACTCATTAGATGAGAAATTTCTTGTTCCTTTATATTGATGATATGATCCTTCTTATCAACATCCTACATTTGTTCCTTAAGCTCGTGAAATCTCTGCAATAGCTATATCAAGTTCTTGTTGCTTTTGATTGACTTCTTCCTTGAATCTATGATTCTCTTCCTCTATGTTCTTTAGCTCTTTCAAATCATTGATTAATACCTTTTCCATGTCTGCTTCCTCTTCTTCGCCTTCTTCCTCATTGGTAAAATCTTCCATATGAGAATCTATTTGAATTGAAGCATGATCATCATTATCTTTGTCTTGACCAACATGATCTTGACCTGCATGGAGATTTTGAATTCCCTCCTAGGGATGTTTAGCAGATGAGCATTGTTATACATCAGAATTTATAGAATCTGGTAGGGAACTTAAGATGATACTCATGGCCTTAGAATTGAATTGTCTTGATTCATCAGTAGAGGTATTTATAGAAACAAAGTAATCCCATACATCATATCCAATAGCTCCAAAATACGCTTCCATTCTATCTTTCCAAAATTCAAAGCTTGATTCGTTAAACAGAGAAATTGGACCAACCTGTTTCTCTTATTAACTGTAATTTTCAATGTCTGGTACTTCATATGATTCCTTTGAATACTTGGCGACTTGCTTCCTTGACTTTGAATCCCCCATCTTGATTCACTTGAGATCTACCTTCTAGTTGTTAAGTTGCTACTGAAGGAACCTGCTCTGATTCCAGTTGTTGGAAATATTGAGAGGGGGCTGAATCAATATTTCTCTTCAATTTGTATTTTAGATCTTCAGAAAGCATTAATTATTATTAACGTTAGATCAACATAAGTAAACAATAAAACCCCAAGGGTTATCTCAACTGGTCAAGTCCCCGTTGTTAAGTGCCTCACCGATCGGGAGGTCATAGGGTCAATTCTCCTTGACGCCATTGGGATAGGCTCTGCTAGTCTGGCCGATGGTGTGAAAATTCTGTCACTGCAACAAATGATTTACTTTTCCTACTTATTATTCAATAAGTTATTTATGAAATTCCTTCAATAAACATTAAAATAAATTATGTTACAGATATCACACCGTAATACAAAAAAAAATACATGCACAAGAATCAACTTATTATTCAGCAATTCCTCAGTACAATAGGGTGCCAACTAGCTTATCCACATAGAGAAAAATTCTCCAACACCTCTCCCAGTCCCAGCATCAGCTTGGATTACCTCTGCGTGGCTCCCAGACACTCGCGTCAACCTCTGCTTTACTGCGTTAGCCCTAGGCTTCTCTACGTCACCCACGCAGGCCCAGCTAGTGACTGCGCAATCTCCTACTTCCCCTATGTCTACCTAAAATGCCCTATGCCTGCTTCTCCTGCCTCAGCGCTGGTCTCTAGTGGTTGATCCCGTCTCTCTGTTCCATACTTGCTGCCTTCTGACTGCTCACCAGACCACTAGTTCCAATTCCTCAGCTAACCCCGCTCCAGAAATTGAACTGTCTGGTCTCTCTCAGTGTGTTCTCCAAGTGACCCTCAAGCCTCCTCTTATACTTTTCCCGTTGACAAATCAACGGCCAAGATTAAGTCCCTAATCAGCACCTAAGATTAAATTTGGCTTGATCCATGGCTTTTGGACTATTCTAACACAGTTTTATATTAATTCACATTAACATTCTATTTTCCCTAAGTTTAGACTTAATATCTCCCAAATTGTTTAGAATCTGCCCAAACCCTTTCTGGGTATTAGAGATCTCATGTGCCTTAGCCTCTCCACCAATTTTCGTGGCTAGATCACATCTGATGCTACCCCAAATCAACACTCCCTATTAACAATGACTATGCTCTAGCAATACTCCTCACTGAGTATCACCGTGATCATCCACCATAGGTCCCTGTGCTGATGCTAAGACTCCCTGCTCAACATCCTCTGCACTGTTACATCCATGCTATTGCTGGTCCTTTCTCCCAACACTGCATCTGCACTACAACTCCCTCTGCATCCGTGTTGTTATCACTCCCATTTTTGCTGCTAAAACGGGTTCTTTACCATCCCCATATTTTCCTTGAAGTAGTCAAACTTTGTCCTTCCAAGGGCCTTAGTGAAGATGTTCGCCACCTGTTCTCCTGTGGGAGTGTAGCTCAACTGTACAACTCCTCGTTGGACACAATCCTTGACAAAGTGACACCGGATATCAATATGCTTCGACCTATCATGAAACATTGGATTCTCAGAGAGCTTGATGCAACTCTGATTATCGCACATGATCTTGGTCGCCTCCATATTCCTTCTGAATAGGTTCACAAGAAGTTTTCTAAGCCATATGGCCTCACACGAAGTTATGCTCGCCGCCATATATTCTTCTTCAAATGAGCTCAGGGCCACATACTTCTATTTCCTACTGCACTATGAAACAATCCTTTGTCCAATGTTGAAACAGTACCTAGAGGTACTTTTCCGATCCACTGAACTTCCTGCGCAATCTGCATTAGTAAATCCTCTCAAAATGATATCCTTACCTTTGGTGTACAAAAGTCCATAGTTGACCTTTCCCTATAAATACCTGAGAACGTGTTTGGCTGCTGCCCAATGTGCCCTTTCGGTTTCACCATGAACTAACCAAGGGTGTTGATAGCATAGCACATATTTGGTCTTGTATTGACCAGATACATCAGGGATCCTATGAGCTGCCTTTATAGGGTGGGATCAACATCCTTGTCTTCTGATGCATCAATATTCTTCTAGTTGGTGATCATTGGCGTAGCCATGGGTCTACAGTCCTCCATCTTGAATCTTTTCAGGATTTCTGTAGCATACCTCCCTTGTCTAAGGAAGATTTTTCTCTTCTACTGCCAAACTTCCAGCCCTAGGAAGTAATGCATTCATCCCAAATCCTTCATATTGAATTATGTCGCTATATTCTTCTTGCAGTCCCCAATGAGCCTAGATGATCCTGTCAGAAAGAGATCATCCACATACAATACTAAGATTAGCGGCTCATTCTCTACAACTAGATAGTAGAGATTCTGATCCGTGTCACTCTTGCCAAATCCCATCTTTTACAAGTAGCCATCTATTCATCCATACCATGCTCTCGGTGCCTGTTTCAGCCCATGCAAGGCTTTCTTCAATATGCATACATGAGATTTCTTCTCATGAGTCTCAAAGCCCTTTGGTTGTTCAATGTATACTGTAGTGCCCGCTCTAGTTGACTGACAGTGATATGACACAAACATTTATTTAGCCATAAGGCCCACACATTATTCTTTGAGGACCTCAGGTTGAGGATCCGGGCACATGACACTATTATTAGTGATTGAGATATTCATGGTTGTGAGGTTTATGAATGCTTTCCATTGATATTATGATAGCATGAATGGTTATGTATCTTATCTATCGGTATTTTGATGATTGCAACATTAAATAGTTAAGTTTGGTCTCTATTTGAATTTATGATGATGAGGGTAGTAAAGAATATGTATGCTCTCTACTAAAAGCATGACGATGATAAATTTGATGGATAGGTATATTTCTATTGATGTTACGATGTTGATAGCTTAATGAATATGTATGTTTCCATTGATGTTTAATGATGATAGCCATGATGGATGTGTCCCCTATGTTACCTACTTTCTTTAGTTCAAACTTACAATGGACAATGATGTGAATGACTACGAATTGTTAATGATGCTATTATGACAATGACTAACATTGAGAAACCTTGTTACCGATGATTATTGAGTATGGCAAGAAACCATCAGAGGCACTTGCATATGACGAGTTGATGACACCTGGTTTGATGAAAATTCATATTATTTTATCTTTGAAAGTCTAAGTCGATCTTGAAATTTGCCATATATGTTTAACTATATTCTGATGATATGTTAATGGTTGCAGGCACAGATTAGTTGCTTGACCGAATGACTCACATATGGGTGATGGGGTTGTACAGGTGGATGGAACTACATGGGAGGGGTGGGACAGAGTCCCTGATCTCACCCACTAGCACTCCCACCGTGACTTGGGCTGGAAGGTTTGAAACACCTTCACCTTGAAGATCACGATACCATGAGGGCAGGTCCCAAAGTTGGGTCGCTCATGAGGATTTTACCGGAGGGCGTGCATCAAGGCAGATTCCTTGATCCCCGACACCATTAGTCTCACTATAGCAGGCAACATAAGAGATGATAGTGGTCTATGACGTTGCACCTATACTTTCCCCTCGTAGTCACTGAATGCTTGAAGGGCAAGTGGTGTGGCACCCTTGGAACTTCAGGGGAATTTCTTGAAGGGCACGACCAACTTGGCACCCTTGGCATCACAAATAAACTATTAGGTGTGGCACCCTTGGAACTTCAAGGGAAGTTCTTGAAGGGCACAACCAAACTTGGCACCCTTGGAATCATTAAAAATAAATTAAATAATAAATATAAGCAAGGAATGAAAGCTAGGTAAATTTACATCAAGGGTAAATGATGTTAAGAAACCAAGGTAATTAAATCAAAAATAAAACTTGGATTAAGAGGATCATAGGAAGAAATAAAATAGAGTACCTTAAAAACTCTACCTTTCCCATGTTGGAAAATACTAGGTAGATTATGTGGTTTAATTAGGTAAAAGGGAAAGAGGGACATAATTGTAAGGATAAAGATTAATACTAAACTAATTAAACCTAATTAAGAAAAGAGGAAGGTGAATTAAAATAAGAATAATAAATTAAATTTAGAGAAATGTAGAGAACCTCCATGTGGCAACAACCAACATAAGAATATCCATCTAAGAGATAACCTGAGTTAAATTAGGGAGTAGATAGGGGATAAAATCTTGACTCATTAATTGACTTCAAGTAATGAACACAAATTAAGGAATAAAAGGGGGGATAAAGAGACAACTAGGAGAAGAAATAGGAATCTTGTTGAGGTGAGGAAAATATTAGTTTTAAATAAAAAGTTAAGTAAATAATTTTGGGTGACCCTTGATGAGAGAGTGACACATGGGTAGGTGAATAATCAAGCTATTGAATTATAAAAAATAAATAATTATGCATGACATGCCAAGTGTCACCTATGAGGACTCCTATAAAAGAAGGGGCAAGCCATGGGAGAAGGGACTTTTTGGGAACCCTATTGTTGGATGGATGAGACGATGTTAGAGCAGTGATTACGATCCTATAGTGAGTTTGGTGAGGTAGAGGATTTTAGAGAGGGGACTCTTGAGCCAAGGAGTGCTCTCCTCTACAGCTAGTACTTTCCTCCATTGTACAACCCTATTGCAGCTCAGGGGTCCGTGGGGAAGAAGAGTACCCAAGGAGTAGGCTGGGAGGTTAACCGGTGGGTCTTCGCATTCAGATCAAGTATGTCATAATTCACTCGTGGAGGTGACCGACAACAAGGGAATATCAGTAACAGCAAAGCAAACAGAGTCTCGCTTTCTGGTGAACGGTACATATGTATTTCATTACTTTTTTATCTTAGTTAAAAGTATGTAAATGTTATGATATGTTTCCTGAAATGAGTGTCAAGAATGTGTTAGACAGTGCTGAATAAATTTGAAATTTCAATGTGTTTCTCGTCTGGTTGTATTTGCTATGATTTATAAAAAAAAATATAAAAAGATAAAAAAAATTATATATCTCTTTATAGTATGGAAATGGACCTTACACTTGGTATCAGAGCCATGTTGAACCCTTGAGACCTATGGGCCCATGCATGCATGACTAGTTTTGTTAAAATATCTTCTACATGAGCTACCCAACAATTCTCGTGATCATTTTTGCAGCACCAAATCCAAGGACTGTCATGAAATAGATCCTTTATATACTTTTACTGCACGAGCAATCTACCATCAAGATTATTATATGTAGCTTCTAGATAAGCATCTCCACAATGTTCTGTGTTTGCATTCCATAAAGAAATAAACTTCGCTTCAAAAAGGTTCCATGTTTCTTCTATGAGTTTAACAATCCATTGTTTATAGTACTAGCATTGGTTCTCATAGTTTCCATGGCCATCTTGTGAGAAGAACACAACTCTATTTTAGGACTACGATGAAATGAAACCTATGCTAATGTTAATTTTGAATCTGTATCAAGTTTGAATTAACTCGATGTGGCAAATTTTGGTTCTATTAAAAAAAAAAAACACTGCAACCCTAAAGTGTGAAGTGTAATGTTTGACTTGACTAAAGTGTGAGGTGTAATGTTTGGCTTGGACTATGTAAAATCTAGGTAACAGAATTCATCGGAGGAAAAAAAAAATAAATAAATAAATAAAGTTATCCTTTTTCTTTTGCCATTTATATGGTTTTTCCCATCCTCCTCGAAGTTGACCGTCGGACAGCGAGTAGCTTTCCAGTTATTGGTGAGGGTGTTTATTAATTTACCTTGCTGAAAAAAACCAGACTCAAGACTAAGTTGGCTCTGGCGATGAGTTGAACAATATTTGACTCGTGTATACTCGGAAAACTCTACAATTTCTCGACTACGAATTCATTAAATAGGGACTTGTGAGCCCATATGAATCATGCCCAGAGTTATTTTATTCAGTGGTGTTGTGAAAAAAAAAAAGAAAATCAAGTTTAAAAACTACTCACACAAAAATTTGGCCAAATTCCCCAAATATTTGACTAAATAATTATCCGTAAATAAATGTTGGGTAGTGCTCCTACTGCCGCTGGCTATTAAATTGCTGAACTCACAAAAACAACATAAAATTCCCTACAACAATTTTATTTTTATAAAGTAAACCCTAACGCCAAAACTGCAGTCGACATAGCACTGAAACCATAATTCCTGGAAATTCTTGCGCTGGTTTTGTGCAGGTACTATATATAATGGTCAGCCCTGAGTACTCATACCCACAACACAGTGTATCTTCAACGAGTTTTTCAGTTTCCACAGAAGAAATAGATCTCATAACATGAAATCACATCAACTAAAAAGAGAAATATTAAAACAAGTTGAGCTCAAAGGAGATTTAAATCAAATCTCGTGTTACATATAGAAACAAAATAGTAATCCTTTTCTGAAATAACGATCTCTACCAAAAATAACTAATAGCTTGGCTTGGGATCCGACTCAAATGGATGAGAAGGTTTCTTAATAAAGCATGTGTATTTAAAAGCATTGATCTGTTGTTGGCACTTGATCTCTTTTGTGCTCCTCCAAACATTTCTTCCGAGATTATGCGTCACACAGCGATAGACTTCCCTTCTCGATTTCGCCTTTTTAATTTTTCAACTTTCCATTTTAGAGAAAACAAGTGTCGCCGAGCTAAAGCTCTGAGAACAGTTACCTGGAAAAATAAAATCTTCAATCAATGCAAACGATATTGTCTACTGTAATTATTTTAAATTACTGAGATATCGCCGAATCCTCATAAACGTATTTAAGCTTAAAATCTTCAATCAATGCAAAAGATATTGTATACTCTAATTATTTTAAATCACTGAGATATCACCGAATTCTCAGAATTCTCAAAAACGTATTTAAATTTAAATCTTTTTTTTGAGAGAAAAAATCTTCATAGTATTATATTGAGTCAATATAAAGAGTACCTATAAGAGACAGCAATGGTGAAAACTAGCCTCCTTGCAAGCATATGAAACCCAAAACTTACAGATATAGGACCTCCCTAAAGAGATCAGAACAACATCATATCAAAATCAGAGCAGAAACAGTGTTTACAAATGCAAGGATCAACATATGACTAAATACTTATAACAAAAATGCGAGGATCAACAGATGACTAAATACTTATAACAAAAAGAGACTATCTGAGAAGCTAGAATGTTTAAATTTAAATCTTACAGAACTCTTTGTCCTTAATTAAATTAGCAGAGCTATAAAAATTCTATAATAGGCAGCCGTAATAAGTAGCCATTAGCCAGTAAATACAACAATTAGAGTTGGTATAAATTCATGGTTTAGAGTTTATGACACGGATTTGCATGGCCGGAATGGTAAAACGCAGTGACCTGTAAACACAAAATAAAGGTAAATGGCAGCCAATTTTCAATTTCACTGGTTTCTTTAATGGTTTAAAAGCTCACAGAACAAGGAAATAAATTCTGAAGTTGAGTTGAGTTTTATATATATAGTTATGTTTATATATATTTATGGTAAGAGAAATTATTTTTGAATATTAATTTTTTTAAACTAATGGTATTATATATTATATATATATATATAATTTTTGAAACTAATGGTTATTATATATATATATATAAGTTTGTGTTTTAAATATATATTAATTTTTATAGCATATAAGATTTCAGGGCAAATGGGAAAATGTATTTTGAGTTTTGAATATTTAAGTTTTAAATATATATTAATTACAAAAGGATTTTAAATAAGATTTCATGGATTTGTTTAGACCTTTGAAAAAGTAGAGTTTAAAGAAAATATATAAGTGTGGTTGTGGTTTTTGTTAGTAAATTGTAGTTTTAAAATTGTTTTTATTTAAATTTCAAAATCAATGAAGTTATATATATGTTTAAGATGTATACTATCACATTTTTCCGAATTGAAATTTTTCATCTGAATTTTTATTGAAGTATAGAATTCAAATTGGAATTTGGTAACTATGTTGTAACGTTGGAATTTGGTAACTATGTTGGACGTACAGATATCCGTGTAAAATCCACTGTGGACGTTACAGATATAGTGTAAAATCCACTTGGTAACTCTTAAAATTAGGATTTCTGGTTCGTAGTGATTCACAAGTCTCTACATTTCAGGGCAGCCATACATTGTTTGTGTTGGCCTTACCGAGTATTCATGGAATTCCTGATTTATGAAATTTTGTTTCTTATTTTAAAGTCCATGAAATTTTGTTTCTTATTTTAAAATTATATAATTACTACGTTTTACTTTTTACATTTTTCTATTATTACTTGAAAATATAGTAAAAGTTTAATATTTTTCCTTTGGGGTATTTTTGACAGTATTGTAAAATTGTATTAGAACATAATTAAATGGTAATAATTTTTCCAGTTCTTTTGACATATTTTGTTGATTTTTGTTTGAGTTTAAAGTAGATCATATATACATATTTTAACTTACTTGTGATTAGTGTTTAAAGTTGTTGCAAAATTTTGTTGATTTTGTTTGAGTTTAAAGTAGATCATATATACATATTTTAACTTACTTGTGATTAGTGTTTAAAGTTGTTGCAAAATAAAGCTGAGCCTAAGGTTTTCAAGGAATCTATTTTTATTTTTACTACCATAATCTCCATTGTTGGTAATGATTCTAAGGACAAGGGCAGTCCTTTGACCATAGCTCAAGATCTGTTAAACCTGTGCTCAATTCTTGGTCTAGTATCTACATTATGTTTGATTATTTGAAACAATGTTTATTGTTTGGGTTTCATTGCAGCTTGAAGACTCTTATATGTGATATGTCTTAGCTCTATTCAAAGTTGTAAAGTGTGTTTTATGATGATCTCCTTGGTACTAGACAAGATCTGTTAGACCTGTGGATTTTAATATATGGAACCATTTATACTTATGTTACTTGACTAATTCAATTTCTGCCTTAAGGAGTTTCCTTTGCAACATTTGGTGCAAATGCTAGTTATGGTCATTTACAAATTACAATATATTGGAGTTGAGATATTACAATATGGTAATAGTGTCCGTAAGTTATAAAAATATTTTACACTAATGTACAATTTGGTCATATAGTTGGATTCTTTTAAATACAACATTAATAGATTTCTTACCTAAAATTGCTCAACAACTTGCATAAATTTTGGTGGGCATTAACCATGGTAAATCCACATATTGACATTCTTAAGTTAAATTATGCTTAAAAATAAAAACAAAAATAACTTGCATAAATAATGGTGGGCAACAACTCTTGGTAGATATGTTATTTTTACTTGAATGTAAATAACATCTCAAATAACTCTTGCACTATTCTAGTCATTTACCCTTCATGGTTGTGCTAGTTTAACATTATCAGAATCATTACATTCTTAGACAAGATTCTACATTTCACAGAGGATGACGGCCAAAGAAAATCATTAAGGGGAAAGAATCGAGGGGTGTCCCTGAGGTTCATCTGATTCATGCAACTAATGAAATATAGGTGAAAGGGATGTCAAATGTTCTCGGTGTTAGCTGATTTTGAAAACCATGATAAACATCCATTTCTTGTTGAATTTAAGGAGGTATTTCCCAAAGAACTACCTGGGCTACCCACAAAAAGGGAAACTGATTTCACCATCGACCTTAAACCAGGCACTGAGCTTATTGCAAAGGCACCCTATCATATGTCAGCTCTAGAGCTAAATGAATTGCAGATCCAATTAAAGGAATTTTTGGACTTGGGGTTCATACGACCTAGCATATCTTCATGGGGAGCCCTTGTGATTTCGTTAAGAAGGATGGGTCTTCGCGACTGTGCATTGACTACCGCTAGTTGAACAAAGTGACGATAAAAAAACAATACCCTCTGCCAAGGATAGATGACTTGTTTGATCAAATGAGGGGGGCATCTGTGTTTTCAAAGATAGATCTGAGGTCGGGATATCATCAGTTGAGAATCAAGGAATAAGATATCTCGAAGACAGCCTTTACGACAAGATTTGGGCATTATGAATTTGTAGTTTTACCCTTTGGACTGACAAATGCCCCGGGTGTTTTCATGAGTTTGATGAACGGAATATTTCGAGATTACTTAGACAAGTTTGTGCAATTCTTTATCGATGACATTTTGATCTGCTCAAAGACCCCAGAAGAGCATGATGAACACTTGAGGATAGTTCTACAATGTCTTAGAGAAAACCAATTATTCAGGAAGTTATCAAAGTGTTCCTTTTACCAAACCAAGATTCATTATCTTAGGCACATTATCTCTGGGGATGGTATCACAGTAGACCCGGTAAAGATCGATGCCATCATGGAATGGCCAACACCAACCAATGTTCATGAAATACAAAGTTTCATGGGCATGGCAGGGTATTATCATAGATTTGTCAAAGGGTTTTCGAAGATAGCAAGCCCCATTACTAAGCTCCAAAGAAAGAACAAGAAATTCATTTGGACTGAAAAATGTGAAGAGGCATTCCAAATGTTAAAGGTGTTATTAACGACAACACCAATTTTGAAGGTGCCAGATATGGAACAAGAATTTTTGGTTTGCACTGATGCCTCCAAGGAAGGGTTGGGTTGTGTGTTGATGCAAGAAGGAAGAGTAATAGCTTATGCATCAAGGAAACTTAGAACCCACGAAGAAAACTATGCAACCCATGATCTAGAAATGGCAGCAATTATTTATGCACTAAAGATTTGGAGACACTACCTTCTAGGAAGGAAGTTTGATCTTAGGACTGACCATTGTGGGCTACAACACATATTCACTCAAGACCACTTAAATGCAAGACAAAGACGATGGTCTGAGCTAATTAGTGAATATGATTTTGATATCACTTACATAAAAGGAACGGTAAATAGGGTGGCTGATGCTTTAAGTAGGAGGCTTCGGATATTTTCAGTGATTCCCTTAAAGACAAATTTGAGGGAGAAACTGCTTGAATTACAAATTAAAGCACCTAGTATCAAGAGGTTAGCAAAAGTTTGAGGGAGGATGAAATGAGGGTCCCAAAATATGAAGAATACTCCCTTGATAATGATGGGCTACTACGATTTCGGGGAAGGATATATGTACCACTGAATGAAGATATACGCCAGTTAATCTTAAATGAAGCACATTGCGCAGTATACATGGCACACCCTGGTGTTAAGAAGATGAGTGTGGACCTGAATCCACTCTTCTTTTGGAAAGGTGTTAGCGCTTGAATTTGGCCTCAGGCTGAAAAAGACAAAATCCAAGGCAACATCAAACCACTTAGCCTCGTAGCTAGCCCTACGGGGCAGGAGAGGGCTCTCTCCGGGTCTATCTCGACAAAAGATCTTCAAAGGGCGGAGATGACCAATAAGAACATTGATTTTAGGCTAGTAAACTGATTGAGAAGGTTTGATTTCAGATTTTTAGGGTTTTGGTGGAAAACAGGGGGAGAGAAATTTTGGGTACGGGGATGGGACACAGCTTTTGCAGAGGTCTTTTTGGGGCAAGGTAGGAGATTGTCTTGATGCCTTTGATTTAAGTGAATGGATAGGAATGACCGGTGAGGAGCTAAAGAGAGCAAGAAACCATCGAGAGTTCTCTTTAGACAGAGGAAAACATAGATATTAAGCAAACTTAAAGGCAGAGCATATAAATTATGAATTCTACCTAACACTTCATTTACTTAATGTACAAAAAGAGAAATAAGAAATTGATACACATAACAAATCTTACAAGTACATGAGAGAACACACCATCAACACAAATAACCACAGGAATCCCAAATAGTGCTGCAAAACCTGGTCTTTTCTTTGCCAAAATTGCAGAGATACAAAGTGTAATACAATAGAAGCTAATCCCTCCAGAGTCCAACCATGAAAATGACTAAGAAAATACATAATATAGGCAAGCTAACACCTTTCCTTGCCTCTAGGGGTCGAGCTCATCATCCTAGGAGCTGTTTCAACCAATTCTAAACTGAGCACTACAATCTAGGCAATCAAAACAACTTGCCTCTATAAGCTAGGAAACCAATTCATTCATTAAATTTTTGACTTTTTATGAATGAATCTTCTAGAAGAGATAAATAAGTGCCATGACATCATAAAATTACATCAATTACATCAAGGAGGATGAAAAACCACTCCAAAAAGTCAAAACTAGTCAAATCTGCGTTTTGCTGAGCTGTAGGTGAAAATCTGGCAAACTTCCCTGATGCGTAGCGCCCCAATCCTCAACGCATAGCGCGCCTTTGAGCCAACTTTTGAGGCACTTCCCGACATCCAAATGAGGCAAAAGTAGGCTTGTTGGAAAGGTCTAGATGTCTACTTTCTAGCCCAAGTGGAATTTATCAATTTGGTGGTCATTTGCCCCTCCAAAATTGCAATCTCCCAAGACTGCTCCCTGTGTGTCCAAAAAGTGGCAGAAAGTCATTTTTTGCATGTTTTTTGACCTTCTGAGGGCTCAAAACCTGATGAAATGTCTTGGTAATTGCTGAGCAAGTGTAATTTGTCATGAAAAATCCAAAAATGCTGAGTTTTTGAGGAATGGACTTGCCCATCTTCAGGGTAGCGCGCGGCGCGCTACGCGTTGAGAGCAAAAACCTGTGTGTGGCACAAAAAAGTCAAAATTGACCAAAATTGCTCAAAATTTCCTGAAATTTGAGCTGGAAGTGCATCATTGAGTGCCATGCTCCTTCAAGGAGGCTTCAGCCAAAATATGAAGTGGATCGGGCCTTTTCCTCCATTTTAGTGCCTTGGCCAATCGTCCTTTGAGTACCTTCATTCTTGCTTTGCACACATGCATGCGAGCCTAATAATGATGTTTCAAGTGATTGGCCTTCGCCAACAACTTCTCTAAATGGATGTTGACCCTCTCAAGATTAGCTTCTCGATCCTTACTGACCTGTTGCTAATGAAACTGTTTCCGATGTAAGAGTAACATTGACTCCAGCTAAGGTAACTTGGTCTCCATGTAAATGCAAGACAAAGAGACGAGCCAATTCATGATGAAACTGGACCTCCGTCACCTTTGTGATACCTCCTTGGCACACTTACCTCCGGTGTAGAATCACTATCAAAATCCTGCTCATAATCTGTTTCGGTTTCTGACATAGTTTTGAAGGCAAGATAGCTGAACTGTATATGCTGACTATGCACACAATTAACTGCTTTTTGACTTTTTTCAAATGTTGTTACCAAGGGGACATAAATACAAGGGAATTGTTAGGGAAAGGGAACATGAGGGAATTAAGGGACAACAAAAATAAACAAGGAGTTTAGGGAGGGGAAAAACATATGAAATTATGATATTGTAGGGTTTTGAGATAAAGTAGGGTTTGGGATTTTGTAGAGGTGATATTATAGGATTTTATGGGACATCTTTAGGAGAATGCTGGTGAATATGGGTAAAAAAGAAGGATTAAAATGGTAAACCTTGGGCAGCATTCACTGTTTGAAACCTTAGCAGAAACTTGGACTTTAAATTTCTCAGCAATTTAGCAATTTATGGCATCTTTATCACATTTCTTTCATATTCATCTTGGAAAACTGAAACTAGCCATGGAAAGAAGTTTACTTGTATTGTCTTGAGCTAAGAGAGGATTTTGAGATCTTGCAAGCAGGTGACTGGGAAAAAAACCCAAGCGTAGCACCCCTCTGATGCGTAGCGCACTTGTAATTTTGCACTGAGAAATGTGGCCTGATGCGTAGCGCGTTCCTGATGCGTAGCGCGCCTGGTTCAACGCGTAGCACGACTTTCAGATGACTTTGGAGGCCTTCCGGTGTCAGAATCGCTCAGGATAGCTCGTTGGAAAGGTCTTTGAGTCTACTTTCCAACCCAACTAGAATTTTTCAATTTGGAGTTCATTTGCCCTGTCAAAAATCAAATCTCCCAAAACTGGTCAAAATGTGCCAAATGAGGCTGCCTCAAGGCAGAGTGCTGTTGCAGTCAACTTTTGAATGCCTTCCTCAACTCCAAATTGAGCTCATGATAGCTCATTGGAAATATCTTTGTGTCTAGTTATCATTTGACTCATCAATCAATTCATTTGGCCAACCCAACTAAGAGAAAACTTTATTTTACTAAGGTCACTTCAGAGATGCATTCAATTCTCCTGAGGCGATTGTATTTTTGACATTTCTCTAAAACCATGACACCTGTGTAAAAAGTGAAGGAGGTTTTTCTTCCTTGGCATGTTTTGGACAAAAACCTCTCTCAATTTTCCAAATTCATCTTTTATTGCTCTGAAACATCTTTTGAGTGAAACTTATCCGATGTGTGAAACAAGGAATTTTGTGGAAATGAAGCGAAATGAAGGGGATAAGGGGCTTCTAAATTCTTGGGGAAATTTTTGGAAGTATGGAGGGATGTTAGGAAGTAGGGGAAAGTGGAATTGTGGAGATCGAGTGAGGGGAGGGGTCCAAACAGGCAAAACACAGGCCCACCTAGAAAATTGCCAAGTTGTAGCAAGAAACTAGGGTTTGTGCGAAAATGAGGAATTTGGGGGATCTCAGTGATGTGAAGTGTTTGATAAGGTATATGAAAGATAGGGGAAGGTGTATGAACATCTGATGATATCTTGGTATATAGTTTTGCTAATGATTTGACCATCCAAGAGAAATTGCCTTCAACCCTAGGAGAGGGAAATGAACCTTGCCAAGGCACAACTGAAGCATGAACAAGGTGTAACTTGACCCAATGGAACCTAATATCATGATGAAAACCCTATGAATGATGATACACTCAGCTGAATGATGACATGGACTGACATTTGGGCAACTTTGAAAGGAGTGAAAACAAACCCTAGACCTAATGCCTAGTGGCCAAATTTTGCTTGAAGACTCTTTGAAATGACAAAATGTGACCTTGACACTCTGAGACCACTTTGTAAAGAGCATATTTGATCACTGGAGGAAGGCTGGAAAGACTGACACTAACAAAAGG